>JARFIY010000158.1:3707500-4332500 GCA_036346155.1 Sinelater perroti
TTCTGAAACATCGGAGAATATATTGGAATTTTTGTAACCAATAATTGTTTTGTATTATGTTTTTTTATACATTTTTGATATTTTTTGTTTAAGTCACGTTATTCCTTTTATAATTCTTTGCACTTGTAAAATAATCGTCAAATAATTTTTAAAATAATACATTATATTAATTATGTTAATTAATACTGACCAGGGATATTATGGATAATGTATAATTAAATTAATTGAGGAAAAGTGCGATATTAAATAACTACATGGAAATTGTTAAGAAACTTATGCATTATCCAACTTTACAGCTGCTAATATTTGCACAGCAAAGCTTTATTGGGTTGTGCTTGCATACAAGGTAATTTTAATATGCTAATAATCGATGCATTTGTTACAAAAGACATGCAACATACATAATCAGCAATAAACCCGAGAAGGCACTCTTCAGAATTGTGAAACTACACGGATCTTGATGCTGTAAAAGCAATTTTATAACAATATTTTATTAAGTACTTCCTATTTAACTTAGTGCTTTGTTGGTTTTTACGTCATTAGATGATTCTATAAAGGTTAATATGGGAATTGAAATTAAAAAACATTTTTTATCTTTAAGTCAGAGAGGTACAGAACTTTATTGTTTGTCTCTCACGCGACAGCAGAAGCTAAGCAACAAAATTGCACTCTTGAAACAATGTGCGATGCATAAGAATTCTTTTATAAGCTACACGTAACATGCTAATTGTCAATATCATTTTGGTACACAGAAGATTTTGAAATAAATTTTCGATGGTTAATAGAATTATAGTTAAAAAAATGAAAAATTGTCTCTGTATTTAATTTAAAAAGTTATAAAGAATCTTTCATTAAGAGGTTTATAATATAGGAAAAGGTGGCTTTCAGAACTATTGCTATCTTTTTTGTATATGTAGAACACAAGGTCTGTTCATTAATCATTACTTTATGAGCTTATATTCAATAATTATACAAGAAATAAAGCATATGCTAAATATAGTAAATTCTCATTAGAACGCTTGCACTCATAATTTGTTAATAATCTACAATTTTCTGTTCTGCTTAATACAACTTATTCACACTTTCGACGATGCAGCATATTGTAGTGCCATTTTCGTAAAACTAGAACTAAAGCTCTTTTCCCAAATATTTAATTTGTATTACAAAGTATAACTGGACTTCTAAATTTGACGTATAAGTCCTTCACAATCAACGTAACACATTTTAGCAATATTTTTCTAGGCCACTAGAATGATATTCATATTGTACGCAGTACTGCCTCATTACATTGCATCTTCTGTTAAAAATTAGAAATTAAAAATTGTAAACTGTAAGCTGAAGGTTGTAGGATATAGGCTGCAGGCTGGCAGATTGCAGGCTGTAGGCTATAGACTATAGGTCGTGAGCTGTGGGCTGTGGGCTGTGAATATACTACATTCTATAGCCTACAGCCCACATCCCACATGCTGACTGTAGACTGAACTGTAAGATTGTAGGCTAACCTAGACTATAGGCTGACTGTAGACTGTAGGATGACTGTAGCCTGTAGACGAACTGTAGATTGTAGGATGACTGTAGACTGCAGAATGACTGTAGTCTGTAGACGAACTGTAGATTGTCGGATGGCTTTAGACGGCAGGATGACTAGACTGTAGGATGACTGTAGCCTGTAGGCGAACTGTAGACTGTAGGTTGAGTGTAGAATGTAGGATGACTGCAGACTGTAGGGTGACTCTAGACTATAGACTAACTGTACACTGTAGGTGAACTGTAGACTGTAGGCTGACTGTAAACTGCAGGATGACTGTAAACTGTAGGCAGAGTGTAGACTGTAGGGTGACTGTAGACTGTAGCCTGTAAGATGACTGTAGACTGTAGTGTATGATTACTGTAAATTTTGGGGTGACTGTGGACTGTAGGTGGACTGTAGACTGTATAATAATTGTGGACCGTAGACTGAAAGATGACTGTAGCTGTAACGACTGTAGATTGTAGGATGACTGTAGACTCTATGGGGATTGTAGCCTGTAGGCTGAGTGTAGAACTTAGGATGACTGTAAACTGTAGAGTGTAGAGTGACTGTAGACTGTAGGATAACTGTAGACTGTATGGGGACTGTAGCCTGTAGGCTGAGTGTAGAATGTAGGATGAGTGTAGACTGTAGACTAAATGCACACTGTAGGTCGACTGTAGACTGTAGGATGATTGTAGACTGTATGGGGACTGTAGCTTGTAGGCCGACTGTAAAATGTAGGATGACTATAGGCTGCAGTATGACTGTAGACTGTAGGCCGAGTGTAGACTGTAGGATGACTGTAGACTGTAGGACGACTGTAAATTGTAAGATGACTGTAGACTGTAAGCTAACGTAGACTTTAGGATGATTGTAGACCGTAGACTGTAAGATGACTATAGGTTGTATGCTGACTGTAGACTGTAGGATTACTGTATACTGTAGGATGACTGTAGTCTGTAGACGAACTGTAGATTGTAGGATGACGGTAGACTGCAAGATTACTGTAGACTGTAAGATGACTGTAGCCTGTAGGCTGCGTGTAGAATGTAGGATGACTGTAGACTGTAGAGTTACTGTAGACTAAATTCACATTGTAGGTCAACTGTAGACTGTAGGATGATTGTGTACCGTAGATTGTAAGATGATTGTAGACTGTACGCCGACTGTAATCTGTAGGATGACTGTAGACTGCAGGATTACTGTAGACTGTAGAAAGAGTGTAGACTGTAGGATGACTGTAGACTGACTGTAGACTGTAGGACGAGTGTAAATTATAAGATGACTGTAGACTGTAAGCTAACGTAGACTTTAGAATCATGGTTTACCGTAGACTGTAAGATGACTGTAGGTTGTACGCCGACTGTAGACTGTGGGATTACTGTAGACTGTAGGATAACTGTAGCCGGTAGACGAACTATAGATTATAGGATGATTGTAAACTGCAGAATGACTGTAGTATGTAGACGAACTGTAGATTGTAGTGTGACTGTAGACTGCAGGATGACTGTAGACTGTAGGATGACTGTAGCCTGTAGGCGAACTGTAGAATGTAGGATGACTGTAGACTAACTGCACACTGTAGGTCGGTTGTAGACTGTAGGATGACTGTGGACTGCCGGATGACTGTATACTGTAGACAGAGTGTAGACAGTAGGATGACTGTAGACTGTAGGATGACTGTAAATTATAGGATAGCTCTAGACTGTAAGCTAACGTAGACTTTAGGATGGTTGTGAACCGTAGACTGTAAGATGACTGTAAGTTGTACGCCGACTGTAGACTGTGGGATTACTGTAGACTGTAGGATTACTGTAGCCTGTAGACAAACTGTAGATTATTGGATGATTGTAGACTGGAGAATAACTGCAGTTTGTAGACGAATTGTAGATTGTAGGATGACTATAGACTGCAGAATGACTGTAGACTGTAGAATGACTGTAGCCTGTAGGCGAACTGTAGACTGTAGGCTGAGTGTAGAATGTAGGATGACTGTAGACTGTAGACTAACTGCACACTGTAGGTCGACTGTAGACTGTAGGATGACTGTATAAGATGACTGTAGACTGTAGCTAACGTAGACTTAGGATGATTGTGACTGTAGACTGTAAGATGGCTGTAGATGCTAACGTAGACTGTAGGATTACTGTATACTGTAGGATGACTGTAGCCTGTAGACGAACTGTAGATTATAGGATGGCTGTAGACTGTAAGCTAACGTAGACTGTAGGTCGACTGTATACTGTAGGATGATTGTGGACCGTAGACTGTAAGATGACTGTAGGCTGTACGCCGGCTGTAGACTCTAGGATTACTGTAGACTGTAGGATGATTTTAGACTGCAGGATGATTGTAGACTGCAGGATGACTGTAGACTGTAGGCAGAGTGTAGACTGTAGGATGACTGTGGATTATAGGCTAACTGTAGACTGTAGGATGTAGACTGTAGACTGCAGATTGTAAACTGCAGACTGTAGGCATTAGCCTAATAGCCATTAATCATTAAATGCAATATTTTCCAAGTGGATGCCTAGGCTATTCTTATGGACGATCATTCGTTTAAGAAAATTCTTTTGCAAATTACAGGTTTTATATTATATTTCAGCGCTTGGACCATTAAAGAAAATTTTATCTTTGACATAACCCCAAATAAAAAAGTCTAATGGTTTGAAATCACATGATCCTAGACAACCAGTTGACAGTCTTCATTACCAAAAATTGCTCATCCAAGAAATTTCTCGTGCATAATGCAGTTATTTCACCACTTCTGTGACATATAACGCCGTTTTGTTGGAAATAAAGGTCCTCTTCGTCAATGGAATCTACTTCTGCGCATAAAAGTCAATTAGCATTTTACGACATCTCTCACCATTCAATAAAACGATCCCACCAGCCTCATTCTCGAAAAAATACGGACCAATGATGCCACTAATCTAAATTTGATTTTCAGACCGGCAGGTGCTACAGTTTCGCATATTTATGTGCCTAGTGAAGTGTAAATGAACTTCATCAGTCAGGCTAATCTTCCTGAAAAAGTTGAGGTCAGTTTCTTGTACACTCAATTAACGTATGTGTGACGTTAGGCATGTTCTTCTGTTATCTAGACTTTTTAAACTTTGTAAGTGCAATATATTGTGCAGACTAGTGTGAGATGTTCAGTTCTTGCGAACGTCGTTCAAATCGATAAATTTTACAATAAATTCTACAACAGATCTTTCTAGTCGAGCACACTTTGGGTTCTTTATTTTGAAACTTTATCAAAAAGCTCGAATATCTTAGATTACCTTCAAAATTGCTATGCGGCAAGACACTTCATTTTGACATTTGCAAACTGTCCCGGGGAAATTTTCACCATTTTTATAGTGAATTTTCACAATTTCATTGCGTAGTGCAAATGTTTGAAGTCTCTTCTTTATACCCCCTTTTAATTTTTTTTTAATTATGGAAAAGCTGAAAACTATATAATTTTTGCATTCCTGCTACAAACTAAACGAGATGCCTCCAGCGCAGCTGAAACGGCGCGAATTAGAAAGCTCCCCGATTGTGCAATTTACGCACGGCAATCCGAGTAGTACGCGTTCGGCCGCGCTTATCTATTCGCAAACGTGCCAAGCTAATTAACATGTGTAATAATAACCATAAATGCGGCTCGTACAATTAGCATTTCAAGCGCACACATTTTTCCTGCCGGCGTCCCAGTTCCCAGGCCGGCGATCGCCTCACCTGCGCGGAAAGAATCCCGAGATTCGATTGGATATTAACAATTTCCCATGCACAAGCCCCGCGGCTGGAATGTGCTCTCTTTGTCACATGCGCCGCGACGCAGCGCGCGTTCCTCGGCTTGCGCTAATTGCAATTGCGGCTAATCATACTCCGTGCCCCCAAAGCATCGCCGCTTGTTAATTATCGAGCGCTGTTTGGGCGCTGCGGAATGCCATTGTTCGGCAAGACCGCTGTCGCTTGCGCTTTTACCTTGAAACCGAAAGCTCATGCTGCATTGAGATATCCGTGTCGTTGCGGTGATTAATTCAAATATGCCATGCTTGCTTTAATGCAGTCTTGATCTTGACGCAAGAAATATGTAATGCTAATTAATTAATTGCGGGAAAGTAAACAAAAATTTACTTAAAAGGCAATTAACTTCCAGCACAATTTATGAATCCTGACGACACCTGCCAGTGTAAATTTAAATTTTTGTTTGGATTTTTTGGCATTTACAGCAGCTGTTAATTATTTGAGGCATCTTGGTCCTTAAATATTATAACAAAAATTAGAATTTACAGCATATAGCTTAACGAGCATTTATTTCAGTTTTGAAATTTTTAGAATATTTGGGGACTGTAGGCATGCTAAAGCTTTTAAATAAATTTTAGCGCGGAATACGGAGATAATTCAAATTTAATTGACGCAAATGCTTCTTAGATTTTGAATTTTGAAAGTTAATTTTGTTTATGTTCAGAGCGAGCTTTATCTTCCTATTTTTAGGACTATAAGCCGAGCTTTCATGCAGAGTGATTGCGGTTAATGACATTACCTGTCAAAAATGTGCTGTTAGCTGCACGGTATTCCAGGGAATAACACAATGCTAGTTATAAATCGCAATTTGCGTAAATCCCTATTCATGGGCTTTTTTATTTGGAGTAAAATAATAGCCGACGCAGATATTCCCAGATCCCCAGATAATGGGCGGTTCTGCCATAAGGGCATTACACAATCGCACGTGATTGTAACAATAGGTTAAATAACCGAGATCGGCGCGTGGGCGCGAGCTTACGATTGTTGGGTTCTTAGAAGAAACGCTTAATGATATATCATTTTGTGGAGCGCAGCTACGTCTTCCCATTGTCTCAGGCCGAGACGACTCTGTTGACTTACGGCCGGCCGGTGGAAATTACACGAGAAATGGGGGCCGCGCATTAATTTGCATTATTAGGCATAAGCGGCGTGAAATGACAATTTGTCAGGTGCCCGGAGCCGGATAACTGTGGCGGCGGCTTTCGTACGTGGGCGCGCATAATTTACGGCGCGGCGATTTCGGCGGCAGCGGTCTTCCTGATATTAAGAGCGCCGGCAGTTCAAAGCGGCCGCAAAAAATCTGCGGCTACACCTGTGCGATAAACAAACTTTCTAAAAAAGAAATGAGCCTCTGGTCGCCGCCGGAGTTTCGCTCCAGCGGCGTCGGCAGAGGGCTACTGGCGGTTGAAAAATGGAATTCCATTCATATTACATCGTATCAATACAAACTACGGTGTAAATCTCAATAAAAAAAAGTTTGTGTAAGATAAAACAGTTTAATTGTTGGAGATTTCAATTAGCGATCAGGCAACAAACCCCTACGGATCGGTGACATCATGCAATTAGTTTATTAGATTTTGTTTGGATTGTCAAGTTGAATGACTAATTTAATTTTCATAATTTTAGTGAGTAAATGAGTGGTGTTTTGGTGACCAAAATTAACAAAGGCAAATATTGTCTTTTGGTTCCAAGCACTCGTCTGCAAATGTTATCTCGTGCCCAACATAACGGTATTTTCGCGGCTACAGCGGCACGCCCATGGCGGCCGGCCCGGTTGGAGGCGATCATTCATAACTTCCCAAGCAGGTTTCGAAGGAATCTTCGATTCGGCTGCTTCTCTTCCCTTTCGCTGTTCCCATTATGGTCGGCCACAAAGTGCTGTCGCAACAGAGGCGAATTCGACTCGCAGCCTTCAGCTGTAGGTCATTTCGACAATGGACGTGTGACACACTTCCTCAAGAAATTGACTTCGTTTGAGGTAATTGGATGATTTATCGGCGAGGAGAAACATCCTGTCAGATTGACGTATTTGGCTTAATTAAGGTCCTAGCTTTGAAAAAAACGGGCTCTATGGGCCTTCGGCCCATCGCTGATGGCATCTCGTCCGCAGTGAAAGAGCTCAATCGCGCCAGCCGCGCCGATTCCGGCGATATCTCCAGGTTATGAATAATTTGCAGAGATGGATGGCCCAATCAGCCTCCTCCTGCGGCCGAAGATGACTTCTCCGTCGCGTCCATCAGATTACGGTAATGCCTCGCTCCGATCCGGGAGCGGGCGGGATTTGCCCGCTTATCAGATCGGCTTAAATTGAGTGCTTTCTATTGTGCATCTATTCGGGGACCCCGGCCTCCTCTCACAAAGCAGGTGTCGCGAGCGGCTGAAGTGCGCGCCTGAATTTATAGATTTTCCGCTCGATTTGCCGCGCTGCTTAATTTATGTATATGTTTATACCTCTATCAATTACCGGCAGATATATCATATAATGCGATCAGGCCGGGTCGGATTTCTATTCATGAATGCGCAGACACCTGTTCGCAGGGCCGGAATGCAAGGCGTTCGCTCCGGATTAGGATGCGCCAGCCCAATGCAACTTGTAAATGCATTATCAATTGTTAATTGCGGCTGATCAACTTCAGCAACAAAATAAATGCGCAATTATTATAATTGATGCCTGGCTATTAATTAAAGACAGATCCAAGCAGCCTAATCGGTTTATTATCTTCTTGATTTATTCCTTACTAAAACAAATATTAATTTATAATCAACCACTTTGTTATTGCTGCAATAAACTTGCAATTAACGGCCGTAATCAATAAACATTCACTTGTGCCATAAGGAAATAGTAACGCCACATTATGTTCGGTTTTGACATTTTAATTCTACGAAAATGCCTATAAAACTATTTATAGTCAAATTAAAGCTTTAGATGGGGGAGCTGATTTAAATTTTGAAAATAAATTTGTATGAAAAAACTTCTGAGGGGTGGTTGGGGACTTCCTTTTATTTCCTACAGAATTATATTCGGAAAATGAAGAACGCAGCTACTTTTAAATGCAAGACAATATTTCTCTGCAAATTATCAAAATATTCAAAAAATCAACAAAAGCTTTCCTGGTCAGAAGATTAAATTTTAGCACTGTAGTGCCCAGACACTCAGCATTTAAGAACCCCAGCCCACGTCGGCGCAAGCCGCGGCTTCAGCTCGCTTTCAGCTCAGCTATGAAGATATTCACGCGATCGCTTTCGAATTCCGAACAAAGGAGGGTCGCGCTGCAATTTCAATTACAAAGTAACGGCGCGGCAGGCCTATAAACCATCGCACCTACTCGCGGACGAGCAAATTTTAATTACGCGTTTTTTGCACTTACACCTCTGCGGCGGTCATTGCAGCGCCATGAATCACCGCATCTCATTAGATTTAAAAGCGCAGCCCGCTGCCCCACACGGCTGATTATTTCCTCCAATTAGCGCAAATGCAACGGCGTGGGCGCGATTATTGTTGCTATTTGCATCGCCCCGATGGACCTGATTTATGGGCGCTCCGAGTTTCAGCCGAACTGCAGCTTTTGCTGCAAACCAAAATTGGCCGAAGCAAAGCGGAGAGCGCGCGAAGAGCGGAAAGCTCGCGTTGGAGGTCAGCAACAGGTGACAGTCTGCAGGCCCACGCTGCTGCCCCAGGCGTTGTCTTCGCGTAGGCTCCAGGAATCACGTTCCTCGGCCTGAGCTTCATGCGCATAAAGCGCGTTTTTAATATTCGCTTTAATGATTAATAAAATTATTGTTACAACTTTTTGCTTGTTTCAGGTAATTACGTGTCGTTCCTCATCTCCGCGCGCCGCATGGGTAAGGCAATAAATCTTCCGAGGCTCCATAAAAATCGCGCCCGGGTTATTATGACCAATCGTTTATATCTCCGATAAGCACGCCGCGCGATTTTTCTGTCGCTTGCCGCTTAACGTATGAGTAAGGAGTCGAATCAGGACACTAAATTTTGCTGAGCGCAAATCTGATGTAGAAAACCACTTGTCGAAGGGATTCTTAAATATCTGATGGATTTTTAATCATTTTTTCATTATTTTTGAATTTTAGTTTTACCTCACGTTCGGCGCGCCGCGGTGGTGGCTTCTAAATCATACTTTTTATTGGCGCACTTACATCGGTTTGCATTTAGATTTATTGAAACTGGCTGCGCCGCGATTTTTACAGCCTGTAATAAAATGAAGAAATTTAAATCGGCCGCGTTTGACATTTATAACTATTTATTAATGCTGCACGTGTTGGGACTGAAAAAACGCCCGGTATAAAGAATTTGTTTGTTCAAGCGAATTGACATTACAGACATACCCTACAAGCATTCGATTAATACGTGTTTTGCATAATTTTTCCCGATTAGTGTGGCGGATACGGATCCGAGCGGCTGACAGATTGTTGCGAGCAAGTGGAAATAGAATTATCTCTCGTTATAACATCTGAAGACAATTTAAATAAATTATTGCCGAGCAGGCATCAACAAGGTCGCTATCGCTCCGGGGAACGATAGAGCATAAAGGCTCTAATTTATCGTTACATTAAAAAGAATTCTCGGAATTTAGCATTCCTGCCGCATATCCCGCTGCGAAGAGCGTTACCATAATTAATTATTAAAAGTAATTATTTAATTGCACTGATATGCTGTCCTGCTACTTTCTATTAATGCGCCGTAGAGGTGGAGACTATAATGGCGAGATCCGATTTATCCGGCTAATCGGGAGACCTCACGCGTCACTAACCTACATCGCTTTGCGCAGGTTGATTGAGCGAGACTAATTTAAAATGCAAATACAACTTTAACATTTCAGAGTCTTGCAGCTACAATCACATTCATACAAAAAATAAAATCGTTGATCGAATGCTGCGCTATCAAACAAAACTTCTAAAGGAAAGTCGTATACATAAACATCCGAGATAACCTACAAGTAAACTTGCATCACGAAATGGATTTTATAGATTTGCCTTAAGGATATGTTATTTGTGTAAAACAGCACTCGGCAATTTTACTGTTACACCTCTATAATTTTATGGAAGACATTATTGATATTCGTCAGCCCGCAGATCGGTTTGCGTTCTCACCGGGCGTCGAAGTCTCCAGGTATTTTTATCGCACGCGCTTCTAATGGGAATTAATAGTGCAGATGTACGTCGCATTCGGCGTGCAACACCCCATTTCGTGGCGTGACCCGAGCACGCGCCGTAAATTACGCATTAAGCGCATTAACAAAAGAGCAGGAAGCTCGCACGCACGGCAGCGCTCCTCGTTATTAATACCGCGCTCAAATATGGAAATGTAACGCGGCCGTAATGAATGCGGCCGGAGACGTCGTTATCAATAATTCCTCCTTCCCTGCTCGGCGGCTTTCACTGTTATTAATTAGCGATAACGAATTATTGAGCAACTTTCATCCGCTCGCAGCGATCAGCGCCGATGTCCTTAATTCGCCAGTGCAGAGGCGATTTTTTTTCTGTCGCGCGGTATTATAGCCACACGGCCAGTGACACGGAATTAATCTCATTTAATTCACGTACCCTGTCGTTCATAAATTATTTTCGCTCTTTTTGTGGCGAATCAGAACAATAAAAAATTCAGCCAAATTTAATTACTCAATAATTAATTTATTATGTAATTAATTAGCTACTGAAGCAAATTTACTAATTTACTTGTATGTAAACTCATATAGTCACCTATCACAATAACTAATTACGGCTAATTAGTTAACAATTTGCATTTTGTTTCTGTACTACACTCCGGAACAACTAGGATTAAAATAGCTCCTATATAATTTTTTTTGTTTAATTAGTTACTCTTATGGTAGAATGGCTAACCTAAGTAATTAATAACAATATAATCAAAACAAAATAATTAAAATTAAAGAATAAAGTGAACAGATTAAATAAATTTATATAAATCTAATTAAATTTTTGCTTTAAATTTATCAATTCTGTAAATAAATCACTTTTGTCAGTTTATTGTTGAATAAAAACTAGAGTTTAATTATTTAATTAAAAGATTAATTTAAGCTAATGTACAGCTAAAATGAACTATATATTCGTTAATATTTTTAACTAAATTAACTAACTCATTTTTAGTTGTTTGGTTAACTACATTAACTAATTTTAAATTAAGTTTGTTAGTTGTGAGCAATTAACAAAAAATTTAACTAAATTTATTAATTCATTTATATAATTTGTTAGTAAGTTTACTAATTTAATTTGTTTCTATGCATATGTAGTTACAAATCACTGATTAGAGTTTTTAATGTACTGATTAAATTAATCAAAATTTCCATTTATTTCTGTACTACAGGCCGAAGCAACTAAGACTAAAATAGCTCCTTTATAATTTTTTGTGTAATTATTTACTATTATGGTACAATAGCTCAATATTATAATTATTATTTGATTATTAAAAAATATGTTAAGTTAATCTAAAGTAATGTAACAGCAATTGGCGTAATTAAACCTGTGGCTTTAATATGTCGCTTTAGTTACCAAGTAACAGTTATTCCACTAATTAGTTCATTTTCCGTTTATTGTCGAGTAAAAACTTTTGTAGTTCTAAGCTAGTTAGAGATAAAATTAACTATTTATTTATTAATTTTTTGTATTGAAATGTTTCACTAATTTCGAATTAAATTAATTAACCGTGAATAACCAACAAAAAAATTTGGCTAAAGTAATTAATTATTTATTTTTTAATTAATTAGTTACAGGAGTTTACTTTTTAAATTGTATTTATACGTATGTAGTTACACATCGCATTAACTAATTCGATTTTTTAATGTACTGATTAGATTAGTTAGAAATTTGCATTTTGCTTCTGTACTACAAGCAGACCAACTAGTTGTTCTTTTGGCACAATAGCCATCACTAAGTCATTATTTTTAATAATTAAATAACCAAGTTAAATCATAATAATTGATATAAAAATTAAATATCTAAACCAAATTAATCTACAGTAAACTAATAGTAATTAGCCCAATTAAATCTCTGTCTTAGATTTATCACTTTTGCAAATAAGTTAAAATTATTTAAATCTGTTTATTTTCGTTTATTGTTGAATAAAAAAGGTTTAATTTTAAGCTAATTTGAAAATAATATCAAATATCTATTCGCTAATTTTTGAAACTCAATTATTTAACTAATTTTTTGGTGTTTCTCTAGGAATTTTTAATTAAATTATTCAACTCTGAACAATAAACCCCAATAATTTAACTAAATTGAATTTACTTCTAAATTATCTTATATAATAATTAGTGACAGGAGTAAATTTACTAATTTAATTTGTGCTTATACATATGAATATCATATTAACTAATTAGGGATTTTAATGTATTGACTAAATTAGTTAGAAATTTGCGTTTTGTTTCTTTATTACAACCCCGAGCAGCTAGGGACTAAAATAGCTCAATATTCATAATTAATTAATTATTATTGGTTATTATGTAATGTGCACAAATTGGATAATTAATAATATATTAAATTACATTAAACTAACTAAAATTAAATAATAAATTGAAAAAAATTAAATTAATCCCTATTAGTTTAATAGTAACTGGCATAATTAAATCTTTAAATTTGTCACTTTTGTGAATAAGTTAAAATTAATTAATTTCTGTCTATTGTTGAGTAAAAACGTGTGGGATGTTTTATTTAAAGGATTTTTTCTAGTTACTATTTTTACTAATTTTTAATTGTTTAATTAACAGTGATAACTAATTAACTATTAATTTAATTAACTGTAAACTATAAACAACAAGATCAAGCAAATTGTTTAATTAAGTTACTATTTAATTAATTATTTATACGAGTGAGTTTATTAATTTAACTTATGTATATACATACCCATATTGCTTTGACTAATTAGGGTTTTTAATATATTGATTAAATAAGTTTACAATTTTGCATTTTGTTTTTGCACTTCACTGCAGGGTAACTAGGACTACAATAATTCTCTTATAATTTTTTTGTTTAATTAGTTGCTTCTATGTACTTCACTAATTAATTATTGTTTGGGCACTAAATAAATAATTGTTCAAATTTGAATTAGTTTATTTCTGTTTATTATTTTACACTAATTTAAAAATAAAATGAACTATGTATTCACTGATTTATGTAACTTAATTATTTAACTAGTTTTAAGTTGTCTAATTAACTATCCTACCTAACTTTGAATTAAATTAGTTAACTACTATATACTGGTATATAATTAGCGCGTAATTAAAATCAAATGTTACGTTGTAATTTGATTAAATCTAAACCCCAAATTAATATCTTAGTTCTGGAGTAACTGCCAACGTCTGTTACTGTTTTGAGCGTAATTATTTAATTAGACTAATTTTAAACTAATATCTCAAGTGCCTCAAGTATTATATGTAAACTAAACAACTAAAATATATTAACTTTCTTTTCACTTTATTATAAGATCACTTCAGCTAATTAACTAATTATATATTTATTTAATTTAAAAAGTAGCTACAATACCTAGCAGTTATAACTTGCAAATTATTTTAGTGCTTGATTTAGAGTCATTCTTTAATTAAAATTATTTTATGTGCACCATTTATAATTAAAAATAATTTGTTTTAAAAATAACTGAACGATTAAAAAGCTTGCGAACTAGTCTTTATCTATCTAAACAGGGTAATAAATACGGTTAATGATAATTTAAGTCGACCTACTGCTAATTAAATTTTAAATGATACTAAAAATTGAAAACGCATTTGTTATGATTAGAAAAAACTGATTGTGGGTCGTTAATTAGTTAGCATTTCAAATTTGATTTGTAATATTGTGATAATTAGGTAAACTAATGATTATTTAATTAGTGCTATAATTAACTCACAAGAAACTTCTGTACTACTTAATAATAAATTTCATCCTATGAATTATAATAATTATTGGATAAACTTAATTGTCTTTTTAATTAGCGTAACTAATAATTTATTTATTGAGGTATATGCATAAATCTTGGCAGGAGCTGGGATGTTTTTCTAGTTGTCAATTACTGAATTTAAAAAAATACCGTAGCCAATTATTAAACTTCTTGCACTGGTAATTAGTAATCTGTGATTAATTCCATGCAGCACTTTCTAGAGTTCTGCATTATATTAACAACTCTAATTAGTTAAATGTCAGTTAGTAAAAGGCCGAATTGCAATTCTCCTGCAGCTGGGGCGCTATTGCGCATTTTCCTGGCCGTCCGTCCATCAAAATATCGAACAAGGCGCGCTTTCGGCGGAATCCAAATCGCGGCATTTCGGATTAGCCGCTCGTTGCGGATGTCCGCGGCCGCGATCTACATTCGGATCGGATTTAAATTGCAAAGCGAAAAGCCCCGCGAGCTGAGGGTGGCCAGCCGGGCCGCCGCCATCTGCTCGCTGGCATTTAGCCGGCTTTCGGCTGAAGGTTAATTAATCGCGGTTAATTAGCCGGGCTGCGCGGAGATCTGGAGCGGCATTTCGGATCAGGAATTTTGGAGTATCGCAGACAATGCGTCATGCTGTCCCTTGAAAAATTAAACTGCCGCGGGCCTGGCTGGCGGCAATGAATGCGTTTTTTAATTTGTTGGCAGAGGTAGTTTGCCTTTACGTTGAGCTGTAATTAAATATTTAAATTTATGACAGTGGGCGACTTGATTTGTGTGTTAGAAACTTAAAATAAATTTGATTTTAATTGAAATTTGGAATTTAGTGATTTACTCAAATTTGAAAGCGCAGCAGCTTTCAAATTTAATTAATTTTGATTGTAGTGTTTTAGGGAATTTAATAAAATTTATGATTGTAAGGTAATAAGTCTAATTAGTGAATAATAAGAGATTCATCGTACCATTGCCTTTAATTTACAGTTACTTAAATTTAATTTTTCCCTAAAATATAGCAATGAAAACAGGCTTTTAGCCTGAAATAAAATTGAAGTTTGCTAATTTAATTTTTATTTGTATTACTTAATTAATTTTTAATAATTTAAGATTGTAACGTAATAAGCAACCTTAATGTAATTATGTAGTAAATTAAATTAAGAATAAAATGGGGAAAATCCTTTGTACTATTGTCTTTAATTTACAGTTAGTTAAATTTATTTTGCCCTTAAAATATAGTAGTGAAAAAAGCCTTAATATAAAATAAAATTAATTTAATTTTCTATTTGTATTAGCTAATTAATTTTTAATTGATTTAAGGTTGTAGAGTAATAAACAACCTTAATTTAATTATTTAATAAATTAAATTAAAAATAATATGGATAAGATTCATTGTACAGTTGTCTTTAATTTGCAGTTAATTAAATTTAATTTTTTTCTGAAACGTAGCAGTGAACACAGACTTTTAACCTGAGATAAAATTAAATTTTTCTAATTTAATTTCCATTCAAGTTGATTGATTTAGCTGGATGATCCGATTGCCTAATTAAAGGTTCGAAATGCAGTATTTGTGCTTAATTAAAGCTCTTCTGTTCGGTCGGTGAACTTTCGAGCCGACCACTAATTTCTTTAGCGGCCCCGGGAACATAAAACACCACGAAATATGAAGTGGGAGGCCTGCAAATTCCGCATTCTAATCCTCTTTGCGTAATGGAGGGCGTCCGCTCTTGATTTGGCGGGCGAGCTCGGGCCGCATGACGTGCAAAAATAATTAACGGCGATTTCGGGCGCTTAAAGATGGTATCGAACATGATCGCGACGAATTTGGCGCAGCTTTATGGGGCGCTGCACGCGAACCGGCAATCTGAGTCGCGGCGCAAATGGATGTTACTTTAATGAAATTAAAATTCATTTATTCCGGAACATTATCAGTCTGGACATTCAGGAGCGGATTCTTAGAAGGCCGCATTAGCTAATTAATGGGCGACCTCTCGCCGCGTCGTGCTTTCGCGCAGTTCTTAGAAGCTTTGATATACGGCGGAGCTTTCGCCGCGGCGGCCTGCGCCTCCGTTCCCGGCGTTCGTTAGCGCGACGCTAATGCCCCTGCGCTGTTGACATCAATTATCACCTCGGCCGTGAGAATCTGCCGCGGCGTTATTTGCCCACGCAGCGTCCTCGAATTTCGGGGCAGTTTTAACACTTAAGTGTGATTTATTCCTACCGTATATGGCGGGCAATCGCCTAAATGGCGTTTTCTGGTAATTTATTTACAATAAAACGAGCGCTGGGGCACGACGCGTCAATTTTTTCGTTTTGCCGCGTCCGGCGCGCAAACAAAGCTGTTTCATCAAATGTTTTCACACCGACACGTGTAAAGAGCCGATGATGTGTTGCAGCTGTTTTTGTGATTCTCGCCCGTGACTCATTATTATTTTGAGTGTCTTGGCCACAGCCTGCGCCGCCACAGTTAATGGGCGATGAACGCTGGTTAAAAAGCAAAAGACAGCAAATGTTTGTGTATCTAAACGTGATTTCCATCTGTCTTGCCTACTTTATTTGCCATTCGAGCTTAATGGGCAAAATCTGGTGATCTGATCATGATCTCTACTATTTACTTTTTATTGCACCTTAAAGCTACCACTTCTTTTTTTCCCGTCTATGTTATCCCCTATTATCGAGAGTTAATCCTATCTTAAACTTCTTCAAGTTTCTTTTGTATACAAAATGCAATGCTGGCCGTAGCGCTGGAGGCATAGTTAATCTTAATTGGTGAAAGATGTTAGATAAAGGAGAACTGGATGCAACATCTGTAGAGAAAGCGGTTAAAGCTGGGGCTCTATATCCTGAAAATCAACACGAGAGACATTTTTAACAGTTACTCGAATGAGCAAACATTTGGAAGACACGTTTTGTTGGTTTGCAGTTTCAAGCTTCCTATTCGAGCAATAGAAATGGTCCAGGTGTTCCGACAGTTGGACATAATTATATGGTCAAATAGTCCAAGTGATCTGGCGGCCAGACGGAGTTGTGGGCTGGTCTTTTAGTTTCGATTACACTTAGCCGCACGTGGGCAACGGACCGTTTGGGCTTGGGAATTGTTTTAAGCGCGTTGCGAACTATCAAAGCACCGTTATTTGTAACAAGGGCATTCTTAGCTCTTCTAACACACAGCCTGGCGGAGTAAAATAATCTTTGGTCACAAACTTGAGATCTTAACCTTCTTTACACACATTCTTTTAGATGAAAAGTAATATTTAGGCCGCCACCAGTAAAAGGCGTTGCCTACACGGTAAATCTGTAAATGCATTTTTGTCACATCGCCAATATATTAATACCTATAAAATAAAGTCGAAACTCTCAATAGTATTTCGAGGAGTCTCCAGATATTACAAAACATCACGATACTAAGTATAGCGGCATAAACGTAATCTTAGCTTCAGACCTCAGACTTCAAATTGGCGGCGAGTTTACCTTAAATTCGCCGGAGATTTTCACACCCGTTTTGAGAAAATTGACGCCGATTGGCTAAGTCTTGCCACTCTTGTAAGAAACGGGGGGAAGAGTATAAAATAATTCGGCCAAAAGTAGTCGACCTTTCTTTCTTTGTTAAGCTCCCGAATCGATACCAGCGATCTAGGCAATAAGTAGGATCAAGATGGTAATTGGAGACATAGACAACTATCCCATAAGAATCTTCAAATATGCAAAGATGCTTAAGGTTAAAGAATTCTATTATTTATAAGAAAATAATATTGTCTATGCCACTCCCAACAGAGCTAAGTCCAGACTTTTTAAAGTAAAAGTAAAAGGGTGCAACGGTATAGAATAGTACACAAAACTGAAGCTTTCATTCGGTTCCCAATCATTAGATGTGTTATTTTGTTAATAATGAACTTTAATGATGTAAATAAGAAAACAATCTTTTCTCCTGTGCGGATCATTGCATCTATTACCCATATTTTTCAAGTTCTGTCGACACTAAACTTATTGATCTGGTTGTAACCACTTTTGCCATATTGGCCATTTTTAGAGGAACATCATCAGACTTTCAAATTTAGACTAATCCTAAGTATGTTAACGTAGTTTGCGATACTTTATTCCGTGTTGTTCTTTTTTTTCCTGTTTGCTTGTCTAGTTTTTAGATTTTACCCAGAAGAGCTATTTCGATCTAGTTATTGCAGCTGATTAGGCCAGCTTTGTTTAGCATTTTAACTACGAGCTTCTCTTTCCAGTTTTTTGTTAGTGTTGATTCTATACGTGCTTTCTGAAAGATAAAATAAGAGAATTTTGCTAACGTACTTTTTCCTAACTATTAGAAGATTTAGAGGGATGTTTTCTTAGCGTTGTCGTCAATAGTTTTCTTTGAGAATGGTTGTAGACTGATTTTGTTCTATATTTTTTGCTCTTCTTAATTGTTTGAGACGAATTTGAGAAGGTTTTTTGTTTGTCTGCTTAGATCATTATTCTGCAGACTTTTATTTTCGTTTAAAGCAGTTATTTTTAGACGAGAACTACAGGTGACTTAACTAACGTCCCACGTACAACAAAATGTGAGAATTATTCTAAAACCTTTTATCGTGTTCTTTCATTCATTGGGGATGTGTTTAATGCTGTAAACCTGTTTGCGAGTGACATCTGGAAATCTTTTCCGTTTTTAATGATATTGCAACATTCGCTTTCTAATCCAAACTTTATTTTTTTGCTATTTCCCATTTCTTAAAGTTTTGAGCTGTGGCGGGACGGTAAATTTGATTTTTGACTTTGCAGTTTGGCGACTTCGATACAATTTTGTGTTCATCTCGTTGAAGTTAGCAATCGTTTTTCATTTTATGATTCTAAATCGTTAGAATTTTCCTCATTTTCTGGTTTAACAACCACAGAAGGTTGTAGATCTTTTTGTGCTTGTATTCGGATGATGAGGATTAGGAAAATTCCACTTTTTAAATATGCGTTATCTCTCCCCCTTCCTAAAGAAGAAGTAACTTGTTTAACTCGCCTCATTTCACTAATTTAACGGCTAAAGTCGTTTTATTTATTATTTTTGAGAACGGCGTGTTTTGAGATCTTTAAAAAATTTGGTTATCGCACATATCTACGCTCTGTTGTAGCTACCGGGGTTGCTGAATTCTTTTATGAGCTTTTTCCTTGCTACTTGGACTATAAATTTTATCTTTTGCCGTTTTGCATCATTTGAAGCTTTTAGAGCTATTGACTCATTAGGGTAATTAGGGTAATACTCTAGATGGAACTTTCGAAGCTGACTTTAGTTTGTACATCCAACTTAGTTAGGTACACGACTTAACTTATGCTACAAGTTTCTTTATTATTTTTTTGTCACTATTAACCATTTAACTGTCAGCATGGAATTTTTGATAGGATATTACCAGCCACATTATTTCAACGTTGCCTTCCTTTTTGGCTTGAGACGGCAATTTTAGCCCAATACTCGAGTCAAGTTAGTTAAAAAAACGCTGAAAGCTTGGAATTTTTGTGGGTACACGTACCGAGACGCTCCAGGATGATTCAGAAAAGCTGCGGAAAAAAATGTTACCACATTTTTTTTTTGTTATAATGCGAAAGTGCATTTATGCACGCAAAATGCATTTGTTTTGATGCATTTTTTTGCAGGTCCTAAAGAATATTGTATTTTTCGCTTAATATTGGCCAAAATAAGCTAATTCCTGTTACACAGGAATTTTTGGAGTCGCCGATCACGAATATGATACTTAGAAAGTGCCCTGATGCACTTGACGGGGCAAAATTCTGGGGATGGAAGCGATTTTGGGTAATTGCCTTAAATTTGTTTGTTTTCCGAGTTTAAACTGTCTGAATACGGGTTTTTGGGGTCGCTGATAACGAATATGATATTTAAAAAGTGTCCCGGTGCACTTGAGAGGAGGGAGCATAATCCTGGAGATGGGGGCGATTTTGAGGAATAACCTAAATAAAAGTTTTTGGGGTTGCTGATAACGATTTTGATTCTCAAATTAACCTCTAATGCACTAAAGTGAAAATTCCCTGCGGGCACTTTGGGGAAAGGATACCCTGGGGCACCAGGGTACGAATAGTGCATTGTTGTATTTGAATATGATACGATTTGAATTATTTTCAAAAACTATTTGTATCAGATATTATTACGAAAAATTTTGCTTGCATACAGACAACCCCATCAAGGTGGTCACTTATCAACAGTATTAAATAAATAGGGGTTTTAAAGTTTTTTTTCAAGGTTTGCAAACGTTCTGTTTTCAGTAAAAACGTAAGTCTGGGTTCTGTTTTTAGTAAAAAAGAAAATCGCGTTTCAGCGCATGTGAGTTTCGATTAAAAATATTCGGTGAGGTGACGGATAATCGGGAAACCAAGATTTATCAGTAAATATTTGCTATAATGTACAAAATATGTCATAAAAATGGCCTGGCTGGCCCCAGGCACCTCAAAGTTTGAATAAGGTCTTTTTGGCACTTTGACAGTACTTTTTCTTCAAATTCGGCAGTTTCCGATTCAGCACACTGTAGATATTTGCGATAATCTAAAAAAAACTTTGAAAAGCCCTATTTATTTAATACTGTTAAAACGTGGACACTGATAGGGTTGTCTAGGCATCATTCGTGATCAGTGACTCCAAAAGCCCTTGCATAGACAGTTTGAACTCGATAAACAAACAAATTTGAGGTAATTCCCCAAAATCGCTTCCGTCCCCAGAATTACGCTACCACCAAGTCTATTAGGATGCTTTTTGAACATCGTATTCGTTATCATCGGTTCCAAAAACCCTCAATCAGACAGTTTAAACTCGAAAAGCAAACAAATTTGATGTAATTCCCTAAAACCATCTCCACCCCCAGAATTATAGTCCGCCAAGTGCATGAGCGCACGTTCTAAGCCTCATATTTGTGATCAGCAACCCCAAAAATCTTATTTTGGTCAATATTAAGCGTGAAATAAAATATTCTTTAGGGTCTGCAAAAAATGCATCAAATAAATGCGTTTTTTGCGTGCCAAAATGGACTTTCGCATTATAACAAAAAAATATGCGATAACATTTTTTCCGAATCGAATGCGCCCTAGAACGTTGCGTTGCCTAGACTACAACGTTACATACAGATTAATTTACTAGCGGTATTTTCAAGGGGTAGTGAAGTTCGGGATTTTTCTTCAGAAAATCAAAAATAAAGTGAGATACTAAAGCTCTTGGAATTTTAACCTGCAACTTTGTAAATCAGTTTTGTTTCTTGGCCATTAAATTATTATTTTTTCTTACATTATTTTATTATTTGGGATACTTTATTACCTTGTTTAACTTATTTATCATTTTCTGATTTATTTCAAAGTGGGAAATTTTGTTTACTAGATTTCACATGCATAACATTATAAACGGCAGTACAGAAATTAATTTATTCATTTGCATAATTAAAAAACTGAAAAAATTAATGACAAAATACAGAACTATGCCTTTACTGCAACTATATTTCTAACAGTTTCTTGCACACTCTTAAATACCCACACTTGATTCTAGAAGCCTCGCGACTCTATGCTGTCACGCCTAGCAAATGATTGGAGCTTTCCTTTAGGACAGTGCTGAACTCTTGAGAATCGTCGAGAATCTATAGCAGCTGTACTTCCACCGCGCTTGCCCGCAGCTTCTTTAGAGAAATGCGGCTCCCTGAACCTGAAAATCTTTCCATGGAAGCGTTTTGTTTCAGAACTGCGTACTAACGTACAATTGCAGGTATTCTGATAGTAGAAGTAGCAGTGCTGGGATGTCCACCGCCCTTCTCTTCCTTGGGCCTTCTACATTGCGTTACCTTCTGCAACGTCTTCTTAATCTCGAAATATTCTCACTTTCTTTCACACAAATGGTGTACAATCTCCGACTCTCGATTTTTTGGATTTAATAGCCACAACCCAAATTAGGTGCCATCGACATACCTCAAAGTTTCTTTCAAAAGATCGTAACTTTAAAGAATACCATTGTAACCAATAAATTCTTATCGCCGAGTTCAGTGCGCTAATTTCTTTCTATTGTGGCCTTACTCTTTGATGGTTCCGTTCCACCTCCTGTGGCAACCACCGATAAGGCATTTCTACTCCGGTTGCAGATTATTGTTGCATGACTTTATTAATAAAGAAGCATCTCTTTCCCTCTCTATTAGTTCTAATTTATCTTTCAAACTTTAGGGATTCTTTTCCATGTTTCCTATAACTTTTCTAAAACCTGAAATTGTTCTTTTTACGCTCCATCACGCTCCTTCCGCGCTTATTGTTGACACATAGAATTGCCTTGTGTGTTTTTTCAACACTCTCCTGAAACTTCTGTATTGCTTGTAATTTAAATAGTTCGAGTTGTAATGAACCCCATTTCTGGAATCAGCTGTTAACAATATAGATCTCTACATTTGCTTAATCACTAACTAATAGACCTGTGTCTCATCGCAACTTCTTCTTGGCCGTTTCTCGTATACGACGAACTATCCCCGCACTGGATTCTAGAAGCCTCGCGGCTCTGATAAGTACATCGAGCGGATTATTGGTACCTTCTCTTTCTTCTCTTCTCTTCTGCGTCGAATTTTGAGCAGTCCTTATAAGGTTTCTTGTTCCTAAAGATGAAAAGGATTTTAATTCACCTCAAAGCTAGGAACTGACGTTATTCCTGGGAAATTCATTTTTGGCTTATTCGTATACTTCATGTTGAACGTCACATGTAAAGTTGATGGTCATTCCAATAAGCCCAATTTATTTTTATTTCACTAAATGTATTAAACATCTCTGCACTTTTATAATTTTCAAGCTAGATCTAAGCTTTCTTTCTTGAAAAATCTTATGGTAATGCGTTATTTAACACAAAAATGGTTTTACTCTTAATACTTTTATTAAGAAAATAGTTGACTTTTAATTCTTATTGCGACAAATTTTTCATAAATTTGTCATTTATGCATTTCTATGAAATAAATTTACTCAGAGGTAGATCTTTGGGGCTTTCCTTTTCTAATTTATACAAACATAAGAAAATGCGATCGCAAGGCAACAATTTATAAGGCAGACTGAATTTCCATTAGCGCCTTCCGCAAAAGCGCTGCCCACAGGTCTGCGGCCGAAAGGCGGGTGAGTTACAGCGTGCCATTTCGCGCCCCACGCATCGCATGCGGTTGTCAAATAGGGGCGGCGGAGTTATGTAAGTCGAGGGGCCGCTGTTTAAACAGGGCTAATGTGAGACACGCGTGATGCGGTAATTTGGTAATGGGGCTGTTATGAAGTCAGACCACGCTCGGGGGAAGAGTTACGACCTCATTATTGTAATTGCGTTCGCGAGCGGCCTAGGAAGCCTCGTATCGCGTTTCAGCTGAAATACGAGGCGATCCGCTTTTGGACGCGGTCACCTTTGGGCATCGAACGCCCGCTCTCCCGCTTCCTTTTCTGCACTAACGGCGCTGAGTCCGCCTCGCAACGATGCCCGCGGGGCAAAATAATAGGCGACGTAGTTTTGACGTTAGAGCTTGCACAAGTCGCTAACTAGCAGTACCGTCGACTATATCTCAACTGCATTAGGTCAAAAGTCCTTTTTTGTTCTACAAACTAAATAAGACGTCTCTAAACAGGCATCTAAATGTAAAGAAGGAGGATCTGTTATTTTTAATCACGAATTAAAAGATAAGCCTCTCCGATATCGTATTTCCTTTTGTAGACTAACAAGAAAGGATTCGCCCAGAATGACATTGCAGTTAGCAACCATTAGGAACAAGATTAGGTATCATTTTATTAGTATCATGACAGACAGCTTCTACCAATCATCATATGTGAAAAGAGAGACATATACAATGGATTTTCAAAATCAACAAAACGACATCACCAAAGCATCCAACTGATCGTTATTTCTATATATAAGTTCGTCATTGGTTTTCATTTTTGTCTTACTAAAACAATGTTTTAAAGAAGACAACCAAAACAGAACGAATAGTGCTAAGAGAAGTTGTTAAGGACCCCCCCCCCCCCCAAAAAAAAAGCATAGATACCATTCGAGACTATTCGCATAATGTCGGGCTGTCAAGAAAATCCAGAAAAATGTCAGAACTGAGCAACAGAGAGGCGTTTTTGATAGCCTCTATTTTGTTTGCTGGAGTAACCTGATATTGACAATCTAGTAACAGAAAGTATTTGTCCAGTCATTTGAATGATAAATTCTTTTATTAAATATGGTGTAGATGACATGTTGTACGTTGCCTTTTGTATAATGGCACTTGGTGCCAAAATAAATTGAAGTTTTGTTTCGACTTCTAACGGTATTCAATAATCATACAGGACTTGTCCGGAAAGTATCGGGAATAATCCAATAAAAACAAAAATATTGCAGGTAATCGATTATTTCTTCAAAATTATTCAAAATAGATTCCTCATGCTTCTACACAGCGTCTCCATCCACGCTTTGAAGGCTTCCTAGAATGTAGAATCTGAAATTTTGTTTATCGTCTTGGTCACGACGGTTTGGACCCTCTCCACCGACCCAAAGCGGGTTTCTTTCAGGCTGGATTTGAGTTTTGGGAACAGAAAGAAGTACAGCAGTTGGGACAACGTCGCCAGATGGTGCTTGGCCAAAACTTTCCTCACAAGTAGCGACGTGTGACCGTCTTCAAACACAATTTCATGCACTACGCTTTTGGTTCAACTTATGTGCTATCAATCGAACATTTAAACGTCCAAGAACTGCTTTATTCTCACCAAATTTTTATCACTACAGACATTCTTTGCGTTCTTCGCTTTCCACGGTTTCTCTTCTATCACCAAACATCTTAAGCTATTCGAAAATCCTCGCGTTTAGATGGTGTCTTCGCCGTAGGCTTCCCTTTGAAAGTCTTGATTTTGAGCGATGACCGCATAATTTGCTCTAAGGTACGCTACATGTCGAGTCTGTAACGCGTCACCAAAACACGGTTTGCGGAAACCGCGATCCCCACTCTCTCAAGGCTCGGAGGCAACCGAGGAGAGTCGCATTCTTTACTTAAGATTTCCCCACAATCCATCTGACCGAAAACCGCGTTCCTCTAGCCCTCCTGGTTGGCTAGAAAAATTATTCTCGATGTTTTCCGGACAAACCGTGTACCTTTGTTAAAAAATTGTTATTACTATAGAGAATAGCACGCCTTTTTCCTATCGAATAGGAATAGGAACAAGAAATTCGATTTCTATTACGGTTTAGACGGTCTCCAGAAGTAAACCTGATTGAAAAGCTCTGGCTCATTATTATGCAGTAAAACCTGGCCAAAAGTTATCAACAGTCTTGCAACAAAGCTCAGTTAATAATATTGGTGGCAGAAGAGTGGCTGAAATTAACCCAAAAGACGATAGAGGATTCAATGGATACCATACCAAGTCTGTCTTACTTTGACATGCTGGCTTTTGAGTCGAGATTGACCTTTGTAGGTTCTTCACCATTTATATTCCCTGGTAGTTAAAGATATTGGCTTCGATGTTTATGATAATTCTTTCTTTTAACTTTTCGAGAAAACTCATGTCCCGACTGTATTATAATTCTGGTAATAATTGCGTCTTTCTTTTCTGTAATGTAAAAAAGCGTAAAATCTGTACTCGTGCGTTGAGCTCTTTGAATGTTTAATCGTGACAATTTGATGCAAGGCAATACTATAAATTGAGGAAATTTGTCTACAAAAGGGATGATTTCACTTATGAATTTGTATGATTTTTACATTTTTGCACCAATATTTCACTGTATGGTTGGCAGAAGGAACCATAACGCAGTCTATTTTATTCCGTCGCTAACTGTACTTAATGGCACTTCGTAATTTGCTGGATGTAGTCTGCGAATAGGAATTAATTTTTGTATTACTACTAACGCTAGAAAATTTTTAATAACGCTTATATAACATGAAAAACGTTAGCAAAGCTATTGCTTACACAATCAAGTCAACGTTCCGTTTTCTTCACAAAAAAAAAAGACTTTAGGCAGAAACAATTTTCTTTACTATGGTAGTGGTTTAAACAATCCATAAAGAAGCCAAATTAGTAAAGGATTATGTTGCGCCCTTGCTTTGCAATTTACCATTAAATTTTAGCTCTTTCATTACATGGATTTTGAAGATGTTAGGCAGGTCAATCTTCATTAAAATTTCTGTCCCTTATATACAAATTATTTAAATCATTCTACATACAGTAAATTTTTGTTGTTCTCATCCTTATATATCTATATATACAGCCTATAAATGCTTTTTCGTACATCAAAGCTTTCTCTTCCATCAGCAGATTTTCAACGGCCAATATCTTGTTCTAGCAAAGTATCCATATTTGCTCTAAATGTAGGCCAAAAGTTTTGGTTAAATTTTTCCCTTTATACTTTACTTTGGTGGAATGTTCGTTTCCTTTGTGAATCAATCAATTTTTGACTGTTCAAGTTGCGTTTCGCTAGTTTTAGCGCGTATTAATGATATCTCAAGTAAACGAGAAATAACTTCGACCGGCTTTTGTGTGGCAAGAAGATCAAGAAATTGCGGGATTTTTCAGCATCTATCAAAACATAACGCGATTACTCTGAATCAATTGTTAATTACGAATCATTGCATCTTCCATCAAATTAGTTAAAAATTTAAATTTATTCAAGGAGAGAGAACGAACAACGAAGCGGCGAGTAAAGGAGTAAAATGTACCAAGACTTTTGGCCTATCACATACTGGTCACTTAACATTTGCTTGCCCTGTTAGTAACCCTGCGTAAATCCTCATTTGGACTACGTTACGTAGAGTCTTACTGTAATAGTAAGATTGCGGAATTTCTTTTTGTTCTTCATTTGCACTCCTTCTGGAGTATAGAACCTCTAAGAGGTTACATGATTGAGTTAGAAAATTTTATATATTTTTGCTGCATCTATTCAGCAGCTGTTATTTTGAACTGATAGTTTTAAGTTGTCGTACTAAGGCTTTGACCAAGTAATTGTTTGATCTATTCTATTGTACTATTTTGGGTTGCATATTTTGTGGACAACATTCACGAAGTAGATGATACTTAAGTAAATCTTCAGATTGGGACGCGGTGGCTCAGATGGTTTAACCAGTCGGCTCTGTCCTCTAGCCGGCGCGCGCGAGTTCGAGTCTCGCTCAACCCATGGGTGTGTATGTGTGTGTGAATGTCCTAGAATAAGTGCATGTTAGTCGGCAAAGCCCTTGAGGCTGCAGTGCCTGTAGGTGCGCCCAAAAAAAGTCTTCAGATTATCACATAAAATATAGGTTCCTTTATAGGAAAACTCTCAATATATTTTGCTTGGTTAATATCTAGTCTGCAATTTTTTAGATTGTATTTTTATTTATACACTGAGAATAAATTTTGGACCAAGATGTGTTGGGCTTAATCGATATCTAGCTAATTTTCTTTTATTCCATTTATGCTTAGATTTTTGACAAAGTGCTCATAATTTGACGACATTCGGCTTTTGTTTGGCTTGCGAAGATTGTACCATTGGTGCAGAACATATTTTTCTAACGAGGGCTCTAGAATTGGCATATCACTATATGAAATATAAATTTGGTTATTATATTGGTAAGCCCTCTTAATATTTGTAATCATATATTATTATATAGGACATTCGTGGTACGGAAGTCTTTAGTACTTTTAAAAACATGTCTAAAATTGATTTAAATTTGTTACGTAATAGATCAGGCTATCGAGGACTTTAAGTTTAAATTACACCCAATATTTTGAATTCCAAATTTTCGTTTTAGTAATAGAAGAAACGGCAAGAAATCGCAAAAATGCCCTCAGATGTGGGTTCATCATCTGAAACTGATAAGTTGGCCCTTTATGTGACTTTATAGTATATGGGGGCGATTTTCGGGTGGAAAAATTTTAGTACCATACGAAAGATTGACCTTGAAACGTGTATCTTGCTTACTCAAAATTTGGAATTATGTTCTGTACTTGTAGAGTAAATTTTGTAGTAATAAACTACTCGTGAAAAACTGCTTGACCTCTATTAAGGAGTTGAATTAGATTTTAAAGAGACTAATGCGGAAAATAAAGTTTCTAGTGAGGTTTTAATGCGCTTTTCCCTTTAAGTTTAACATTGTTAAGTCGTATTTATATAATACACATTGAATGGAAACAAAAATAGAGAAAAGAGAAAAAGCTGGGAGAAAAGCTTAATTCAGCTTGAAGTGGACAAACAAGAATTTTCCAAAGAATTCGGTGGTAAATAAACTGACTACGATTCAAGCAACACATATTCCTGGTTTATTAAGGCAGTTTACATCCTCAAAAGGCATTCTTAGATTAAAATAGTCAACGAGCACATCGTGTTGAATGGTTATGGCGTGAATCACTAACTTACAAATAATTTGTTTACATTGAAGGCTCTAGTTTTGTTTATTATTGTTTTCTGTTAATTGATCTCAATCAAAACCTTCAAATTTTATCCTAATGTCTGTATACAAATATTCTCTCTTTGACGTTTCATATATAAATCTGTATTAGGGGTTTTCTAAGTTTTAAACGTGGTCTATTGAGCTCAAAATGTTATATTTGGTATAAATAACAACATTTTTAAGATTCATTTAATATTTGTGAGAAAACATATCAAACTCATTCGTTCAATTCAGGATCTTTAGCATCATCTTTTTCTGTGGTAGTTGATATTGAACTTATTAAAATAAAATAAAACACTACTTTTATAGAGTATAATATAGTGTTTGTTGCGTTGTGATTTGTGTTTAGGAGCACAAACACAACATTTTTGAACCTTTTCAGACAGAAAGTGGAGAAGAGACGTTTATTCTCACTTATCCCTCTTGTTTGTGTAGTCTAGTGTTTCAATATTTTTAAATTATTTAAACTGGGATGCTAGATCGTCTAAAATTCAACTATTCAGTATAAAAAGATAATGCTGATTTTATAGAAACACAAACAAACGTTCGAAGTAGCTGTTTGTTTGTAAAAAGTCATCAAAGACACCAAAAATTGGGACATTGGTTCTTAAAAACTAGAATTCTTTTATTGGGGAACATGTAGAGCTTTTTCTGCAAACTGTATAACTATGTTTATCAAAATAGTCTGATAATTTAGTGGATACGCAGAAGTAAGCTTGAAAGCACATTGCTATAAGAAATTTGTTCACGATAGCCTTGTGTTAACTAACAAGAAAAAGCTTATCAACTAGAAACTAAAGTTAATATAAACAAAATATTTAAAATTAGGGAAGCAGACTCACATCGGTGTGGTTATCTATTGTTGTTTGTTCTATTTATAAGATCTGCTGCGAAGAGTTCTAAGTGAAGCATTATATTGGGAGCTGCAGTAGCAAATTTCTTCCTTGACTGTTCAGACACTCTTATTTTGAAGTGTTCCAAAATTTCAACGTTCACGCAATTCATTAGAGTTAAATCTGGTAGGACCAAATTGCTTAATTATTATTTTTTGTCTAAAGAAGCTTCGATTTATGTCTAGGCAACCGGTACATCTTAGTGAATGTTAAGAAGTTTTAGTCACGATACTTAACATCGTCTCTCTCCATCATCGAGGTTGGTTGTTGTTTAAATAAATAGGAGGACACGTGGCTCTGCAATTACTAAAGACTATATGGACATATTGGTCTTATTAGTTTTGATTCTCAATTCTTTGATTGGTTTTGAATTGTATTCAGATTAGTTTACGCTATGTGCAGATAATCGAACGTTAGAGTAGTCATAGCTAACGAGAGATTGTTAATTGACATAACCCAGAATTGATTGCTAATATTATTGTGTACTGCACTTTAAACTTTACCAACAAGAATCTGCTGTGTAATATGGGACAAAAGAGTAGTCTAGAGGGAGGAGTATTTGTAATTCGTACAGAAGTTGGGTATGCTATACTTTGTCGAATGTTTTGCTTACGAAAACATCAAATCATTACTTTCAAAAGTTGGTAAGAGCCTTTTAGTAACAGCTTTTGATAAACTTTAAATTTAATTGGCAGGAGACTTATTGTTTTAGAGGAATTTTGTTTACTAGAAGTTTCCCTGGTTTTAATATTAAAACAGTCTATGCCACTTTCTACAGATTTGGGAAATGTCCAATGTGTAAAACTACATTGGGCAGCTGAGTAAGATAATTAATTCTAACGGTGGATAACTTTTTTAAGAGTTTTACCGGTAACTGTGTCATACCCTAGTGCTCTACTAATGACTTCTTCGACGTTAGCAACGTGTAGTCAGTCGTTGAACTGGTAACTCAAGCTATTACGGAAACTCTAGCTGTTGAACGAGTTAGGCTTCTTCTTCGGGGTTATTCTTTGAATCACGTTACTAGATAACATCTGTTCGATGGTCTTCAAATGCTCTTAGCTTATTTTAATTTTATTGTCAACTTCCAAAGCGAGCAGTCAGCAAGTTCAGCAGTGTAAGTGCTTCTAAATTGCATACATTTTTACCATTGCTAAAATTGTGGAAGTTTCTGATTGTTTGGATGTTACTTTCCAACCTACCCATTTAGTGTTGAGAATAATTTTTTTTTTATTGTGGATGCAGAAAGAATTACCTGACATTTGCATTTCTTGAGTATTGCACATCTGCGACGTTATCGTAGATGTTGAGCAAGTTATTGGGGCTGCTGCCAGCTCAGGGAGCAAAAGGAGGAAGGCCATTAGTCTTTGCATGCGAGTCTAACTGCTTAATTTCTGGTTGCACTTTATTTAAAGCCAAAAATTATTGGTAATCACACGAGGCTATTGGATGACACAGGAGGCAATAAAATCTCTCGAAATAAAAATAAACGGAAAGGTACGTTTGTAAGACCATCACGGACCAATTTTGACAAAAAATTTTAAAATTCAAATATTGAGACACGCCATCATAAATATATTTTGGATTTCATAAACTTTTTAATAAATTCCATGAAAGTGTTTTGCGCTTACTGAGAAAAACAACAAAAAGTAGGTTTAACAATTTTTAAAAGAGACCCATAATATTTGCAAAAGGTTGCAAGGTTGTGCATCTAAACGAAGTTAAAAAAATTAATTTTGCTAGAAATTTAAGATGTCAGGTCATTTTATTTTTCTGGCTCAATAAAACTGTTGATGGAATCATTGGGGATTGTGACCCTTAAATTAAGAGCTCATAATACAGACGGCTTTTACAGAAAATATCGCTTCTTTAAGTTTAAATATCTGGGAAGAAGTTTTAATGATGTAAATTTGCCAAGAACAAATTTTCGAAGGTACCTTTTATGTTTATCTAAGTCATTTGGCTACCATCTTCATATTTCTAATTTATGGTCAATTTTATTTTGCTTGATTTCTTCTACTTGCAGAGATTTATTTTTAATCGCAATGGTCATATTAAAATGGTGATAAGCAAAACGCTAAGTTTTATGTTGCTGTCAGCTTTCTTTAGAATATTTGTCCTAAAATCATGCTTTGTTATAGTATCTTTAACGTTTCACGGAATGAGACACAAAAAATGTTAGACAGGCGCGGATAGTTGCACGTAAGGCTTGATTTATTGATCGCTTGTAATTGGCAGATCTGTTTATAAGAAAAATCCTTTTAATGGTTCGCAAATGCCAGAGACCACGTCAAAGTCACGGCTTCATATTCTTAGATCTTTATCAGCGGCCTTCGAACTTAATTTATTGCATTTGTTTTCGAATATTTTTACATCCTTGAATTCGTTGCAAAACAGCCACGCGCGTCTAAAAAATGATTAACATATTATCTGCTGCGCGATTTATTGGCATCTAGTGTTGAGTCCATGGGAATTTTTGAACGTTTTGAATTGTTTTATTCTTCTGTTGTTGACTACAAAGTTTTTGATTGTTTTATCTTGAAAATAACACAGTTGTTAACGAAGTGTTGTTTCTTAATTAGTTTTTGGTAGAATAAGATAGTTGAAGCAGGGTTTCGTTTTTTATCTAAATATTTTTCGAAAAATTGTACGCTACTTAGAGCATAAAATAAAATAATTTTTTAATTTTCTTTGTCGCTAATTTAACAAATGTTTTGGTTGAAGTGTCAGTCTTCTGCATATTACTATCATAAACTTTGTCCTTAAAAAAACTTAAAAAACTAGATAATATCATCGTTTCGTAAAATGACACCATGGCGCGCAACACCATCTTGCTAAAAACATATACCAAGGTTCAGTTAGGGACATAAAAAATTTTTCGTTGACAGTATTTGTTTAATTGGCCACAAAGCACACTTGATAAGTTAAATAGTTGTACTCGTTGCTCTTCAAGCATTTGAGGGTTTCCTTGTCCCCTAATTTGGTTATTTTTAAGGCAAAAATAGATCTTAGCGGTAAAAATAATTTATTCTTCGATTTAGCAGTAGCTGCAGCGATTCTCGTGACCCACAAACTTAAATTTTTGGGTTTTACAGAGCTCTTTTACGTTGAATTGTAAAAGAAGTTTGAGCACTGCATGTTCTCGTTGTATCAAAAACCAAGCATCTCGAATTTTATTGCGCTATTTGGCCAAAAGTACCTGGACACCACTTTGGAGAAAAGTATCTGATTGTTGCACGAACTGAAACATCATAGAACGAGATAGAAGTGTAAGTAGTAGCATATATGTATCATACTCGTGTGTTAAACAAAAAAGAGTCGGGTGATTTTATGGTATTATCGCTGGGTACCATCGCCGTAACAAATCGATTCGTGAAATATCAATCTTGTTACATGTGTCTAAATTAATTGGAAGTGTTTTTATTTTAAAATGGAAATGTCTGGAATGTGAAATGAAGTGGTAGGCCGCATAAACATAACGATGATATCTTCTGGAAAGGGTAGTCATGAAAGATTGGTTGTGTTTGGTGGTAATAATCTATCGTAACTTTCAACGTGCTTTTAGTACCGTCGCAAGTATCAAAACTCTTTTCCTGAAACTGAAAAACATAGCTTTTTACGGTTGCAGGATCGTAACATACGTAAGTACGGCCAATGCCAAGCGTTGCAAGTTCACCGATTATGAGACAATAAAGATAAGTTCTGTGGAGTGATAAATCTGGCTACACAATTTGGGAATGGGATAGAGGGATCTGGGTTTGGTGGATGCCAGAAGATATTCTGCAATCAGGTTTGGTTTGCAGCTGTTTTTTGTGGTTTGGTCTGAGTTTCTTATTTTCTGCAGGCAGAAAGATGAACGAAGGTTTATCGTGGGCGAGGGGGAAAGAAAATAGAATGGGACTGAGCAAGCTTTAATGATTGTTCTTTATTCTGATACAATTTGTATTACTCTAAAAATCCGCAATTCTATTAAAGAGCTGATTTGGTGCCTACACAATTATATAATTTTTCTTCACATTTCCGCAGGAAGCAAAACTCTTCTGAGACGGTATTTGAGATGAAACTTATTCGTTCGCCACCTTTTCGTGCGGTTACAACAAACTGTCACTTGGATTGATTTATTATGTGAATAGTAAGACTTGGTGGCGCTTTACTTATAGTCGTAATATTTTTTATTAATTAGCTATAGTGTTGACTTAAAGGTATCGGAAGATTTTCCGACGAGTGGCTATAAATGTATTTAAAAAGAAAGAGATTGCCAACTTAATTTTGAGTTGTCAAAAAACACAATATTTAAATTGTCAGTTGCCTTGACTAGAGCTATGATAACGTGGCCATTATCAAGGAGATTTAGAGGTTCAAAGTGTTAGTTTGAAAAATTTTTCTCCCTGTGCTTATCGTTTTACTGTTTGTTGTGGAAGCTGATATTTAAACAGCCACGTTTTTTGGCACAGTTAAAAAAATTGTACAAAATATGGTTTAAAATAGTAGCAGCAATCAAGTGCAGAAAAATAATTTTGCAAAAAATAACTGCGGCAATTAATAGTGAGAAAAGCAACATCAGAAATTTAATTTTGGGTCTGAAAGGTAGATATTTTTTAATTATTTTTAATAAATGCAAACTTGTTGAAAATGGTAAATTTAGAAAAAGATCTGCAAATGGAAATCTTTATGATAATTATTTAGAGTAGATTTTGATAACACAATCCAAATGTTTGTTGGTATAAAGGCCAAAAAGTTATCTTATAGAATACATGCAATTTTATTTGGCTTAAGCGCTCCAACACTGCAAGCAACAAAATTAAAATTTTGTACCGCTTTTTTGGCATTACTTTAAAACTTATGTGTCTAGAAGATGTTCCAAAAGAAACACAACAATTAATTTTAGCAAATTTTGGAAATAATTCGCCCATTAAATTTTTGCTCCAACATTTAGATTGTATTACGCGTCGTATGACAGACAACGCCGTTCTGTTGGAATCACAAGTCATCCAAATCCATGCCGTTTAAATGATATCTCGCCATAACTTTCACCATCAATAGTCACCGAGCGGCTTCATTTTGAAAAAAATGCCCAATTATTCCACCAGCATAAAATCCACATCAAACTGTTCTCTTTGGTTATGCCTAGGGCGTTTTTGAATAACCTAAGGATTTTATATGTCCCAACTGCCTATTTACATATCTTTGTAAATCATGACTCACTCTTCAATCAACTAGGGTTTCATATTGATTAACCGCGATGTACTTACTATAAAAGTTACCAAGCAGAACTCTGACAAGCCACTTTTACAACTATCTTGCAGTAATAAAATAATGCATCACTTATGACTCTAAATAATACTGGTCTATGACCAGTAGATGCATTGCTCTTGCAAAAAATCACTTTCTTTTGCTCTATCCCTTTTTCCGTCTATTTAATTTGACTTTGACTTTAACATGCACGTTTCTTAGCTAATATGGGAGAGTTAAATAAAAATTGTATAGATAATATGGTTAATAATGAGGAAAGCGATTCATTTAAGTAGATAGTATATGATGACTGTGAACGGAGACTAAGAAAGATTGATTCGCAAATGTTGAAGACCTATTAACTTTGCCTTTTCCTAGTGTAATGTAAGATAAACTGTAATCAAGATTGTTTCTTAACAAATACTAAATAACCTTAAGATTACAGAAAATAGGTTTTTCTGTCGTCTCATGTGAAAATAAGAACTGCACATTTTCGTAGAGATGAACTTTTTCTGGGTTTATTATTCTTTGCGTCATAATTTATAATTTTTGTACTAACGATTTGCCTCTAGCGAAATATAATGTTGATGTGGCACGCAATATATTTCTGATATGCTATCCTTGATTGTTATTAAGAGAGCAAATATTTTTATAATACTTTTAACTTCAAAGTATCACAGACCCACAAATATCAGTGATGATGTACGATAGTGAAGATCATCTGTTCTGTGTAACTTTTTTAAATGTAGAATTAAGAAATGATAAATAAACCAACAGACTAAAATCAGTAGAAAAAAAGCAAAAAAATAGAACGTTTTAAACACAAAAAATGAAAAAAGTTATAGTCTAGAGAATTACAAATACAAGAAAAAACAAATTAAAAAAACTTTAAGAATAGAAAATTAACTGCTTACTTGTTTCGTATGAGCAAAGGCCTATTGTGAGGACGTGCTGGCATCTTTTTGTTAAAATTATGACTAATATAAATAAGGAAAGAAGAAACAAGATATTATAAGAAAATAAATAATCATTTGCAAACAACTTTTGTTAACTTAGGGGCCTGGTAAAAATCTCTTTTCTCCTGGCCGGACGTTGGTTCTCGACGCCCCTGGGTGAGCGCTGAGATGTATCTTGGGCATTATTGATAACTCTGTGCTCTTTGGAAGTAGTTTGGCGAAAGACTTGTCCTGTACCAACAGCATAACTATTGTGTCCACACGACGAAGATTATTCAAGAGCTGGGGATTGAAAAACTGGATCCGATTTTAATCCCAGGATGAATTGGACCGCAGCTCCAGTGTTTACAATTGTAACACCTAGATAGTTTCAGTCCCTACCTTTCTTGTTTTGTATTTATTTGCGTTTTTATTATCTCAGTTCACTTAATGCTTCTATTAAGTTGTCTTTCATTCTCTTTGTATCTGCCATCTGCGTTTGCTAAATTTGGTTTTTATAGGTTAAGACAATTCCATTTCTTCTTCTCCAATTAGTACCTCAAGCTCTGTGTAGAGTAGCATAGTCAACTATAGGTTGCTCCGCCTTAACTCTCTATTGACCCTCAATTCTTTAGAGATACATCCATCTATTGCTATGTTGGATTTCATTTCTCATTGTATCATTTATATTAATCTTATTGATTTTTTAGATGTTCCTAATTCATTTGGAGACTTATTACAGACTTGCCTAAGGTCAATAGTTACGATTAGTAACCCTAAACCTTGCTCTAGGCCTCTATCATATACTTGGTGATAGCTAACGTCAGCCTATCATTTGAAAACCGCTCATTAACCCGCAACATTTCCAAACCAACCCAGCGTATCTCCCATACAATGTCAAATTTCAAATCAAAGTAGTAAAAAAATATATTCTTTGGTAAATAAACAGATGGAGGTCTTGAGTGCATAGCTAAATTCTCTCGAAGAAAAGGTAAACTCTGAAACACGGCGCGGTCTGTCAACTAAGTGTCTTGTATTTTATAGATTGTGAATTGATTTGAACAGAGCAATATCTCAGGAATTAAAATTTTATTAAACAAGGAGGCAACATCAAAGCTGACTATGACGTCGGTTTTACACGTAGGAGAATTTTATGCTCAACAGTGGGTTATTAAACACAGCTCTGCCACCTAGTGAGTTTACAAGGCCATGTCTATTCAGAATGCATATCAAGTGTTTGAATATCACTAGCCAATCATCGCCACATTCAATTTATTACTTGTATTTCTCTTATCAGGCCGTTACGCTTGATTACCCAGTTATAAAATAAAAGTATAAGTTAGAATTGAAGAATATCCAAGCAGACTATAACAGACTAGAAATAATAAACCTGCAAAGCTTGCAACGCATAGCAAAGTGGCGAAGCACTAACGCTGACCTTTGACCAATCAGTTTCAAAATCACTAGCAAACAAGCCTTTCTGGTCACCTGTCGATTGGTCACAACAGAATTTGGAAACTCCCAGCCGTTCTCGAGTTATTGCTCGGACGGACGGACCGACAGACGGGCGGACAACATGAAGTTAGTAAGTGACTCCGCTTTGCTTCGCCACTTAATAAGGCAACGAATTTTTATATACAAAAAGCACTAAAATTTTACATACACAAAAGTAAATTGGAAGTTCTGCAGGGCCTGGCAGAATGGCATCCCTTTTCAAAATACCAATAAAAAGGACAATATAGATTATGTGTAATGTTTTATTGTATCATCACACAGTATAATGTTTAACATTGAGTGTGAAGATGATACCGTCCAAGTGTTTACTCGCACGAGCGACGTACTCCTTTAGCTTTAACAGTCATTTCCATTGGTACGGCTGCGATCGCATCCTTTAATTCCTCAACAGTCCGCGACCTGTGTTGGAAGACTTCAGCTTTTAAGTGACTCCACAGAATAAAATTATAAGATCTGGTCGATCACGGGATGTCAGTCTGTAATGAGACGGTCTGGAAATATTTGTCCTAGAACTTCTTCAGAAATGTTTGTCGTAAGTACGATAGCGACATCTTGTTGGCACCACAGCGATGAAATTTCCATGTTCATTGAGTCTAGGCTACAGGAAATTGCGTAACACCGCAACATAGTCGATACATGCTTTCTCAAAAGAAAATACAGCCCTATGATGCTAAACATTTACACGATTATTATGGAAAGATCGTTCATGAAGTCGTCAAGGATTTTATGGGGCCCAATACTGAAAATTCTACTTTTTCACGCAGCCCGATAAATTAAAATGAGCTTCCTCACTACTAAGTACAACAGCCAAGATGTTCTCGCATGGCGTACCAGTTCATTCTTTAAGTTTCTCCACCACCACCAGTTTGTAGGAATGGAGCATGAGGTCCTAGAGTAAAATTTTTCCCGCGCTTCGGTCAGATATTTCCAAGGCGAGAGCATGCTTTGACGATGTGACAATCTGCGATATTCTCGGGTGTCTGAATGCTACAAAGTCTACCGGGTGTTTCGAAAAGGGGATGCCATTCTGCCGGACCCTGTCGGAAACCAAAATTTTTTACAATGAATGGGAATTTTTGTGGCCGAATTGAGTAATTTTTGAATAAAATGATTTGATACGCAAGTATAAAATATCTATTTTGAGTGTTTTGAAGGTAGGGCCAACTTTCAGTCCAGAGGGGCATATTAGGACACCCTTGTGTTCCTAAAGCTCTAGGAGGAGCTTTGTTCTGTCATTCTTGCCTTGAAGTCTACTCTTCCTGTTCTGCAACACAACTGTGCAGCAGGAGCAGCGCTAATACTTCATAACCCTTCAAAGTACGTTTGTCGCGCCTGTGGCACGACAATAAAATCAGAGCTTATTAATATCGCCGTTGCCACGCGGCCGTCGCAAATTGTCACAGCCGCAATCAATAACCATGATTTATTCGCGCCATAAAAATAGTTTAATATTAATAAAGTGCAGCGGTGCAGCCGAGATTTTCCCCCATTTCAGCTAGCGGTTGTCTGCCCTGATCGTTTTTGACGCTGGAGGAGGCTGCATCTCCTCGTTGCGCAACGGGACGGCGGATTACGGCGCGATCTTATCGGCGCTAACCGCAGAAGTCGCGTAATCGTCAATCGATGTCGAAATCGGGCAAACAATGATGCAGCACATATCGGGCGCGACGCTGACTTATCCGATTCTAACGAGCTTTTTAGGACGGTAAAAGTCCGCGCGCAAGGCGAAGCCAGTTCCCGTGGATGTTTGCCGAGCGCGGCGGCTCGGGCCATTATTTCATCGGCTCTGCAAATATCTGTATATGCTAACTAGTTAATTAAGCAATATCGATTAAACAAACAGTTTAGAATAATTTCCGGCAATTACTAAGGCAAACAGCTTTTTGCCGCCGGCAGCCGCGAGCCCTTGCCCGCGGCGCTTAATTTATTAGCGCGCAATTACGCGCGTTTTGGAAACGGCCCCGCCGCGTAATTGCCGGGTGCCCGATTTTGGCGCGCCGCGAACCGCGGCGTAATTGTTTGAAATGGGCGCAATGAGGGACTCGCTTTAACGGCGCGAGCGCGGGCGCGCCCTGGGAGGCGGCTTATCGGCAATAATAATATTAATTTCGGAATAGCGGCTATTGCGCTCGCCAGAGCCAAATTAATAGCGGCCGTTCCGTTATTATGCAAATCGCCGGTCCACATCTTCCGCCTACGTTTTGGAAAGCTGCTTTTATTGGACTGCCCTTAACACAGTTCTTCGATTCCGCATGCAAATCGCGTTTTTTCTAATTTAATTGGCCGAAGTGCCGCCTGCGTTCTTCGCTTTTTGGTCGTCGAATCCGCAGCCTTGTAATTTGCAACCGAAAATTATTTTTTAATGTCACTCTGCCGGAGCTGCCTAATTATTGTTTAGATAGGCGGCCGATTACTGTAATTTCGTAGTTCGGCGCGACTGCGGGTCCTAGAAAAGCAGCTTGCGCAATTTAATTGCTAATAAAGCGGTTAATTGATATGCGTATCGAGTGAGCCATAAATCAATTAAAGCTATCAACAGCTTTTGCTGCAGCCAAAAAGCGCCAATTTGCTGTTAGAGGTACGGCAATTGATGAAGTATTTTCAAGTGTAGCTATTAATTTGATTTTCAAAGATGAAATAGAACCATTAAGAAAACGTAAACTAATATTACAATTCAAGAAATGCCACAGTTATAGATACACGCAGAATTACTGCAATAGAGATCCGGGGTGCTGGCAAACACCACACGAAAGAATGTAGAATGCAGAAGAGCACGCAGTCAAAGTGTGCCAACCGGCTAGCTCCAGATGTGGTGAAGACGTTATGGATGTTAAAAACTTGCGTTCATGGGTGCGAAAATTTGAAGAAGGTCAAAAGTTGTGTGACAATGAACCGAAGCAGCCTGGACCACGAACCAGCCAGATCAAAACCATGATTGCGCGAGTGAAGCTAGTTGTTATGGTGCGTGATATCGCCTCTAAAATTGGCATTTCCGTAAGTCGTCATTTTGCATGACGGCCTAAAAGTGCGGAAAGCTACTTCCCGAATGCTGACCGACGAATACAAGGCTCGTGGGTGGTACTGTGTCAGGACACATTGATACGTGGTCGCCATGCTTTTTCTACCATGAAGGACACTATCCGTGACCGCTCATTTTCCAATCGAACCGTTGTTGCATCAACGATTTTGCAGTGAGCAAAACACACATCTAAATAAGTGTTCTCAACAGCCATGAAATCATGAAGACGACGTTGTGAACAATGTGTACGTCTAGACTGGGATTACGATAAGAAGTAACAGAAGCATCAACTTTTTTGGATAACTATTTTTCAGGAAAAAAAATTGGAGACTTTGGAACTAGAACACACCTTGTATATTCACAAGACTTTGCTAGATGAGGAAATGCGGTGGTAGTGAAGGAAAATATGAGCCGCTACGAACAAAGCAAAAATATAAAGGACAAGATTCAAGCTGCAGCTATAATCGTTAAACAGGATTACAATTTCCGTAGTCTATTGCCCCCAAGACATGATCTAAATTATTGCTCAAATAGCTTAGAACTAAAATTTATAATTGCAGAAAATCTAATACGGGGTTCAATAAGTTCAAAAGTAAAAGAATTGCGAAGCTGCAAATGAGCTGAATTGCCACAATTTCACGGAATAACCCACCTATTGGCCACAGATAAAAATAAAACACTGGATCTCATTAATTTTTTCATTTTCATCAATAAACTACATTGAGAATTTTAATATGACTTCCAATCACTCTTCGCTAATATTAATTTTAAACGAAAAAGTGATTTCGATACACTCTAACTCAACACTGACCAATAAGTACACAGAATGGGAATTTTTTAAAAAAGAATTGTGTAGCAGAACTAGCTCAACTTACTGCTGAAAAATAGAGACAAATTGGACCAAGAAGATCCAGGCTGCACGAAATAGCATGCTAGAACTTAAAAGGAAAACAACAAACAATTATTCCAAGGAAATTAGGGAGCTGATGCTGAAAAGAGGCAAACACGGCACCAGACGAAAGCTTCAATAGATAAAACAAAACTGAAATAGAAATATAAGAAATTAAAAATTTTTCAATTAAAAAACTTCTCAAACGAGAAAGATATCGATTATTCTTTGTGGAAGATAATAAAATCAAACAAGTTATAACCCAAATTGAAAACGGTTGGGGAGGAGAAAGCAATCAGAAACCATCTTTCCCAAAACACCTTCAAAAGATATTCCAAGCGGATGAACAAAGCCGAAACGGACAAGTACCAGAGGCAGAATATGGAATAAAAGAGGAAGAAATAGAATTGGTTACCCCACAAGAGGTAATAAAAGGAATTAAAGAAGGCATAACCTCTAAGAGATCTCTGGAATTTTTTGTTGAAAAAAATATTGGAACAGCTACTTAGAAAACAAAGCGTTTTGAAGGTGGTTGAAGTAATAATGATACAAAAATTTGGAATTCTTATCGATAATCTCAAAACTACTTGAAAAACTGTTTCTTAAAAGGTTAAAACGCCAGTTTAACTTCAGAAATCAACATTGTACCATCAACCAAGTCTACAGACTAACAATTATCATCGAAAAAAGTCTTGAAGAGAAAAAAGTCTGTTCAGGAATCTTCTTAGATGATTAGAAGGTTTGGCATTAACGACTGAACCATAAACTTAGTAAAATAGAGCCTTTATAATTTTTTGAACTACTAAAGTCTTAGACTAGATAGACTAGTCAATATTAAACAAGAAGGCAAATACTCCGACTTGTATGAAATTAAAGCAGGAGTATCACATGCCAGTGTATTATACCCCAGTGTACACCAATGATGTCTTTACAACCAGTCATTTTTGCAGATCACGCTACAATACTAACAACAGGAAAGAGCACAAGCAACAAAAGCGCTACAGAAAGCCTTGAATGAAATAAATTCATGCCCAAAAAGATGGCAAATAAAATTAAATGACAGCAGATCTGTGCACATGCTAACACAACAAAATACCAGGGAGTGAACGTGGATGTTAACTTATAATGGAAGCACGTCAAGAAGAAAACAAAAGAGCTAAATATAAAATATAAAAAAAGTTTTCCATCGACAACAAAATATTTATCTATGATCATATAATAAAACCGATGTGGACATATGGTTGTCAACTGTGGGGCTGTGCCGGTAAAAGTAACACTAATAAAATCCCAGTATTTCAAAACAAAGTACCAAGTGCACTCTGGTAAGCTCAGAAACAGCGATATCCAATGGGACTTAGGAATAAAAACTACATTAGCGAAAATAAAGAGTGAACATGTAAACGTCCAGGTTCTGCAACCCCTAGCAAGAATATCCCAGAGGATAAAGCCATTTGAGTTAGTGCGAAATGTAAATGTGTTAACAGGCAAATAGTGTGTGCTATAATACAAGAACTGAGAGGACAACCGATCTCGTATAAACATTAAATAATTTCAATTAGGTCATAATTATTGGTTAGTCTTTAGACTGGTTGCAATATGTATTTATTAAATTAAAAAATTGTTTTAAAAAAATGACAGGCGGCACTTTAGGAGAGAAAATCAAGATCGAAGAAAGATTTGATAAAAGCAAATATTCATGAGCCAGACAATTATAAGTTGATTATATTACTAGTTTTAAGTTAAATACTTAATAGAGCTTCTGTTCAAATCTAGAGAAATTTCAATCTGGTAACCCATTTGGCACTTCTAAATCTAGAGAAATCGTCCGTCTATGTCAACAGAGAGCTATTGACAGTAATCAATCAATGGATTAAGTGAAGCTAAGCTGAATCAGATACTCACCACAACAATAAAAGATATTGTACATTGTGTGTATTTGATGCAATATGAACCTTTAACATCAAATAATTACACAAACTCAGAGTAGGGCTTCCAGTTTGACATTTTTGTTTGAAATTTAGATGCAAATAGCAAGCCAAATGAACAAATTTTAAACAATCAGTTGAAGTACGAATTAAGACACAATGTGAACTGTACAAAAATTTCAGTAGTGGTAGTATGTCGCATGTAAAAAGTCTTAAGGTCCTTACGAAGGGGTACAGAAGCAGACATACCACAAAACACAAAATAAAAAGAGATCAGCCCCCATATTCCACATCAGATGTAATTTTTGACTATAAAGAGAAGGAATAATTTTTAAAAAAATTAATGCAGAAGAATTCTATTTTATTTACATCTTTTCTTATTTTTTAAATCTTTTTTCCGAAGTTTATTACGAAAATTCCGAGCTAATCTTAATATAAAGAAACAGTTAGCGAGACTGCGATGTAAAATGGCAGCCGATGAGGGCGAACTGTAATGCGCATGCGCGACTTTATTATCTGCATTACATGCTGGTGAATTAGTCCAAAAATTAGAAGATAAACTTGGAATTCCAAAAACTAAATTGTGTTAAAGGAAAGAGAATGTTTAATTTTAACTACTTTATTTATAATCGTTATCGTCATGTTCAGAAGGCTTAAAAAACTATCATTCTGATACAGACGGTGCTTGTTCTAAGGCTTTTATCTATGGATTGCAAACCCACATTGTAGTGTTTTGAAGTTGCTTCAAATATTTTGTTCAAGACTCCAAGCAAAATTATTAAGTGAAGTTTGCGTCTTTATTAATACTTTTTTAATATTATCCAATCTTCTTATTGACGCTATTTGCTCACCAACTTTAGCTTCAGGCCAATATCAGTTGTAACTCTTTAATATTCTGTGTTATATCCTGAGTTAGTAATTACGGTTCTAGTTAATGATTTTCCAAGATTCCATGAAATCAAAATGAGTTTTAGTGTAGTACTCAATTTTTATTTTTTAGTATGGTATATGATGTATAGTATAATTTTATACGGTTTACTATACGTAACGAGACGTCTAGTAGATCAGAATTACATTTTTACTTTTACTAATCTTTTTTTAAGAAGACCTCGTTTTCAAACACAATAGAACTGAAAAAAATTTGTAGCTTTATCTAAATCCACATTTATACAAATAATACTAAATTTTATGTTTTGTCCCCTCCCCCTTCCAAAAATAACTACATTTTTTACAAAATGTTCAATTATACATTTATTTCCCCACAATATTTATCAAGTTTATTGATATTTCTTAAAATAAAAATCAAATTTAGCGAACAAAAAAATAGTGTTAGCGTATTTGTTCGACCTTACTATGTTCGTTGAGAATTCAAAATTTTTTATCACAAAAAAATGTGTGAGTATATGATTTATGATCTTTGTTACATTAAAATCTCGTAAAATCTTTCAAATCTTTTTCTCGAACCTGGAACAGCCTGTATGCGAATTATTTCCAACATTTAATATTTTAATGCCCTAGACTACGTGGAAAGCATTTGGCAAAGAATAAACGTAGCTTTACGCTCGGCTTTCGTCGTTCAAAATTGCGTGTTATAAAAATGGCAGCCCTAACATCATAAGTTATCCGTGACTGTTCTGAAAGTATCACACTACTGTTAATATAGTGCAAATAGCTTGTGATGTAACCTGGTAGGCTACGAGACAACTGCAATGCGCATGCGTAAATAAAAATGACTTTACTGGCTAGGCTAGTTGGGAGTTAGACGCCAGTGAGTGAGCACGTGTAGTGTGTGATAATCACATTTGTAACGTAGAGCAGTGGATTTGCGCTAATGTTTGTGAGAATCTGTATGCAGAAAGTATTCGGAAATAATACGATTGTAGTACAGACGAAAGTAACTGATGATTGGCAGCTACATCGTGATAACGGTACATGACTCGATACTTTCGGGATATGCCTTTTATAACTAACATATTAACTTAATTATTAGAAGGGTTGAAAGCAAGATAAACTGTCTTGTGTGCTGCGTGCTTTACTTTATTACTATAATCCATATCTATTATACTAGTTGCTGTATTCTTTTGGATTCTACTTAATTATTCTTAGTGACTGAGTAGGCCACCCGCCAAGCACTTGAGACCTAGGACTTGAACCTAGGACACAACACGCGTGTTAACTGCGTGACTATACTAGCGCTTGTTTTACGTTTGCTTTTATCTTTCTACTTTTGAAAATTATGTTAGTGTCAAGGGCTAGGAATGTAACCAAACATTTTTCTCTTTCTGGATTAATTTGTTTTGCCTATTATGGGAAGCATTATTTATGCTGGTTCTCTGATGCCAAAATAAAAGTGAGCTATACAGAATGCAAAGAAACAGTGAAAAAGATATGAAGCATTTACCTTTTTGGGGTTGTCCGAAAACTATTTTGTGAAAGTGACCCAATTGCTTCTCACGGGTGGATCCATTAAAAATAATAAAAAAGCAGTTTTGCCCTTTCGATAAATATTAACTCGTGGCTGACTCGTACGGCGACATTAGATAAAGCCTCAACATATGCAAAGAATAGGATAAAGAAGCAAAGTGGTAGGGAATGTCAGCAAAAAATTTGGAACAAAAATCTTGTGTGCAGATAAGTACAAGCCACGTGGTGCTTGCAATGGTTTTTGTTGCTTCTCTTACGTTCTTTATTTTATTGGTTTCTTACTTGTTGCAACATTTTATATGTTTATTTTAGTGTTTTTTTCTTTCTTAAGTCTTCCATATTGTTTCTGTTGAGAGTGTGTTTATGTATGTAGTTTCTATTATTTTCATTCTAATGAGGTGCCATATTTTTGTAGAAAATGGGCCTTTCCAGTCTTCTTATTAATTTTGTTTTGTATCATAGTTACTCACAGTTTATCAAACTATAATTTGCAAGATTTGTACTAAAAGAATCAGATAAAGCGTAAGTGTCTGGTTGGCTTTTCCTAGACTTACAAGTCCAATTATAGTACAATTGTTTATGATAATAAAATGAATTTAATTTTACCACTCTACTAATTATATTCTAAGTATATACAAGGTCTGTCCGGAAAGTAATGCGCCAATTTTTGTTTTAAGTAATTTATTGAACCAATTCGTACAATTACTTAATTTTCTTAGAAATACATCCCTCCTGCTTCAACACACTTATTCCAACGAGATTTCCATGCTTTATATGCGTCCTGGAGGTCCTTCTCTGGGATGTCCTTTAGTAACCTCGTCGTAGCCGCCTTGATGTTCTCCATGGTCCCCAAATGCTGCCCTTTGAGGGATATTTTAATCTTCGGAACAAAAAGAAGTCGGGCGGGGTTGGGCTCGTCCTCACAACACTGCAACAATTCTTGACACACTTCCACTCGATTGTTTTTGGTCATCGGTGAGCACTCTCGGGACAAGTTTGGCGCACACCTTCCGCATTTGAAAGTTTTTTTGTCACAATCTCGTGCACATTGGTTTTCGGAATGTCAATTTCTGACATTAGGCGGACACTCATTCTTCGATCAGAGTTCAACAATTCGCGTACTTTGTCAACCGAACTTTCATCTCGCGACGTTGAGGGCAACCTGATCGTTGTTCGTCGGCGACCTCCTCACGACCCCCCTTGAACATTTTATGCCACCTTTTTTACTGTGAATATGACATTCAGTCCTCATCAAAAGCCTCCTGAAGCAACTCAAAAGTCTTCGACGGCGTCTTCTCAAGTTTAAAACAAAACTTTACCACGTATCGCTGCTCGAGAGTTTGTTCCATCTTAATTTCGACAGATCACCCACACAAGGGTTCACTGAAACAGGTACTGTGACGCTCCCGGAGCTCGAAGCTGACTGGCGCGGTCGTGCTGTATTTCCAAGACTCCTCCCTACCCTTCCGTGTAAGCGGTAATGCTGTGCGACGGATAGTCGCGGCAGAAAAAAAATAGGGCGCATTACTTTCTGGGCAGACCTTGTAGAATAGTGTGATAGCCAAGTTATTTCTACAAAAAAAGTTTTTCTGATTTATTATGAAACTCTTTATTTTCATCCATATTTAATGTTTACCTTAAGCCCATGAATTACAATATGCCTAATTAAGTGGAGAGTTGTGACTGTACGCACTTGAATGCTTGACTATTTTTTTTCACATTTCTTGTACGAGGGATTGTCCGCAAAGAGGTATTTTCGGCAATTTTTCACTAGCCTTTTCTCAAATTTTTGCAAGGTGTTGACGTGGAACAATTTATTTACAAATGGTAACAGTGGGATAAGTCGGTGCGGCGATCTTACGAAAGTAAGATATGCAAAACGATCCTGAAGATACGGTTAGAGCTCAGCCGCGCCAAATTTTATATCAGTTATCTTTGTGTAATTTCTGTTTAAATGTATAGATAAATTTATTTAAAAAAAATTGATAAAGTGCTTTGTGTCACTAAGTTTCCTGTAAAAAGTTAGCAAGGCCGATGACCAGGCGCTAATCTAACTAACTCGCCCTGGTAGGAATTGAGCAGTCTAGAAACTTGAAAGAGAGGCCATGGCCCTTAAAGGACCATCAACAGTGAAGGAGTAAGTAAATAACTTTCCTGTAGTAGTTTTTTTCTTTAACTTGATTTTTAACTTCACTATAGTAAGCAATAGTACGTTTTTTTTAATAAACAAGGAGTTGCTCGCAAAAAGACTGACAATTTTTTACCTGCCTTCCCTCGAATTTTTGTAAGGTGGGAACGTATAAATTTTTAATTGGATCTGGAACGTGTAACAATTTAACTTACCAAATGGCCGTGCCAGACGCGCTTTTTGCGTTCGGCAATGCAGCGGCCCAATAGCCGCAGCCGCCCGGCCATTCGCCAAGGAGCGAGAGCGGCTCCGACGTGCGTGCACAAACGCACGGACCTCCTCGTGTAAATTAAATGCTTATAGTGCGCAACGCGGCATTTCATATGAGCCGTATTTGTTTATTTTTCGTTCAAATGTATAGGCTGTTTTTGTTTACTGCACATGGATCTCCTCGTGTAAATGTAGAGCCGAGAACCACACCACATTTTTTCGTTTATTTCTGTTCAAATTTATACATAGATTGTTAGTCTATTTTATAGCACTTGTCATATTTGGTGAATATTCTTTAAGTTTCATCTGCAAGAAAGTTGTTGAAACTCCATACAAAATTTATTTAATTTCCTATTTAAATCTGAATTGTTTCTTCACTTTTTGGTTCTTTCTATATCTTACTGCCTTTTATAAGTACAGGGTAGACTTAAAGATAGCCCATAAGTTGAATTGACATTTATTTTGATAAGTGACATCTGTCAGACGTTTCATGACAGATATAAGCTAGAATAGATAGAAATTAACCATACAACAACATATATTCCAAGAACGCGCAATTATTGCGGAAATTTCTGTTAAAAGGTCGTGTTGCTTTGGATAGAGGATAATTTAGCATCCACTGGCTTGATTCAAATTATGTAGAAAGCTGGTAGATGTGAAGTATTATGGAATATCGCAAACGAGCCGTTTGGTAGAGATTGTGTTGCGCACGAAAGTTGAAGCGCTACGCAAATCGGATTTTTCTCGGTGACATATTTCAACTAAACCAACAGCCAATTTCCAAAAACTTACGAACAACAGCATTATTAGGCTATTCAAAGTACCAACGATGAAATTGCTGGTATTAAGGAAAAACTCATCAAAAACTCTTTTTCGTCTTTCTGAAATCACTAATAAGAGAAATATTTTTGGGAGCTAAGAACCTGTGAAAACAACACAAGAAGCTTCTACGTTCCCAAAAGTAACTTTCGGTGTACAATTCGTGCAAGAAGGATGGGATGTGCTAGACCTCTCCAAAGACGCCTTATAAAAGGTCATCAACGACTAGCGTTACGGAGAGATATTAAAAACCTCTTAAAATCCAAAATAAGAAAGGGGAGCTTGAAAAATATCTGATTTTAGCCAAACAGAACTATAGATATTTTAAAACGTCTGTCACATTCGGAAGATGTTCTACAAAATTATTCGATTTGACAGCACCACGTTTTTGGCAAAATATGTAGTTAAACAGGCTAATAAACTTCTATATATAAGAGCAGAAGAAGAAAAAGGTTTTTCCGAAAGTAATATTTGGAGGACAAGGTTTATACCAATAATGTCAAAACCTTAGAGCACTGAAGGAAAATAGTCGCCAAGAAATCGCAAACATAATAAAAAGACTACAAAAATAGTCTTTATTTTTTAATAAGTAAATAGCAATAAAAGTTATTAACAAATAATATATTAAGTAGTTTGTTTAAGTTTACCCTGTATAATATTGTAGCGAATTTTGAAAAACCTCCACCTTGCGAAGATTGCGGCTAATACGTGAGTCACACAGTGAACGCAACGCGCCGTTTTCGATGCTCGAGTTTCTGGCATTGAGACCCCTGCAGTGCGAGGACTAGAAGAGCGCGGAATACTCCAGAAGAAAATGCAAAGGTCCCAGCGCTAAGAGAAGACTCCAGAACAGAATTGAATATCAGATAGCAAAGCGAACTGTTCTAGTGCTTTAAATAAATTAAATAAGTAGTTTAACTAAACATAAGCGTTTTAATATGATTATTCTTAAAGCAAAATTATTAAATAAAGCTTTCGTGGAAATTAAGTTATTTTGAACAATAAATTTAAAAAATGCAATTTGTTTGAATTTATGCAGCACAGAGAACGTTGTAGCTTGTACCGTTTTATTTGTTGACCTGCGACTACACAAAGTTCAAAACAACGAGCGTTCAGTATAAAGCTCAGTGCACGCAGTGCTCTTCCGAGCTGCAACATCTTTTTTGCAGCAGCCCGCTTAACGTTACGCTGAAAAACGCCGTAATTAACTGCATGTCGCGGCGTTCAATCCTGAAAGTCGTTAAACCTGCGGTCGCCCTCTCGCCTGATTGATTAATCAAGTGAATCGCATGCATTTAAAGTCAGATGCGTGTACACAAATGAAACTGCAATAAACAATTTCGTAATACCAGCAATAGAACTTGTTCCAACAAGATGAATATTCAGATTGCTCGGTGCTACATGCTGTACGGCGGAACCGTTAGACGTTACAAGATCTTGTTAAGGTCCAAGGGCACATCATTCAGACTCGGAATGTCGAATCAATTGCGGCGAAGCCGCAATTACACAGATATTTCACCATTAATTATTATCATAAATTAATATCTGGTTGCGGGGCATTTTTATGACCGCCCCGGATCGCGCACGATCTCGCGCTCGGTCTCCGCGCGTTTAATAGCATGCGAACATATTATTAGCATAATTCTCCCTCGATTTCGCAACCCGGCGATTCCCATTCCAGTTCGCGCCTCCAGCATTGTAATCCGCAAATTACACGTGTCGCTGTCCGCGCGCATGCAGATCGCGCGCGCGTCACATTTTCAGCCTGCAGCACTCGCAGCAGAAGCACGCTCGCAGGGTGTGCTGCTCCTCCAGGTGGGTCGCCATCTCCGACGACAGGTCGCAGCAGCCGTTCAGGCAAGCGAAGAGCAACTGCGCGGCAGCGGCGCACGGCAGCCAGAAGCACCACAGCATCTGGACGCAGCGGTCCCGGCTGCACGCCGCTCCGGCGTCAGCTCGGTTGTAGTCTGTTAAAAGGCTCATATAAGTAAAATATCCTAAATCGAGGATCGGGGTACCACCCCTACAAAAATAGAAGCTGCAATGGTTAAAAATTTAGTGACAAAATGAGAAATTATTTGTGAAGTGCGTGCAGTAATGCGATTTCCGTGAGCGAAGAAACTTTCAGCACAGACCAAGCATGATGAGTGAAGGTTAACGATGTCGCATGCTTAAAGATAGCACTAACATGCGCGATGAGGCAAGAAGTGGCCGCCCATTTTTTGTCAACCATGAAGTTGTGGTTGAAATTGATAAAAATATTCGTTATTCATATGAGTTGCACCGCTTTAATAGTGGTGCTATTACAGGGTGGCTTCATTCACAAGTAGAAGAGGAATTTCAAAGCCTCATAAGACGTTATAACAAGTGTCTCAATTGCCATAGTGATCGTTGTGTGAGTAATCAGAATTCTGTATCTACGCGTGGAGCTTTTCCCAATCGTTTTCTTACAGTACATTACTGGCACTTCCTTTTTGGAAACTGCAAGAATAATTAGGCAATGGAGTGGTACCTTATTCTTAAGTTGCGTGGTTTAATACGAAGTTACTGCCTACACTACTAGGACATTTATGCACCCCAACATTTTTTTTTCAGATCGAATCATACTAACTTAAAGCAACACTAGTTGACCTGCAGGATATGATGACCTACTGCTGTGATAATTTATACGTTATATTGACACGTTTGAAAGATACTGAAACTTTTAAAAGGTTTATAAGTTTTTAGCTTAATATAATTATCGTACAGTAGAAGTAGATACATGAAGGAAACAACTCTTAAAGGTAAAACGAACCAACAGGTAGAGCAAAAAATTAAAGAGCGGCAACCATAGCTTAAGGAAAAAAGAACCAATACAAAGGAATTCTGTTGATTGGCGAAACGAATAGGATATAAGAACATTTTGTTATCCTTAACCTAATATTTCTGTTGATATATTTAGTAATTGGAGAGTTTTTTGGGCACTTTTTGGAAACCATTATAAAGGGTGATGCAAATTATATGTTGGACTTTTCGCCTCTTAGTCATCTTGCTTTCTCAAACTCCGAGACTTTGACATATGACTTCCATAATACTTATGATGAATAGTTAATATGGAACACTATACGAAAGAATTGCGAGTTATTATTTGGTGAAAATTTTTGATCGAAATAGAGCACCAAGTGAATCAACTGTTCAAAGGTTGATTACAAAATCTGATAAAACTGGATCGAGAATGGATACAAAACTCGTGAGTATTCGCGTGCAATAAGTTTTTGAAAAGATCTCCAGCAAATACTCACAAAGACCCAACTGACACAAGAGCTTAAGATTGCTGACACTCGAAAATTGACCAAATGGTCTTTGGAGCATCACAAAGCGAGTTCTTAGTTTAATAGAAAAAGCTATGGGGGAATTATTAATCCGAATAGTTACATTGTCGTGTTTGGGGTTGGAAAGATCCTTGCGCAAAAAGCAAATCACTCGTTGATGTGAATTTTGGGCAAAGGACGCGACAGGCCTATATATCTTCGAAGATGATGTTCTAAATGCCGCAAACTGTTGCAGCGTTAGTGATCGTTGCCGTTTAAAGATAATCCAGTTTTTTGGCATCAACTAAGCAAATGTAATTCTAGCAGGACGGCGCCACCTGCCATCGAGCTTGAGTGATAATCGATTAACTGCTGGTTGCGTAGCCGACATCAATTAGATAACAGGTTCCTGTGATTTCTTTTTGTGGGTTTACCTAAAATACAAAGTCTACGCCAACAATCCTCAAACAGTTAACGACCCGAAGAAGAAAATCTGACGTGACATCAATGAAATTGTAATTGGAAATTTTATGAGCAACCCAAAAGTAACATAAATTGGTACATGTTAGAACTAAAAGAAACTATGCAATGAAATGAAGAAGTTCTTTAACTATTAAGGAGCAATGAAAATGTGCAAAGAGAAATAAAATTAAAGTTCATTTTAAAATGAAGATTTAAAAAAGATATGAAACCATATTTATATGGTGCTTATAAAAATGTTTGGAAAATGATTCCCAACCAATTAGAAGATGCAAATTATTTAAGAATATTTATTAAGACTTTTATTATGAGATCACTATTTAGAGAAATAGTTATATGCATGCAGGCAGCAAAATTAAAATTTATAAGACTGTGGTTTGACCAATCTAACTTACAATCAAAACTCTAATCTAGACAAGAAGACAAAATGAAAAATGCAAATGGTAGAAATTAAGGCATTCAGATTAATAGGAGGAATGAAAGAAATAAAGTGGCAATAAAGTCAACGCATAGATAGAATGGCAAACAATCAAAACGGAATTTCTTGATGCAAGATCTATAGAAACACTACTTAAAAGTTAGGCAGAAAGTTGACAATCATGATCTGTTAAAGAATAAAAAATTTTCTAACGCAAGAAGACAATCGTATTGTAATTTGTGGGCGTGGTAGCTATCCGCCTAACCTAATAAAACCTTATTTTGGGAATTTCTAAGCAAAATTCTTTAAAAAGGAGACAAAGGTTAAAAAAAATTAAAATTTCTAACTGAGAAGAAAATTTACAGCAAATTAATTGTAGGTAATCTTTGTTCCTGTCTCTAAAATTAGTTAGAACCAACCTTCACTTTCGTGAGGTAAAGGTATGAACTTTAGAGTATGTAATTAAGGAGATTAAAACATGATTATATGTCTCTTTACATTGTACTAATGCATTCTTAAAATTAGGTAGAATCTTGCAATGGTGGTATACTTGCTAGCGTCTACTATCTTTACTGATCCTTCTAGTGAGTTATCAAAGACAGCACATGTTTTTCTTCGAGTCTCACATACAAAAGTGAAGCAGTAACTCTCTGAAAGAGGAAAGTAAAATGACTTTGCCTGACAGAGATACAATTTAGCATAAATTTGTTGCCTTCCGTAGAAAGCTGCCAAAGTTCAATTGGTAGTTATAGACTGTAAAGCTGAATGTTCCAGTTTCAATGCACCCCATTACCAGAAGTCGTTCATTAATAATTTATAATTAAATACTAAGCCAAAATTTGGAAAAGTTTGTTCCCACCTGATCAAAAGACAAAAAATCATGATAAGTTTGATATGGGTGTAGATTTGGTGCAACCAAAAGAGAGATGTAGATACTTGCAAACTTTTGGAATAATTTTTTTATTCAAACATTTCAATATTTCAGTGTAAGTAAAACAGTTCCATAGAGATGGAAGGGGAGAAAGTGCCCATAATACAAGCTACATTTTCTCGTTGGATTTCTAAAGCTATCTATTGAGTTAAGTAAGAACCAGAACGTTGGATGGTTTCAGTTTCAGGGGCATTTTCCTCGTTTGTTGCTTGCCAAAAAATTAAAACCTCTGATAAATTCCAGTGTTTACCAAATCTTGAGTAAATGAGAGAATTAAATTTACTAAAGCATCCGTGGAACATAAAGGGGAGAGTAATATCCTATGCTTTCCTTATACCCAGACCACAAAATTTGATAGGTAATGAAGCTTGATTCCGTTGATTACGGTTTGACGCGACTCAAAACTTTCCAAATTGTTGTGCGTAGACCGATAGAAGAACTTAAATTTTGGTACAAGAATAATGTCGAAGTAAATATAATGCAAAGCGTGATTTGATGGAGGATAAACGAGAAATCAGAGTGCTCATTTCTTGTAGTTTCTTTCCGAAAATAGGATCTATGCCGCTCTCGATAATAAGTGCTCCTATGAGGAATAAATCTTCTTGAACAAATAAAATTTCAGGAGAAGATCTTGTAAAATGATCAGCGGCTGATTCATTGGATAGACCCAAAAAATAGTTATTAAGAAGAGTTGATTGGTAGGCCAAAATATTCGAAGTTTTTGTATAAAGACTGTCAGAGGATCACCAGAAAATGTTCCATCATCAAGATACCAAACGTTTAGTTCAGACGACAATGAATGAATAATGGGATGGGTTGAGAGCCTCCTGCAGAATCTCCTCATTGAAGAAATAAAAAATTGTGATGCATGTGCGAGAATAACACCTTGACAATAAACTTGATAGAGTTGAATGCATTTTTAACATCTACTTTTAGGAGACTTTTCTCTGAACCCGCGTGATAATCCACAAACCTTACTGGGTAAACCTCTGCCTACAGCTGCCACGAATAAGTGTTCTCCCATATCAGAGTAAACAAATTTACAGGCCAATTTAGAAAAAGTCTTTTTAATAGGTTCTCTACAACTAAGAAGTTACATAGTTTTGTTAAGGCAAGTATTAAGTTACCTCTGTGATGACCAAAACGTAAGGACCAATCAATTATATGCTTAGGTTTAGTTCTCTAATTTCTTAAAACATATTCTCGCTAATAAAACCTCAACTCCAGAGACAGTTAGTGGTTCAACATCTGAATCTGGAAAATGGCATTCAGTAGTATTTTTATTGCAAGGGGGTATTTATCTAGTAACTTCTCAAAAGTGGACGAGTCTTCAACAGCTAGTTCATTTGATCAAGTGAGAATTTTTACAACACCAGATATAACACCATCTGATATTTTGCTTTCATTCCTCTATAGGGCTCAGGATTACAATTCTTGCTTGATAAACCTTTAGGGAAGGACTTGGACTTTATATTTTTCTTGACGTTATAAGCTAGTGATTTGTTGTTCTTGGCTGGAACTCAAAGGGCATAGTATGGAAAGGTACGGTTTTCCAAGCTGAGTTATGCACTCTTAAGAATTCTCTTCAAAACCTTAGAACTTGTCTTAAAGTTGACCAAGAATGAAGGGAGAAGATTTGAACAGGAAAGGCTCAATGTAGATTAGGGTACTGAACGTATCTGATATTCTCATGAACCTTTCTGAAAGTAATCACACAAAGCATTCGACTAGAGGCGAGTCTGATGCAGGTTCCAGTTGAGACGAGGAAAGAGATTGTAAATCCAAGTCGAAGAGTTTTTTTCCAGAAAGACAACTTCGTCATCTGAAAAGGAACCACAGAATCTATGGTACCATCGGTGATAAGAGTTGAGAAAGTCACAAGGACAGTTAACAATCTCCTATGACATGCAGCGTTGCATCAAATCTTAATATCAGCCTAATCCTTCTTAACCGTTTAACTTAACCGTTTCTAAATTGATGATTTGATATTGACTGATTAAACTTGATAATCTGAATTGGAACTACACCTCACATTTTAATCATATCATACTGATCTAATTTAGTTGAATCATGAAAGCCCCATCTCCAATCTCATCAAATATAACACTGCTACTCACCCAATGCTTCAGGACCTTCGTGGCGGTGGATGTTTCCCAGCTCATACAGATCGCCCGAAACCTTTTTTTCTACCCCGGATTTGTCCGGCTCGATAACCTGGATCCGGTATTTGGCCAGAAGAACCGCGACTGCGTCACCTGCTGCAGATCGGACGAGCGCGACGTGTCCAGCGACATTTCGCAGTTTTCAGCAAAAACCGGCTGACACCAGCGCCAACGCGACGAAAGCTCCGGCCGATCGACGCATTCTTTATCTTCCTTTCGTGGGGCCCTGGGAACGTGCTCGGTAGCTCGGATGCCTGGGCGAGCAGGCCTGGGCCAGATGGGTTAATCAATCAATATAAAAACATGCGGCAGCGTATCGATAGCGCAAAGGCGCTGCAGCTCAATCACTGCAACGTGCAGCCCCGCGAGCTCGCCGGCCTCACGTTCCGGCAGCGCTTATTAATCTTTTCTGCAAATACGCATCGATCTGGGGAAATGGCAGCGCCCATTTTTCATGGCTGAGAGCGGCTGCCAGTAGTCGGTCCGCTAGATAGCAGTTATAAACGATGATCTTAATGGACGCGTAGGGCATGCTTGCGCCCCGTAATTAATGTCTTTCGTCGGGCAGCATCCGCGCCGCAGTGGACACCGTCGCGGTGGGCCAGCTAATGACCCAGAGGTCAGGCTCAGATCCGAATCCCGATAGCGCCGCTCACGTCGTGGTGGGAGCAGGAGACAGTCCGGGTTAATCATTAATAATCTCTTTTAATTAGGGGCGGCCACCTCGAGATGCGCCGATTGCGGGATTGATTAATGGGCCGGCAGAAAAGCGGGGACCACTGGAAATCCGAAGGATTCTGGCGACTCGGGGTTATTAATGATTTTGGCCACGGGCGTGGGATGGAACATTCGTCGGCCGAGTCTCGGTAGCTGCCTTAATTTGTACGGTATATAGGGACAATTGGAGAAATTTCGAAACTGGATCAAGGTTGTTGCCTACGCTTCGTGGGAGCTGACGTAAATTAATAGGCAACTTATTATATTACACTGAAAATACATTTCGTAAACAACGCATGTTAACTTATCTCATTACATAACAGATCAGGTCTGTATTATGGCGAGCACGTGTGTTTCGCTACTGTTGCAGTCGTTTTTTATTTTAGAACACAAACAATACGAAGAAAGAAAAAATTAACTTAAAAATCAAAATAGAGGATATAAAGGAATACTTTCGAGATATGTGACGTCTTCACTTTAGACAACTCAAATATGTTAAAAGGGATTGTAGAAGAACCTCTGCGTTTATGCAGTGAAATTATTGTTAGGTATATGAGCAAGGATATTACTAGTTACTCTGACATTACAGGAAACGAGGCAAAAAGGAACGAAAATAGTAGAAACAAGAAAAAGAAGTTTTTAAAGAATAAATGGGAGCATAGATATTTTGGATTTAACTTTATAGCAAACAAAAAAACTAAAACAATGGTTAAGCAGTTTTAGGATCCAGAGTAAATATAAACGGTGTAAGTATAGTGAATAAACATGTTTCGACAAAAGATAAAATACCTAGAAGTAAAAAGCCAGTTTCTTAAAAGCACAAGTGAAGAAAACTTACCAAAATATGACATTAAAATAATAGGGGATTTAAACGCAAACATTGGAAGGAAAGCTTTTTATAAGAATATAATAGATGGGAGAAGCCTACAAGATTATCATGCACTTGTAGAAAATAAACATTTTAAAGCAGTTAGAGATTAAAAAAGTTACAGAAGGAGTAAAGAGTGCTACTGACCATATACTTATCATTATCAAAATCGAAGAGCAAGTACCGGGAAAATAGTAGTTAGGAAACATAAATAAACTACAGAACATGGAGATGTAATAGAGGCCACAAAAAGAATGGAAGAAAACTTAGTAGAATATACATTAGAAGAAGAATGGGAAAAAATTGAGAAACCATGATGGAAGCAGCAACCCTTTGTTTGGGGAACGTAACATACAAAAAGTATAACCCAAAAACATAATAAAACATGACAAAGTAGGAAAATTTCTAAGGGAATGTGCCGAAAAAAAGAAAAATTATTTGAAAAATCATAATAAATAATAGAAGGCGATTATACGAATAAAGAAGTAAAAAATTTTTACTAAGATGTAAAGAAGTCTAAGGCAATTTATTGTTATTGTTGTTATTGACCAAGAGCTGCTTCTAGAAGAAACGAAAAGTTAGAAGGGCACAGCACTTCAAAAAGCAGCAGAACAGACACCTCCAGATATATCAGAAAATAGCGAGTAGAAGAACAGAAAGTAAAAGAAACAATAAGAGGACTAAAAAGCACAGATGAGAATGGAATACCAGCAAAAATAATGTAAAAAATGATATGACGTAATATTGAGAGCATGGAAGGAGAAGAGAATCCCAGAGATCTAGAGTAGGGCTGCCATGTGTCGAATATTATAAAGGAAGATAAAGAGATATGCGGGTTGTGCTTCTAGACGAACTGTACAAAGTACTAACAGCAATTATACATAGTAGATTCAAAGTATTGAAAAGCACGGTAACTGGAGAATGTCAAAGGTCATCAGTTTACAACAAAGAGAGTGTTAAGACTACTTTTAACTGGTTTATTCAATCTGGTTCTAGAAGTAGTTATGAAAAAGAGAAAGCAAGACACAAATAACAGAGACAATTTTTTATAATAAGGAACAATGCGTGGCTTAAACAAATGATGTTATATAAGAAGCAAGAAGCAACTTTAAAATACATTTAAAAGGTTCGAAGATGAGGCAAAAAATGTGGGTTGCGAATAAATAAGAACTAAAGACAATATATAGAAATGCAGGCGGATCCAATTGAATAAAATTGTTGTATTTACATGTCAAGATAAAGAATATATTTTTGTAAAGATCAGTTATTTCGAATATCTAGGAGTTATGGTAACAAACAAGGAACAAGAATGGAGTGAAATGGAGAAGAGGATCCCGAAAGGATATAAAGGTAATGGAACAAAAATGTTAAAGAGCAGCGAAAATACGTGCTTATGAAGTTATTATGTGGTAGGGTTATATACGAGACTTAGATAATGACAACAGAAGACTAAGTCGAATTGGAAATATGAAAGAAAAAAAGCGTCCAAATAAAAGGAGAAGATGGTACGTAATCAGAATACTGAAATAAAGATATGTTCTGACCGGTGGAGGAGGGAAAAAGAAAAGCTCGACCTAGGAGAAACGACTCCAAGAGATTCAAGAAGATTTAGAAGAAGCAGGAATAAACGACTGGAGAAATACTGTTAACGACCTACAGAAATAGAAGTCAGACTAATACATCACGATCATCCCTATTATCAGCAGCTCATGTCATCCATCGTCGAATATAACCCTCCCCTGATACTTTCCATCTATCTCTAGCGTCTTAACTGTGGTGTACCTGTGCTTCTTTCATTTCTTCGACGTCTCCATTCTGTTACTCTACGAGTCCATCTATTGTCCCTTGTTCTCCCAATCTGTCCAACTTAATTCTATATTTTGATACATACATCCTTATTATTTTTTGAAGGTAAGATGTGAAAGATAAATGCCGAATTGTAGGTTTTTCTGTTTGATGTTCTGCTCCGTGCAAGCTTTCTGACGTTGTTTCATACTTTCTAAAGAAAAACTGTTCGCGAATAACCACTCTTTCTTAAGATATGTTAAGTAGTTGTTCAGGCATGGTTAGACCTGTAATTTAGATATTCCACAACTACAAACCATGCTCACTGTTTTAGTTAAAGATAAGCAACAAACACTTCTTCAAAGTGCACCAGAGAAACAAAATAATAATATGGGTTGATCAGAATTTTAAGAATCTAAACCACAGAAAGGCTAGAGATACTTTGTTATAATTATCTAAATAATTTAGCAAAAAGAAGAGAAATACTAAAGTAATAGGTGAATTCTAAATGGCTAGTTTTAAAGGCAACGTGAAGATAACCTTAACCATCAATAACGAAAATAGAATTAGAAAATTTAAACGACATGGATAATGAGACCGACGCAACCCAACTAGAGAAGGGGTGAAAAATTTAATCAAAAACGTATCAAAGTCTGCTCAGTAGCATTAAGAGATAATCAAGTAGATATAGGAGTTTCTAGAAGGCAATAAATATTCTTTGTCGTAATTCAATTCGCTAAGAATCAAAGAAACGGAACGGACATATTAAGTTCCAATCTAGAACAAGTGTAAAATTTTAGATATCTTTATAGACAAAAATTCATAGCAAAGCTATTAAAAAATATTAGAAAAACAATATCTATTTGGACATCAAGGGAAGAAAAAATGACCTACCAAAAAAGATAAGTCTAAAATGCATTCTTTCAGGGTCGAAAAATATTAAGCGATTTTCGACAATATAATATATTCATAATCAAATACACTTTTGTCGGTTCTCATTTGGCTTTTCAGAAATGCTAACCGTCGTTCCGAGAGTAAGAAACATAAGTCATAGCGCTATCGCGTGATACACGCGAGATCCTGATATTTATTTATTTTCAACGACTCTAAATTTATAATTGCAACAAATATATGATATCAAGTAATCATTTAGGTTTAAGCTAAATAAATCTAGCAACAACAAAAACCGTTCTTAGAGTACCCACCTTTTAATACTCAAAATCAGCTGAAAGCACCTGTGCATGACTTCTCACCGTCACTTCAACCCCAACAGTTTGCTGCTATTTTAACAGTTTGTTATCAATGTTTAGTTAATCCACAACAATATGTCACAAAGCACACAACCTCTAACTCACACAATACATCTGTAGAACACTTAGAAAATTGATAACAGATATTTATGGCAAGTCGTGAAGAAACTCAAAAGAGAAAACAAAGCAACGAATCAAGTACTCCCAATATTCACCACACAAACATCAAAGAATCACTACAGTACCTCAAAACGACGGAAGACGGGAATACACAACCACGAACTGACGGAATCCCAAAACCACCTTTACATTTGCAAATTTATAGTGTAAATAACTTCGAAGAAATAATTAATAATATTTTTTGTAGCAAACGAAGAAAGATATTGCAGCAAAGCCCTAGTGCACAAAACTGCCAAAATTACTACATACACAATTAAAACGTATATAAAAGTGTAAGGCATCTAAAAAAAGAAAAACTTAATGCAGCACAGACGATAAGATTTGCAACATAATCAATATCGAACATAGACTAACGAAAGAACTATTATAGTTAATTTACATTGACTTGAAATCTTTACCAAGACAATTAAGAATTATTATGCAGTACTAAGGTATATGTGAAACACGACATAATCCAATCTATGAGGTACCAAGTTTATGGCCATTTTGCGACTTACGGCGCCAGACCTTTGTGTAAAATATGGCGAGCAACATGTTTCTAAAGCATAAAAAATCCAAAATACGCCAAAGAATGCGCAATGTGCGGAAAAGGTCAAACCATAAACCACACGGAGGCTCCACTGTAATTATGCGGAACTTGATCTCCCACCACAAACTGCCCAAATACCAAATGGATAAAGTTCATGTATCAAGGGTGGAAATAAAATCTTTTCCATTGCACTTTAAGGTCTCTATCTTTTATAACCTACCACGACAGAATATCATCAGGTGAATGAATATAAAGTGTTTTCCTAACCCTTGCCAACATATTCATCTTCGGGGAAAATTGGAACGCCAAACATACTTACTATGGTTCAGAAATTATTACTATAAAAAACCTAAATCTGCTGTGTATTATAGCTAAATATAATTATGACCATCTTACCAATGCAGCAGCAATTTTTGATCAACTGACCCAATAAGCTTCCCGATCATCTGAATTTTTTTATAACAAATAAAAATCCAAGAAACATTTGTAGAGTTAAAGCTTGATATTTGTTTTGACCAAACACTGGTTTTCGACAGTATGGGAACTATTGTTGTCAATAATACTTTTTACTCCGAATTGAACTTTGTTTAAAACTATCTAGAAGAGAACATAGACGTTAGCCTACGACTGAATTCTCCTGACGGCCTGTACGAAGAAAAAAAAGAAAACCGACTAATATTTTTATTATGCCACCAGATATCTGACAACTAATTTACAAGCACAAAGTTTAGAAGTCTAAGGCAAAGATCAAGAAATATCACCAATCAACTCCACTACCCTAGACTATCTAGAGAAATAAAAGCAACTTTTAAAGAAGCTCTCACAGTATATCAGCAATCTTTTATCAGACGATTACATTCTGTGAAAAGCAACAAAAAAGTTAAAGAGAGCACGGTTAACTAGGTCGCGCATCCGAAAACCCAATGATGTATGGGTATGTACTGATCAAGAAAAAACTGGTATTTTTGCTAGACATTTACTTGAAGTATTTAAACCCGAGGCAGGAGGTAAGAGGTCTCTTCCAAATAAATCTTTCTTACCAGCAAAAGTCATAAATTAACATAATGTACGCAAAGCTTTAGGATACCAGCTGATCACAGGACAAACATTAAAATATTTGGCTTGAAAAGCTATTGTTCTTTTAACAATAATCTGCAATTGTATGTTGAATTTAATTTATTATCCCATTATACGGAAGTATTTTAAAACCATCATGATCCACAAACAGGTCAACTCACACACGAAGCAACATCTGATTGATTTAAGTTAACTTTAGATCGGATTATAACAACCAAATTATTCAAAAGTTCATAGAACAGTCAATATAATAGATAGGAATCTAAAAGCGAAGTAAATTTGTAATGTGATATTCCTCCATATCTCCTAAGTATTCTATAAAGTGTACATTCCGGTCTCCTCTTTAAGTTAAATAACAAAACATTCAGTAAATTCTATCTTTCCTTAAAGTCCTACTTAACTGACAGAAACTTCTCAGTAAGGCACATTTAATGCCAATCCAACTCCAATTTTATCAAATCTGGTGTCCCCCAAGGTAGTACTCTTGAAACAGTTATTCTTCTAATGTACACGGCTGACATACTCGAAACAAATATTTGCCTTAATTGCTGATGATGTAACTGCATTATTCGTATGTGAAAATCCAGTAGTGGCTTTTCAAAACCTACAAATTCACCTGGATCGCCTTGCTGAACGGTACAATCGATGGAGAACGATGGTAAATTAAGCAAAGTTAATCAAAATTACGTTTATTAGCCTATCTGTAACAGGGAGTGACGTACCTACAAAATCAGAAACAAAATGATCTTGAACTCGTCTTACACCAAAGGCTTAGCTGTAAAAAACACATTCAAACAAATTTTAAACAGATGGACCACAATTTCAGCCAAATTGGATTATTGGCCGAACATCCAGTCTATCGTTAAGCAATAAACGCCTGTTTTATAAAATGCTTTAGTTCAAAGTACTTATAACAACGGTAGATGCTTCATTGTACTTTAGTAATCAAATGCTCCAGTCTTCTTCTTCTGGTTCCTTTCCCATCGACGCACAGTGGTCCCAAATCCCGAAAAGCTGGCCAAAAGTCGAAAAATAAAGTTTCTATTTAGGGAATTTAAAGTTATGAGTTACCTAGACTGGTAGTTCAAGTTTGTCAAACAGCTATCAAAAAAGATAGACCGTTAAACCTGAGTCTATAATTCAGTGCTAAAGTCGACCTTTGCACGAGTAGCATCTGCCGCGCTCAAAAGAAGAAAAGCAAGGCTCATTTCAGAAGCACGCCAAACATTCTACAGAGAACCAATTTTCATTCTGAAAAATGGAGCCTTCTGGTGATAGTAAGCAGAATATTAAACATTTATTACACAAGCTATATTACTAGTAAAGACAATAACAATTTATAAAAGACTGTAATAAAATTGAACGTAAAATCACATGTAAAAATTTTAAAAACGTAGAGAAAAAGTTATTTGTTCCACGGTGTTCCGCAACGAAACTTATATTATATTGTAGTTTATACTATTGTTTAATAGAATCAACAAAAAGTACCTGCACATAGCTGCGCCTAAGGATTTTTACCATGTTTTTGTAAAAAGAAATGTGTATATATCGAAATTAAGCTTAAAAATGCTTTAATGTGCCAGTCTTATAAATAATTATTGGTGAAACATTTTGCAAATATATATTAAAATTTACACATATTAAAACATAATAATAGAGCGTTTTTTATACGAAGACTATGGTACATAAGTCTCCACTGATACATAATTTTCAACTCATACGTGGCAAATGACTCTGTGGTCCAATATAAAACATTTTTGTAAATATGCAAATTGTTATAAAATCTATTAGTATAATTTCTATAAAAAATTATTGTGCATTTTATTAATATTAAAGTTGTAAATAATACAATTCGTAAACGTAAATTAATTTTTATAATAATAATTATTCAACTGAAATATAAATTATTATGTACATACTTTTTCTTGTTGGTTTGGGTGTTGTTTACATATATCTTGACATAAAAAAGTGGCAAGCACGTAGCATTGAAGAAAAGGAAAAAACAGAAACTTAAATATATATATATACAAAAAGGTTTTCGTTTACAATTAGGACTTATCGTGGATAAATCAAAGCCTGGATTTGGAAGCACAAATGATGGAAACACTGCTCGGCGATTTTTCAAAAATTCGACTGTTTCCGCCTCTATAACAGGAGTAGATGAAAATTTAATCAACTGATTTTATGTTATATTGCAAGCAATTTCGAGTGGTCATAAAGTTGATTTCATTAAATTTCAAGAATATACCTTAGAAACAACTCAAAAATTCGTAAAATTATATCCCTGGTTTTTTATGCCAACTACAGTGCACAAGATCTTAATTCATGGCACACAAGTAATAGCTTCCTCATTATTGTCGATCGGACAAATGTCTGAAAATGCCCAAGAGTCTTGTAATAAATATATTAAAAAGTTTCGAGAAGACTTCTCACGAAAATGTACTAGTACGAAACCATGGAGGATGCCTTTTTACGGCTGTTGGTGACATCAGATCCATTTATTACAAGCTTAAGAAAATTACCTCAAAAGAAATTAAAATCATTGTCACCAGAGGCAGTTCAGTTATTAATTCCGCCGCCTATTGAAATAAAAACTGATGACTCCAACATTTCTACAGCAGAATCAACTGATTACGACACAGACGACTCATCGGATTAGTCTAATTTGTACTTACCATTTTGGATTTTTTACTTTGTACTTGTGAAAATATATTTTATTTAAATGCAGATTTATTTCATAGTTTTTATTCTTTAGTTTAGTTCTTCGAATAAATTTCGAAATGTTTCATGTTCAATGAGTAACTAGAAACTAAAATTATTTAAACAAATTTGTTTAAATATTATAATTATATTACATTTTCAATATTCATTTTCTTTAGTTTTATTTCCAATTTGTAATTAACAATTATTTAAAAATAATATATAAGTTTTAGCTTAAGTCAAATATTTTTTCTACATACGTCTGTCATATTGGATCCGCCATTTTGTTTTTTGTAATTTTAACTTCGGATTCGTAATCAGCGACCTCAAAAACCCCTAGGTACCAAGTTTTGTACAAATTGAAACATGTTTTCGACTTTTGGCCAACTTTTCGGGATTTGGGACCACTGTGCGACGGTTGGAAACCATGATGGCTATTTGGACTTCATTGACCGCTACTCTAAACAATTCTGTACTGCTACATCCAAACCTCTCTCTTACATTTTTAAGTCAGGATAGACTTCTAGTTCATTTTCCACCCTTCCAATAACCTCTATTTGACACTAATTCTATCCACGATATTCGTAGAATTCTTCTATAGCACTGAATCTCGAAAGTGGTCAGTTTATTTACTTTAGATGTACTTGTGTTCAAGGCTTTAAGCCATATAGAAGAATGAAAAACATAGAACAAGATTCTCGAACGAAGTGTCACGGAAGCAAAGAAGTTTTGCAAACGACGTACGTGTCGCCTCAATACGCGCTTTTTCTGTTTGGTTTGATCTGTGTGTGATGCTATCTATGTTCCCAAATGCTTCTATATATTCACTCTTTTAATGTCTATGGTTTCAACGTTCAGTCGGGTGTTTACAATTATTGGTTTAGTAATAACCATATGTTTGATGTGGTTTAGATTAATCTTGAGCCCATATTCGTTACAGGATGCATTAAGGCGTTGTATTACGTTTTGCAGGTCGTATCATCTATAAAATTTAAATTTTTGAGATATTCCTTTTATAGAATTTGATAAAGTTTTTTGGGATATTGCTTCGCTGTGGACATTAAAAAGTAACGGAGGCAAACCCCTCTATGAATGTTGATGTTCAACTATAACTTTGGCAATCTGATTTCAGTACAGACGAGAGATAATTTTTATATTACAACTATCTACATTCTTATTATTTAAGATCTCAATTAGTTTACCGTGTTGGACCCTATCGAAGGCATTTTCAAAGTCTACAAAGCATAAATAGTTGTCGTGGTTTATGTCAAGGCATCTTTGAGCTCTCACACTGATATCAACCAAACCTCCCTCGTGCTCATCCTATTCCTAAATCCAAATTGTGTCTCGTTTTCCAGAGTTTCTACCATGTATGATTTTCAAGAACGCTTTAAACCTCAGTAAGGCCAAGGTTCTGTGATCTGAACAAGCAGTGCGCGAGGGTTTTTAGGGATCGCCACAAAGGCTGATTAAACCACTGTTTTGCACCAGTCTGATTTAATTGAAAAGTTCAACCAGAAAATCTTGGCGGTCCTGTGTTTTCTGTTTTTTATACTACTAATTATCCCTTTTCATCATTAAATAATTATTGACTGTAGTTGGTCTATTGGAATAACTTCTCTTCTGGTTCGCTAACCACAAGATGCTTCAGACAGACCCAAAAGTCTCCATCATTACGAACGAGATTCAACGAATCGTTACCAAATACCAAGATGAAGTGGCAAACCATGAAAATTTTTTGATAAAACAATACTCTTATTACTTAATAAACCTGCAAAAGCTTGCAACGCATAGCGAAGTGGCGAAGCAGTCTCCCAAATTTGAGAACCCTTTGACCAATCAATTTCAAAATCACTAACAAACAAGCCTTTTTGGTCACCTGTCGATTGGTGAAAACAGAATTTGGAAATTCCCAGCCGTTCTCGAGTTATTGCTTGGACGGACGGACGGACGGACAACATGAAGTTAGTAAGTGACTACGCTTCGCTTCGCCACTTAATAATAGCCTCAAGACTTAATATATCAAGAAATAACTCACAATAAAAAGGAGTGTCAGGGGATGTTTCCTTCAGATACCTTATACAATGATCACCTTTACTCAATACTCCTATAGAAGTAGATCAAATAAAAAATCTATCTTTTTGCCTCTAAAGGAGATCTGTGGCCCCGTAGGAGATTTCAGTGCACGTGAAACGCTCACTGATAATTTAAAATTCATAGGGGTAACATGAGAACACCAATTGCAATCTATAGCTTGCACTAAATAATTTAAGATGGTGCCTGCCGTTCCGTTCAGCGGGCTCTTCCTCTTCTTCAATTTGCGCTCGGCTCTAACAGACCATTCATTGCGCTGAAAGGTGTGGTCCGTCTTCTCGGCTATTAACGAACTGGAGTTCGTGCCACGAATTCGCCTCGCTCTCGCATGCTACAGACTCGTTGCCTGACTTTTTCGCTGAAACGTCCTAATAGCGCCAACCCAACAGCACCTGACAGGCGTCGGGTCGTAGGTAGCAACAGGATATTTACGGCACGAGAACGCACCGTCTGCTTTCCACCGTCCTGGCAAACTTCGCCGAGGTGGACTTACAGAGCACCAAGGCTGATTGTATCGAATCAGTTTAGTTTCGTTAAGATTGGATTTTGATTTTTCCTCTAACACCAAGGCTTAACGAAGCGTTCTCCAGGTGCTTGCCCTTTAGCCGCAGCTGTCAAAAATCGCCCCGCTGCGCAATTGCGCCGCGTGGGTGGGTTCGTAATTACAATTTTTCAATATCGACTTCGAGGAAGCGCAAGTAGCGTGGCTACAGTTATAAGTCCAGGATACGTGGGATGTCAGAGGGCATTAGAGTCACCACGCATCAGTAGTGCCCTGAGTGACGGCGGTGGTCACGCGAGGCGCTCGTAGACAGCCCCTGTATTCCGTGATGCGCCTTATTTCCTCTCGCCAGGGCCGGCTCGTCGCTTCCACCTTCTGTGAGCCGTCACCACCCTGGTCCCATCTAATTCCACTATTTTTGCACCCTGCTAACGCTAGTTTTGAATTCATCTACCAGAAGGTCCTGCTCAAAGCGAGACAGTGTTTCAGGTGGAGCGAAAACGAGCGAAGAGACGAGCCGCCCTTGGGTTAGTTTACCAAGCGGCTCCGTTGGGGTAAAGGTAAAGCTATTAAGAACCCATCTGTTTAATTAAACGCTATTATCAGCGGGTGATAACGAGTTCCGATTTGTATTGCCGGCGGCCGGTGCTAATGACGCGGCTCGGCGAGCCGCTGACCTGCGGCGTTGCGACATTTCCGTGAGAAAGCGGCGTTTCCGCGGGACGTACTAATTTAAATGTCAATATGGAGCATGTGAAGGCCGCCGCGGGAAAATTGCGAGCGGACAGCTCGGGCGCATTAGGAATTTTTGCGGGTATGGACGGTGGTCACGATCACTATCGCCGAATTAAGGTTAGCACTGCGCGCACAAAGCGCCGGACAATGCAGTCACCCTGAACTGTCCTCCGAATGTGCCGGAGATAGAAAGGGTGAAGGAGACACGCGGATTAAAAGTTGCCTGGCATTTGGGGGAATGGAGCGGCGATTGGCATTCCGAAGACATCCTCTTCGTCATGCTGGATGGCACAACTCCGGAATTAGATGGAAAGGTGTTCAATGTTAGGAAACTGGAAATTGATGGAAAGTACAAAGGTCAAAATAACTCATTAGAGCAAAAATCAAGCGAATCACTATGTGGCTTTAACTAACATTTATTTTGCAAGCTCTGTGGGTGTTATTTTTCCTCTTTTTGTCATTTCCTGCTCAAGCGTTGAGTTAGTAAGAGTCTCACGGAAACCTTCATCAATAAGGTCAAATGCTTCGATTAGCGCTATTTTTGTGTCTGTGTCACACATTTTGTTCGTTTCTACATCCTACATCCAGGTCGCTGAATTCGGTGATTATTTATACCTTGACGCACTCGCAGAATATACAGTCTGAATGATCAGAAGGTGACCACCGTCATCTGGTAAGAAGGCTTTATTTCGTGTTCTTTTACGCAGTACATAGTTTGATGGCACTAAATTCGTTATAATTACAAGAAGTGCAAATGTCCTGAAGCGAGTGCTTTTGGTGAGTCATGCAGAAGGATCAAAACTGACGTGAAAATATATGTGAAAGTCGAAGGCGTTCTCTAAGAAGTAGATCAAGCGACTTTTCGAGGCTGGTAATGTAGGCGATCGGCCTCACAACAACGAAGTAGGATCTTACCTCCTTTCAAAGAGAAATTAGGCCTTCCGCTGCTCTATGGCCAAATGAAACACTCAAAGAAAGGAATTTAAATTTTTCTAAATACGATTTGATGTCACCTGCATGGAAAAACCTTTCCTTTGGTCAACTTTGAAGAAACCTTTATCAGAACAGCAAGTGGGAAAACGTTGGCGTGGACAAAGAAAAATTTTGATGAAATTGGAACAATATCATCTCCAAGGACAAATGTTCTTCCTGCCCATGGTCGTGTTAGAGAAGAGTAAGAGAATTCTTCAGCGTACCTTAAAACACTTTGTGGTTCTGTAAATGCGGAACAATATCATCTCCAAGGACAAGTGTTCTTCCTGTCCATGGTCGTGTTAGAGAAGAGTAAGAGAATTCTTCAGCGTACCTTAAAACACTTTGTGGTTCTGTAAATGCGGTTTATGTTACCTCTTTTGTTTAGGGACAATTTAAGCGCCCCATTTATCAAAAATGCTTACTAAAGTCTGCTGGAAGGTTTTTTGGTTTTGGAAAAACAAATTTGGTGCTGTAAGAAGATTTAACCTTAAACATCGCAACAAACTGTGCAACAGTTTCTGTTACTTCGGGTTTTTTTTACCTCCTGCCCACAGAAGTTAAAGCTTGGATTTTGTCTATTAGTGTGATATTTTGCATTGTTTTGTACTTCTCCTCCTATTGGTGGTTAATTTTTGTTTTCTTAACTTTTTATCATTACCATTTGTATCTATCCTTTCTCATTCACTTGCTTTTGGAGATTTCTTAGATTATCCAGATTTTTACGATAATTTATCTTCAAAATGCTTTGCTTGCGTCTATTTGACTTAGATTATCATTTTTGTTTTAAATATATTAAGTCACTTCTTCTTACGTGCTCTTTTTCTTTTGTAATAGCCATTTTATCAGCTTTATTATTACTTATCTACTATCACCAAGAGAGTTCTTCATAAAAAGAATATATAATCAAAAAGTGCTTAGAAAAAACTTCTACTTCCTCACTTCGCAAGGCATTCACCATTATTATAGCGTAAGAAGCGGAAAGCGAACGTTGTACCTCTTAAATTCGTAGAAATAGTCTTCTGATTAGTGTTATTACTTTTTATACTTGTATTTTATATAATTTATTGCTATCGCCAAGTCTTTGTATGTTGTGTCTAGTAATGCAATTTCCCTATAGTTGCTGCACTAAGCCCTGTCTCTTTTTTTATACTGGGACGAGTACTGCTTTTTTCCCACTACTGCGGCATTTTTTCTGTATTCCACAATTTTTTTTCTAATTTGTACACTTAATTAACCATAATTTCTCCTTCGTACTTCAGGTTTTCGATTGCTATTCTATTCTCCCCTGGGCTTTTGTTGTTTTTTATTTGATTTATTATTTTTTCGATTTCCTTCTTTCGGCCCTCTAATTTCTTCTTCCGGTGCTTCTTTCTGTTGTCTTTCTTTCTCCATTTTATCTTATTTTCTTGTATTCCTTCATTTAGGTCAAAATAGGTTTTCCACCTTCTTTAATTCCTTGTGGGTTCCCTAAGCACTCCCCATCTTTATCTCTGATATATCCTTGTGTTCCTTTATTTCCAGTTCTGATATCTTTTACATCTTTATAAATATTCTTTATCTCTTTATTCTTATATTTTTCTTTTGTTTCTTATTTCCTCCTCCATGTATTTGTGTTTCCGTGCCCTGCATATCTATTTTAGTTTGTTTTTTTGTTCTTTACATAGCCATTTGTCTTGTTCATTCTCGTTTTTCGTTTATCTCGTTTTTGCACATTTTATCCATCCAGTGGTTTTCTTGTTTTTTTTTTTGGTATATTGACTAGTAGCGTTCTGAATTGTTTCTTTGAGTTTCTCCTATCTCTTCTCTACTTCTCCATTCTGTTCCTTATTATCATTGTAACTTTATTCTATATTTTTTTATATCTTTGCGATATTTATGTATTATGTAGTTTCTTTACATTATATTTTATCTTTTCTATATTTTTCTCTTTCTATCTGTTTTACTTAGCTTTATTTTCGTTATAACGATAAAGTGGTCTGAGTCTGCATCAGCTCCTCTACTTTTTTAATTCGTCTTACCTCTTCTTTCTGTATTAGTACATGATCGATTTGGTTTGTTTCCTTTCTTTCTAGAATCTCCACGTCCCTTTGTGTATGTCCTTTCGCTTGAAGTGTGTACTCATTACTTTTACCTTTTGTTCTATACTAAATAAAAAACGCAGTTTAAGGGTTTGCTCAATAGTGTTGAAGTAATCTCTTTCACATGTAGACTAGAACTGTTTAATAAAAGAGAAATCTCACTACTCCATTATTAGTATATACAACATCGCTACAATCTCTTTCACCTACAAACGTGTGTTTCACACTCACATTTCGGCAAATGACCATGAAAACATCTAAGCGCTATTTGCTTGCCACAAGCCTCCTTTTTAGATTTTTGTGGAAATTTATAAGACTTACGCCGGTAAGGTGTTGCCACTACAAGACCCATATACGGGCTTTTGGTGCGGTGGCACAGAAACACCGCTTCCAATCTCTTTACAAAAATAGCATTCATTGTAAAATCATGCCGCTTACTTCGTCCGCGACAAATCAATTGTTTGAAACTTAGAAAGCGCATTAGAATGCCGTTCGAGGAATTTATTTGCTCACGACATGCGCATGCACACAAATATGACCAAACGCTCATATGGGACTAACAGAACAAACTTGTCCTTCTATCCTATTCATAGATTTACTCCAAGGTTGTGAAAAGCTTGTAACCTAAAATTAAAATAAATAAAATTCACATCGATACACCCTTATTTATAAATAGTTTTTAAATTACAAAGGTACAGACATACAAAGTTACTTTTCTAGTTGAATCTTCAGACTCAGAAACACATTTTACAACGGATAGGTAGTTGTCAAATCACCGCTTTGTCCAAATTTGGCAAAAGGAATTTTAGCAACTGCTAATCGGTGACCACTCTCCAGCAGGCGGCTAACAATTTGAATATTCTCCTCAGTCACACTGATCTTTGTTTTCAATTGCTTTTAGTCTCTCAAAATTTGTTTAAGTGTACTACTTAAGAGATATCTTAAGGGTGTTGTACCCCATGTATGCTTTTTAAATCTTCTCAACATTTGTGAGAAGCCTGTGACTCTACTTATAACGCTTAAAACGCCTAAAAAAGACAATCTGTTTTGTACTTGTGATTGATGTTGTAGTTCTGCGGTTGCAGATATGTTCTTAACAATACGTTGGTCAGGTAAATTTGTTATTGGATCTTAAGAAAGAAGAAACCGCTAGGGCTACTAGAAGCGCGCATGGAAATGTTGGAAGTGCGTTAATTAGGATTAAATAGAAGCAAAATGTAGTTGGGTGCGGATCCGAACTGCTCGTAAAATGTGAAACAAAAATGTTAAAGTGTATAGCATGGCGTATAGAATCTGAACGTGTTAGTTTCAACGTTTATGATGATGACTTGGCTGCAACAGCTTATATTTCTCCTGTTATTTTTTGTAATTTGCTTAGTTCTCCAATTTGTCTCATTGTTTCCTGTCATCGTCATTAAACCTTACATACGTATAGCAATTTTCAGTCGCATAAAAATGTTCAAAAATTTGAGGCCAGTATGTTTCTGGAGTTTTGTTGCAACTATTTTTAAACCTTCCCTTTTATGTACGTCTTTGTTGCCTTTTGGGTAGAATTATCGCTATTTTGCTGATTTATGTTTGTAATTATTTATTTATCTCTTATATCTTGCAGATTTATTCCGTCTTTTTTCCTTAATATGATCCAGTATAGACTTTAAGGGCATGCGACCTGATTTATTTACACTTTACGACTTTTACTTTTGTTTTTACTATTTTCAACAAATCGAAAAATAATTATTTTCGAGCAGCCCCAACATCAATGATTCAGGGGCCATGCAACTCAAATATAAACATTTAATGCTTTCTGTTGGATATAACAGTACTTACATTTTAGATGACTCGAATAATTGATTTGCAGGGGGAAATTCCACAAAGAGGCCGTTTTGACAATTTTTGGTCATGGTCGAACTTTGCCCCATGCGACATTGACATTGCGTTTGCGTTGTCTGTTCGCGGACGTTGCATGCCTCTGCGCTTTGCATATTAATGGAAATGAGAAAGTCAGATTAATTTTTGGAATTTTCTGGGCAATCGAAGTTGTTTCTGTCTTGGATTCTCTGCAGCTTTCTTTATAAATTATTTGAATTTTTCGTCACGTCAGATTGCTGCCGTGTCCAATCGACACCATTGTGGTAGGTTTGATTTTAATTTTTTTTTAAGTATTTTGATACTGCAGGTGTCAATATAACACTAAAAGGAGTAGCTAAAAAACGAAAATTTATTTTTAAATTCCGAGAATTTTATTTTTTTCTTGCTTTAAATCTTTTTTATTTGGTTACATTTAAGACAATGTTTTCACTAACTGTAGTTACTGCATTCCTTTATGTAAAGTATATACCCACATTGTAAACATCGCAAAAAGGTTTAGATTTTTTTTAATTGTGTTTTATGTCGTTTTCTGTTTCGCCTGTTGTTTGTTATCTTACCTTCCTTAAAGCTTTAACTTACAGGGTTGTATCTAGAAGTAGTAGGATTGTTTGAGGGGGGGGGGGGGTTCAAGGCTGGATGTTATGGAGGGGAGCCTTGGGAACAGGTTTCGACCTGCGGCAGTCGCCTGCGTACGTTAGTTGAGTGTGGACCACTGTTTTAGTGACCTCCTGTTGTAACGCCTCGTCGTCAGTTGCGATGGAGCGAAATTTGGAGCCGCGGTACGCCATCAAGTTTTGCTACAAATACGACCCGGAAACAAAACGCCAGAGCGAAGAGTGTCACACCGCACAATAACCCCGTAAAAGAAGGCCAGAATGTCGAAATCTAAAGTGAAATCGATGTTGATTGTATTTTTTGACCGTCGTGGCATTGTCCATAAGGAGTTTGTACCTCCTGGACAGACTGTAAGTGCAAGATTTTATGTGGAAGTGCTCACACGGCTGCGAAATAGGATCACACGCGTGCGACCAGACCTTGGTGGGGAAGTGGAAGCTCCACCATGACAACGCGCCGTACCACGGCGCGTGGATTGTGGGGGATCTCCTGGCCAAATTCGGCGTTTCCACGTTGCCTCCCCCCCTCCCCCCCCCTACAGCCCTAATGTGGCACCGCCGGACTTCTTCCTGTTCGCCCGGATCAAGAGGCAGCTCAAGGGGCATTGTTTCGACTCGGTGGAAGCAGTCCAAGCGGCAACGACGAGGGTGCTGAACAGCATCCCGGAGGACGACTTCCAGAAGGCCTTCGCGACCTGGAAGGCTCGTTAATATTTTGAAGAGTATTAAGTCGATGTACCAAAATGTTCAATAATTTTTTTTTAAAAAGATCAGTCCTACTACTTTTGGATGCCACCCTGTAATTACATATTTTTTCGGTTTCGGAACATTCAATTGATTTGCTGATATATAGATAAGGGATGAGTAAATAAGTGTTGGATGTGGTTAAAAAGAATCGGAGCTTAAATTTTTTTTAATTAAGCAATTTTGTTATTAAAGTTGATGCCATCCTAAAATAGTGTCTCTTGAGACCATCTCCTCGCCTAGAAATTTCTTATTACCAAAGATTTTAAGTTACTGCACTTTTGAAAGTTTTTTTTGTTGCGGTAGAGCTTGTTAAAATAGTGATTAGCTTCTGGATAAAATTGACAGGTTTATTAAAATTTTTGCCTTGTTTTCTCAAGATTATCTCCACAGTGGTGTTGACTAGGCCCTTTCTGCTATTGCTAATTATTGGATCCATCTTTTTAGTTTTAAAAGCAGAAGACTTTTTTTAAATTGGATAAATCAGTAGCACAACAAATGCTGTCTCTTATCAGATCTTTAGAGAAGTAATTATTTACACTGTGGGACAGCCTAATAGAATTAAGCTTGCTCAAACCCTTAGCAGTAGTGGTACTATTCGATGGTTTCTTATTTGTGGGGAAAATATCCTTTTAACAGCCAAAACGCATCTCCAGAAACATAAGTTCCTTAAATGTCGTGCTATCTGGCCAATACGGTGCACTAAAGCATCCTCTGAGCGGCATCGTTCTCACAATTGACAGCCTTTCTCATTTGCAGTGGTTGTCATTCCTATTTCTGACAGCGTTGATAGTATTGATATAGTTTTGTGACAACTAGAATGTTCAGAATTACTTACACAAAAGGGAAAATTGTGAAATGCGACATATCACAATTAAGTCAGCCTCTTTGCTGTACTACTAAAACCCATCATTTTTTTTATAGCAATCCAAATAGTCAACGATGGTAATATGCTAAAGTTGCTTGAGAAGACAGTTAAAAAGTATTGTACAAGCAGACCAGATAGAGGGCTTTCATTGACGCAACTGGTCGCATCTATTCTACAGGAAAGAAACTTTTGTGTCAACTACAGGTAGACTAGATGAAGGAAAAGGTTGATGGTAGCGGAAGTTTCTTAGCCCATTTCAATATTTTCATGAGCCTAAGATTAACGATCAGGAATACAAAAATGACGTTATACCCCAACGATTAAAGAAAAATACGAAATCTAGTAAGTATCGTATTGTAGCTGTTCGCACAATCTATTTATCGTTATCCTTGTTTAAATATTTTGTCTGATTGTCTAGAATTGATCATCACTTTTTAAACTTCTTCTGGTGGAATCTGATCTGGACCTAATTTTTATTATTTTTGATAGCTTTATGACTTCTATTTTTTAGTATAGCTGCATCTCTTTCAACTACCATGTTCGTTTCTATCATCATTAAATAATTTTGTCTTTCCACTGACATTGAGTATTTGGTCTCCATGGGATTTTTAGAAATATATATAAGATTTTGTTTGGGTAATTTTCTCACCAACTTTATTTTCTTACAGTTCATGCATTGTTTTTCTATCGAGTCCTATTTGGTCTCTTTAACTTTCCTACTGTTTGTCTTTGTAGATCTTTGTATTCTTCTTCTTTCTTATTCTTTGCTTTTCTATGTTTTCCAAAAATTCTATTACTATACTTACGCTTTTAATGTTTTCGTTGGCTTGCAGTAGTTTGCATTCTTTATACATTTTTACGTTGTCTCCATATAATTGTTTGACAAATTCTCCATATCTTGCTTAAGATGTGTTCATGTTTGGCTCACTGAATGGACCCGTGAGCTGTTTAAGGTTTATTTGCATTTTTGCTATCAACATGCTGTGTCCCAATGCAACATATGGCTTCGGTTAAGTTTTTATGCTTTTATCTGTTTCCGAATCTGTTAACAAGCATTGAAATCAATTTTGTTTCTTATTATTCCAGTTTGGCCATTTAAGGACACCTTCCAGTACTACAAGCGTCTTCTTGACAGTTTAAACATGTATTGATAATTGTTGTTCTTGACAAAAATGTATTGAAATGCCACCTTTGTCGTTTTTGTCGCCCAAGTTAATACTTTCTGCTTATGCATACTTTCGCTAAAGCCTCACATAACAATATTCACTTGAGGGGGTTCAAGGCTGGATGTTATGGAGGGAGCCTTGGGAACAGGTTTCGACCTGCGGCAGTCGCCTGCGTACGTTAGTTGAGTGTGGACCACTGTTTTAGTGACCTCCTGTTGTAACGCCTCGTCGTCAGTTGCGATGGAGCGAAATTTGGAGCCGCGGTACGCCATCAAGTTTTGCTACAAATACGACCCGGAAACAAAACGCCAGAGCGAAGAGTGTCACACCGCACAATAACCCCGTAAAAGAAGGCCAGAATGTCGAAATCTAAAGTGAAATCGATGTTGATTGTATTTTTTGACCGTCGTGGCATTGTCCATAAGGAGTTTGTACCTCCTGGGCAGACTGTAAGTGCAAGATTTTACGTGGAAGTGCTCACACGGCTGCGAAATAGGATCACACGCGTGCGACCAGACCTGGTGGGGAAGTGGAAGCTCCACCATGACAACGCGCCGTACCACGGCGCGTGGATTGTGGGGGATCTCCTGGCCAAATTCGGCGTTTCCACGTTGCCTGCGCCCCCCCCCTACAGCCCTAATGTGGCACCGCCGGACTTCTTCCTGTTCGCCCGGATCAAGAGGCAGCTCAAGGGGCATTGTTTCGACTCGGTGGAAGCAGTCCAAGCGGCAACGACGAGGGTGCTGAACAGCATCCCGGAGGACGACTTCCAGAAGGCCTTCGCGACCTGGAAGGCTCGTTAATATTTTGAAGAGTATTAAGTCGATGTACCAAAATGTTGAATAATTTTTTTTTAAAAAGATCAGTCCTACTACTTTTGGATGCCACCCTGTAATTACATACTTTTTCGGTTTCGGAACATTCAATTGATTTGCTGATATATAGATAAGGGACGAGTAAATAAGTGTTGGATGTGGTTAAAAAGAATCGGAGCTTAAATTTTTTTTTAATTAAGCAAATTTATTATTAAAGTTGGTGCCATCCTAAAATAGTGTCTCTTGAGACCATCTCCTCGCCTAGAAATTTCTTATTACCAAAGATTTTAAGTTACTGCACTTTTGAAAGTTTTTTTGTTGCGGTAGAGCTTGTTAAAATAGTGATTAGCTTCTGGATAAAATTGACAGATTTATTTAAATTTTTGCCTTGTTTTCTCAAGATTATCTCCACAGTGGTGTTGACTAGGCCCTTTCTGCTATTGCTAATTATTGGATCCATCTTTTTAGTTTTAAAAGCAGAAGACTTTTTTTAAATTGGATAAATCAGTAGCACAACAAATGCTGTTTCTTATCAGGTCTTTAGAGAAGCAATTATTTACACTGTGAGACAGCCTAATAGAATTAAGCTTGCTCAAACCCTTAGCAGAAGTGGTACTATTCGATGGTTTCTTATTTGATGGGGAAAATATCCTTTTAACAGCCAAAAAGCATCTCCAGAAACATAAGTTCCTTAAATGTCGTGCTATCTGGCCAATACAGTACACTAAAGTATCCTCTGAGCGGCATCGTTCTCACAATTGACAGCCTTTCTCATATGCAGTGGTTGTCATTCCTATTTCTGACAGCATTGATAGTATTGATATAGTTTTGTTACAACTAGAATGTTCAGAATTACTTACACAAAAGGGAAAATTGTGAAATGCGACATATCACAATTAAGTCAGCCTCTTTGCTGTACTACCAAAACCCATAATTTTTTTATAGCAATCCAAATAGTCAACGATGGTAATATGCTAAAGATGCTTGAGAAAACCGTTAAAAAGTATTGTACAAGCAGGCCAGATAGAGGGCTTTCATTGACGCAACTGGTGGCATCTATTATACAGGAAAGAAACTTTTGTGTCAACTACAGGTAGACTAGATGAAGGAAAAGGTTGATGGTAGCGGAAGTTTCTTAGCCCATTTCAATATTTTCATGAGCCTAAGATTAACGATCAGGAATACAAAAATGACGTTATACCCCAACGATTAAAGAAAAATACGAAATCTAGTAAGTATCGTATTGTAGCTGTTCGCACAATCTATTTATCGTTATCCTTGTTTAAATATTTTGTCTGATTGTCTAGAATTGATCATCACTTTTTTTAAACTTCTTCTGGTGGAATCTGATCTGGACCTAATTTTTTATTATTTTTGATAGCTTTATGACTTCTATTTTTTTAGTATAGCTGCATCTCTTTCAACTACCATGTTCGTTTCTATCATCATTAAATAATTTTGTCTTTCCACTGACATTGAGTATTTGGTCTCCATGGGATTTTTAGAAATATATATAAGATTTTGTTTGGGTAATTTTCTCACCAACTTTATTTTCTTACAGTTCATGCATTGTTTTTCTATCGAGTCCTATTTGGTCTCTTTAACTTTCCTACTGTTTGTCTTTGTAGATCTTTGTATTCTTCTTCTTTCTTATTCTTTGCTTTTCTATGTTTTCCAAAAATTCTATTACTATACTTACGCTTTTAATGTTTTCGTTGGCTTGCAGTAGTTTGCATTCTTTATACATTTTTACGTTGTCTCCATATAATTGTTTGACAAATTCTCCATATCTTGCTTAAGATGTGTTCATGTTTGGCTCACTGAATGGACCCGTGAGCTGTTTAAGGTTTATTTGCATTTTTGCTATCAACATGCTGTGTCCCAATGCAACATATGGCTTCGGTTAAGTTTTTATGCTTTTATCTGTTTCCGAATCTGTTAACAAGCATTGAAATCAATTTTGTTTCTTATTATTCCAGTTTGGCCATTTAAGGACACCTTCCAGTACTACAAGCGTCTTCTTGACAGTTTAAACATGTATTGATAATTGTTGTTCTTGACAAAAATGTATTGAAATGCCACCTTTGTCGTTTTTGTCGCCCAAGTTAATACTTTCTGCTTATGCATACTTTCGCGCTAAAGCCTCACATAACAATATTCACTTCCTGGGTTTTTGTGGATTTCGGTAAGTATTAAGTTTACTATAAGATTTATAAACTTTCAAAATATTAATATTAACAGGACTACCGTATAGTTGAAGCATTAGAATATGATATGAGAGAGGTACAAAGTTTTGCGTTGGTGTATTGTCAGAAGGGGTTTTGCCTTTGCGACAGCCCTCTTGAATGTGTTGTATATTGCCAATTAGTACTTCAGTAAACTTTTGCTAGCACCACCTAATATAAAGGATTTTGCCTCTTTTCATTGTTTACCATATTTGGCCACTCCTAATTAGTTTTTTGTAGTTTTCTGGGGTGCGATGCTAGGAGTCTTAAGCGATAAGTAGGTACACTACGAAGATTAGTAGAGAGCATGAAACTTTTTCTTATCATAGACAACGTGGTTATCCAGACCAAAGTATATTAGCCCTGTAGCGTGACTCTCCGCCACATCTATCATTCACTAAGTTTAAACTAAAGTAACTATTGCCTCAAAGCATTGCGCGTTAAGTTGACCAACCCGTCGTCTATGGGTTAGTGCTTATCATCGATGATTTTTGAATAGATTATTGAGGCCTACTACAACAATTGAAAATCTCCAATAACTCCTTTAACATGTTTGTTAAGTTTTGTTTGAATTGTCTAATATTAACAATTTGATGAGTTTTTATTTACCAAAATATACAACTCTATGTTTCTTATGTTTAATCGGCAAATTTGCATAATAATTAGTTAGGCTAACTTTGTTGAACTAAATTCTAGTTTGGTTTTCTTTTTGAAAGAGAAGAAAATTTTATTTATAATAAGGTAATCTTCGATTAGGTTACAATTACACTATTAGGTTTAGAATTACACCATTTCTGGTTTGAACCTTAAAATCAACAAACAACCCAACTTAACATCTTAAAATTGAGATGATTAAACTATAAGGAGTTTTTCTACTTGAAGTGGTGGGTGTCTTTTTTCCAATTTATTTGTAACATAATAAAATACTCTACAATTGTTGTTATACAAGAAGTCCATTTTATTGAAAGAGAAAATCAAAGTAGCGCTTGCTTTTTTTAATCTTATTTTCCCACATACAAGAGTAAATAAAAAAGTGGTGAATTAAAATTAACGCAACATTCGCCATAAGAGAAAGACAATATTTGCAAGTTTTCATTAATAACATAGATATCTAAAGAACACCAAGTGTAAAGTACTTAGGGATTCATCTTGGTAGCAAATTGATATAACGAGAAACTGATATTGGTCACTAGAGAGAAGTTCAAAATTGTCTTGGTAAATAAAACTTTGATGTACATAGCCATAGTTGTACCCATATTGACTAAAGGTATAGAAATGTCAAATTGCGCCAGTAAATTTAGCATTGCCATCCTCCGAACAGTAGTTGATGCTCCATGGTACATGACAAACCAGATGCTCCATCAAGATCTCAATGTATCAAGCATTTAAGAAGTAATCCAATAAATAAATAGCAAAACCAAGTAAAATTAAAATCTTAGGACCATCATCTCTAACCGCTTTTGTATGATAACAACAAAAGATTAAAAGGGAAGTGGCCCACTGACTTTAATCAACTATGTTCAAATAGATTTTAAACTAGCAAAGTATCTTAAAAAATACTATTTCTGACTGACGTTAAATAAACAAATAAAAAATTGCTCACCAACTTGGCAAATAAAAAAAATTGACTATTTTTTTAATTGGATCACATTCGAAGACGAGAAAAAAGCAAGTGAAAAGGCTGACTAGAAAAAATTTATCTAACATAATCTGTTCCTAAATAGAGCTTGATTAAGGTTTTTGGTGTCTCTCCCCCGTCTTTCTTCAAATTATTGCATGTTTGGGACATTGTCAAAAGATTACAAAAAATGATTGTTTAGACAAAAAATTTATTTGATATCTTTAACTATGTTTACATACATTCACACATCAATGAGGAAAAATTTAAAAATCTCCATTTCATCTAAAATAATTTATTCAAAATCATTTATTTTTTGGCTCTCAACATGGTAATCCTCCGCACTATGTCATCAAAAGAAATATTCTATAGTCTCACTCTCAATAAATAAGTGCAAGGCCCGTCATTTTTTCTTATTTTAATGTTGATTGTGAAAAGTTTTTCACTCTCTAAAGAGCTTGAAAGGATCGATAGTAACTGCCATACTTACAAATATTCTTAGAACGATGGCAGTATTGGGGAAAGTAGACTCTACGTCCTATGACTTTAATAATGCTAGGAGTTTTTGTGGTTCTAAAAAAAACTCTTAATTTCTAACTTTGTTTTCACCAAACGGAATATTTGGCTTTTTATTTTTGTAAAGTCTGTTAGTAGACGCAACTGGTGGCATCTATTATACAGGAAAGAAACTTTTGTGTCAACTACAGGTAGACTAGATGAAGGAAAAGGTTGATGGTAGCGGAAGTTTCTTAACCCATTTCAATGTTTTCATGAGCCTAAGATCAACGATCAGGAATACAAAAATGACGTTATACCCCAACGATTAAAGAAAATGCGAAAACTAGTAAGTATCGTATTGTAGCTGTTGGCACAATCTATTTATCATTATCCTTGTTTAAATATTTTGCCTGATTGTCTAGAATTGATCATCACTTTTTTTAAACTTCTTCTGGTGGAATCTGATCTGGACCTAATTTTTTATTATTTTTGATAGCTTTATGACTTCTATTATTTAGTATAGCTGCATCTCTTTCAACTACCATGTTCGTTTCTATCATCATTAAATAATTTTGTCTTTCCACTGACATTGAGTATTTAGTCTCCATGGGATTTTTAGAAATATATATAAGATTTTGTTTGCGTAATTTTCTCACAACTTTATTTTCTTACAGTTCATGCATTGTTTTTCTATTGAGTACTATTTGGTCTCTTTAACTTTCCTACTGTTTGTCTTTGTAGATCTTTGCATTCTTCTTCTTTCTTATTCTTTGCTTTTCTATGTTTTCCAAAAATTCTATTGCTATGCTTACGCTTTTAATGTTTTCGTTGGCTTGCAGTAGTTTGCATTCTTTATACATTTTTACGTTGTCTCCATATAATTGTTTGACAAATTCTCCATATCTTGCTTAAGATGTGTTCATGTTTGGCTCACTGAATGGACCCGTGAGCTGTTTAAGGTTTATTTGTATTTTTGCTATCAACATGCTGTGTCCCAATGCAACACATGGCTTCGGATAAGTTTTTATGCTTTTATCTGTTTCCGAATCTGTTAACAAGCATTGAAATCAATTTGGTTTCTTATTATTCCAGTTTGGCCATTTAAGGACACCTTCCAGTACTACAACCGTCTTTTTGACAGTTTAAACATGTATTGATAATTGTTGTTCTTGACAAAAATGTATTGAAATGCCACCTTTGTCGTTTTTGTCGTCCAAGTTAATATTTTCTGCTTATGCATACTTTTGCGCTAAAGGTTCCCATAACAATATTCACTTCGTGGGTTTTTGTGGTTTTCGGTGGGTATTAAGTTTATTATAAGATTTATAAACTTTCAAAATATTAATATTAACAGGACTACCGTATAGTTGAAGCATTAGAATATGATATGAGAGACGTACAAGGTTTTGCGTTGGCGAATTGTCAGAAGGGATTTTGCCTTTGCGACAGCCCTCTTGACTGTGTTGTATATTGCCAATTAGTACTTCAGTAAGCTTTTGCTAGCACCACCTAATGTAAAGGATTTTGCCTCTTTTCGTTGTTTACCATATTTGGCCATTCCCAATTAGTTTTTTGTAGTTTTCTAAGGTGCGATGCTAGGAGTCTTAAGCGATAAGTAGATACACTACAAAGATTAATAGAGAGTATAAAACTTTTTCTTATCATAGACACTCAACGTGGTTATCTAGACTAAAGTATATTAGCCCTATAGCGTGACTCTGCGCCACATCTATCATTCACTAAGTTTAAACTAAAGTAACTGTTGCCTCAAAGCATTGCGCGTTAAGTTGACCAACCCGTCGCCTATGGGTTAGTGCTTATCATCGATGATTTTTGAATGGATTATTGAGGCCTACTACAACAATTGAAAATCTCCAATGACGCGCCCATAACATTTTTGTTAAGTTTTGTTTGAATTGTCTAATATTAACAATTTGATAAGTTTTTATTTACCAAAATGCACAACTCTATGTTTCTTATGTTTAATCCGCAAATTTGCATAATAATTAGTTAGGTTAACTGTGTTGAACTAAATTCTAGTTTGGTTTTCTTTTTGAAAGAAAAAAAAGTTTTCCTGGACTCCACAGAGTTGCCTTTCTCAATCTAGTCAGTCGATCTACCCGCACCACATCTAGACGGACTTCACCACAAAGCATAGTCGTTTTTACAGGTGATTCTAAGAATCTTTCCGAAATACTCCTAAAAGGTTGGTTTTCTACTAGGGTGAGCAAAAGAGTGTACAAAACCTCTAGCATCGCTGCCTGTAGTGTTTCAAGCTTGACCACTAATTATTTTCCCGTGAGGGTTGCTTAAGTCTATAATAGCTACCCGAAGGTGTATTTTGAGAGCCTTCTGCCTCTATAGCCTCCTGAATGAGGTTGTTATTCACCTAATTACCGTCTTGTCTTCTTTTTGGGTTTGTAGGTAGATGGTAACCTTTCCTCTGAACGGTCCCTCTTATCCTTTATATTTCTGAAGAGAAAGTTTTTCCAGGACTAGCCGCCTTCAGGTCAGCTAAAGCAGCCGGTGTTTGGGTAGTAGTACTGGTGCCGCCACTTCCAAAAGATCGTGTTTGCCTTCCTCTACTCTCTTGTACAGGATTAGCTTTAGTAGTCAGCTTCTGCGAAGAGGTGATGGTGGCAATAATTACTCTCTTACTGCTCTATTTTACAGAGTTAACTATTGGTTAGAGGTAGAAGTCCGACTCCCTTGCCACAATACTAAAAAAAGTTATAGATTGTCCTAAAGAAAAAAATTCATCAGAGTACTTGCTGCTTTCCACAGCTGCAGAGCCAACTAATTTTAAAGAGTAGTCCGCGTAAGGAATGTTGTTGGCCAATGTATTTACTTCTTTTATTCTAAGTTGAAGACATCTGTAGCACCAAGAGATGTTGCTAGCATTGTCTTAGTTTTGTACTCTACAATTACCTATATCAAAATTGCAGTATTCGCCACCACTTCCATCTTCTCCATCAATAGGAGTTCCGTAGGTAATATAGGAACTATCACAATAGCTGGTTGGTCTGTATAAGACCCATCTGGGATTTTATTTATAAATGTGGAATAATACTTGACATTTATAATATCTGTATTAATTTGGCCTACTAATTGTATAATGAATTTATTGACAGTTAGTTTGATAAGTATAAGAGAACATTGCTTTATTTATTTCCAAATTTTGCTATATGATCGTCCATAAAAGGATAGAATTTTAAAATAAGTTCTACATCAAGAGAGTTATCATTTCTTACAGGGCCTAATATTTTATTATTTTCATAAATTGGTAGTCCACGAGAATCTAAAAGCTTCATAACTCTTAGAACATTTCTCCAATACAAAGTTTCTTCCTTATACAGTTCTGCTATTTTACAATGCACTCTTTGTGAAACTCAACTGCTACTAATAAATTTTAAAATACACTCTTTGCGTCAGAGTTGTTGACATGGTCACTTATTATATGGCTATTTTTCCAATAATAAAACCATTTTGCATGACGCACAAAATACTGGTTGGTACAAAATCTTTATTGGGTGGAATACTATCTTTCAGATTCTTTAAAGTCAAAGTCATCATTTTGTTGAATGTCATTCTAGGCTACCAACTCACGAAGTTCATCTTTTAGACACTACAATGCCAGGTCATCGAGTGATATAATTCGGTTTGTCTTTTTGAGAGATTTTTAGAGCTCTGTGACGGCGATTGCGATTGCTGCATACTACGTGAGAAAAAAGTGTCTAGTTTTAGTATTGTCTTGATGACAGCATCCTGCTGCCCAAAATTCCCTTTGGAACGTTTTTTGAATTTTGCTCCACTTAAGTTCTTTTAACAAATCTCAACCATCTTTACTCCCCAGCCTTTATGATAAATAAAAATTAAATTGAACGACGATTTAATTCAAAACTAAACTATTCACAAGAGCTGCATTGATGCACAATAATGGTAAATTATAATAGTGTTAGCACAACGATCAACGGTTACTATAACAACTCTGATATTTGCACCACAGTTGTTTGCCGTATGCTTTCTCCTATTCGACTGCCGCTGATGTCCATTTGGTCCGCCTTATATTCAAAGCGCGTTCCTCGACGAATCAGAAGGTTCTGGAAGGGTGCCGCTAGAAATGACGTCGATCATACTGGCAATGTTCTAGAAATTTATCATGCGTTGACTGAATGTACAATTTCAGAGTTTAATAGTTATAGCCTATTCAGAGTTTCTCTAATTGAGCTGATTTTTTCGTTTATCAACTCAAAAATCTGGCGCTTTAGACTGTAGAATACTCAGCTTATGGGTTAACCAGGCCCTGTCTGTCTTTCATTAATTCCCTTGAAGAGGAAGCAGGCTCCTCATTAAATATTTAGCCAATTTTAGGGGATTAATGCAGTTGAATTAGATATTTAGGAATGGAGGTTCGTTGTCTATGCTGCATTGAAGTCTCCCATTATATACCTATTAGGCCAAATTTAGAGAATGCTCACCCTTATAACATAAAACAAAATTGAATTGTGTACGCAACAGCCATAACCCAGATTAAGCAGACGGTGCAAATATCACTATATACAGTAAATCATAAAGCAAACAGCAGTGACATATCTGTGAAACCTATATGTTAAAAGCTTTCCTCTTAAGTGCGAGCACTTAAGTGCCGCAGTAATTGCCGTGCTACTTGTACACAGATAGCTCGAACATCTATTTTATAGTTAATTAATATTCAATAAACACTAGATAAAGCGCTGAACACAACGGTCCCTGATTTGCATGCATAATTGCATCGAAATAATTCATTGCGCGCGAAATCGACCAGTTTCCCCGGATGCCGTCGCCGGCCGGAGTCCCGCGGGAGAAAAATGGCGGCACACGTGCTCTCGCCGCTAATAAGGAAGAAAGCGCGCTCGGCGCTCGCCGCCGAGCTTTTACAAGCCCCGGCCAGCTAATTATAGTAAACAACTCGCCGCATTAACGAATCCGATTCCGCGGCTATCGGCAATAATTAATACCGACGCCCCGGCCCCTATTTCACCTGGGAACCGAGATTGCGCAGCGGCACGAGGAAATAATCTTTCAGCTCCGATTTTTCGCGCGGCGACTTCGTAACCGGAATGTATTAACCTTTGCCGGCTGAATTCCGACATAAATCCCGCATCTTATCTGGCTTTTGCTCTTTTCAGCCGCGCGCGATCCCCGTTTTCGAGCGAATTCGTGCCGCGCCGAGACAAATGCCTTTTTAAGTGGACAGGTAAAAATGGGGGCCGCGGGCAAAAAGAGCAACCGCGCGGCCCGTTTCACGTTACGCGTGCGCTGTACCAACTTAAAAATCGCCTCTATTAAATTATGGGTGTCAAATATCAGGTAAAAAGCCAGATTGTGCCCGATAAGGCGCATCCAGTAGTTGGTGCGCGACGGAGACGGATCCCCTGCGACAACCGCACACGACGCTCGCCGTAATTAATAAAATGCAGGTAGTTTTGCCTATTATTAATGTCCTCTCCTACGCCTGAATAGAGCGTACAAATGGCGCGTCTTTTCTCGTTTTGTGCGACCAGTGGCGCTCAATCTCTGCGCCTGTGCGATACCGATGCCAAATGCTGGGGCACTTGGGACGGCGTTAGCCTACTCCTCATCACAACCGGGACGATAATAAAGGTTTTGTCTCCTCAATAGAACGAACTTTAGATCTAATATTGAGAAATTGTTCGGAAGAAATCGTTTCGCATTCGCCATTACTCTAAATGTTTTGGATTAGAACTGGTTTTATTCGGATTAGTTTAGTATAATCCCATAGATCCAGATCGATACTACTATAATTTTGTTTCTTAAGAACAACTAGGATCTTCTCCCGATAAGCCAAAATACAGTCTGTATGACAAGAAAGTGACCATCGTTATTTGATAAGGAAGCACCACAGCGCATCTCTATTAATTAGTTTGTATCTTTATTTCGTGTTCTTTTGCACAGTATATAGTTTGAAGGCATAATGTGTTGCTCATGTCAGTGAGTGGAAAGTTCTTGCGTGATACGAGGCAGTGTTTTTAGCGAAAGGGCCGAAACTGACGTATAAAGCGGCTGCAGAATATATGTGAAAGTCTGAGGTTTTCGTTAAGGAGTGTGCAAAGCAATATTTGGAGGTTGGAGGGAAGAATAACCCACATCACAACAATGAAGAACGATGAAGGCTCTCTTGCGCCTCTTTGGTGATAAGTCAGACCTTTCGATGCTCTGTTCCCAAATTAAATTTCACACACTAGGAACTTAGGTTTCTCTAAATACGTTTTTGTTGATCAACTTTGAAGAAACCTTCATTATCAGAAAAGCACGTGGAAAAACCACTGGCGTGGACAAGGAATATTTAGATCAAAATTGGAATAATGTTATTTTACGGACCAGTCTTTCTTATCAAAAACGAAGAGTGGCAGAATTCTTCAGCGTACAGTAATACACATGTTCTCTTCTGCAAACGCAGTTTTGGTTGCCTCTTCTGTTTACCGACAATTTAAACGCTGAGAAATTGTATACCGTCTACCAGAAATACTTGCTGAAGTCTGCTGAACAGTTTTTTGGTTCTTACAGAATAAGCGGCGTGCTGCAAGAAGTCAATGGCCTTAAACATCGCAGCCAAGAAAATAATGTTACTATGATGGAGTGGCTGGCAATATTCCTAGATATTAATACCATTGAAAGTGAAGCTTAAAATAAAGCCAGTATACACTGCTTTCAAATTAAGAAGATATGCAATCTTTACCAAATGGTTATAGAAAGCCTCGTCGAAAGCATGGAAAATAGGTGCGAATAGGTTATTGGATGTATACTTCATTAAAGAAGAAATATCGACATTTTTAAGATTATAGCGGACCCTTCATCATTGAACAAACTGTATTTGACGAAACCTTAAATTCACTTGCTGATATTTGGAATCCATGTCGTTTATCCACGTGAGACGTTGATCAACATGCAAGCCTAGATATTTGGTTTGGTCTTAACAGGTACTGGCACATTGTTTATAGTAACAGACGGACAGACAATAAATGGTGTCGTAAACATCACTTGTACCGACTACATTTGGTTGATTTTAATGTGCCAATTACCAAATCATTCATTTCGAAGTTAAGGTGGCGTTGCAGGATTGCAGATGCTATGATGAGATCATCATGTTGTCTGCAACGATGGCGGTGTCAGTGTTTTCGGTCTCTGGAAAATCAGCGGCTTAGATAACTATAAAGTGAGCGACCAAGAAAAATTTCTGTACGAGATAATTCTGTCCTAACAAGAACTGGTTTGGTCGAAAGAAGTCTAAATTACACTAAATTGAATAAATTCTGTTGCAAAATTTATGATACCAGTATGTAGGATATAGACAACGAAAGAAGTAAATATGCTTTCGTCTACGGTGGGTTAAAGAACATAGAAACTGGGTCACCAAAGCAGTGCTATTTAGTGACGAATAGTATCTTAGGTTTTTCAAAAAATAATTGTAATCCTCTGCAATTAAACATCAAATCCCTGTATGGGGATGCTTGTCTGATCAAAGAGTTGGTCGCCTATATATTGTGTCTGGGATCATGAATACCACACTATTGCAGAATGACATGTTTCCTAATGGCAGAGAAAGACTTTGAAGATAAAGGTTTTATATTTTAGAACGATAAAACACTTCTTCACAGGGCAAAACGTATTCAATTCCTAATTATCACAACCAGAATTATTAGGAGGTACTGGCCAGCGCAATCTTTAAAGCTCCGTCCAGTAGAAAGTTTATGGCAAATTGTAACAAATATAATATATACAAAGAAACGCACACTAAAAACTTTCTAATTCAAACTGGGTATTATTGTATTTCGAAGAAGGTTATTGAGATCACAGGCTGGCCAATCAAAGAATACTTTCGATTTATATACTATACTATGCAATTGTGCTGTTTTTTTTATTTTTTAATTAAAATTTCTGTTGTGCCTTCTTTATTAAATTATTGCGACTAACTCTTTGTACAATATAGAAAACAAGTGGCTGAAAAATACTAAACATAGGGAATTATGTCATTGTTTTTCTAATTCTTGAAGTAATGCAAGGTTTTTCACACCACTATACATTAATTAGGCTTTTCCTTGCTACTTTTGTTTTAAACATTGTAGCACACGTGGATTTTCAGTTTATTTTCTTCCACATTTTTGGTTGTAACATCGCAATAGAATAGAATATGTAGAATTTAGTTATGTCTTGCTGCAACTATCTTGTTGGTTGCCACACTTATATAACATAAGTAACGTAGACGCACGATGTTACACGCAGAACTACATTGTTCATGACATCTTCAGTACTCAGACAAAAATAAAAGATGTCCAGGAAGAAGAAATAAATAAATAAAGAAATATATAAATACAAGACGATTTAAAATTTGTTGATGTATATCACCATGCCTGAGCACTAAAAAATAGACCAGAAAATGCCAAATGTTAAAAGAAGGGAATGGAAGACTGTGGCTACGGTAAAATTTATAAATATAAATACAAGGTAACCAATAAAGTTCTTGCCGTTTTTGCTTTTCCATTGAATGAAGGAAGAATAAATATGCAATTAGTGTATCAGGTGGTTGAAAGTAGGAATATCATTCGTTATAAAACCAGGTCCACCGCGCACTTTCATCACTCGTAACTCTTACAGTAGCGAAGACAAGTGAAAGTGTCCAAGGATCTCGTTCGGTGTTGTTTGCTTTACGACCTCAAAATGGGCTTATCAGCAGCTGCATCAGGTCGCCGAATATGTCAAGCGTTTGTGGATAGTGCTGTGAATGAACGTACTGCAAGGCTTTGGTTTCAAAAATTCAGATCGGAAGATTTGTCCCTCTATGATAAACCTCGCAGTGGACGACCACAGGCCTTGGATGACAAAGCCCTGCAGGCGGCCATTGAGGAGAACAGTAGTCTAACGTGTGGTAAACTTGCAAAACAGTTTAATGTTTCTGATGAAACAGTTAGACTTCATCTGCACTACTTAGGTAAGACGTAAAGGCTAAACAAGTGGGTTCCGTACACGCTGTTGGAAGTCCACATGAGACAACGAGTGGCAGCCTGTATGTCGTTGCTTTTTCGCCACCGTGCCGCATCCATATTCAATCGAGTGCTTACTAGTGACGAAAAGTGGGTCTTGTATAATACTCCCAAGCGTTCCAAACATTGGTTTTACCCCAGGATACTGTCCCCCACAGCACAAGACCACCTATGCACCCACGCAAGATTATGCTTTGTGTGTGGTGGACAGATCGTCAAGTGGTTCACTATGAGCTACTACCAACGGGCCAAACGGTCACTGCGGACCTGTACACGGAGCAATTGGAACGTGTGCACTGGTAAATCGCAAAAGTTTACTCTTCTTTTATGACAACGCTAAACTGTATGTTGCATGGGTGGTCAGGGATACCATACAGCGACTTTGTGCCATCTTCCTTAATCACCTGACCTTGTGCCATCCGATTACCACCTCTTCCACTCCCTGGACAATCATCTTCGTGGAAAATCTTTCACCAATGAAGCAGACTTGCTCCAAGCACTTACGGACTTCTTTGGGTCCAAAACCCCCGAGATTTACCCCAAGGGGATTGCACAGCAGAAGATGCTGGATGCCGATGGTGATTACTTCGAGGGCTAACAATAGGCTACACTTTCTGTAAATCATTTTCTTTTTGGCTATTAATAACGGCAAGAACTTTATTGGTTACCTTGCATAAACCACAAATTTTCAATCTTTTAACCATTAATAAAGAGTGATGTGGTACCTTGGCGAGTAACAGAGTCTTCGAGAACGTTATCATTGTTAACCCGGCGTCATGGGGGTTGGGTCAGTAAGACCCAGTATATTTTATTATGCTTAAAACTCGGTTAATACGTGTGCGACGTTGCTATTCTTCTCAGTAGCTGGAACTGTTGAGTCGTTCTAAGTGCAGGGCAAGCAGGCAACACATTGGTCGATCGACGATCGCACTGGGAGTTACACGTGTTCAAAGTTAGAAAAGGTAAATCAGACCAATCCCCACATTTAATGTAACAATTTTGCGCCATTCTGCATACATATGATTTTAATTCCTTTATATGTGTTTATGCTTTTATTCAGTTTTTTATTGTTGTATATGATTTTTAGTTGCCAGTATTATTTTTTTTATTTCATTTGTGTTTGTGTATAGTTAAAATAATCGATCGAGACGAGGCAGATCGACAGTGTATATTATGAATTCTACAAGAATCTACTCGGATGTTATGTTGTCGGATCAGGAGTGTAATAAAGAAGATCATGTGAGTAAGCGTAGACAACCCAGTGACACAGAGCAAGAAATCTCAGATTTTGATGATGATGATATGCCGCTGTCTATGTCGTTTGATAGAAATCTTTTGCCACTGTTGGGGAGCATCTTATTTCTGGATCAGCTAGTTCTTCAAATCGTGAGTGTTCTTTGAGGCATTATCTCGATAAAGATGATACAGTTTGGAATAAGACACCTTTTCAACATAATGTTAGAACCAGTAGCTGCATACCAATGGAGACATTTTTCCATTGTTTGTAGCAGTTCTGGAAGGTTTCTTCTGAAATACCTTTCATCTCCTCAGTTACGCTCTACCAAAATGGCGCCATATCAAATGGTTTTTCAATCAGGGAGATAAAAAGTAGTCATATAGGCTTGTCTTGGGAAGAGAACTGTCTTTTTCATTGTACCAAAGGAAGTGCAATCCCTCGGAGCGAAGTCTGACAAATATGAGGCAGCACTATGTATTCGAGAGCTTGCAGGGTGGAAAACGGTGTGGCGACTAATATCTAATTGCACATTATTAAGATGAACTGTGTTTTCCGTGATAACATTGCTGAATACGTCATCGAAGTCAGTAATTTACAGTATATCTACATTCATAGAAGGGACAGCCAATCGATTAATAGAAACTCTTTCTTATCGCAGTCTTTCGATATTCACCAAGACTTGGTGCTACGTTTTCACGGCTACTAATCTCGTAGGGACGTCCGAAGCAGCCACTTGCTCTCTTCAAAGAAACCACACCGTTTATTACAGTACATGATTGTTTGCTTCCATGGTTTTCCGCTTTGTCCACAACTGCACTCGCCACACTGCACCACTTTTCCTTCTGTGCGTTTTGGCAACACCATCTAGTAATATTACGTGGCACTATAGGTGTGTATTACAATCTGCGGCAAACCAATGTTTCTAGGTTGAATGCCAATTATTTTAAGTACCCGAAAGATTAATTATTCCACCTTTATAAATTTAAAAATTCTTACCTGAGTTTATTACTTTTGTTCCACGAACTCCGATTTGTTCTTTCTGAATTGCTCAAACGTGTGGCTGCAGCAAATGAACTAAAGCTATTGAAAGAGTTAGCTTAATAGTCTGTCACGTAATACGTTGGATTAGCTTGGAATTCGTCAGCTAATCGCGAAAGTCTTGGAAGGTGGAAGATATTAAAACAACCTTAAAACAATTGATTTCAAGTCAAAATAAGCGATTCTTACGTTAATTTGAATTGGAGATCCTTTCAAAATCTGATCTAAAAAAATATACGTTTCAAGGTTACACTAAGGATGTGTTATATCTATACACATTTTTAGCATACTAGAACAACATATATATGTAAAAATAGATATTTGCATCGGCCGGGAATCGAACCCGGGCCGCCCGCGTGGCAGGCGAGCATTCTACCACTGAACCACCGATGCTTGGTAGGTTGGTCACCTTCTAATGGTAAAGTACCAATTTCGTTGCCAATAAATTCTTGTAATAGTCTAAAGTTCAATTCACACATACACATTATCATTGTAAATTATAATATTGTTGTCATTATTTTTTTTAGAAAAAAATACATTCAAGATAAATTATACGATACATCACTTTAACTTTTTAGTTTTTCTTTAGTTTAGAACGTTCAAAGACGATTGCTTTACGCCGAATCACCGATGCTTTATAATAGTAGCAAAGATTAGAAACTATTGAGATGGATCACTCGCGTCGAATCCTTTGTTCTTTGCCATATCGCCTTCTTGACCTTGAAGAGTTTGTCCCTTTAAATCTGAGTGGAAATGACAAGCCGAGGTGAGTTATTTGTTAGCAGTGAACACAGTGAACTCTAAACTAACTCTACAAAGGAATAAACCAAACTCCTGTGTACCGGGTACAAGCTGCAATCTTATCGGTTAAAGACACACACGTTTTCATCTGTTTTAGATCTTGTCCTTTTAAATGAGAGTGGTCTTTCATCTTCGTTTCTTTTGAGCTTTCTTTCTCAGTAAGCCATCTTATAGCCTCTAATCTTTGGTAGTAGAGAATCAACTATCTTATCAATCAATTACTTGTATTAGAAGCTAAAGGCTGATTCACACATTTTGTATGTTGATCTTTTGAATTAACTATATCATTCTTTTTGTGACGTTCTTTTCTTGTAGAGAAAAATTGCATAGAAAATAACTTGTTAAATAGTATCATTAAAAATACGTTGTTCTTATTTCTTATTTAAAGGTCGATTCACACATATGCGTGACATATCATTTCGTATAAGTTTCTTTTTTAAATAACGATTTAGGTTTTTTATTTAGTGCGTGTTTAAATGTATATAGAATGAATATTTGTTTTGCTATCATTTTTTCCATTTTTAGAGAGAAACCAAATTGGAAATAAATGTATGTTAAATATAGATGTATTACTATAATTGGTTAATTTAACTTTTCGTTAGCAATACTATCCTATGTTGAATCATCGATACTTCGTGGTTTCTCATTTTCCAATAGTAAAGTAGTAATTTAATTACCCATAATAGAATCTAAAGGCCTGTCTACACATATAGGTGAGGTATAATTGCGTATACGTTGCTTTTTTAAATTACGCTGTAGCTATTTTATTTACCGCGTTGATAATTGCAAATAAAATGAGTATTTAAGTTGCCCTAATTTTTTACTTTCAGAGAGAGACCACATTGGTAATCAATTTTATGTTAAATAAATCGTTACAGATACGTCACTCTAATTTTTTCGTTTAATTTTACGTTGATACTAAAATTTAGGACGTTAAAGACGACTTTCATTCGCTGAATCATCAATGCTTTGCGAATTACTCATTTTATAATAGTAGAGTGTTAAGTGCATTACCGATCGATTACGTGTAATAGAAGATAAAGGTCTATTCACACACATATACGTGACGTATAATTTTGCATATGTTGCTCTTTTATGTTGAAATGTTTTTTATTTTGTGTTTTTTAACGTATAAAATGAGTATTTGAGTTGCATGAGGTTTTTTTTTAAAAGAAAAACATTAAATTAATCTTTGTTAGATTGTTATCATTGAAGATACATCAGTCTAACTTTATTACCTATAATAAAGATTAAAGGTCGATTCACACACACTTTCGTGACGTATAATTTCGTATATGTTGCTCAACTTTAAACGCTTTAAGTAGTATAAACTGCATATACGTACGTTAGAGATGTAAGTTCCGTTTTTACTGTCAGTTGCTCGGTAGTATAATGCAAAGTTAGTTGCATATACGTAAATATTATCCTACAATTAAGTTCAGGACGGTAAAATACGACTTGTATACGGTGAACCACTTATGTTTAGTGAATTATTTACCTTCTAAGAGCGAAGTAGAAATTTTATTGCTAATCAGATACCTATAATAGAAACTAAAGGTCTAGTCACACCTATATGTGATGTATGATATCGTATATATTGGTCCAGTTTAATTTTTTTAAGTAGTATATACACCGCATACACGTATATAATTGCGATTTTGATATAACATGAATTTAGGGTAGATTTTTGTACGGGTAGATTTGAAAGTTTTTTTTTATTCACAGCATTTATCAGGTCAACAATCAAGTGTTATACATGACAGTTTTGATATAGATTAACTAACAGTATATTCGTCATCTGTGGTATGACTTAAGTTAGCTGGAAGCTGCGTTTGTTTCATGGGGGCAGACAATGGCGGTCTCTGTCGATTGTGTTGATGGTCTAGTCTTCTTCTTCGGAGAGGATATCTTGTGGGAGTTTTCTCTTTAGTCTTCTATGGATATTTCGCTATCCGAGATTGTAGTGTGCTGCGCTAGTGCAGTTGTTCATAGTAATAATAAAATTCTTGGTGGTCGTGATGATATATGTTTGAACTGATGACACTCCAAGTTCTTGGTGTAATTGAGCATTGCGGACAAACCAGGGGGCATTTACTACAATTCTCAGTACCTTCTTTTGGTCTCTTTATAGTTTTAGGAAATTCGTCTTGGATGTTGTGCTCCAGATCGGAGATGCATAGAGAGCTAGGGATCGCAGAAGGGATTTGTAAAGAAGGATGGTGCACTCAGGTTTAAGAGGGGTGTTACGGTTTATGATGGGGTGAGCTGTCTGAGTCGGTTATGGTATTTGGCTAATTTCTGATTGATGTGATAATTCCAGCTCAGTCTAGTGTCAAGAAACATACCTAGATATTTAACTGCTAAGTCTTTAGGTGTCCATGGTATAATTTGACCATCTATAGTAAGAGAGGGGAAATTGGTAAATCTTCTTAATGTGAAGATTTTGCATTGACATTTTCTGGGATTAATTTTTATGTTCTACTCTTTCAGCCATTTGTAATATTTATCTGTTGCGTTTTGTAATTGTTCGATTGCTATTTCCAGGTCGGTATTTTGCGTTATGATGGCCATATCATTGGCGTATGTGGCTAATGTCGCAGGTATGTTTGGTATATTCGATATTAAATAGAAGTGGCCCTAAAATGCTCCCTTGGGGGACTCCCGATCTTATGATTTTGGTTTCAGACCAGTGATCTTAACAGCGAAGGTGCGGTTTTCCAAGAAAGAGAAAGTGATAGCTTGCAGGTGGGATTTCGTAGTCTAGGAGTTCTTTCTTGAGGCCTTCTATCCAGACTTTGTCAAAGGCTTGGGTGATGTCTGCCGTGGTGTAGCGTTTATTTTCAAATCCTGCTTCGATGTGTTCGCTAATCCGTTGCAGTTGATGGCAGGTCGAATGGCCTTTTCTGAATCCGAACTGAAAGGTCGGGAGGATGTGGAGTGCATTGATAATTCTGATTAGGCGTAAGTGTATAACTTTTTCGAAGAGCTTAGAGATGGTGGTCAGTAGGCTGGTTAGACGATAGATTGTAAGGAGTTTTTTGTTTTTCCCGGTTTTGGGAAACATGAGTTCCAGCTTTGTGGGAATAGCCTAATCGCAGGATGCATTCATCAGGGTTGCCAGGTATGAAAGATATTTTCTAGTTAGATGTTGGAGGATAAAAATATGAAACGCTTCACGATTTTGCGTGACATCCTTGCACAGGAGCCATGCTAAACTTCTCTGTATCGTTTCAATTTTAGTATATGTACCACCGAAGTGAGTACTGAAAGTTTTTTATATATAGATGAAGTAAACATTGATTTGTTTTGAAGTCCCTTTACCTTTGTAAACTATTTTTTTTAAATTTTTGGTCATCAGTAGCATGGGAAAGTGAAACTGGGCAATTCTTTTAGATAGGATAAAAGAATTTCATTAAAAGTGATGAATTAAACGTAAGTAAGTAAGAATTTCTGGTTAAAAAGAAATTTCTTGCTGCTGACAGGCTATCCAAACTATAAAGGACCACTTTAAGGAAAAAAAAGGACACTTCCAGGAGGAAACCAATGATACGTTTGACTAAGCTTAATTGGCTTCAATACAGCAACCTTAATTGGAATTATTTTATATTCTCGATGTACTTATTCTCCTAAAAACAAGCAAGAAGCTTTACATAAAAAATTATAATAAATTGATTTCATCACTAATTGTAGTTGCAGGAAATTCCTGGATAATGCGCCTGTTTTGCTTATTTTCCTGGTATTAATGAGGAGGAAGCCTTCCTGGGCTTGTTTTGTTTTAGATGTCAGCGCAGACCACTCGCAATTAATTGCTACACTTGTTAACAGCATTAAATGTTGTAATCTAGCAGTTTACTAATGATTTATGTCCGACATCCACGACTTGATTTAAGGGCAGCGAGTTCCTTCAATATTGCCATAATACTATTACAACTACAATTGGTATGAATAATTTTTCGTATAGCACAAGATAATTAAGGCTTTTATTATTATTACATTTTTTTAAAGGATGTCATTCTGGAAAATTAAAAAGTACCCATTTTTTCATTTGTATCTTTATAATTTTGTAACAAAACTAATGACTTATTCCTTCTAACAAACAACTGCATTCTTAACCATCACGTGTTTCTAAAAGTTTATAGTAACTCATTTAAAAGATATCAACAGCTTCTTTGCTTCTTTTAGAATTAAAAGAAACATTCAGCGGTATTTTCTTATTAAAACTCACTTTTTGGTTGATTTTTGATTTTTTTAATTTTTTACTAATATTAAATTGATTCTTATACGAGGTTGACTTCATTACTTTTCTGTTTTTTCTTGGGTTATTTGTTTAGCTATCTTCCCCCTTTCTTGGCAGTGAGAACAAAGCTAAGCTTACAAGCTTGTCAGTTCTGATTTAACTTGCAACGTTGGGTTAATTGGTTCTAAATTTTTTAACTGGGCTTCCTGAGTTGGAAGCACTAGCTCAGCTCCTACTAGTTCTTTAGATAGGGGCAATCGCTCTAATTTGTTTAAAGAAATCTTCATCATCGCAGTTGTTAAATTCAGCACCACCATATCACCTTCATTAGTGGTTTATGCCATCTATCGTCGAATGTAAGCCTCTCATAATGTGTTCCACCTGCTTCTATTGCTTGTTTTCTGCAACCAGTTGACGTTCATCTTTTGGGCGGTCGGCCTTTGCTTCTTTGGATTTTTTGAGGTGGCCGTTGTGTTACTCTGCGAGTTCAACTGTTATCCCTTGTTCTCCCAATGTGTGCACTCCAGTATTAGAGGGCATCTTGTAATTTTTGTTTTGGGTATGAAACCCCAAATACGCACTGCTCCAACTCACCATGCAAGGGAAGATAAAGGGAAAAAGAAATGTTGATAGGCCTAAAATGTCTTGGCTAAAAAATCTCAGAGATTGGTTTAATTGCAGCAGCATTGAACTATTTCGATCGGCCGTCGACAAAATCCGTATAAGAATGATGATAACCAACCTCCGTGAAGGAGAAGAACCATAAGAAGAAGAAGAAGAAGTATGATATTCCGTTATGTTTGGCATTTTGCAATTTTTTGGCATTTGTAATCTATCTATAATGCTCTTATTAAATGGTCACGTTCTTGTTTCGTATAAGACGGCCGATGACACGTATTGATCAATGCCTGTTAAATGCTGATTAGACTAATGCAATTCTTTCTTCTAGTTCTGCTTTTAAGTTGTTCTTGGAGAGTTCAATCTGATTATTTAATCTTTTCTTAACTTTATTTGGAGTCATATCTTTTTTTCTCATTCAGTTCTTTGAACATCTCCTGTAGTCCATCTCTGTCGTTTGCTATCAAGACCGCATCATAAGATGGTTCAGTTTCTATCCATTTATGATAATTATCTTTGGTTCCCATTCTAGCTTTCTAAAAACATTGTCTAATGCTATGGCGAACAGTTTAGAAAAGATTGCGTCTTCTTGGTAAATCACATGTTATATTTTGATTTTTATTGTTATGAATTTCATGAATACTTTGTACAGAGCTGATAGCAAGTTGATGATATTACTAATGCATTTAACCAGTTATCTGGGATGTTACATTCTGCCAAACATTTGTTATAAAGCTTCTTTAGTTGCTCAATGTCTTCTCTTGAAGCTTCTTTATTGGGCATACTTTTAGTAATAGATTTTATTTTTTCACTTGTTATTTGGGAATCTCTTTTAACTCTGAGTACCTTATTATAGTTCTTTGATCTTCCGTTTCCCCTATTGGTGGTTGTGTTTCCATTTCATATCATATTTTGTAGTATTTTTATATAGTTTCTACAATTTATGAACTTATTGTCATCTATTAGCTTTACTATGTGACTTCTACTTTCATTAATATTTTTTATAGCATCTTTCAAGCTTGTCCTTTTCTCTAAAGTTTAACTTTTGACTTTTGTATTTTCTTGTATGCTTTTTAATTGTTTTGTGTAGTTCGACTATTTCTATTATGTTATTCATTTTGTCGCCTTATAGTTGTCCCTTCTCTATTGAGTCTAGCTAAATCTTTTCTTTTGTAGCTGGTTTTTTGACTCCTTTAATAAACATTGGGTTATTTATCTATTTAAGATATTCATTTCTTGCTCTTCTATTAGTGAAATATTTTATTCTGCTATTACTAGCTGGTATTTTCTTCCTTTTCTTTTAAGTTGTTCGAAGTCTATCTGCAATTTTTGTTGCGTGTTTGCTTTCTTTCGCTTCTTATTTGTTCGTAGCATTCACTGTCGTGTCTTTTGCGGTGCTTTGATGATTGCTAATAATACACCCAATCTGTCTCGTCTAGACTACGCCATGTCCACAGTCTACTCTGGTGCTTCCTAAAAAAGTCCGTTATATATGGGGTTGTTCTCTTTCACTTAGATTCCTAGGTGAATTTCTCTATCTTTTCGTTTTGCTAATTCACTTTACAAATTTCGCTTTCCATCTTGCCTATTCTGGCATTCAAGCCAGTAAGTTATATCGTGTCTTGTTAATTTCTATTGCTTTGACTTCTTTATTAAACTGTACAATTTCTTCATCTTCATGTTTGCTGTTTATTTTTATGTCTATCAAAATTACTTTCTCCGATATCGCTTGATATTGCGTGGTATATATTAATCGATATCAACTTCTATTTCTTAAAGAATGGTCATATATATAAAAGAGGCTGATCAATAAAGATCGATAACGTCAACATTACAAACTATGATACCTCTGCGGTTGCATGTTTTTAGAATGTGTTAACTATCCAATGAGCTTATAAAAGAATTGTTTACAAGTTTATTTTTTTTGCTGTGTAGTTAAAATCGCTTTGACTTATACAAAGGATATTTGGATAATTTCATAAGAGCGCAAAAGTTAATTCAGATCTACTCTGATAACAAACTGTTGTCTTTGTAGCTAGAAGATATTTCGGTTTAGACTTTCATTTGCTTCTTCAGAGTAGCTATGTAGAGTTTAAAAGGATTAACTTTAGCTTGCTTTGTTTTTCTGCGATTAGTTGTATTGTTGCTTTTATTTTTCCTCTTATACTCACTTGAGTTACCTTATTTTATACAGTTCCATGTTCTAAAATGTTGAAAAGTGTACCAAGAGATTGCGATTTTGATCTTTATAGTTTTTTTACCAAAATTTATGATAGAGCACCCACATGCTTTCTATAAGCTTTAGTGAGATTTATCAAGAGGATTATTAACTTTAGGAAAAACTTTATTAGGTAATTTTAAAAGGAAAGCACAGCAGGTCTGCAATATTGGATAGATTGAATACCCAAATCACGTTACATTACGATAATATGCTAGTTAGGTGTTTAAAGTATCTTTTATGGGCTTCAAAAAGGAGCAAATGTTACAAACCATGTAGGCGTACTCATTTAAATCTTTTGGGCTGTACCTGAAGAGCTTTATAGCCTGCAATGGCAACTTATTCGAGTATCCGTGTATTAGGGACTGGTTCAGAATGTACGACGTCTTTCAAGTTTCCACACAAGTATGAGCCAAAAATTAAATTTTGTGATTGCGCGGCCAATGTACGTACATAGTAGCACTATCTCGTCCGATCAATCTGTTAAACTGGTGCTTTATAATGTATCAGCCACACAGTGCTGTCAATGGCATATTCATGCAGTAAAAAATTGTAGTTATACTAGTCCATATCCCAAACATTGATGCTAAACCCTTGTTAATAATGAACTTCAATCATTCTATGAGAATTTTCTCTAGCCCACAGGTGACTTTTATGTATATTGATTATTCCATCCCTACCAAAAGTTGCTTCTGAAGAAAATTAATGGCAGACATTCTATAATGATATTGCGTTATTTCAGGAACTAGCAACACAATTTTAGGTTTGGGAGAAAGTTCGTTTGCGTTAGTCACATTGAAGATTGTGGTTTGGTATACACCATGCTGGTAGGCCACTTGCATGATGCTTGTACTGGAATTACCTTCAAATGTTCAGATAAATCAGGTATACGAATACGACGCGCTTGTCCTCCATCCCTACCATTAAACGAGCCCTTTTAACACAACATACCAAACAGTGTTGCAAGGTTTTGTGATTTGGTTGCTGTTCGTCAAGGTAGGTTTTTGATAAATCCCTGCGCCTTCCTTAGTCATTTATTCCCACATGTAAATAATCTCTCCTATTGTTTCTTCTATGTTTTATCCTCCGAAGACATTGGCGATTATATTGACCCATTTAACACTGTCTATAGTTGTTTGAAATGCATGGTCTAAGTTTTTTTGTCCCAACCTTTTGTCCTACAATTTTGCCTTGTAGAAGTCCGTACTTTTCATGCCGCATGTCATGGCCAATGTAGCTAAATGTCCTATGTTTGATTGGAGATTTTCTTCTCCATACGATGTAATACTGTAACATTAGGTGTATGATTTAACCATGATATTCAGAGCATGTTTCTGTAACATTAATATTCGAAGGATTCCAAAAACTCTGCAGTGTCCTCCTTGAGGGTCCAAGCTTTCGTCTCCTATAACACCTCTAAGATGTAACATTGGAGAGCACGTGTTTATTGGATTATGTAGAACTCTTTTAAATGCGTATTTTTATTTCAACTAAAGGATTCTATTTTTCATTTAATGTACGTTCTAAAGAAACGGCGTCTGCTCTTTGTAGGGGTACTTCATTAGCAGATAGTTGTAAGTTGGGTGTGTTTTGTTTATTAATAACCATTATTGCTGTTTCCTTAGCGTTTAGTTTCGTACCATATTCAGCAATGCAATCGATTTACCTTGTCTAATAATCTTTGCAGACCTTCGTCTGTTCTTGATGTAAGTACAGTATCAACTGTATATCCAAGAGTATTGATCAGTTGGGCATTGATTGAGATTCTTTTATCCAAGTTATACAGAGCTTCTTTAAAAAGTCTCCTTGAGTTGTTAAACAGGAATGGTGATAGGAGACATCCTTGTCTTATGCAATTTTATCGGATGTTTGATCATCTACTTCTACTGTCGCCCTTTTGGTGAGAGCGTGAAATATTTACTTATAAATGATAACAGTAGGATAAGTGACCTTACAAAAGTAAGATATGCAAAACGATCCTAAAGATAGGCAACCAAACGTGCGTTCATAACTCAGCCACGCCACATTTACTTTCTGTTCAAATGCACGGTAGATTATTTTGAGAGCCAAACTGTGTTTTGCTAAGTTTCTCTTCTAGCGTTCTATATATGCGTTCATATATTATATGAAGAAAGATGTTAAGTATGTGACTTATTAAACTTGTAGTTCTGTGGTGTTCACATCGTTTTGGGTTAAGATATAAATGTAAAGTCTAACCAACCTTCTCTATCGTATATGCCATTAAACAAATCTGTTAGCGTTCCTACATATTTATCTTTTAATAACTGTAATGGTTTTCTCCAAAGCCCTTTGCTTTTTTCGTTTTCAGGATGCAAATAATGAGCTATTGTATCATAATTTTATAACGTATGACTACTTAGGATGAGATCTACAAGGAAATGTATAAATGCACATTAGAGTTTTAAGAAAGATTAATTCCATGAAAAATAGTACTGGCATATATCATGTAACATATTTTAACGTTTCTGCTCTTTATGGTGGTGAGTAACATGCTTCCGCGCTTGGATTCGCTCACTCACTGTAGCAACTTTGAATTTGAATGCTCTTGCCGCTTTGTTGCGCGATATTCAAGCATCAAGTACTAGAAAGGTCGCAAAACATCGGGAGGCGCCGCACTGGAACCTTCTGGAATGTTCGGCGTACACGCGTGCGTGGCAACTGGATTCCTAAAAGGCACAGTATTTTTATCATCTTGTGCTGCAAAATTAGAGCTATGAATCTTCAAGAGTTGCATGTGACATGGACTTCTTTGATGATCAGTTCAATTTTGACTGTAATCTATAAAGCTGTTTAACCCAAATGCTTACTCAAGTTTAGTTAAGCTGATTGAGAAACATTTGTAAGCTCTCCTCGTAATTGCTACCTTTCGGAGATCACGAAGACGAAATCCCGGAAACGAGTAGCTGATTATCTGCGCCATAAATTAATTACGTGACAATTAGACGGTAAAAACATGTAACTGATATATGTTAGAGAATCCCTCAGTAATGTTCAGCGCCCGGGGGCGCGCATAATTTCAGCGAAAAATTGCTTTCCTGCCAGGTGCGTCGTAAATATCTTCAGCTTCATAACAGTTAGCGTTTCTTATTGCTGGAGCGGGGACCCCAGCGCAAAATAGGAAGGACGAGCTTGTTTTACGACCGCTGGCCCCAGGACGATAAGGCCGCGTATCGAGCGCTGATAAATTAATTTCAGCGGGCCGAGCGACTCCGTGTGTGTTCTCCCGCTCGCTCTCACGAATAATTAATAGCGCCGCGCCGCTCGCGCCCGGAAAAACGCAGCCGGGCGAAAAGCGCCGCAGTAATTAATTTTGATCAGGTGGTGCGGAGCATCCCGGGCTGCGGCAGCGCGTCGCCCTGCCGCGGGCGTCGTGTGATTAATTCGTTCGCCGGCAGCGGTAATTAATTTTGCATTGTGACTTTCGATTAATTAATTTCGTGGCCGGCACAAAGAGTCGCGCTCGAGGCCTGTCACAGCGCCGCGGTTTAATTTCCTGCGGACGGTGCGTGCGCGGCGCGCACCGTGGGCGTCGCTTATTTATGGGCGCATTTCTGCGTTGCAGATTAACCGGAGGATAATGCCGTCTCTATGAAATTAAGCACTTATGACTTGTGTGGCAGTATTTTCTTGAATTATCTGGAAGCGACCGAACTAGTTATTGTCCTTTCATTTTGCAGTTGTCTTTATCGCTTCTCCCCACCCCCTTCATCAATGCCTGTATGTTCATTTTCCATCATATTTCAAAAGCAATTAAAAATTTTGAAATTTACTTTTGACCAATTAATCGTTGCCGCTCAAAATCCGGATCCTTCTGAATTCACTCCGACCAGTTCCTCTGAAGGAGGACTCCAGACTAGTACTTGGGCTTAAAAAGCTTTTTTAAGTAAATCGACGGTATAGATTAAGTAGAGTAGGGACTCAGGACGCAGCCCTGCGGAACTCCTACTTTAATAAGGAATACAGTAGTAGTCTCACTTTGTATCTTGATTAGGAAATGCCGGATAGACAAGTACCTTCAGTTTGTACAGTCCGTTATGCCAGACCTGGTCAAAGGCTTCGCTGATGTCAATAAATATTGCAGAGCATCGTTTTTGGTTTCTAAGGTTTTAATTATTTAATCTACAAGTCCATGGATTTTTTCTATTTTAGAATGTTATTTCCGAAAACCAAACTTATGGATGCGGGACTAGGCTGTCCAATATTTTGGAAGGTTTACGGGCCCGTAAGAATTTACTTGTTTAGCTGGTTTTTCAGGTTTCTGGATAAGAATGACACTAGCAAGCCTTTTATTGTTCTGAAAAATAGCTCAATCCAACCACAGTGTTGAATAATTTTGTCAGAAATATGAAGTCTTTTGGTGGTAACCCTTGAAGACTTTTCCAGCGAGTAAGTCGTAACCAGGTGATTTGTTGCATTTCAGACTTTTAATTACTGCTCGCATTTCTTTGTCTTGAAGGATTTACTTGGTGAGCTTATCTGATATGAAACCGTTAAAAACTTGAATTTTTTTTGTTCCTCAGGGATAGCTTCTCGGCAGATCCGCCTAAATGCAAACTAAAGCGATCAATGTTCAGTTGTGCCATCACAGACAGACACCTCTGCTTTGAACTGTAAGAACGCACTTTATAGTAGGCCCAGATTAAGATTTTTGGCGTCTTAAGTTAATAATTTTTTATTCGCTTTTCCTCGAACTTTTGCATGTTTGGGGCGTTATCAAAAAATTACAAGAAAGTTGACTGTTTAGACAAAATATTTATTTAATTTTTTAAATTTTTTTACATACATACACTTCAACACAATGTTGGCATACATTCACACATCAATGAGGAAAATAAAACAAAAATTTCTTCTTGTTTAAACGATGATCTCAAACAGTTTTTTCTTCTCTTAAGACTCGAAAAGGATCGTCCTTCGGTGCAGTTAGTAAGTGCTATACTTGGAAGAATTCTTAAAACGATAGCAGCATTAGGAACAGTAGACTACGTCCCATGACTTCAATAATACTAGGAACATGTCGAGCATTAAATCGAGTTGTCCACAAAGTTTTTAGAAGTAATGAATTCTTTATGGAGAGACTGCAAGATAGCAAAAGTTCAAAAGTACTTTCTGGTCTTCACAACTTCAGACCCAACTAGTTGTAAGAAATGGCCTGCCCAAGGGATATTGCATCCAGACATGTTGATGACATTGTTATAGTTCTGGCTTTCACAGTTATTTATATCAAAATCTAGACAATTTACGGTTGACATTAGAGCAGTTGCAATCTCTATATCTATATGGTCACAGTTATGTCAAAAATCCTTCAACATGGGTTTCCTTAGGTAGCACGTAATGCACCACAAAAGCTAATCGGTCTGTATGCAACACATCTGACGTTGAGTACACAATTAGGGAATAATACTTCGCATTTACAATCTTTGTCTTAATTTGGTTCGCCAAATGTATGATAAATTCATTGACAGTTGTATTTGATAAGTAATGAGGATACGACTTTCTTCATTTCCAAATTTTGCTACATATTCGGCCATAAAGGATCGAGTTTTGAAGTCAGTTTTACACAGACAAGTAAATTACTATTGCTTACAGACTCCAGTATTTCATTATCGCTATAAATGAACAGTCAACGGAAAGCTAAAAATTTTTTACAACTTTAACTCTTAAGAGAATATTTGGACAATACAAAGCTTCTTTCTTGTAGCGTTGTGCTATCTTACAACCCACTCTCCGTGAAATTCGACTTCCACTAATAAATTTTGAAAAACACTCTCTTTGTTTAGGGTGGTTGTTATGCTTGTTGTTTCTATGATTATTTTTCCAATAATCAAACTACTGCGTAGTTGCTACGTTCATCCATAGAGTACGCACGGCACATGAAATACTCACCTGATTAATTTTGAATAAACTAACTAATTTCGATCCATGCGTTCACTGTTAATTAATTTTTATAAATTAATTGATTTGTAAAAAATCTTTTTTTAGTCGTATATTCTCTTTCGGGTTTTTTAAAGTCACAATCGCAGTCATTGATTTATTAAATGTCATTTAAGTCACCATCACACAAAGTTTGTATGACAATACCGGGTCATCGAGTGCTATTATTGGGTTTACTTCTGAGAATACCCCCGCAGCACTTTGAGCTGCATAATACATGAGAAAAAGATTAGATAGTTTTGGGATTCTCTTGATCACAGCATCCTGCCGCTGCGGTTCAAAAACTCTTTGGTTACTTAATATATCTCGACCACCTTTGCCACTCATTATTCAGTCTTTATTATAAATGAAATAGAATTGAACAACGATTAAAATTAAAACTGCATTACTGCACGATAATTATAAATTATAATTTTATTAATGCAACGATTACTATAAGAACACTAATAAATATGCACCACATATAGCTTCTCTTATTCGACTGCCGCGAATGCCTATCCGCTCCACCTTATTTTCAAATGTGCGGTTTAACGAATCAGAAGATTCTGGAATTTGAATTCAAGATAATTCTGGAATGTTCCTGAATAATTTGTTTGTGATATGTTGCCTGTGTTGCAACATAAATATTTTAAATTTGTATTATATGTCGAAAAACGATGAATGTAGTACGATTTCAAAGTTTAATAGTTATAATCCATTCAAAATTTTTCCAACTGAGCTCACTCAACTTAAAAAGCTGATGTCCCAGTCTAAAGTTTAAAGTTTACTCAGTCTTTGGGTTAATCAGACTCTAAATAGACACTTAGAATGTTGTAGCTGTCGTCATAGGTTACCTCGTAGTAATAGTTACTCAGCTTAATTAATTAAGCTCTTAATAGCTAGCAAGAAGAGGAATATTCATAAGCTTACAAAACTACTCACAATACGTCACAAATATGTATGCTTTAACGATTTTATTACTGTGCTTTTTCTCAAAGTAACACCTCTAGTAACATCAGAAGAAAAACTCCCAAAAAGTTCAGATATCTCTCAAAAGGAAGTGATCTTATTGGGCTGTCGTGTCAAAAAGATTTAATTCCGTAACTTTAATAATTTTGGAGCTTTTAATAGAGTTTGATTCACAGAAAGAGCAGCTTTGGGGACGAAAGTTGTGAGTTGAAGTCTTATACCAACTCTATATTTATAAAGGGCCCATTTTATTAGTTTAGAGTTTTAATTGATCTACTTTAATTGGTTTTATAAAAACTTTAGGTTTAACTCTTTTCAACTTTGAGGCTACCACCCCACGCTACGTAGTTGTGAAAACTCAAATCAAATTAAACATAATTGCAGTTACAACTCAATGTTTGTGGAACTAATCCTGGTTGAAAGTAATGCCCCACAGAGGAGGGATTTTCTAAAATTAAGCTTACCATGGCATTAGGAGTCAAATATTTTATAATTTTTTGTGTCATAAGAATAGAATTGCTTAACTTAGTTATCTGATGAGAAGTTTCCGAATGAATTCGTATTTCATTTGGTCGAATTCTTGCTGCAACTGGTGTAAACCTGTGATTGGTTTAGAAAACAAAATTGTTTGGTTAACTTGTTTTAGCATCAAGTTTAACTCTTACTGGTGGGATTTTTGCGAGTGTATTATTATTGCGAGTGAAACTATCTGCTGTTTGGTTATTTAAATATAATTTTATCGATAAAACAATACGAAACTATTAATCGAAGTATTCTCCCTCAACATCGAATACTTTTGCCATTTTTGGAGCAATTGATCGTTTAACCTTCAGTATTCAACTCCAAGAGCAGACCAAAAGACGGAAAGCAACGCTTTTTTATCTTTCTTTGGTGTTCCAGTTGGCTTTGCTCCTGCTTTAGCCCATTCATTATGTGAATGCGGATTCTTGTAGCTTGCCCACTTTTCACCTCCCGTAACCAAGCAATTGGCCGATAATGGATTCTTATTTTGACGGTCCAACAAAACTTGAACAATTCACTCGCTTGGTCTTTTGATCCGTGAGCTTATGGGCACCTAGCACGCATTTCTCCAAACTTTTTCAAACTCATTCAAAATGTCAAAGATTGTGCTGTTGTTGCATTCAAATTGGTCGGCCAACATGCGCGCTGTCAACGATGGATTATCTTCAATTGCTGCAAGGACCGCATTTCGATCGATTTCTCGTGGTCGGCCGGCTCCTTTTTGGTGACTGAGGTCTTCATTGCCAGTTCGAAATTCTCTAAAGCGATCCCGAGCCGTTGTCTCTCCAACTGTACTTGCACCCCAAGCCCCATTAATTCGGCGACAAGCTTCAGCCTCACTTGAACCCAACTTGTACTCATGTAACATCAACAATCGTTTTTGCTCACGGAAAAGCTCCATCTGGAACAAAGTTTTATATAGATATTTTATATACTAAAAACATGCAATAATATTGCAAAATATATATTAAAATAGCCAAATAGCGGATAATTTCCCAACAACCTAACACATCCCTCGCGCTTTTCGCAGAAGCCACAGCTACAGATCGGAATAGCAATATTTTCTTCTTTAACGAGACATTATCAACACTTTTTTGTTTCTTTGATTACCTTAAAGTTAATTCCTCCAAAACTTGAAATAATCTTCGGCATTGTACCGCAAGAAAAAATGAGGCCTTTTGATTTATCTATCCACGAAGTGGTAACATTTGGATTATTAAGATATGGTTTTAAGATTATCTCACACTTACTGTATTACATTGACGCCCGTCACATAACCATTGCTTCCTATGGGATTAAAATTGTTAGTTAATGTACCATTCTTTAAGAAAGATTAACACACTCGTTATCATTGAGTCTTCGATCATAGGTTTGGAGAATCAGACGACATCTTGGTTCTTTCAAGCTTGTCGAGGCGTTTTCTAGTATGATGTCTTCTTCTTCTTCTTTGTCCATCCCTTATACCCTAAGGTGTCGGGTCCTCTATCCATTTTCGAAATCTCTTCCTGTCCCTAGCGATTTGTTTAGCTTCTGTCATGCTTTTTCCCCTCCTTTCCACTTCCTTCCTGATAGTTTCCATCCATGTTAGTCCTGTCACGTTCCATATTCCAATTCTTGTCCTTTGCGCACGCTTAGGTCGTTTTCCATCTTTCCGTCCATGTCCGAGGCTTTCTGTGTTTCTCTGAATCTGTATACCTCGTATGGGTGATTAGCCCGACGACGAGGGCCCCGTTACCTCGGGACAACTGGTATCAGGTTATACCCCCCGATGCTGGGTCGTCAGAGCCCCGTTCGTTTTCTAGCAGAGGGTACCACGTGCAGGTGGGGTTGACATTTAGGTGACTGGATGTTGGCACCACCCCTTACCCTCCCTAGTATGATGTGGTGGCAAATAATTATTCTTTTCTCTAACAGGACCCGACTTTGGTGACGACATGACTTCAAATAGGGGATACCCTGAAAAGAAGCCTACGTTATCTAGAAATATCCTTTCATAACTAATCGACTTGCTATACAACCATTATTTCTCCATTGATAATATACTTATGCTACGTTTGGGAGTAAAAGGATAAAATCCGTGTAAACAAGTTTCAGGTGGTCCACATCTAGGCCCTTATACGAAAATGAAACTGCTATTGGAATTTTCATCTATCGTAACCATTCAGGAGTGTATCTTTCAGATTTTTTAGAGATGAAGGAAATCCCGTCATTGGTTGTCTCTATAACTGGGAGCTGAACAGAGCCTCCCGCAATAAGTGCCTTAAAATTTTAATTTCCTTTAGAAAGCTATGGGGGTGACCTAAACTGGCCATCCAACATATACATAAGAAAAAGAGATCAAGAGTTGGATCTCCAACACTCCCCCTAATTCCAACGAAATTATTCCATTATAAAATGTTAACAGAAGCAGTTGTTATTATAGGTGGATTATAGTAGACTATAATAGATCAAGTTCTTTACCATGTTTATTAAAGTTAACATATTCTTCATTCAATATTTCTTAAGTATTAGAGAAATGCTATGTCGTTTCGCTGACTGCTTGGATAAAATATAATATCTTTTTTTGGTTGTCTTACTTTAACAATAAGGGCACTTTTATTTGTCTGAAATGAATAACTACTGTCTATCCAATGACGTAAATTATTCCAAAATATTCCCGATGAACATAGACTTTTGCATTCTCTTGCACTAGCTAAATATTATTTAATATTTCTGAATATTACAAAGTATTTAAGACTTGTACGTCAAGATTTATCTCTTTTGGAATGTCACCATAATAAAATATCAACATCCAAAATGAATCTCTTTTGAATAGAGCCAAAGCTGTACCGTAGTAATCAAAATTAAATTCAGTCATTGCAACTACTAAAAAAATAAAGAACTTACTTTCAGGGTACAACTTGCGTTTACTCTTATTTTCATTGTCCTTTTAAGCCTACAACTTCTATATTTGTGTCTAATCAATTGGACTGTTAATCCCAAGTACCAACATAATTCGAAAGCATTGGTTTTCGAGTCTTATGTAATCTTCTAAAGAGAAGCAGAAAGAATAGGTTTTCCCTCTCTTTCTTATAAATCACATATGTCTCAATGATTATCATTATCATTAATAATAACTTCTGATCAGCTGCTGAAGTAATCGGCTGACGTTCGAGTTTTTGACAGTGTGCTCATTAAATCCATTAACCAAATAAATGCTACATTTCAAATTCTTATCTCGGTTTCCCCTCTTAGCAATCCTTAATGTCAACTTTCTCAGGCATTTGTGCAATGGGGAATGACTCTATCAGCCTCGCTAGTGGTGCCATTAATCAAATAAAAGTCCCCCGCACAATAGCCGTGGTAGAAACGCTAAATAGAACAATATAATTAATAAGCATTAAGAACAAGGTTTCGCAGATCAATTATCGTCCTGCAGTAAACGCGAGTACGTACTCGCATGCGTAGATTGCCGCGCGGATAGTGCGGAACGCAAAAATACAAATAGCTCATTATTGTCTGTTGCCTTGAAAGGAGCTTTTGCAACCAAAGGTGATAAACATGCATAAACTAAATTCTACGTCCGCACAATGAAATTGATTAGTCTTTGTTGGATTTGCAATGCAGAACGCAGCGGAACTTAATAACAATGGCTTTCAACTGCGTGTAATGCCATTAGGACCTTTGCGTGCCGCAGCAGTCAATAGAGAGCGGATAGTTGTTATTTATAGTCGTCTAATTTGTTGGGATTTGTTATGTATTGTGCACTAAATGCTTCGAATTTGTTTAACGATATTAGTTCAAGTGTTTAGAACTGGTTGGAAAATAAACGAGATGTATAGAAGGGCATAAAACAAATGTTGTATGGGGATGTTCTCGCTCAGTGATGTCATCTATACGAATCTTTTTTTTAAAGTTAAGTGCAGCAGTTTTCGTTGAAATTTTGTGCTTTCCTTTGGAGTTTTTCAGTGATCAAATTATTCATGTCATTCTTTTAACTTCTCCGTATCTAATTTTCTTCAAAAACACAACATACACTTGTTGGTACTACAAGTACTATAGTACTTCCTAAAGTTACTACTTGCTTTAAGTTCTGGTTATAGGTATCTCACTCAAGATCGCCACGCTCTTTCACAAATTCTTGTTTCGGGAAAGAAATGATACATTTTCTTCATTTTTTCACTTTGTAGGCGACCTATTCATAACAAGAGTAGTCACTCTGTCGACTGCATTACCCTTTCTACAAGTTCCCTATTGGATTGCTTGAAAGCAGTAATCGATGAGAAACGTTTACAATCAAACAGTCGTTACTGTATCATATTCCATCAAACTTTGACTGGGATATTTTGTCTATCTTTTTTATTCAGCTGATTTAGCCCCGTTAGATATGTATGTATTCAAGTCACTCTAGACCCTCTTTAAAGGCTCGCAATTGAAATTTAATTCAAATATTTTTGATGCCATAATTTTGTATGAACTTATCTTTAACACAACCTAATACTATTGCACATTAATTTTTCCCATGGTTCTTATGGGAGTTTTTAAGGGCATCATCAAAATTATTTGATTCTTTTTGCAACAGATCTTGATTAACATTAATAATTTAACGTTAAATAATTCATAAATTTTTCTGGTGGCTGCAATAATTAGAGATTTACCAAACGTTATTAGATCTCACCAACGTTCTTTAAGACTCTTCCAGGTCTTTACTGTACAAGGTGGGTCGTGTTCCAAGATATTGAGATGGTATGGCAATAAAGAACTCTAAAGTCACTTTATGAATGAAATTATTTTTAGTTACAATTTTTAATGGATTTTAAACTTTAGAGATAATTGTTGAAGGGCCTCATATGTATGGGAGCAAATCAATTGCACCCAATCATAAATTTGGATTCATCGTATGGAAAATATCACGTCGACTGCTTGATATCAACAGAGAGAAACGGAAAGTGATTGTACTGTTTTTTCTGCATTAATAGTTTTTGATAAACTAATTCTTTGTGGATGATTAAAAAACTTTCATCGCATCATATATTCTGATTATAATTTTTAATTTTTGTAAATTAAATGGGCTAATCGAATATATATGAAGATAACGAGTGATTTTCTGGTAAAAAATGTCATTCTGCTAGAATTGCGATGAGAATAGCGATTTCTTGTAAACACACTGTAATAAAAATGGAGAAAACCAAATCATTTAAGGGAAAGCTCACCAACGCTTGAGCCTTGTTAACACAGAGAACCCATTTCGACTTGGGGTTCATTCTAAAAAGCTTGAACATGATTTTTCGTGTTTGAAATAGATATCAAGTGTCCACGTTCATATTCGAAATTTGCTTAACGCAGTTAACTTTCTATAATTAACATTTTAACTTCAGCTGATTTTCACTGGTCCATCGGCATGCTTTGGGCATTTTTAGACGGCCTATTCTTCGAGGGATCACGAAGGTTCCGCTCAAGAGCTACCTTAGTTACTTGTTTTCTATGTTAAATGTGTGGCTTATCCCAATCCATTTTCTTCATTTTATTTGTTTTTGATTTAATTTCTATTTGAGCTTTGCCCTAGATCTGCATTTGATGTTTATCCTTTACCTAAACCCCGGGATACGTTCCCAGATTTATTAAAATCCGTAGAGAAGGAGTGATTCCACATTTATGTTAAAAAAAATTGAAGCTCGATTTTCTTTGAATACTGAGTAGAATTCCATAGTGGAATTAATGTATATTTCACTTTGTTTATTTGTGATTTCTTTTCTTTTGCAGTTTCATCTGGTGTTATAGTTAAGTTCAGGTAGCAAAACTATTATTCTTTCATTTACAACTTCAATGCCTACTATTTCGTTTTTATTAATTGTTTAATCTATTTTATTTGCTTCGAATTTCAATTTTTCTAAACTTTTTAAATTGTTATAAATTTGTTTAATTAGTGTCGCATAATTTATGAGATATAATCGACTGTTGATTGCCGAGTGTATGTTAAAGCCTGTCATTTCTTTATTAGGTCACATAATATTAACATAAAAAGTAAAGGCTGCTTTGCACCTCATTTTACTTTTATAGGTTCTCACTTGCATCTCATGTTTAACTTTACAACTGTAGCAGCCGTAAAACATTTCATCGAAATCCCATAACTTTTTTCCCTTTCTTTGTACTTGATAAACTATTATTCTGTTATAATTTAAGCCGTTTTGTATATTATTTAGTGTTTTGTAGTTTCCTTTAGCACGGTCATAACATTTTGATGTTAAATTTGACTGTTTTAAATCTGATTTCGGTTATAAGTAGATGAGGGTTACTATTTATGCCACACTCTTCTTTAGTTCGTGCTTCCGAAAGTGATTTTTGCTTAATTATAGTTTAATTCTTTCATTGCTATTTAGGAAGGTCCATACGTGTTTGTAGCATTCTGTTTTAGAGAAAAGTGTTCTTCCTATAACTAAATCATGTTGGTTGCAGAGGATCGTGAATAATTCTTCTTTCTCATTTTTCACCCCGAGTGTTTCACATTTTTTCGTTTCTATTTTTGATCTTCACTAAGATCGCCACAGCATTTTGATAGTAGCATTATCATGCTTTTTAGTTTATTTTGTAGTTTTAGCTAGAAGTTAAACTATTTCTCTTGGTGGTAGTTTACATTTACTTAACATAGCATCAAAGAGGGTTTACATTTTTGAATTTTTAAGACATTTATCTGTTAGCATGTCCACTTTACAGAGTTTACTTCATTTCCTCATTATTTTGCTATTTTTGTTTAATTTGTTTATATGACAGGGCATTTTTAAAGCAGTATTTAATATTTTTGGTAAGCTACGATGATCAAACGTTATTTAATAATTTTAGTACGCAAGCATTTGATACGATGGCATTAAAACGCGTGCAATCATAAAATAGACAAGAATATATTAAGCAAAAGACAAATAATGAAAAACACTATTATAAGAAGAAAGAAGGGCATCTTTTTTAATATTTATACTACTGCTTTATACACAGTCACTCAAATTTGACTCATGTTTTGTCTTTAATTACCCTATGCATTTTTACCATTCACCATTCGCTGCTGTTAAACCGTGAGACGCACGAATTAAGTTGTACTGGTTTACTCCCTTGTTGAAAAGGAAGTTTCCAATTTAAGTGATCATAGAAATATCGAAAATATTTATTCTTTCTTAAAATCGAATAAAAATGATGATGCTGCTACTAAAATGGTTTTGAAGTAGTGGATGAATTGGAAGAAAGTAGAGAATGAAACGACTTGAAAGAAGAGGCCAAAAATATCGCTTTAATACATTTGTTGCGCGATATCCTTATTCCGAAAATGCCAAGTGCAGTGATAGTATCTTTAGAAAAAAGACAAATAAAAGCAGCGTGTCTGCATTTCAAGGTCGCCTAGGTATATTACGTCAGAATATAATTTCTAATTTGGCAAGTATTGAAGATATTGTAAGAAAATTGAATAATGAAGCCTTTTCATGGCTAACAAAACACCAATTAGCATGCTCAGAAATGTTATTAGAATTTTTCAGTACCATGCATTTGCATTGACGTGACTGAAAGAAAACCATTTAAATCTTCCAGTTTGTTTTTGAACGAAATAGCTTTGTATGACCATATTCAGGTGATATATAGAGTTGCGCAGTGCAGTTTCGGTTTAGAAGATGCTTTTAGATTAGCACGTTTATCCTTGTAACGAAGCGTAAAATTGCTACTGTCGGGAAAATCTTCAAGTGCGACAAACATATGATCTATTGCTGGACAGAAGAGTGTTCAGATATTTCTGTAACTCTCAATTGAGAAAAATTTGTTGCCTTTGAGTACCTCTTGGCATAACTGCGGCAGGATGCTTTTTATAGTGTTATGATATGCTCTATGTCTTGCTATGTCAACGGCATCATAACAGGTGATGAAGTCTTATGTGAAGAAGAGGCTTAAGATGTTTTTTGAAGTACAAGTGCTAAGAGTGTGGTGGAAATCTTTTGGAGATCATGAAAATTGAAGGTGCACTGCAAAACTTTCCGCGTGAGGTGCAGAAATACTTGACAAATTTGCTTTACATAAGAGTATCTTGGAAACTAAACTTAGTAATTCTCTACTAGATGTATTATTCGTTCTCCAATATACACTTGTTGTAGAAAAAATGATTCTGTTTTGCTACTGTCAAGAAAAACCACTGTGTATTTTTTTATAATTTTGAAAATTCCAAATGTGGCCAATTGCTTCACAGCACAATTGGGGTTATTAACAAAGTAGAACACTTCAGTCCTTTACACACTAAAGAAGAAGATTGCGCTGTTCTAGTATTTTTTATACACACAGAGAAAACTTATTATACGGAAGAGAAAAGGATCAGGAATAATTCTGTATTTCAGCTACTTAAAGTCAGGCGTCGATATTATAAATAAATTATATGCCAGTTGCAATAATGTCAGGGTAGCAAGACGTTGGCCTGTGGTCATATTTAACGCACGTTGAATATTATATCGCATACATTTACAAATATTATCTACGGGAAATAATAACCCTGATATGCTAAAAACATGATTATTTATAATTCTGATAAATATATTTGAAAAAAATAAAAAAAATGTGTAGAATTAATTCGCTGTTGGAAGAGCAATAAGAAGGGGGTAATTTAAAAAGAAACTTGTTGCTGGCGGACATGCAAATATAAAAAATACAATTCTACACATTAAGGAATATGAAAACTCACCTAATATACCTAACATAAATGATAGGGTTTTTCTTGAAATTTTTTGCATATGTTAACATTATTCTTTGGTAGAGGTGTAAATGCAACAGTAAAAATGCAAGATATTTCAAAAAGAGGTCGCAATTTTACAGATTTACTTCAAAGTAATGAATCTTCGTTTCATCGTGAAATAAAACACCGTGGAGCATATCTAGATGCATGTGCTGGTTGTCATTTCCAAGGAAAAGGAGCTGCACCCGAAAGATATTTACCTTTGGGCTGCCAAATAAAATGTTTTAGAGTTGCACGTGGTTTCTTCTTATTTCAGATCCTGCAGCTCATTACTGATACGAGACGTGCACTTGTCATTGAAAATTAGGGAGTTAGGAAATTCTTAATGACATACACAATTCCTTACAAACCACCTTATTTACATATAAAAGGCGTTGAAGAATAACATGGAATGTCAGCGTTGCGATATGCACGTCACTGATATTTCTGAACTTCAAACGCAGCTCTCTCGTAATCTATTTTTTAAATAGAAATTTGTGTCTGTCCAATTTGTGTAACAACCAAAATACACAACCAGCAAGCTGGATGTGTGAATGTAACTACCTCGATTTCAATTGTGGAGCTGAATACTACAGTTGCACATACATGAAATGATTGTTACATTATAATAATTCAGAATGTTGTGTATATCATCAAAATACATTTGTATGCTATTTGCAAGTAGTAAACTTTTTTGCAGTACCCTGTATAATTGTGGGCTTCAATGGCCCAGCTGAAACACACAGTGACACGATACATACACTAAATTCTCAATTAAGTAACACCTTGATTGTTATTTTACTATTATTATGCAATTTATCGGTTGCTTAATTGTTAATTATACAAGTGTACCAAAAGATGTTAAATATCAGATCAATTCAAACCAATTTTGAATAGAATTTGAATATTTTCTCTTTTTTCCAATTGGTCGCATAATTTACTTTAATTTTTTACTTCCGAATCAGTTCAAAACCTCCCAGTGTAATATTTTATCCCTGCTTGGTATACTTGAGTAGATGGAGGATAGTCTGCTTCGAAACTTATGTCATCTCAATAAGAGCTGCTATATATGATTTGTAGTGAAAAAATTATTAATTCAAGAAGCGATTGAATTAATGATGTGTCATTTCAACGTAAAGTACTTAGGCTGCGATAATTATGCCCGCTATAACTCTAATTCTTTGAACAAAAATTTTCGTATAACTGTGGTTAATTTCGCCAACAACGTATCAAATCTTCGCCTGAATCGCAAAAATTCCTTGTGGTTTGCTCGCATACACTTGACATTTTACAAACCCCCAATGAAAAAAGTCTTACAGCATCATATCATACGATTTCAATGGCCAGTTATGTCTTTATTGACATAATCATATAATTTTATACTGTCCGCCTAGGGCTACAAACATTTATTATCATCGCGCAATAACATTTGCTGATCTTATTTTCGAAAAAGAGTATTTCAGTCATCCAGCCAATATAAATCCAGATTAGGGACGCATTGACTTCACATCGAGGATGCTTGCGCTCCAAGTTTGACAATTTTGTTTATTTAAGATCAACCAGTTTGGTCGAAGCCAAAACCAAAACCCAATAAATGGGTACTTGGCGCAGTAGGTGGTCTTCTGGTATGAGTACTTGTAATAGTTAGATCTTTTCGAATTGCCGTGAACGGTATAATTTCAATAACACTTTTCGAATTGAACATTCATTTGTTTACCGAAAATTTAATGAAGTTAGTGCGATGCACCCTTGTAAGTTCACATTTGTAATAAGCTTCTACAACAATAACACTCTGGTTCTTTGCGTAGCGCAACAAAGACAACAAAATTGTTTTCTTGGTCATTAGTTTAATTTCTCACGTGCTTTATTTTCCCTTTTGTTTTATTTTCTTGCTGAAATATTGTTTAATGTTCATGCTGCACTAAAATAATTAAGTCATGCAAACAGCTTATGGAGAAGTCAGAGTCTGATAAGCTTTTTGGCACCCCTAGTTGATAATTTTTTACTGTCTTTTCCTCAAACGATTGCATGTTTGGGACGTTATCAAAAAATAACAAAGGGGTTGATTGTTTAAATGAAAGATTTATTTGATTTTCGATTTTCATTACATACATACATTTAAATACAGTATTTACGCGCTTTGACACATCAATGAGGAAAAATAAAAACAAATGTTCATTTTATCTGAAAAAATGTATTTAAAAAACATTTTTTTTGGCTTTAGAGTTAACAAACCTCTGGACCACGCCATCAAAAGAAAGACTTTGTAGAAACTCACTCTCGATCAATACAGTTGCAAGGCTCGTCATTTTTTTTCTTGTTTTAACGTTGATCTCAAAAAGCTTTTCATTCTAAGGAATCTTCTCCAGTGCAGCTAGTAACCGCCATGTTTAAAAAATCTTTAAAGTAATGACAGTATAGGAAAAAATAGACTCTAAGCTCCGTGACTTCAATAATGTTGGGAGTCTTTGTGGTTCAAACTGTGTTTTTGGTTTGGTACTCTTATTTTCTTCGGCAACATTTTTAGTAATTCTTAAAAATGCTGCTAAATAGATTTTTGGGAAATATTTTATCTAAATCAGAAATACAAAGGGAGTGCAAACAAGTCTCCGTCGTATTTTACCAAAAATTGGGCATTTATTGTGCAAGAACTGAACCTTATGTTTTATTCAAGGTATTGTCCATCGCTAGGCACTACTTTTTCTATCTTTCTGGCAGCATATGGATACCGCGTTGGAAAAACGCTTCGTATTTTGAGGCTATCCACGAATTGACCCAATTTTTGGTACTGGCGGGTGGGGTAGGACTTCCCAATTGAGTGTTTCCAAGTAGATTTTGATCGGCGCCGCAACATGTGGACGAGCATTATCATGCAGGAGAATAATTTTCGTGTCTGAATAGTAGTCGACTCGTTTTTTCTGGAGTGCTCGGCTCACTCTCATCAGTTGTGTTCGGTAGAGATCTCCAGTAATGGTTTCGTTCGGTTTGAGCAACTATAATACACGAAACTAAGCTGATCCCACCAAATACACCACATGAGCTTTTTCCCATGAATATTCGGCAAGGCCACGTGTTCCCCGTTATTTCTTCTTTTTTGGGTTGCAGTGGATCCATTTTTTATCACCAGTGACTATACGATGAAAAAACCCTTTTGTTTATGCTTAGCAAGCACTTTACACCTGCAAAATCGGCGTTTAACGTTTTTCGGCTTCAGTTCATATGGAATCCAATTTTTTGCTCGTGGATCATTTCCAACGATTTTAAACGATGTGAAATTGTTTGTTGAGCCACTTCTAACGTAAGTGCAAGTTCTTCTTGCGTTTGGCAGGAATCTTCCTCCAATAATGCTTCCAATTCGAAAACTTTCGGGCTTCCGCTACGTTCTATATTTTCGACGTCAAATTGATCGTTCTTAAACTTATGAAACCACTGACAACAATTTATTTCACTTAAAGCAGCCTTACCATATGCTTCTCCAAGCAATCGATACGCCTTAGCTGCAGATTTCTTCAAATTAAAGAAGTAAATCTAAAGTTCCCACAAATAACGTTATTCGGATCAAAACTCGACATTTTCGCATGAAAAAAATTGTATGATACTGATACAAAATGGCTAATATTTTAAGGTTATGGTGTTGCCAGATGTCCAGCAATATAACGTTTTACATTTGACAATTTCAATCGTAACTTACTGGTGGGACCATCTTTTGTCAAACGGCGGAGCCTTATTTGTACTCCCTTTAATTTTCCAACAGCTGATTTGCCTTTTGACGTTTTCTGCCATTTTCTATTTGAGTTATTTTTTATAAAAATCTGAAATAGATTGTTCTTTTTGTACTTTGAGCTTGAGAAATAAATTGCAGCATATGTTTCCATTATGAACTGTCGTAATTTTCAAATTTTTTATCTACCAAAAGTGACTTTTGGCTTCCTCTCTCTTGTAACGTATGTTTTGTAGTTTTCCACATCAATTTTGCTTTGTTCTCTAGCCCAAGAAACATATTATAAGGAGTGTTTATAAATCTCTGAAGTACTGTATAGAGTAATGTCCTTTGTCATCTTTGAAGCTTTTCACTTACTTTTCGAGACCTTATAAGGATATTGTTCCTGAAAGATATCATTAACACCATTTCAATACTTTATGTATTATACTGTCCATTTTTAGTCTGATCACTATCATGGGTACCTAATGTGTGTCAGAGCATCAAGAACCTCCTGGTACGATGTATATAATGCTTAGCTGGCATCAGCACCAGTGGTGCATATGGTTGTCAACAAAATTTTTAAAGATTTAGATTTGTTGTTCCAAAGAAAAAAATTCAACAGAGCACTTGCTATTCTCCGCAACTGCAGAGCCAATTATTTGTAAACAATAGGTCACACAACTTCTGTTATTTCAACCTCTATCGCACCCAAACATTGTCCTCTATGGTTATTTAGATCAACATCTAAAAGTCTACGGCCGACATTACAGTACTAACTATCTATTCAACTTTACAGCCATAGTTAGGAATAAACGTTAACTGTATAATTCAATTTTGCTACATGTTCGGCCATAAAAGAATCGAATTTTAAAATCAATTCTGCATATCCTAGAAATTTACCATTTTTCCTTTACCACAGAGAATTGGCAATCCACGGGAAACTAAAATTTCACAGTTCCAACAACTATTAAGGAAAAGTTTCTTCAATACAGAGCTTTTTCCTTTTTTCTGCTACTGTTCTGCTATTTTACAATCCATTCTACTAATAAATTTTGTTACGCACTTTCTGTGCCCACAGTTCTTATCACGATCGTTTATTATATGGTTATTTTTCCAATCATCAAACTTCTCCTTAGTTGATAACAACGTCGTGCCTCCACAGACTTTGCATGACGCGGTAGATTTGCAAGAAACCAATCAGTTTCTCTTTATGCGTTCTCCATTGATTAACTTTTTATAAGACAATTGATTGGTACAAATTCTTTTTTGAGTGGCATACATACATTGAGAGTATTTTCAGAGCTCTGTGAGCTCGAAGCCTCTTGCAGCTGTATATTTGATACACTGCAATTTGTATTTGAAGTCAGTGAAGTCGATGGCGGCAATTGCGATTGCTGCACGCTACGTGAGAAAAAAGTGTCTAGTTTTGCTGTTTTCTTCATCTGCCATTTTAGACATTTATGATATTATTAACGCAACGGTTAACAGTTACTATAATAACGTTAATCTAGTTGCACTGCTGTTGTTCGTTGTATGACTTCTCCCATTGAACTATCATCAATCGCCATCTACCATCTGTACATGCGAACACTGTTTCAGAGTGAATCAATTCTGCAATTTCAACTCGAGGGGGCGCCTGGAAATGGCGCGGGTGGTGCTTGATCACTCTGGAAGGATCCCGAATCATTTCTTTATGACGTTGTTTATGTTATAATAAAAGAAATTATTAGACATCGATGAACGATAAATGCACGGTTTCATAGTTAAATAGTATTGGCCTTTTTAAAGTTTTTCTTATCGAGCCTACTTTTTCGTTTACTAAACTCAAAGTTTTGCGTCCCCAAATCCTGGCGCCATGGGTGTCGGATTAACCACGTTCTAGTTAAAGTTAGTCTTTTTGCCTTCATACCACCACCAGTGATTCGTGTAACCACACGTGTGTTACTCAGGAGGTCTTGAAAGCCTTTGAGTCATGGTGTGCACACTGTTTTTTGGACCTTTTTTGAATGTACTCCGCACTATATGTCCGCCATATTTATGACGCTACCATTCTACATTTTGTATTTGCAAATTACATAATATTTTTGTGACGTGAAAATAACAAGTGGTGTCAAACAGAAGATACGTTCCAAACGGGTTTTCAAGGATTAAGGGCAGTTCAACTTACTTTAACTAGGAGGACACTTTTTTTTTTTCATAATCCTTATGGCCTTTACAGAGCGTCGGAAAGAACTGTTGTTTAACTATTCGTCCACTTCTTCCGTGCTTTACGGTCCTGAGTCATTTGCTTCATTTCTGTCAAAGTCTTTTTCTTGTTTTTTCCCATTTCTACTATCTGGAGGATCCATGACTTCCTCGGTCTCTCCTTTTTCTTTTTCTTTTTGACTATATTTGTTACTTTCATTGCTCTTCTGGGAAGTCTTTCTTTTTTCATTTGCCAGTCATTCAATTCAATTGTTTCTTGCCTATTAAGGTCACTAGTGCGTCAATTATTTCCGTACTTTTTGTCCTATCTAATTTTGTCACTTACGCTATTTTCCTAAGTATTTTCATTTCCATTGCTGTGATTGTACTATTATGCTTTTTGATTCTTGTCCATGCTTCAATAGAATACGTATTTTTGTTTTCTCGCCGATTTCTTTCTTTCAAAATATTGTTTTCATCAGCGCATGGTATATTTTATTTCCTTTTTTTTATTATATTGGCAATTTTCTCTTCTATCTTTCCATCATTTGTAATTTTAGTACCCAGATAGCCAAAGTAGTTACCTTTTCCAGATACATTTCGTCTTCTCTTTTTTCTTATTGATGACCAAGATTTTGTTTTCTTAAGATTCGCCCTTATACCGTTCTCTGCTATCTCTTTATTCCATATTTCTATTTTTCTGTTAAGTTTACTCGGAGTTTCTGTCATTAGAATTATGTCATCAGCATCTACAAGATCATCATTATATCCTAGCAATGTTTTCTCGTTCTGTGTTTTTTTTTTATTAGTGTTTTCAATTATTCTGTTCATTATTACGTTGAAAAGCAGTGCACTGAGGCTATCACCCTGTTTTATCCCTCTTTGTATTTAGAATTCTTTTGAAGTAGCCCCGTATATCTGTATGTATGCAGTAACGTTCTTGTATGCACTCTCAATTTTTCTTACAATTAGCAGAATTTCTGATATCTGTAGTTTTCTTAGGCCTTCCCATATTATATTTCTGTCTATAGAATCAAAGACTACTTTTATATTTATAAAGCATAACCAAAGCTCTCTGTTTGATTCAATCATTTCATCGATAGCCTTTTTCGGAATATTTTTTCGGATATTGTCCGTTGTTTGTCTGTCTTCTTCTTCTGATTTTGGTTTTATCAATGTTCTTTGTTTCTAACATTCTTGTGTTGTTGCGAGACAGTTTGTCCTATAATTATCTCATATAGTATCATCCTCTTTTTTATAAATATGCAGGATAACATTCTTTTCCCAGTCTTTTGGTGTTCTCTTCGTTCTCCTAGCCATTCTTAAAATATCCAATAGCCATTCTTTCCACTATTTCTCAGTTCTGGAACTATTCTCTCAAAACCGCTGCTTTACCCATTTTCACTTTTGCTAGAGCGTCTTCCAGCTTTTCCATGAGTATCCTTCCTCCCCATTTCTTTCTTGAGTCGCTTCCTCTGAATTTTTATAATTTTCGTCCTGAAATTTTTCTCTAAAGTAGTCCCTTCATATTTTAACGTCTTTCTCCGTTTCAAAATTATTGTTGTTATCTCTTAAGCTCTTTCTCACTTTGGTCCAGAAACTGCTTCCATTTAAACTTTATTCTCTACTAAGATCCTCTCCAAACTCTTCCCAAATTTCCTTTTTGGCTTCCTTTATTGCCTTTTTCACTTGTTTTCTACTCTTGTTATATTCCAGGCTGTTTTTTTCTTCTTTACTAAATCTTACTTATTAATACCTCTTATTCATACCACATATATCTTTTGCTTTCCTTAAGATTGTCTCCTTGAAAATTTGGCATTGCTTCGGACCTGGCTTAAGTGAAAGGATACCGCTGATTTTACGAGCCCAAATAAAAGTGAAGTTTTAGTGATAATCCTGATTGAAAAGGTGCAATAAGATAGTAGCAAGGGAGAGGCATTATTGTAAAGTAGGAAAAGGTAGTCTTTAGTTTATTTAAAACGGAATTTTAGTAGACGGCAAGAAGCGGGCGACGACCTTCGTGGGGTTGTAGGAGGACGCTATAAAGCTACTTGTATATTTTTTGCTTCATTGCATTTTCCAATAGGATTTTAGTTTACTGCAAATAGAAAGCTTTTTCAGGCACAATCTTCAAAAGGAAATTATGGAAATGTGGTAGCAGACAACTAAGTTGTTTTAAGCGCGTTTTTATGGGGCAGACTACAACAAAACGATGTCCCCTTATCACAAATCTGGTGCTCCTAGCAATTCTGCGTGCAAACACAACCTGATGATCTGCTGCCTCCTGCGAGATTGCCAGCCGCAGACGCAGAAGCATCTCGCCGGAAATCAGCGTACGGTACCAACTAGCGCGGCTCTCCAGAAATGGCAATATTCTGAACTGACGAGAATTTCAATCCGGCGAAGCCATCCATCGCCGGTTGAATAATACATGGCGCGTATTGCACATGAACTTCTTGCTTCATAAGGTTTGAAGCTTTGAACCTCGTATATTATTTTCCAGGTGATGTCATTGAACGATGGCGAATTTGTTATTCCGAGACAGCACACTTTATCTTCAGCGATTTTTTGCATTCTTACACGTTTCTGTTAGAAATGGAAATAAGGCGGATGCTTGCGTGCTTTCGAGGCGATTTCGCCGGCCGCTCGGGCCGAAACTGCGGCGCTGCGCGCCGGCCGAGCATTCCAGCGGTTTATTTCCTGCGTCTCCGGCTATCTCATCTTGAGTAGCGCGGTTCATTCATAACCGCCATTCATGGTCATCTCATCGCTCACTGCTTCTTTCTCCGGCCAAGATCTACGGCACGCATCGGAGCATCTGTATTGTGTCGAGCCCATAAAAACCCAACATGGGAGTCTTGATGTGCGGATTTTTAACCTTCCGCTGGTTAATAGGATCGGTTACATAATATGAAAGTGAAAAGTTGCCGTAAAGAACGCACCGAAGATCGTTACACTGCTCAAGCTTTTAAATTACCGTTACGTTATTACAGTACCGTTGCCGTTACCTTTTTTGTTGTTTCTCCTTGTTACCTAATGTTAAAATCACGTTTGTTTTCAAGCCAAGGAAGAGACATTGCCCCCAATTAGAAAAATATGTCCAACCATTTTAACCGAGAGCCTCATTTGTATATTTTTATTATTTGCTGTTGCCTCATTACTGTGCACTTGTTTAACAATTCTGACATTAACAGGCCTTTAGCGTTACCTAAAAATTTTACAGAAATACATTACCTACTGCTGCGTTGTCGCAACTGAAGTATGGGCTTTAAAGGGTATGCTATTAATTAATAGACTTATTACAAGTTTAGAACATTTATCAGTGTTATTTACAGTTGTATGTAGATCAGCTTGTATGATACCGCTAACAGCAGTTGTAAATTATATTACAATCTATTAATTAGATCGGGCAAATAGCAACATAACATTTTGATTTTTTAATACGCTGTCAGGAGCTCTCGCAGATTTTTGACACCACTATAATTAAAATCGTAAAAATAATTATTACTAGGGATTTTCAAAATTGTGTGCAGTGAAGAAGCGACTAAAATTAGTATAATATCAAATGAAAAAAGTGAAGGGGAGTCAGTTGAAGAAACGATCAGTTAGGGCTGAGCTTAAATGAACAACCCCAAAAGGTATTTACATAATACTTTAAAAAGTATCAACAGAACGGAAAGGAAGCAGATCTATCCTAATATTTAAAAGAGGAAAGAGTAATCTACAGAATTATCGAGAGACTAAACTTTGGACAAGATGCAATTACATTAACGTATAAGAGATTGAGCCTTTATGTGTTTTGCAAAATAAAGGTACCAATAAGTTTGTGTCCAATTTCAAAAATAACATTTTTGTTTAGTGTTTTCATGATCTTTTGTATTGGGAATTTTAATCAGGATATTTCACTCACTCTTCAGGATAGCTAACTCTAATTACGAGAATACTTCTTCTTCTCTTTTCCTTCTCCCTTATGCCCTAAAGCGTCGGGTCCTCTAACCACTTCCGGAAGCTGTCCCGGTTGGCTGCCATTCTTTTTACTTCTCTTAGGTGTTTTCCTCTCTGTTCTACCCTCTTTTCTAAGCTCTGTTCCCATGTTTCTCGTGGCCTTCCTCTGCTTCTTGTTCCCTCTGGCTTTGCTTCTAGAATTCTTCTGGGGTCTCTATTTCTTGACATCCTCACTATGTACCCATACCACTGTAATTGTCTCTTCTCTACCTCTTGTATTAGCGGTTGCTGACCTACTTGTTCTCTGGTTATTGTATTTCGTATGCGATCTCTTTTTGTTCTACCTACTAGTCTTCTTAGATATTTCATTTCACTCGCCGTAATTTTGCTTCTGGTTTTATCTTGTATTGTCCAGCTCTCCGCCCCATACGTTAATACTGGTGTGTATATGCTTTTGTATACCCTAAGCTTTGTTTGCATGCTTACTTCTTTTTTCGCTATTATTGATTTGTTAATCGCATAATATACTTTGCTTGCTTTATTTCTTCTATTCAGAATCTCCTGTTCTATCGTGCCGGTTTTATTTATTATCATTCCTAAATATTCATAGTTATTGACCCATTCTAGTTCTTCCCCATTGCATATTATTCTTGTGTTTTCGTTTGTATCATTTTTCTCGATTTTCATAATTTTAGTCTTGTTTGTGTTTATTTTCATACCTCTTCTTTCTATCGCTCTATTCCATTTGTTTATTGCTAGTTGTAGTTTTCTAGTTGAGTCTGCTAGAAGCACGATGTCGTCTGCATATATGAGGCATTGTATATATATGGGCTCTAAATTCCAATTTCCTACCTTCACATTGAATCTTGGTTCTTTTGCTTCCTGAATAATCTGATTCATTACTATTAGGAACAGTAGGGGCTCAGTGAGTCTCCTTGTTTGATCCCTTTTCCATTTCAAAGCTTTGAGATTCTTTCCCTTTAATTCACTCTTCCTTTTGCATTAACGTATACTCTTTTTATGGCCTGTTGTAGTGGGTATGATACATTTAGTTCTGCTAGCGCATTCCATATTGTTTGTTTGGGTACTGTGTCAAATGCTGATTTTATATCTATGAATGCTAGATACAAAGGGTTTCCCTTTCTAATCTCTTTTCTGTAACTGTTCTTAGTACAAAGATATGATCTTGTGTTTGCCTCTGTGGCCTGTAAGCGGCTTGTTCTTCACATAGTTTTTCTTCAACTTCTTCTCGTAATCTTCTTTCTAGTATTCTTGAATATATCTTCTGTACTATTGAAGAAAGGCATATTGCCCTGTAGTTGCCGCAATCGTTTGTATCTCCTTCTTGTGTATAGGTACCACTATGTTTTCTTCCCAGTCATCTGGTATTTTTCCCCTTTCCAGGCTAGTTGACATATTTCTTTTATCCACTTTAATATTCTATCTCCCCCATTCTTTATCATTTCTGGAGTTATGCCATCTCTACCTCCTGCTTTTCCTTGTTTAATATGTTTTACGGCTTCTATCACCTCTTCTATTTCTATGTCTATTTCTTCTTCTTCTTCCTGAACTCTTCCTCTTCTCTCTCTGCCCCGGATATTATCATCTTTTTAAATATGTTGTTGTAATACTCTCCATGCCTCCAAGATTCTTCCTTCTTCTGTTTCTACTATGCCTTTGTTGTTCCTTATACTCCATACTTGCTTTCCATATTTCCCTCCTAGCCCTCTGATTACTTTCCAAAACTGTCTTCCGTTATCTTCGTTGAATTTCGTCTTTAGTTCTTTTCCGAATTCCTCCCAAGTTTCTTGTTTTGCTCTATGTACCGCTTCTTTGGCTTCATATCTTTTATTTATATAGTGTTGTTTATCGCAATCTTTCTTACTTTGTATATACCTTTTCCAAGCTTTCTTTTGATCTTTACTTTATCTTTTACTTCTTCGTTCCACCACCGGGTTCTTTTTGATCTCCCTTTACTGTTACCTTTCCGCAGGTCTTTACTGCCTGTTCCACTATTTCTGTTTTTAGTATTGTCCACTTCTTTTCCATGGGCCATTGGTTTCCTTCTTCTGCTTCTTTCGCTTCCCATCCTTCTAAGGTGTCTTCTAATTTGTTTTGAATTCTTTTGCTTTTCTGGTTTTCTTAATACTGATATTTTATTTTCTGATATTCTCTTTGTTTCCTGGGTTCCCTGCTATAAAATCTGGTGTCTGTTATTAGCAGTCTGTGGTCTGTATGCAGTTCAGCCCCCTTATTACTTTTACATCTGTTATGGCATATTTGCTTCTCTGTTGTATGTTATATAGTCGTTAATGCTTTTCGCTTCTCTTCCTGCTGCCTCAAAAGTAATTTTGTGTATTATCTTATGGTTAAAGTGGCTGTTTCCGATTAACATTTGATTGGTAACACAAAGTCTATCATTCTTCTTCCGTTATTATTTATGGTAGATTCTCCTCCATATTTACCTATCGTGCCATATCCTATATCTTGTCTATTTCCTATTCTGGCATTCCAGTCTCATTTATTAATATGTGTCTGCTTCTTTCTCTCCCTTTATCTATTTGTACTTGGAGTTCTTCGTAGAATGTCTCTTTCTCTTCTTCTGTGGAGTTTTCTGTGGGCGTAGATCTGTATTATGGTTATTTCTTCTTGCAGTTTTAGGTCTACATATAATATCCTTGCATTTACCGCTTCCCATTGTTTTACTTGTTGGGCCATCTGTGTAGTTAGGATTATTCCTACGCCCTCTTTATCTCGTCCTGCTGATCCTGAGTATATAAGCTGGTAACCTTGATCTAATAGTTGTCTTCCGTTTCCTTTCTTCTTTATTTCACTTATACCTAGCATCTCCATATTATATTTGGCCATTTCTTCTATTATTTCTACTTCCTTTCCGTTTATACCGTTTATATTCCATGTTCCAATTCTTAGCAGTGATACGCGCCGAGTCCATTTCCCAGTTTTTCGTCCATTTCCGAGGCGATTGTTTGTTCTCTGAATCTGTTTGCCTTGTGCGGGTGATTAGCCCAGCTACAAGGGCCCCGTTACCTCGGGACAACTGGTATCAGGTTATACCCCCCGATGCTGGGTCGCCAGACCCTCGTCTGTTATCTAACAGGGGGTACCACGTGTAGGTGAGGTTGGCATTTGGGTGTCTAGATGTTGGCGCCACCCCTTACCCCCCTACGAGAATACATGTAGTGATATTGGAAGAAAGCTCTGGCCACAAGAGATGCTAAAAATTGAAAGTGGAGGGACAGTTGCTCAACGAAACAATCGTTCAAGCGCTTCAACTGATGAGACTGATTTCGAAGGCAAGTCTCCTTTGGTTAGCTATCAAAATTGAACAACAAAGATTTGTTGACAGCATTAGAAAATGAGTATTTATCAAGCAGTCGTCATCTAGTATCTGCTCTTGGAGTTTCGTCCTCTCAAAATGTGCTCAAAAACATGCATCAACTTAACCTGGCCCACAAAAAGCTCAAACAGAATCCGTACGAACTCGCCGAAATCGAAATCTGCCGCCAGTTACTCAACAATCGTCTGAAGCGTCATGATTTGCATGTAGTGGATTCTGAAGGATTTTTGCTTCTTGAACTGTGCCGAACTTTGTTGCCAACAGTTCGCTCGTGTTTGTGAGAAGGTGGAGAAGAAGTACTCACCTCTGATCCGATAGAAGCGCGCTTTGCTTCAGTAAGACAATGCCGTCCGCAAGAAGACTAAAGAAAAATTCTAGAAGTTGGAAGGGAGGATCTTCCGCACCCATCTTACAGTCCAAAAACGCTGCTCTGTCTGACTACGGTCTCTTCCGATCAATGAAGTACCTTCTATGGTCATCGATTTAAGTTTTTGGCCAACCTTTTATTATTAATTTTGGAGGAAGAAATCGCTCCTGCAGCTTCAATAAAAGACATAATGCAAATACATGAATGAAAAAAAATATAGAAAAAAAGTATAAGATGTAGTATGAGAATCTGACAAGGAGAACCTCTAAGTTCTATCCTTTTTAACGTTCTTATGCACAGAATTATCAATAAATTAAGGAAATTCTGGGTATAGAGGAACATCTCTGTCCTAATTGTAAAATCTGAAAACAACTTGCAGTTCCTTTTGTATAAATTAGCTATATAAGCGACACCGAAGACATATAATACAAAATTTTAGACTGATCGACGGTAATATACAAAGAACCAACTCAACATGATCTTAAAATAGAGAGAAATTGAATAGAACACGTCATGAGCTTAAAATATCTCGTAGTAGATGTATCCAGTCACAACACATACAATAAACAAGATGCACAATTTTCTAATTATTTGAGAGATATAACTTGAAAGAACAAATATTTGAATATTGATAGTAAGATAAAAACTTACATGGCTACCGTCAGACCAATTATGGTCTATAGAGCGGAAAGCCGCGCCGACATTAACAAAACTAAGCAGATACTACGTACTAGTGAAATAAATACGATCAACAGTAAGAAAAACGAAGCAAAACACTCAGAAACGAAGATCTAAAGGATGAGTGTGGTGTCCTGGATATCGCCTGATTTGTAAGAAGAAGAAGAAAGGAATGTAATGCAGACTTATTAGAATAGCGCGCGTTAATAAACAACATGGCACAAAAGGCGGTAGAGTAGATCAAAAAGCAGATGGGGGGAAAGCTGGATTTAAAACTTCGTAATTAATGTGTGAAGAACAAAAGGCTTAAGCCTACATAAAGAAAAAACAAAATTTTTTTTACTAACATATCAACATTCAGAATATTATTATAATACATTCTACGAGCTAATGTCGTGTAGTAGCTAGGCATGGGTGGAAAAACCATTGTAGTCAGTCTGTTAGATATTTTGGCCGCTTCTTCTTCGTCAAAAATGTAACAGTTTCGTTTGGTGTTTAGCAGTATTCTGATTGATTGGTTCCCTTTCATATGGGATTTTAAGGACCTAGGAGGGTCTTTGATTTGTCATAAATCAAAACTCGGCTGCCATACTACGGATGGTTTTAGACTGGAAGCGAAAAATGTTAGATCGCATACACAACCCCACATCTGACAACTGAAAGTCTATTAATTTTTTAATATTTTGCGTTTTTTTGGTGATATGTTTTCCACGTCAAATTGGTACTTTACATTGCTTTTCCATTTACATAGTCTCTGATCTATCTCTTTTAATTGAGTTCGTGGAGCTTTTACCTGGTTAAGCTGTTTTCCGTTTTTTTATCTTCTGTTTGTTTGGCTTAGATAGGTCCATGATATTTAATAAGTACAAGATAGGCTCTAGCACAGTTCATTTAGGCTCTTTTATTTCTGCTGCTGCGGTTAGACTTTCTATAATGTTGTCATAATTAACTACGCTTTGTGCAAGACGGATAGAGGCTTATTTTCTGCTAATATCGAAAAACTGTTTATTGGTAAGTTTGCTATAGTTATTCTTTCGGTAAGAGCTGGATATCTGACTGTATAATCGTTGGTATGGTTTTCATCACTGTCGTCACTATCATCTACATTAATAAGCTTCGCCCTTCGTGATTTGTTTATTGCTTTGAACTGAGAAGGTGGGTGGTAATAAGATTGTGGTGTTAGTTAGCATTGTGCAATTGGTTATTGTTTGGTTTAAAAAGTTAGAATTTTGTATCATAATATTTAAAAAATGAATTTGAAGTTATTTGGCTACGTAGTTTATCAGTTTGCTCTACTCTGCAAATAATTTTGTTATTTTGCTTACAGAATAGAGGTACAGTGCTCTGACCTCACGTCTAACACACGATAAATTATCACTCAACTAGCTTACGCCTAGAGCACGTCTTTACGCTTGGAGAGTCAAGTGGGTAATGGTGAGCATGAGGCTGACTCAATTACATAACAGGGATATAAAATTAGCGTTGTATAGATACTATAGGGTTTTCTAAAAGCTCATTCTTGTCCCCCGAAAGATAAAAGACCACGGATTCTAGGATAGGTCCTGAGCTTTTAAGCTTTCTTTTGATTAAGACTTTAAATGAAGCCCTAGCAACGGAACTACACTCTCTTTCTGCTAATCGAGCAAACTAAGTACCATCGACTTAGTTTCACGTATACACAGTTGTTGACACAAGCTCAGCTGGGTTGTGATTTTAACATTTTATTAAATGCAAGTCGTTACTGTTCTGGAGAATTTATTAGGATATTGTGACTTTCTTAAAAACCACCCAATGGTGTTCTTTGTTGAATTAAAAAAAATAAACCACTCTTAATGCAAGGCGTAGTTTGGCAGATGAAACACTAGTTATGAAGATTTTAAACAGCTTTTTACATGTTGCACATTTTATGAGAGCGCTTATTAGCCAGTTCAACAAATTTAGATGAATTTTCCTCAAATTACTTGCGTAAAGCTTTGCTATTAATGATTACTTTAAGCCGATGTAAAACATATAAATCAACATTTTTATTTATTCAGAAAAAGCGGAGTAAAACAAATGTAACAATAAAAGAGCGTACGAATTTGTTCAAGATAACTTTCCACCTATTATTTTCAATTATCACTACATTTTGACTGTTTTCTTTGTCTTTTTCTCGATCATCCTTCTCTAGATGCCTTGGGGTCTACCAGTTCTCGCACCACATGCATTTTGTTCAATAGCCCTTTTCATTTTCCTTAGCGTGCAATCTAGCTCTTCTGTTTACTTTCAGAAGAACTGAGAAGGTTTGTGACTTCACTTCTGCATTTTGCAAGTGTAGAAACGATGCTTAGTCATTCAAAAGAAGTTTCTGTTTTTCCAGTGTAGATGCAGAAAGGCAGCGTTTGTCTTTCTGGCATGGTTCTCCACATTTTCCTAGACGCTCCCGTTTGTAGTTAAATACTTAACATAATTCTTTAACGCGTTTTGTTTTCTACCTTACCAAGCGCCTTCAGCTTAAATTTCATGTCTATGGACTCTCTACACAGATATCGTCTGCAACATCTAAAGTTTTAAGTTAACTGTTCAGGTCTAATTGGTTCCTTGCTCTCTACCTTTCATTAGCCTTCTCGTATCAAGACTCAACACCTTTAAAAAGAGGCTCAGTGAGAAGACATATCTTTGACAGGCACTACCGACAACTTACCCAGTAACAACTTGGCATTTATATGCGTCAGAGAGATTTATAACGGCGTTGAATATCTTAGTTCGTATGTTATACTGTTCTTCCTAACGCACGCCACAAGATGTCATGATTAACCGATCCAAGTACTTTTTCAAATAAAGAAATGCCTCTGGAATTCAACATTAAGAAACTCTCTAAGTTTAATCTTGTTATGCACAGAATTATCCATGGAGTAAAAAATTCTGGGTATAAAGAAACATTTCTCTATCAGTATGCTACGCAGACGAGGCAGTCCTAATTGTGGAATCTGAATACAAATAAATTGGTGACGGCAGCGAAGACATACAATACAGAAGTTTAGGGTGAACCAACTAGACATGATCTTAAAATAGAAGATATTGAATAGAACACTTCATGAGCTTCTAATATCTCGTAGTAGATGCTTCTAGCGACCACAGTTGTTGACGCAAGCTCAACAATGCAAGTCGTTACTCTTTTGGAGAATCTGTTTTATTGTTGTCACTTTCTTAAGTGATCTAGTAGTGTTTTTTGTTGAATTTAAACAGTTTCAACTACAAAAACAATGTTTATGTCTTCTTTAACCATTTACTTTATCTTGAATTAAAAAAAAATTAAACAAATTTAGAAGTAATGCAAATACTTTTATGATTAAGACTTTATCAGTTTTAAATGAAGTTTAGCAATGGAATATAGAAAGATAATTCTAAGGTTGAGCCAGCATGGTCTGGTGGTTGAAGGGCGGGCTGCGATGCTGACGGGCTCGGGTTCAATTCCCGGCGCTCTGTGATGCCTGGCTGGTGGCCTACTCAGTCACTAAAAATAATTGAGTATCTGCGTTCACTCGAGCAAGGGGTAATAATGGCGGTCGTCTAAGGCGCGGTGCTTGCTACATCGCCCCGCATCAGAGATGGTGCGCGACGACCGGGCAGAGAGAGCAAACATATAAGCGCCTTAACCTCTCAGTTTGCAGGCTTTGCAGTGCTCTCCCTTGCCATTATTATTATTATTATTATTCTAAGATTTCATGAATCAAAATGTAAAAAGAACGACAGTAATACTGAATTGAAACAAGAAACACAAAGGAAAATGAATAAAAATGCAGTAGTGTATAAAAATAACAACAAACTTAAAAATTGGCGTAATTATGAATTGCACCAATAAATGTGAAAATAGAATCAGACTGTAAGTAGTGCAGAAACTCTAAAAGAGACAAAATCACTAATGAAAACATTCAGAAAACTGGAGGAAAATAAATAAAAGGAATAATAATTATGGAATTTGCTTACAAAAGGTATAAAAAAATAAAACAAGAAATTAAATTAAAAGCCCTACGCAGCTGTATAGAAATATTTGATTCTTCATTGTTAAGCAGTATCATAATACTAAAAAACGGAATAAATTAAAAAAAATATAGTAAATAGAAGAACAAAAAAATATGTAGGAAGCCCAAAATATTGCAGTTAGGTTAAGAAGGTTAATCTACAAACTGCAAAGATTGTACGGATGTTGTGCAACAAAAGAGGACTCAAAAACAAATGTGTCCGTATAATTAACCGAAGGGTGGAACCTAAACCAGGTAACATCTTTTAACGGATTCAAAGCTGTATTTTTCAAATATTTTAAATTACTACTATCACTGTAATATATGAGAATACATAATCCTGATATTGACAAGGATACGTAACGTATAGCAAAATATTTGCAAAGAAAATATTTCAAAAGCTCTTTCTAATATGTAAATGACAACAGCGGCAAAGCCAGCTAACGACTGATGCGTAGTACATGTTTTTGTCCCCAACATTCGGTAGAAGAAATTGTAGGTAAGAAAAGTACAAAACAGACTGACGCTTCAACTTTTTCTATGACAAACTAAGCATGGTATTGCTCTGCACGTGTACAACACTTAGCTCACATTTGTTAATAGAAAAATTATTTAATAGTTTAAGAGAGGCACAAAATTAAAAATCAATCCGTCAATCTACGCACCAAGTTTTCTATAACTAGGTATTTCTGGTTAGAAAAGCGATATTCAGCCAAAACGTGGGGTAATGATAGAAACGAATGGTAATTCGTATCAGAACTAGAGGTGGGTACGGCAACAATTTAATTCCAGTGAGTTCTTTCATTTTCTGTCAGGTTTTCTGAGCTGTATGTGGTCTTACATATTTATCTGTAATAACACCCGTCTTTGATTGACCATATCAGGATATTGTTATTCCAAGGTTCTACATTCTACAATCCGATAGATCCAACTAACAGTTACAAAATCGCTATAGGTCTAAGGTTCAATATAGATAGATGATTTCTCATTCTACTATAGACAGCTGAAATGTTTTATATGGAGGCAATAATGGTTTATAAGAAATCTGTAACTTATTTGAACCTGTCATTGAATTGTGAAGAATAAAAACACAACAAAATTCTTAAGACACATTTTTTTCATATAACACTTAATTTTAATTCAGAAATTATTTTTCTACGCTCATTTCACATAGTAAATAACTAATTTGAAGAAATTTAATCATCAGTACTGTTGCTTTGATCCACTTTGTTACAAGTGAAAAGGTAGAAGAGTCGAAGGTCTTGAAGACTGTGAAGCAATGGTCTGCATGTATTAATACGATTCAATTTGCTCTTGAAACGTTTTGAAACGTCTGTTGACTTTTCCTAGTTGATGCAAATGGCGGTTTATTGTCAGACGGGATGATTCGAGCTCTTGTAACTGAGGTAAACCTTCTTAATTTACTACAGAAGACATTCCGGATCGAGCTGAACTTGAAGGCTTTATTAAAGCTTTGCACTGACTTTCGTAAAAAATTTCAACAATCGGATCGGGCATGCTGTCTACTTTTGAGTTCTAATTTTAAGGAATGAAATTCGGTACAACAAGAATAATCTACACTCTACCCTCTTTAATAATTTATTTATAGTGAAGCTAATAAGCCAGAAAAAATCAAGACTCTTACTCCGCTTTAGTATATCATATTATAGAGTTTTACTTGTTTATTTTACTTACATATTATCAAAATTGCTTAAGGCTATTTATGTACACAACACATATAATAGAAAGATAAAATTACAGATTATTTATGTTGCACCTGCGCTTGAATTCGCTTCGCTTCACTGTCGCCGCTCTAACTAATATTTCTGCCTATTTGGCATCTGCCAGAAGGTTCGCGAAGTTTCTCAAAAACATATAGCAATTTCCTACTGTTTGAGTTGCGCTGTGGGGAGCATTCGGAAATTTGTCACAATATTTTAACAATCCCTTAAATTCGAACTGGACCGCTGATTCCTGGGTCACAAATTATCCTAACCTTTTTAACTGATATTCGTTACCAAAAGTAGAATAATGTGTCGTCAATTTGTCTTCCCGAAATATTTCTGAAGCTTATATCTGAACTATGGGACGCAAGTAATAAGATGGATGAAGTTGACAGTTAGAGATTTAGTTGGCACATATGATATATCTTTTAATGGATAGTAAGATGTGCGATAAAAATATAGTTGCTGGTTTACCTTGAGATAGTTGAGAGTAATAATTCACAGGAAGTCTTAGGTCAGATTTAACGTGATTACTATTTAAATGATGGTCGAGAAAGATTTTGTTGACAAGCTTTTTTTACTACCCTCGTGGCAAGAAACCCGTTCTAAAGCAAATTTATTGCCTTTTGGCAAATTTTATGATGTCTTTTAGTTTGGGGTAGTTGTTAGTAGTTCTAGAATTTAAGTGCTTGAGATTATGCCTTTTCTTAATACTTAAAATGGTTCATTCGTCTATGTTCTATCATTAGCTTTATGCACAGCTATTGCGTTTGCTAATTCAGATATTTTGAGTGCATAGAGAATTTTTAAGCCACAGGTCCTTGGGCTGAGAACTGCTACTGCAGTTAATTACCATTATTCGACCCTATAGCTCTATCTAGTAGTTTACAAAATTGCTGTAGGTCTAAGGATCAATGTAGATGATTTTTCTTTGTATGCATAGCCAACGATGGTTTCTAATAAATCTATAGCTCATTTAAATCCGCTCCTTGTATGGTGGAGAACAAAGATCAATAATGAAATAAAATTCCCATATGCATAGCTCACCGATCAATTGCTCTATATGTACTGAAAGGTCCTTTTTCTCGGATGAGATTTTATTTGGCTTTAAACACTTGTTAACGTCTTTTTACGCTCATTCCATTCACCAGCCATTAATTCCCAAGAGTTTCAATAAGAAGTAGCTGTCCGACTAGTATAAGGCCAAATAAATTGACGTTTTTCCCAAGCCGCCTCTTCCCACCACCGTCCCGCAATCTGCCTAAGGAAGAAATATGTATCCTTCGGCCTGTACCAACACTGCCACGCTCTCTAAGTGGAGTTATTATTTATATTTGCGCTTTCTACGTGGAAGAAATTTACGGCCGCGCCATGTACGCAGGAGGGAAAATCCTTAGCCTTCGCTTTATCGACAGCCTGTTAATCTATGTAAGACATCTGCGTTATAAAGCCTCACATGGAAAATGGAAATGGAACTAATTCAAATTATTTATTAGCCATTAACGTCGCCCGTTATTTACTGCAGGATAACTCGCGAAGTTCGCATCGGCTCGCGGGCGATCATTCATCCTTGCCGCTTTTCCGTGTCCGGCCGCAATTTGCCGCCGCTAATTGCCCTTTGTTGGCGCCCAAGGGAGGCCGGCGGCGCGACGGCTTCATCAGCCCGAAATGGCGTCGCCCTCGAGGGCTCTCCGCGGATTGAATTATCATGGCGGCCGTGCCGGCTAATCGCCGCCGTATTCGGGCCAAGAACTGGCGGCAATAAAAGCGCGCTTAATTGTAGCTAGTAGCTGCGGAACCGTTACTATACGGTTATTGTCATCGGCTTTAGCGGTCAACTGCGAGTAATTCACAATTATGAATTCGCGGACACGTCTGTTGTTAACAGTGGTTATTCATACGTGACTGAATGCCTTATCTTGCCTTATTACTTACGCACCGCCGCGGTAATGCATGTGCTTTATTATTATAACACACTGTCAGTTTCGTACCCGAGCTGAATCGCAATGAGCGCGGGATTGTTCGGCGGTTTCAGTTCTGCATAAAAATCTCCCGCCTGCCATCTTATCTTGAGGACGCGGGCATTAATGCCTTTGCGAAGTTATTCGGAAAATGCACGAAGTAGAGCTGGCACAGCGAATATGAAGGTTCTCCACTTCTACAGCAAAAAAGTCTCATTATATTCATCCCCACTGCCACTTCAGCTTGGAACGATTTCAATTTTGAAATATTTAATTTTTGTTGAGTTTAGATAGCTTATTCTAACTTCAGAAGCAATTTCAGCAACCCTCAATCGGTGATCATTCTCAGAAAACGCGTCAACATTGCGAATGTCCCCTTCAGAACTGTTTGTGGTCCCTTCAAAGTCCTTTTAAGATCATTTCTTAAGTCTCCTCCAAATTTCCGATGGAAAACTAAGAAATGTATTTCTACATCTTGCGCGCTCTTACATCAATATTCGGTCAGACCCACGTGCATTTATGTGATAAAATTGTTAGTCAAAAGACAAAATTATAAAAAATTCTTGTTACCAGTTCAAGTACATATATACAGGGTCCAGTAGGGAGGTGTTACGTTTTTGAGACGGGTATAACATTGGTGGTAGAGGAAGCAGCGCATGCGCAATGGTTGATATGTTGACTTTGCCTAGTCGATGCAAATGACGGCTTGTTGTCCATCGAAGTGAGTCAAGCTTCTGTAACCGAGGTAAATTTTCTTAGTTTACTACAGAAGACTTTTCAGGTCGAGCTGAATTTGAAGACTTTGTTAAAGCTTCGCCCTGACATTCAGTAATCCAGAAGAACGTCAAAAATTTCAACTTTCGGATTGAGCATGCTGCCTACTTTTGAGTTCTAATTTTAAGGAATGAAAATCAGTACAACAAGAATCATCTACACTCTACCCTCTTTAATAATTTATTTAGAGTGAAGCTAATTAGCCAGAAAAACCAAAAGACTCTTACGCCGCTTTAATATATCATATTATAACGTTTTCGTTCTTCACAGTGGCACATTTACTTAAACTACTTGTTTATTTTACTTATAGATTATCAAAATTGTTTAACACTATTTATGTACACAATACATGTAATAAAAAGGTAAAATTATAGATTATTTATGTTGCACCGATGCTTGAATTCTCTTCGCTGTCACCGCTCTAACTAATATTTCTGCCTATTTGGCATCTATCAGAAGGTTCGCGAAGTTTCTCAAAAACATATACCAATTTCCTACTGTTTGAGTTGCGCTATGGGGAGCATTCGGAAATTTGTCACAATATTTTAACAATCCCTTAAATTCGAACTAGACCGCTGATTCCTGGGTCACAAATTATCCTAACCTTTTTAACTGATATTTGTTACCAAAAGTAGAATAATGTGTCGTCAATTTATCTTCCCGAAATATTTCTGAACTATGGGACGCAAGTAATAAGATGGATGAAGTTGACATTTAGAGATCTAGTTGGCACATATGATATACCTTTTAATGGATAGTGAGATGTGCGATAAAAATATAGTTGTTGTTTTACCTTGAGATAGTTGAGAGTAATAATTCACAGAAACTCTGGCCTTCTTAGGTTTGCTTTTAACATAACTGCTATTTAAATAAAGATCGAGAAAGAATTTTTTGGCAAGATATTTTTAGTACCCTCGTGACAAGAAACGCATTCTAAAGTAAATTGATTGCCTTTTGGATGTCCTATTTTCTTAAATTTTATGACATGTCTTTTAGTTTGGGGTACTGTCCTTAATACCTCTAGAATTTAAGTGCGTGAGATTTTGATTTTTTTAATATTAATTACAAGGGTGCATTCGCCTATGTTCTATCATTAGCCTTATGCAAAGCTATTGTGTTTGCAAATTCAGGTATTTTGAGTGCATAGAGAATTTTTAAGTCATAGGTCCTTGGTCTGAAAACTGCTACTGCAGTTAATTACCGTTATTCGACCCTATAGGTCTATTTAGTAGTTTACAAAATTGCTGTACCGTAAACCAGGACAACTTTGTGACACTTTTTTAGTTCTTTTAAAATACATTGATTTAAATGTATACTTAACAAAAATACTTATGGTGTAGGGTGCTATTATGTCTTATCTGATAAATGTAATATTGTTTAAGCAGTAATTTTAAGCGGGATGGCCAGAATTTGACTTACTAAGTGTCACAAAGTTGTGCCTATATGTAGGTCAACTTTGTGACACCTATCATTCTGCTAATACAGCTTATGCTTTTAATGTCTGTCACAAAGGTGAGCCTGTAAAAGGCTTCTTTAAGGCAGCTACAGGTAATATAAAGTATAGACAGTGAGTTGAGTGAAAATTTTTTAAAAAAGTCCACTTTATTGACACACAATGCTTACAATGCTTAGTTACCTGCTGATACATTTGACATAAAATATTGCCACAGTAGACTTTAAATCTCAGTCATTTCTGGGACATCAAAAAGTTAAGTTCACGTTTCCCTCTTTTTCTTGGAGCATTTATTTTACAAATTATGTCCACATCTTCGTACCAGATTTCATCTTTTGTTTTACGCCACTTCCAGTATTTCCCCACAGACTCCATAACATTAATAAGCGCACCCTTCTTATTAATTTTTGTTATTATGCCTGGATAATACTTCCTTTCATATGCTACCACTTCATAGATACCCACGACCTTATCTTCTTTCTTGAACACCTTAATTTCCTCTCTGACTTCAGATTCAGATTCAAAGTCTGAGCCTGCAAGCCAGCTATCACCTGACTCAGCATAAACAACACTGAATTCGTCACTTTCTTCAGGACTTTCAATGATGGGACGAGCTGACTTCGTTTTCGTTGTCTTTGCATCACTTGAGGAAGGTTCTGGCACAGACATGGCTGATGAACTCTGCAAATCTAGAGTGGAAATACTTTTTCCAGATGTGACATTGATTCGCCTCGCTGATCTGCTTTCTCTCTGTTACTACGGTCCTTTTTTGTACAAGATGTTCTAGGAAGCTGTCACTTTTTTTTCTTGATGAATGTTACTGCATAACCTACTTAAAACCTCTTATCTGTTTGTAGGATAAATTCCACATTTCCTAAATCCAGCACGCAGATTGGTTCCCTTATTTTCTTCAACTTTATCCACCAGTTTTTTTACCAACGCAGATAACTCCTGTTTAGGTATTGTTACACTCCTGATACCAACAGTAGACTCCTTCCACTCTGTCAAGATATTCTTCCAGTGTCCCTTGAGTGGCCGGAAAAATGCCACATCTAATGGCTGCAAAAATGTGTTGCATTTGGGGGCAGAGCTATAAAACGGATGTTATGTTCTTCGCAGTGTCGGATAACTTCAATGTTCATATGTGAGCTCGTTGTCACCAATCAGTACTTTTGACCCTTCTTGCCGTCTCAGAATAGGAAGCATTACCTTCATAAAAAAATCTTCAAATGTGTTGTAGTCGAACCAGCCAGATGAAGTGCAATTATACCTTTCACCTGCAGGGCCACGTTTAGTCCATGTGCTCCACAAATGCTTGGACTTGTAATTAACATAAACAGGAGCAAGTTCACCATCTGCATTTCCACAGAACATAATGGAAGTACAAATCTTGGTGGAGTTCCTAATTTTCTCAGGATATTTTGTACCCCTAATGATTTTACAGGATCCTGGGCCATCTACGAGATTCGCTTCATCATAGTTCCAAATGTTGGAACTTGGAACTTGGAACAGAAATGATCAAAATATTTATTTATCGCATTTTCATCAACTCCTGCCCTAGCAATCGATATATTCCGTGCAAACCTCTGGGTCAGAATGGGATGACGAGCCATAAATGAGTTTTTCCAGTCAGTTCTTGGAAAATTATTTCTAAAACACGTCACTGTCCTTCCCACACGTTCAAGTTATGACTTCATAATACACCTAAGGTCAAATCCAGTCACGGGAAAACCATGATCGAACATTGTTATACAATGAGAAACAAATGCTTCTTCCTCTATTTCAGAAAAAAACTGTTGGATGTCCTGGACTCGATGGATGTTCCCCTTAAGTTTCATCCATAGTGTATTTCTGTGAATACCATACCTAGAAGCAATAAAAAATACATTTTAGTAATAAAAACAACTGTTAATGCAGTAGCTCAGGATAAGGTATTAATTTGTGGAATCTTACTTTTCAGCAGCTTTCCGTATGGATAATTTAGTCCGTTTTATTTCATTAAGAGCTTCTGCCAGCGTTTCATTAGTATAATTGCGGTATGAACGCGACCCAACTTTCCTTCTGTATTTACCAGGCATTTTATAACCTGAAAATGCATAACCAATCAGAAATTTAAATAAAAACAAATAAAACTCTAAACCAGAACACTACAGGACAAGTTTGTGAAAGCGCCATTATTGTCACAATGTTGCCCCGTGATTCTTCACGAATGAAGTACTTCCACAAAAAGGTAATTAAATAAATGCTCTGTATCTATAATTTTTAAGAGAATTATCACCAAACACAATACTTTAAATTTAACTTACCTTCAATACACTGTTCCGTAGGATTCTTTGACACCAGAACAAAGTCTCAGCACAATGTTCTGAAGTGCTTTCAAGAGCGCCAAACAAAATGGCCAAGCGCCACTATTTGCGGAATGCCGTAGTCGTTCTAGCCATTCTAGCAGATGGCAGCACTAATTGCGTACACAGGTCCTCTAACCTTACACTCCAAACCGCCAGAGAATGCCTGCCAGTTTAAAAAATTTGGTGCTCGGTGTAGGTGTCACAAAGTTGTACCCCTTGTCACAAAGTTGTCCTGGTTTACGGTAGGTCTAAGGATCAATGTAGATAATTTTTCTGTGTATGCATAGCCAACGATGGTTTCTAAGAAATCTATAGCTCATTTAAATCCGCTCCTTGTATGGTGGAGAACAAAGATCAATAATGAAATAAAATTCCCATATGCATAGCCCACCGATCAATTGCTCTATATGTACTGAAAGGTCCTTTTTCTCGGATGAGATTTTATTTGGCTTTAAACACTTGTTAGCGTCTTTTTACGCTCATTCCATTCACCAGCCATTAATTCCCAAGAGTTTCAATAAGAAGTAGCTGTCCGACTAGTATAAGGCCAAATAAATTGACGTTTTTCCCAAGCCGCCTCTTCCCACCACCGTCCCGCAATCTGCCTAAGGAAGAAATATGTATCCTTCGGCCTGTACCAACACTGCCACGCTCTCTAAGTGGAGTTATTATTTATATTTGCGCTTTCTACGTGGAAGAAATTTACGGCCGCGCCATGTACGCAGGAGGGAAAATCCTTAGCCTTCGCTTTATCGACAGCCTGTTAATCTATGTAAGACATCTGCGTTATAAAGCCTCACATGGAAAATGGAAATGGAACTAATTCAAATTATTTATTAGCCATTAACGTCGCCCGTTATTTACTGCAGGATAACTCGCGAAGTTCGCATCGGCTCGCGGGCGATCATTCATCCTTGCCGCTTTTCCGTGTCCGGCCGCAATTTGCCGCCGCTAATTGCCCTTTGTTGGCGCCCAAGGGAGGCCGGCGGCGCGACGGCTTCATCAGCCCGAAATGGCGTCGCCATCGAGGGCTCTCCGCGGATTGAATTATCATGGCGGCCGTGCCGGCTAATCGCCGCCGTATTCGGGCCAAGAACTGGCGGCAATAAAAGCGCGCTTAATTGTAGCTAGTAGCTGCGGAACCGTTACTATACGGTTATTGTCATCGGCTTTAGCGGTCAACTGCGAGTAATTCACAATTATGAATTCGCGGACACGTCTGTTGTTAACAGTGGTTATTCATACGTGACTGAATGCCTTATCTTGCCTTATTACTTACGCACCGCCGCGGTAATGCATGTGCTTTATTATTATAACACACTGTCAGTTTCGTACCCGAGCTGAATCGCAATGAGCGCGGGATTGTTCGGCGGTTTCAGTTCTGCATAAAAATCTCCCGCCTGCCATCTTATCTTGAGGACGCGGGCATTAATGCCTTTGCGAAGTTATTCGGAAAATGCACGAAGTAGAGCTGGCACAGAGAATATGAAGGTTCTCCACTTCTACAGCAAAAAAGTCTCATTATATTCATCCCCACTGCCACTTCAGCTTGGAACGATTTCAATTTTGAAATATTTAATTTTTGTTGAGTTTAGATAGCTTATTCTAACTTCAGAAGCAATTTCAGCAACCCTCAATCGGTGATCATTCTCAAAAACGCGGCGAACATTGCGAATGTCCCCTTCAGAACTGTTTGTTGTCCCTTCAAAGTCCTTTTAAGATCATTTCTTAAGTCTCCTCCAAATTTCGGATGGAAAACTAAGAAATGTATTTCTACGTCTTGCGCGCTCTTACATCAATATTCGGTCAGACCCACGTGCGTTTATGTGATAAAATTGTTAGTCAAAAAGAAAATTATAAAAAATTTTTTTACCAGTTCAAGTACATATATACAGGGTCCAGCAGGGAGGTGTTACGTTTTTGAGACGGGTATAACATTGGTGGTAGAGGAAGCAGCGCATGCGCAATGGTTGATATGTACTCGTCGTCAGTGGACGATTGAAAAACTCGTCTTTGTTTACGGCACCGTTGTTGCAACCGGTCATTTAGTAGTGCAGACACAAAGAAGGTTTTGAATTCACTTCAATGTTGGTCAACGCGATGCCGTCCCATCTCGACTAATAATACTGAAATGGCTAAACAACTTCAGAGAGGAATTGTGAGACCTGGATCAGCTTGTCGACTGTTAGAACAAACAACATCAAAAGAGTTCTATAGGCTATGAAAGCTAGCCCTCGCCATTCAGCAGTACAACACGCTCCTGCTTTGCGCATATCAGATCACTTTTATACTTACAAAATCATGGTGGTATAAGACTGAAAGCGAACGGCTATTTACGTCAGTTTACGTTTGCAAAAACGATTTTGAAAACCTTGGAAAATGACTGTATTCTCACTTCCACTTATCGGCTGCTATAAATAAACAACATTGCTGGTACTGATCGGAAAACAATCCACGGGAAGTCTATCAAAGGCTTCTACATAATGATAGAGTAACTGCGTGGTGCGGAGTAGTCTGATTTCGAATAATTGGTGATGATCAACTCAAAGCGTTACCTTACCATGTTGCTAACATTTTTGATGTCTGAATTGAGAAGACATCAGATTAGCCTTGATAGAGTTTGGTTTCAACAGAATGGGGTTATTTGCTATACCATGCAAGAGAACCCGTGGATTTTTCTAGAGCTCCTCATTTCATTGCGATCATCGGATCTTTCACCGTGTGGTTATTTCTTATGGGGCTACCTAAAAGCTCGGCTTTACATTGAAAGACCACGAACTCTTAAAGCTCTTTCAGAAACCATATTATATGGATGGACAATTTAGAACGATGTCTGTATAACAATAGTTTCCACTTAGGTTGGCGTAATTTTTTACACTTGAATTACGTTCTGTTGGTTTGTGATTTATGTTTCTTAGATGACTTTCTATATTTAATCTTTGGAAGAAATAAAAATTAAAATTTGTTCAAAAATGTCCTATATTAGAGTGTTTTGAAAAACACTTCCTTGTCGGACCTTATGCAAAAGAATTTAAGTTTAGAGAACATATTTCCCAATTTATTTAGGCACTAACTTGCAACTTACAAGTAATTTTAACAACTAGGTACATCTTGTGTGTAAAAATAAACGTAAGATAAGACTGACAGCTGAGTTTATGCCAAAATACAGTTTTGGGCTTTGTTGAGTTCCTTTTGTTCCATTTTTGGGATCGCAACAAGCAAAAACAGTCCAGATAAACGGAATTTGCTGCCACTACCTTATAGTTAAATGTAAGAATCGTAAAGAATCTTTTTTTCATATAATTTAAGTCACATTAAAATAATCCCTCTTATTTATGTCTTATAAAACATACATCCAAATTAAACTTTGCTTTCAACCAGCTCGTTGCAGTATTAAATTATCTAATTCGCTATTTGTCAATATGCCAATAGAAACTTTGCTGTATATTTCACTGATTTTAACATTTTCATTTATGCAAAAACACCAGCTTTCTTAAAAAAAACTGCATTCTTATTGTTCGAATTTTGTACTATTAGATCACATAAATACTGAGTAAATAGCACTTTTCCTCCGATCATGAAACATTGCCACGCGATGCCATCAGATGACATTGCTGGAACGCACACAAAGGAAGGTGCTACTGTAATCCGTTCAGCGAATACATATAGTAATAAAACTGTCAAAAATTCCCACTCATTTTAAATAACTACTCGTTATTGGCCGGTTTAAAAAAGTGTGGGTATTTCAGTAGTCAGGTGCACATTGACCGATTTTTAGGCACTCGTGTGTTAGTGCTGCGGCTAACTTGTTGCGGTTAGAAGTGGAGATTTAATTTGTATCTCACTATTAATCATAGTGTGTATTGTAAAAGTGAGTTGTTAAATTTTGATTCATCTGTTTAACGCAAAGGGGTAAATATAAAATATTATTATAAATGCTACATTGTAAACCTGGCTTCGGCGCATATCTTTCTGCGTTTCAGGGGCGGTTCAGGGTTGTGTCATGGTGATTTATTATTATATTATTCGCTGAATGTATAATAGTGTAGTTGTGGGAAGGGGAGCCATGGAAGCAGATGGCAGGACGGTATGGTTTCTTTAAAAGAAGAGGGTTAACTCTTTGAATATCCATAAGGGATAAGTGAGGGGTTCGCCGTCACATAGCTTGTTGCTTAAACATGATAATGCACGACTACATATCAGTTGCTACAACCGTAACGCTCTACAAGCTTTAGAATACATCCTACGCCCTATATTTGCCAAATCTTGCGTCTAACACCTACGCTCTGTTTGTTACAATGAAAAATGCTGTGTGCAGTAAGATGTTCTCCTCCAACGATGAGCTTCAGTCGACTGTCTATAAGTGGTACCGTACTATACTCAACGAATAATTTACAGCAGCTTTAGGAAAACTGCCGAAGCCATGCAAAATATACCTCTAATAATATGTGTATCCACTTCTCCCTCATTTTTAAACATCTCAAGTAAATTCACGTTAGAATATAAAAAAAAATTAAACAGCAAATGGCATGGCAAATACGTGGACAGAAAATAATAGATACATTTTGAGTCCTTCAAAAAATCACAGAAAAACGACGTACCCGTCGATAGACAAGTTTTCTAACAGCTACTTAAGTCTCAACAATAGAAAGCCGGAAAATACTTGTGGTTGGCCTAACATATCTTTATCTTGCACTACTTATTAGTTTATGTTCATTTCCAAACATAACGTTTCCTTATCTTTTGTTCAAGATCATTTGAAATAAGGTATAAAAAATTAAACATAGACGCGTGTTGATAAAGAGAGAACCAGCTTTGAACTTGCACCTATATAGAAGTTGGAGAAAATAAGACAACTTCATTGTTAGAAAACATAACCAAATGATAAGCAATAAAATAGAACCTTAAAACCATAACCAATACACTGAAGTAATTCAGCAGTTTGAAGACCATGGAAAACAACATTAAAGATGAGAGATTTCCAACAATTAAATTATAGTTGCACCAAAAAGAAGAAGGCGCTGCTACTTTTTGTTGTGTTTAAGTTGCGCTTTATGATCTGGCATTATCATGACGCTTTTTGCTCTCTGTAGCTAGCTCTTGTTCTGATATAGTACCCCACGGAAAGAATCCCTTTCAAACAACCCTGCGTATAAGGGCCCGGTTTATATTTGTCCAAAAGTGACTGTTTTTTTTTAAATAAAGGACCAGATCCCACACTTCAATGTCTCTTTCAAATGCGTTTTGTCTTCTTTCAGATCGATTCACCGAGTGTTGGGGACGAATTTACTTTTCATTCAAAATGGGACAATTTATTTTTGAGGTCCAGGCTTACACGTAGCCAGTTTGGAATCCATTTTTCATAAGTGCTTACGACCTCCTTGATGTCGCTCTAAATTTGAACGATTCTAACTGTACCAAAGTACCAAAGACTTGTAAAAATTGTAGAATAATTTTTCTGACTCCTGTAATGAAGTTGCCTTACAAGCGTTGAAATAAAGGCTCATCCATGGCAGACCATAAATACAAAGAATTCTTTCTGACTTTTAGTACTAAACTCATAGCCAGGGAAGGTTGGATTGTTAAACACACGGATTGGGGATCGAAATATTTAGTAATAATGAACTTGCATAGCGACCAAGTAACCCTGGGAAACTTCCTGATCTTCTAAATTTATATATAACACGCAAAATAGCAAAAAACAACTCTATAATAGAATTTAACTATGACCTCACATCCGGCTACACTCCAGTTGTAAATGTCATAAATAATACAGTAGTTCAAAAATTACTTCCATATAAAATAATAACAAAAATGCCGATTAGACAAGACCGTTAAAAACCAAAGCCTGGCTCGGGGAAAAATTTTTTATCAGTGCTCTAAAGTACGTTTTTTCTTTAAGAATTTTTATATCATAACAAATATTCTTTAATATTAAACTACAAATAAAAATAATTTTTAGGGGTCTTGCATTTCGTATACAAAACCAATATAAATAGTTACTGCTTTATGTTATATTGCGTGAAAATGCGCAGGTAGCAAACAATATCTAGAATCTAGAAACAATAGCTAGAATATTCGTTTATAGATATTCATAGATTGTGTCGTACATGTACAGACTACAATCAACAAGGATCCACGATTGGGTGTCCGGGAAATGGAAAATAACCTGGGGAAGCTGTAAATTAAAATACGTGAACTTTAACAGCATAATTGACTTGATAGTAATCGAAAAAGAAGAAACATCGTTCTGGAGTTATGGTTTGTTTGAGATTGTTATGAATGAACTAGATTTCTCAAATAGTTATAAGATAAAACGACGGTCTACAGCTTCGATTCAGAAGGAAAAGCTTAATCGTCCCAATAGAAGATTTTTGTACTATGTGGCTCGATATTTTAAAGATAGGCCTCGTGTTCCACCCGGCTGTTATTTCAGACTTTTTCGCAAAAACGCAAAATAAAAATACAACTGCATATTGATACCAACCAGTGCTTTGAATTTACATAAAGTCGAACGACGCACTTCTGGGGCACCCTTTAAAAAATAAAAACTTTGCCCGGGGAATTTTACCCACTCTCCCCCATTCTCTCAACATACCTGCCTAGAAAGTGTAAACCTCAGTCTGCAACTGAAATTCCCAGAAGATTTTGATGAAGCAGCTCAGTATTGTACTTAAGTATTACAAGTAGTCTGGAAGTCCACCCACAAAAAGAACAAAAACAACAAATGGCACGAACACTGCTACACATTCTGCTGACATTCGTCAATTGATGGCCGAAGTGTCAAGGTAGACGGATTTGGCAAAAGTCACGAAACTCTGCAAATCAACATATTTATGATAGATTAAGCAAAGACCTGGAAACTATATGTTACAATTTCTTTCTCTACTACCCATTTAAGTGCTAATTGCCCCCAACGCTGCTTCACTTCAGTGATCGGACGAGAACCGGCGTCTTCAACGTGATATGGTCGTTGCATCTATTCTGCCTTAAATCGTCTTACCTCGTGTGGGTGATTGGTCCAACGCCGAGGGCCCCGTTACCTCGGGACAACTGGTATTGGGTTACACCCTCCGATGCTAGTTTTTTATCTGGTAGGGGGTACCACGTGCAGGCGAGGTTGACATTTGGATAACTAGATGTTGGCGCCATCCTTTACCCTCCAAAACCATACAATACTAACCTATCAAAATAATTAAAAATATTGCAATCTTTGCTTCCCACTTAACTGAAGTCTTCAAGGCCCAGTCAGACCATGTTGATTAAGAAATAAAACACTTAATCGACGCGCCCTGCCAAATGTCTCCGCCTATAAAGGCTTATCAGTAGCTCGGATTTCTTACCACCATTTCTTAACTCATAGAATCCCTAAAGTAATTCCTAGACATCTCGAAGAAAATAAGTTTTGCAACGCAGCATTTACTGTGTTTGATAAGATATGGCACAAAGGTTTACTCCTTAAATTAAAAAACTCTCACTACTACTACATCCTTATAAAATTATATTTATCTAACAGAAAATTTTTTATTTTACATTCAGTCCAGTAATATAATTTTTACCCTATTAAATTTGTTTGACAACACAAATCGGCTCTATTATGGAGCCATCTAAAAACCTATTATACAAAATAATCTCAACCTGCCTCAAAATTGGTACATCAAACGACGAACAAAAGATAATTCATCCAAATTTGTCATATTACACTTATCAGGAGGCGTGACACCTGTATCAATAAACAGAGTAGCAACAAAAAAGTACCTCAATCGTCATCTACATCAAAGTCTCATCTAATCTAAAAAAGACAACTTGATATGAACAACAAAATATGGGAAAATCTGAGATATGCAAAGTCTTCATTAATCAACACCCTCTAGAAATTTTAAATCAAAATACTAAAGATGACTGCAAACCCTCCATGGTATGTGATAGCTCTATAATGACCTGAAGATTTCCTTTGTCACAAGTGAAGTACTGATAATGACTGAAAGCTACAGCAACTAAAGAGCAAATCTCGAAAATCCTGCACCCATGGCTTAATCACAACAAGACTACACAGAACACGGCCCCAAGAATACAGAGAAGGGAAAATACTATTAGATGATTCGCTTGCAAGCTAATAAATTCAAAAAAAGTTCTCGTAGAAAAAGGATTATATAAACTTAAGTAGATTAACACTACAGTCGGTTATTGTGATTATGTTAATGATAACAGGAAAGAATAAACCAAAGCTATAATTGTATTACATTACTGTAACGCGAGAAACTTGAATTTGAACGATTTCACAAAAGCTTTCTATTTGAAGTTTCTTAAGGTCGGTTCATACATATTTGTGGCGGCACAAATAAGTGTAAATTAACCTTTAGCATGTATTATAAGAAGTGTAATAGTAACTACTATTAGAAAGCGCACTAACCCGTCAAGCATCGGTGGTTCAGTGGTAGAATGCTCGCCTGCCACGCGGGCGGCCCGGGTTCGATTCCCGGCCGATGCATTGCTTTTTGTTCCCTCCATTGTCATGAGTTAATTTATTTTAAATTTTAGACCTCTGCGAAGTTAGAGATAAAATCTCCCAATTGCCAACGAATTCTGGAGCAAACGCGGACGCCAGGGGTGGGCGCGGTTCGCTTCGGGCGCGCACTCCGTCTTTCATGCCTTCCCAAAGAGGAAGTCATTCCGCCTTTTATTTTTCACATCTCCGAGCCGTTAATTGCAACGCCAGATTGCATCGCGATCGAAACGCGACGCTACAAATTAAATCGTAATGGAACCGGCCCCTTTGTTTCGGGCTCCGCTGACAAATCCTTGAATGAGCGAGTGCCGTTCTAGCACGAGACTCCCCAGCGGGGCGCAGCACCTCCTGGTTTATTGTATGGTAATTAGAACACGGCGAAAGTCGCCGCAGAGCCCCGCTGCGCTCCAATGCATTCAACAGGGAACCCTCCGTCATGTCATATTCGCCAGTCTTCTCACCTGCAATGATGGATGACAAAACAATGCTCGACAATAACGAGTTATTATTGCTTCACTTTTTTTATATGTCCGCCTTGATTGAGGCTCGACAACTGTTCGAAAGCTCGTCGTTCGCATTTCGCGCCGTTACATCGCTGGCTACAAGCCGCGGCAGACGACGTCCAGGCTTACAAATTAATTTGATGTTTAATCGAGCTTTCCGCGATGACGCAGCAACTGAGGGAAGTTTTTTTTTGCAGACAAGCGATCTGGACACTTTTCTCTGCAAACAAGAGTGGGAGCGGAGGCTCGAAGAAGAACTCGACAAGCCTCGCCGAGAGGCTACTTCCCAGCTAGATGACTTCTTCGAGCCTTCCCACAACCGCCAGCAACCCAACATGAGCTACGTGTCCATGCGGACTCTGCCAGGGACGGACGACGACGTGTTTCTGAGGCCGCCGCTATGGGAGGACATAGCGAGCAGCATACAGAACATAGACCCGGAGAACGCGAACATGCTCGTGGGGACGGGGCACGTGAAGCTAGAAGCCGTCGACGATCTTGCCGTGAGCTGCGCCCCGACGCCGCTGCTGTCGCCGCTAGAAATCAAAACTGAAAAGGTACCGCAGTCGGTTCGCCCCTTAGCGCAGCTAAAGCAACTCTCGGTGCAGGTCCTGCAGCAGCCAGCGCCCACCCTCCACCTGATGGGCACCCCCAGCTCGCCGTACAGCCAGCAGCAGCCCACCAGCCCGCCCCAGCAGCAGCAGCCGTACCAGCAGCAGCCCCTGCACCACCCCAACAACAACACGCACCCCCAGCAGTACAAATACACGGGGGCAGGCACGCCAGGCCCGGCTCCAGCGAACGCTCTCTATCCGCCCATGTCTCGCTTGATGTACACCTCGCCCCTCACGCCGCCCAGCTCGGAACCCGGGTCTCCCGGGGGAACCCTCCCCCGGCGCACCCCGCCGCCCCCCTACCCGAACCCCGGCTGCCAGCAAACATCCGCCACCGTCCACGGAAATGCCCACCGGCTAAACGCACCCTTAGTTAAATATAATAGGAGAAATAATCCCGAGCTGGAGAAGAGGCGGATACATCATTGTGATTTCATCGGTGAGTGCAATACAATACTTATATAGCATGATACTAACTTGTGGAGGTGGAAACCAAGGTACCTTACTGATAAAGAATGTAAATTTAATATTAAGCTTTTTAATAATTAATTGGCATAAAAAAATTGTGGTCGCTCCAAATTGAACTTTTGGTTTTAAGTTGCATGCTGAATTTGTACAATTGGTATCCAAACATATAGTAAAGTCTACCAATGATCACCAGGAACGCTGTGCTGGGTTTTAGAGAACAGCATTTTTCTTTAAATGACTGTGAATTGTCAAAATTGTCATATATGGGGAAGTAAAAATCCGCGTGCTATTCACATCTACAAAAAATTCTTGAAGACAAAGCTAGCAACGCTATTAATGTCAATGATGTACGCTATAGGGAGATGCCAAACCACTTTTTTTCAATGAAGTCAACGATTTGGACTTGAGTTATGTTTAAACAAAATGGCATATCACGCAGCACGTGAGAAGCTCACTTTACTTCAACCCAAATTTCCTGGTCTTGCTATCTAACCCCATTAGACTTTTCCCTCCGAAGCAATTTTAAGAAGAATTTATGTCAAACATCAGACCTGTAAGTGTCGAAACAGAGTCGCATTTGCGCGTCGGTAGAGTCGTAGAGCGTATTTGGCCGACATCATACTTCGCACATAACTGCTAAGTCGGCACTTTAAACTGCTGGTAATAAAATTAGGATGTTTCAATATTTTGAGTTTTATCCATATAAAAAATCCAGATAAAATAATACGTGCAATCAAATGCCGAGTCGTCAAATACTAACTTTATTCACTGGGGCGCTGCATGGTGGCTCTTTAAGAGCTAGGGCGCAGGACCTAATCAGCTGGTGTCAGTTTTCCAATAATGGTCGAGTCTCACTTGGCTTATTAGTGGGTTTCCCGCTCATGTTGAATAGGGTTTAGAAAGTATGGACACGTCTACGTCGCCTCACGATAATTTAAAAAAATTGGGAAAATGTATGCTGCAGTTTATCAACCCTTAGAGGAAAACGCAAACAAGAAAAACTTAATTGACGTCACACAGTTATTTATTAATATTTAGGAAGATGTAATACAAAAAGGTAAAAAATGCAAATGGACATAATCAGTATAAAAAGTTAACTACATAAGAAACCAGTCAGAAAAATACGATACACGAAAAACAAAAAAATAAAATTGAAATGATGAGCTCAATTTTGAATAAAGAAATATGCCTAAAACAGAAAAAGCCACAGAAGAAAGGATTAATCAAAAAAAATGGCAAAAAGGGGAGAAACAATTAAAATGGAACAAATAAAATAAAATAAAAGAGTAGAAGCATTTAAAATATTTATGCGTATATTTAGGCGTAAACCCTCCAAGGCCCTTCTATTTCATTTTCAGACCTTTAGAGCCGCATATTGTACAGCGAATTCTAACAAATAATAATCCAGCAAGCGACCGGGGTGCATGTGCGGCTGTTTTCGACCGAAATAAGCGTTGCAGTGGTTCCTATATAATAATTAGGGAGCTTGCTAAGGGAATTCAAGAACGTCCTACTTCAATAGATTGTAACAAAGGGTACGGGGGTTGCATCTGAGCTCCCCGGAATACAATTTATTTCCTAAATTATTAAACTATTTGAAATACGTTTATGTATTAAATATTTACCAAAACTTCAATACCAACAAATATATATACACGTAAATCATCGTATTGAACTAATGAAAACAAATAATCAGAAAGATTAAATCAATAATACAATTTATGATGTCAAAAAGTTTACATAAAAAAGGTATGTGGTCAAAAAGAGTACATAATTAAAAAATTAAAATAAAAGAAACAGAAAAAGTGCTTATCGATTTGACATTATATTATAGTTGCAGAAAACGCATAAACCTACAATAACAATTTAAATATATTTGACAATAAAAAGCAAGAGAGCTAGAAGATTTTTACATAAACTCGTAAAGAACACTAAACAGAGAGAAATGGGAAAATAAACAAAGTGGAAACAAAAAACAAACTTAAATTCAAAAATGCGATAAATATAATAGAAACTCAAGTGGGGCGAAGAAAAGCAAGTGCGACAGTGGAATAATAAATTAGAAAAAGTTAAAAGAAGCTAATGCATTAAGTCAAATGTACTAAAAGAAGGAATGATGCGAAATCAAAACTTCGAAACAATGAACGAAGTTGGTGGTAATTATATCAGTTATTGTATTGTAACCAGATGTTTCTCTGTCTTTAGACTCACATAATATTCTTCTTCCGCTTGGAAAGAAGCACAATTGTCTTCATATTATACAAGACTTTATGGTATTGTGAAATCAGTAGATGAAAGAAAAGCTCTTGATTGACCTATATTACCACTAACATACACAACAATAAAGAGACAAGTAATTTTAGCATAGGCATCAAAGACATATAAGAGAAGAATTCCCTTGCCCCCCCCCCCCCCCAATTTTTATACCATTTCTAATATATGATATAATTGACCTTGTGGAGCCTCTCGCGTAGCCTATAAGCGGCACTGGATGAAAAACTATTGATAACTGTTATATTGCCGATGCTCTGGTTGGACAACAAACTAAGAAACATAAAGAGAGCTACGGGAGGCTTCTGTATAAATAAAAACAGAAAATGTCTGCTCTAAGTTTGGATTTAATGATTAACTACTTCAATATTTTACATCCCAAAGGAAAAAGCTTTTGCCGTTATCTTACGCTAATATCGATGAACCATTTGACAACATCAAAGTACCAGATACTGTTATGGATAAATATTTGTAATTTCTCTTCAAAATTCGCTATATTTTGACGTACGAGAAGCAAAGCCTTGCTGAAGGCAGCTATTGTGATTTATTGCATCTCTGGAATGTCATTGGTGTAAAGCAAGTATAGGACTGGTACCAACACACTGCCCTGGGGTACACGAATTTTTTTGGGAAGAGGAAAAGTCATACAGCTAAGTTTGGATGTTATGATGATACTACTGTAATATTCTACATTAAAAAAAACTTTTGCCCTTTAGTGTCGATGAATCAGTACCAGATACTGCTAAGGATCAGTAGGGCGGACATATGTCTGAAGTTTACATTATTGGCTGCACAGTGGCTCCTTGCAATCTCTTGCTATTCTGAGATTAAAATATTTATTTATTCAGCGAATGACATTATAGTAAACAATTTTAGGACTCCCGCAATGGTTCTTGCAGTCCTGTTTGAAAACTTGAGCATTAAGGGAATATTGAAATAGCCTTGAAACTAAGGTCCAAACTATCCCGGACAGATCCTCCAACAAAAGCACATTAAGTAAAGGGAAGGCTTCAACCAAAGTAATTATTTAAGACACGGCTCGTTCATCCAAAGTGCAATTATCTGCGTAGCAAATTTTCTGTGAATAGTTACCACAATTTTTCTCTTAACTAAAGTTAGTTTTTGCAATATTTAGTCAATAGCTGGGGGAAAGAATTATGATTTCGGAAAACCTCATGCGAGTGGTCTTAATACAACGAAGTATGGGGCCTATCGGTAAGCATGTTTCTTTAGCCAAAAAAGAAATTGTATTATTTAAGCAGCATAAAAGAAGAAAAAGAAACGAAAAAGAATAGGTAAGTCGGGTCTCAGGGTTAAATATTAATCTGCTGTTGAGATACAAACCAAATCAACAAACGTTTCCAATTCTCGATAGATGTTTACGCAAAGTTATACATGATTTTACCATTCCGCAATGAGATGAACGTTGAGATTGCTGCTATAGAAAATACTGGTTTTAAAAATGGCGTCTTACATAGTGTACTGAATATCAAAATGATAGGAATCTGGAAAAACAACACAAGAAGGAGGGCTAAAGATAAATAAAAGTCTAAAAAATAGCTTTCATCTATTTAACCAAACTATAGCTGTCATAAAAAAAGAAAAATTACACAAAAGAAGGCTTTAAAGACAGATCAATAATAAAGGTGTAGTATGGACCTGAAAGTCTATTTAAATTAATAGAAGGAAGAATAGAAAAATCTTTAACTTCGTTAACTTGAGCAGATCCTGACAATCCCAAGAAGGGACTGTCAACAACAGTCTTTTGACAGTTAGCACTCTAACAATAATGACTACTGTTTTTTAACCCCAAAAGCTTCGTTTTTTTTAAAGTAGTTGTTGTTTGAACTTCTTTAGATTGGAAATTACATTTGCTTCTGTTGCATACTCCAATGATTGGTCGGTTAGTCATCTTACTCTTCGTCATTTGCTATCAATTCTGGATTGTTCTCCGACTTGCACATTGTTTATCCAATTTTCTGTTTCTCTGTGCATATCGTCACTCTATTTAATTAATGATCTGCTTCTATTAATTGGCTGTGCCCTATTAGCTTAGATGACACATTATATGACAATATTAAGCGTTTTTGTTCTTTGTTTATTGCCTTGTTTTGTATTCTATCGTTCGTTGTTATTGGGCGTCTCAACTTTATTAAAGTCAATCTTCTGCCGTCGTATGAATTCCTGATTTTTTTATCATTTTTATTTATTGTGTCTTGTCATTTTTTGCTATATACATATATAATTCTATACAGTTCTAAGTAGAATCATTTTGTTTTCACTTTAGTTTAAGCTTCTTCTAAGCATTGTCATGTTTCTATTTCATTCGAGTGCTGTTTTTTATTCTTTATTTTCTCTGGTTTCTATGTACGTCTCTTGAAATTGGCTTATTTAAATTCCCCAAATCCCTTGTGTTTTCCTTTTTAATTTTTCTTCTGTAATTAGAGTTTTGTTGTTTTCATTTAATTCCCCTTTTTCAAGGTTGGCTTACACTGCTGGTGTGATTTTTTAATGCTTTTGATATTTTGTTGTTGAGAGTTTCTACCAACTCTATGTTCCGAGTCATTCCGTTTTATTTTTCTTATTATCTTTTCATTCTTTCATTTTCGAAGTAGGTTTAATAATGGGTCTTGTTGTTTAAGTACAGCACTGTCTGTGGGCTTTCTTTTCCGTTATGTTAAATCTATTTCATTTTTAGTTATACCACCCCAACTCACCCAAATTTGTTTTTTCGTAAAGATGTTCTTTAAATATGCTTGGTGAAGAATTTGTTCTCCTTTTTCTGCCCTTTGAGTTATAATTTCCTATTAGTCTTTCGAATTCATCCTTCTGGGTTTAAACTTTGGCATTGGAATATCCCATAAGAAGAGTATAGTAATAGTCGTGCTATTTTAACGTCTCCATAGAAGCTTTTGACTTTTCCGTCTTTATGGGTTGTTTCAGGGGCACAAAATTGCAAGAGTTTTATTTGTTATTGATTAGGATGAACGTGAAGGACCCCATGTGCACTAGCGTTGTTTTGATGGTGATCATCTACACATAGTTTCTTATGTACCTTTGCAAATTTTGATTATATTCCAATTTATGCATTTTATTCCTGCTTCTATTTCTAGAAGTTTGTCTCGCATTATATTTTAACATTTTAACACTCTTGTATCTTTTTATGTTTGTGGAGGGTTTTGCATACTTTAGACCCCCCCCCCCCCCACAGAAGCCGTGCAACTAACCGGATAATTGTTAGTGGACGATTCTGGATATCATAGAGGGGTTTTGGCAATTCAATAGCCAAGAGTGATGGTGATGAGGAGTAGAATGCAGGATGGAAAAGAAATGATATTTAGGTTGAAGCATGGTTGACCAAGTTTATTTTTTTGTCATCTCTCCAACTTGTAGAGCCATATCTCGTTTGCGCTTCATGTTGCTGTCCGGCAGGTTTTTAAGCCATGTGGGAAGCTATTGCGTTATAGACAATTATTAGTTCACTTTCGTAGACTTTTATCCCCCTTACAATTTGTTTTTGATATGGTAATGATGTATATTATTGAAAAAAATCAAAGTACAAATTAAAACTCGAGTAATTTGGAAAAGCGTCAATCAAACTGTACTCCATAAAAAAACAAATCAATTTAATAGCCAATTCAAGGCAAAAAATAATGAATCAACATTTAATGCAATGACTCGCTGGAGTTTAAATTAGGTGTGTTGCATACCTAGTTACGTTATGATATAGAAAAATAACCACCAACCAATTAAAATTGGCCTGCTACCGAAATAAATAATTTGTATTTTTTCCTGCTACGCATACTAAAAAATCACTTATTTTAATGCACATGCTGCTTTTAAATGACAAGGTCGCAATACTAATATATATATATTTGGACAAAAGAATTATGTCAAGGCAATTCGGCAAAAATCTACTGCAGCCTAATTGGAAGTAGGTTGCTGGTTTAGTATAGGGATCAAGAGAAGAATTGCCTTGCACCCCATCATTTTTATACCATTTCTATTATATGATATAATTGACCTTGTGGAACCTCTCGCGTAGTCTATAAGCGGCACTGGATGAAAAACTATTGATAACTGTTATATTGCTGTTGCACTGATTGTACAAAAAACTAAGAAAAATATAGAGAGCTACGGGAGGCTTTTGTATAAATAAAAACAGAAAATGTCTGCTCTAAGTTTGGATTTAATGATTAACTACTTCAATATTTTACATCCCAAAGGAAAACGCTTTTGCCGTTATCTTACGCTAATATCGATGAGCCATTTGACAACACCAGAATACCAGATACTGTTATGGATAAATCTTTGTAATTTCTCTTCAAAATTCGCTATATTTTGACATATGAGGAGCAAAGCCTTGCTGAAGGCAGCTATTGTGATTTATTGCATCTCTGGAATGTCATTGGTGTAAAGCAAGTATAGGACTGGTACCAACACACTGCCCTGGGGTACACGAATTTTTTTGGGAAGAGGAAAAGTCACAGCTAAGTTTGGATGTTGTGATGATACTACTGTAATATTCTACATTAAAAAAAACTTTTGCCCTTTAGTGTCGATGAATCAGTACCAGATACTGCTAAGGATCAGTAGGGCGGACATATGTCTGAAGTCTACATTATTGGCTGCACAGTGGCTCCTTGCAATCTCTTGCTATTCTGACATTAAAATATTTATTTATTGAGCGAATGACATTATAGTCAACAATTTTAGGACTGCCGCAATGGTTCTTGCAGTCCTGTTTGAAAACTTGAGCATTAAGGGACTATTGAAATAGCCTTGAAACTAAGGTCCAAACTATCCCGGACAGATCCTCCAACAAAAGCACATTAAGTAAAGGGAAGGCTTCAACCAAAGTAATTATTTAAGACACGGCTCGTTCATCCAAAGTGCAATTATTATATTTCTGTGAATAGTTACCACAATTTTTCTCCTAACTAAAGTTAGTTTTTGCAATATTTAGTCAATAGTTGGGGGAAAGAATTATGATTTCGGAAAACCTCATGCGAGTGGTCTTAATACAACGAAGTATGGGGCCTATCGGTAAGCATGTTTCTTTAGCCAAAAAAGAAATTGTATTATTTAAGCAGCATAAAAGAAGAAAAAGAATAGGTAAGTCAACAAACGTTTCCAATTCTCGATAGATGTTTACACAAAGTTATACGTGATTTTACCATTCCGCAATGAGATGAACGTTGAGATTGTTGCTATAGAAAATACTGATTTTAAAAATGGCGTCTTACACAGTGTACTGAATATCAGAATGATAGAAATCTGGAAAAACAACATCAAAACTTTAAGAAACATAAGAAAGGGAGTTAAAGAGAAACAAAAGTCTAAAAATAGCCTTTATTTATTTAACCAAATCATAGAAGTAATGAAGAAAATTAGAGAAATTAGACAAAAGAAGGCTTTAAAGAAAGATCAATAATAATGGTATAGATAACCTAAAAGTCTGCTTAAGTTAATAGAAGGAAGAATAGAAAAATCTTTAACTTCGTTTACTTGAGCAGATCCTGACAATCCCAAGAAGTGACTGTCAACAACAGTCTTTTGACAGTTAGCACTCTAACAATAATGACTACTGTTTTTTAACCCCAAAAGCTTCGTTTTTTTAAGTGGTTGTTGTTTGAACTTCTTTAGATTGGAAATTACATTTGCTTCTGTTGCATACTCCAATGATTGATCGGTTAGTCATCTTACTCTTCGTCATTTGCTGTCAGTGCTGGATTGTTCTCCGACTTCACATTGTTTATCCAATTTTCTCTGTGCATATCGTCACTCTATCTAATTAATGATCTGCTTCTATTAATTGGCTCTGCCCTATTAGCTTAGATGACACATTATATGACAATATTAAGCGTTTTTGTTCTTTGTTTATTGCCTTGTTTTGTATTCTATCGTTCGTTGTTATTGGGCCTCTCAAATTTATTAAAGTCAATCTTCTGCCGTCGTATGAATTCCTGATTTTTTTATCATTTTTATTTATTGTGTCTTGTCATTTTTTGCTATATGCATATATAATTCTATACAGTTCTACGTAGAATCATTTTGTTTTCACTTTAGTTTAAGCTTCTTCTAAGCATCGTCATGTTTCTATTTCATTCGAGTGTTGTTTTTTATTCTTTATTTTCTCTGGTTTCTATGTACGTCTCTTGAAATTGCCTTATTTAAATTCCCCAAATCTCTTGTGTTTTCCTTTTTAATTTTCCTTCTGTAATTAGAGTTTTGTTGTTTTCATTTAATTTCCCCTTTTCAAGGTTGGCTTACACTGCTGGTGTGATTTTTTTAATGCTTTTGATATTTTGTTGTTGAGAGTTTCTAGCAACTCTTCTTTCATTTTCGAAGTAGGTTTAATAATGGGTCTTGTTGTTTGAGTACAGCACTGTCTGTGGGCTTTCTTTTCCGTTATGTTAAATCTATTTCATTTTTAGTTATACCACCCCAACTCACCCAAATTTGTTTTTTCGTAAAGATGTTCTTTAAATATGCTTGGTGAAGAATTTGTTCTCCTTTTTCTGCCCCTTGAGTTATAATTTCCTATTAGTCTTTCGAATTCATCCTTCTGGGTTTAAACTTTGGCATTGGAATCTCCCATAGGAAGAGTATAGTAATAGTCGTGCCATTTTAACGTCTCCATAGAAGTTTTTGACTTTTCCGTCTTTATGGGTTGTTTCAGGGGCACAAAATTGCAAGAGTTTTATTTGTTATTGATTAGGATGAACGTGATGTACCCCATGTGCACTAGAGTTGCTTTGATGGTGATCATCTACACATAGTTTCTTATGTACCTTTGCAAATTTTGATTATATTCCAATTTATGCATTTTATTCCTGCTTCTATTTCTAGAAGTTTGTCTCGCATTATATTTTAACATTTTAACACTCTTGTATCTTTTTATGTTTGTGGAGGGTTTTGCATACTTTAGACCCCACAGAAGCCGTGCAACTAACCGGATAATTTTTAGTGGACGATTCTGGATATCATAGAGGGGTTTTGGCAATTAAATAGCCAAGAGTGATGGTGATGAGGAGTAGAATGCAGGATGGAAAAGAAATGATATTTTGGTTGAAGCATGGTTGACCAAGTTTATTTTTTTGTCATCTCTCCAACTTGTAGAGCCATATCTCGTTTGCGCTTAATGTTGCTGTCCGGCAGGTTTTTAAGCCATGTGGGAAGCTATTGCGTTATAGACAATTATTAGTTCACTTTCGTAGACTTTTATCCCCCTTACAATTTGTTTTTGATATGGTAATGATATGTATTATTGAAAAAAATCAAAGTACAAATTAAAACTCGAGTAATTTGGAAAAGCGTCAATCAAACTGTACTCCATAAAAAACAAATCAATTTAATAGCCAATTCAAGGCAAAAAATAATGAATCAACATTTAATGCAATGACTCGCTGGAGTTTAAATTAGGTGTGTTGCATGCCTAGTTACGTTATGATATAGAAAAATAGCCACCAACCAATTAAAATTGGCCTGCTACCGAAATAAATAATTTGTATTTTTTCCTGCATACTAAAAAATCACTTATTTTAATGCACATGCTGCTTTTAAATGACAAGGTCGCAATACTAATATATATATATTTGGACAAAAGAATTATGTCAAGGCAATTCGGCAAAAATCTACTGTAGCCTAATTGGAAGTAGGTTGCTGGATTATAATGATCATTAAATTTTAAGATCGTATATAAATTTTATCGGAACTACGAGGGGTGTTCGATAAACTAATTGGCCAAATGATGTTACTCCAGCACCTAAATAGTTTTTTGTTTTATTTTTTGACTTTATATTATTTGTCGTTAGTTATTCATGCTTTTCAACTATTTATAACAAAAATCGAAATATATGAAGCAGTATGACTAAATCGGCAATTTTACATATGCTATATGCTTTAATCAGCCCTTGTCGTCCATCCTTGAACATAAGCCTCCCCCATTGCCCTCTACCGTTCTCTATCCTGCGCCAGCTCCAACCATTTTGGGAGCTGTAGTTTTCTTGATGTCATTAATCCATCTCCTGTTTGGTCGTCTCCTATTTCTCTTTCTCCTCCAGAACCTCCATAGTGCGATTCGTTCCCACTTTTCTTCTGTCATTCTAGCAATGTATCCGGTCAATTTCCACTTGTTTTCCCATCTTACTTACTACGTCTTCTGTCTTAACCACGTGTTCCTTTTGTCGCGCTGCGATATACCCACCATTACCCGCTCCATTCCTCTTCGAGCTACTTTAATGTTGTTTACTACTGCTCTTGTTAATGGCCACGTCTCTGTGGAACACCTCATTACTGGTATAATGCACTGGTTATATACTTGGGCTTTTTGCAGTTTTCAAACTTCCTTCTAAATACATAGCTTAAGTTTCCGAAAATACTTCATCTTTGTTTTATTCTTCTCTTTAGTTCAGCTTTCCTTTAGTTACTTTTTGTCATAGTCTTCTACCTGCTCTATTTCCTCGTTGTCTATTGTTATCTTTCCTTCGTTTTCTTTTTTCTTTATTCATTCTTAATCTTATTCTTTTGACTCTTTATTTAATTCTTCCTCTCTTGCAGCTCCTCAATTTTGTCTGTGATCTCCACTGTCGTCAACAAATTTCAAATTATTTAGTGTTTCTCCGTCTATGTATATTCCCCTGTTTTCCCACTTTAGTCTCTTAAACATATTTTCCAATGGAGTTGTGAACAGTTTCGGAGACAAATTACCTCCCTGCCTTATCCGTTTTCCTATTTTTACTTGCTTTAACTCTTTTTGTAATTCAACAGTAAATATATGCCCTGGATTAGGGTGGAGTATCTGGAGTCTATTCTTCCGTTTTCAATAGTCTTCTACACCGTCGTAATTAATAAACGCTAGAGATATATGTAGATAGAATATATTCTGTGGTTTCCTCTGTTAGGACTCTCAGCTGATAGAAGTGAAGCTTATTAGTTAATCTCGTTGTTATTACTTTCGACAATGGTTTTGCTTATCGGTCTGTAATTTGATAATTTTGCTGCGTCTCCTTTTGTGTGTATAAGAACCATCTGCACTTCTCCATCCTTTAGGCATATTTCCCTCTGCCATGTACTTGTTGAATAATATGCAAATTTGTTTCCAAACGTCTCTCCTTCTTTTATTAGTTCTATAATAACTCCATCTTCTCCCGGAGCGCGAGGTTCTTCATTTCTTCGAGTGCATTTTTCACTTCTGCTACTGTTATCTGGGGTGTGTCCTCTGAGTTGACATTCATTATTCTCGGTCTTTTATTTTCTGAGTTTTATCTTTCTGTATCCTCTGATTTATATAGATTTTCATAAAACGTTTCAGCTGTTTTCGTAATTTTATCTATATTTGTGGTTGTTTTTCCTTTGCGATTTTTTAACTTTATTATCTTTTTTAGTACTTTGCGTTTTCTATTGTTGTTTAGATTTTTTTCTTTATATGTATGCTGATGTTTCTTTTCAAATTTTCTTATTTAGGTCCCTATACTTGTTTGAATTTCTTTCTGCATTCGTTACTGTTTTTTTTTCTTCCATTAGCTTTTTTTTTCTTCATTTCCTTTTTTCACTTTTCTTTTGTGTTTTTCTAACCATTTGAGTACCTGATTCTTTGATTGTCCATGTTATAAGCTTGCTTATTTCATTTATAAGCTTTTCATTTAAGTTGGTAGAAAGCTCTTATTTTATTTTGCAGGTGTCTATAGCCTTTCTCTCTTAAGATTGCAAGTTTTTGTCTTTCTAATTTTAAAGTTATTACCATCCTACCTCGAATTAATCTATGATCGCTGTTAGTGATAAATCTATTTAGCAGTGTCGCATCTTTGGCTGTTTTTATATGATGATCTAATATATATTTGTCTTATCTCCCTAGCTTTCTTTCTAAACTTACAATTCTATCTCCTCCTAGACGCTTCAACCGATTCCTTGAAACTTAAACACCACTTTCACAATTATATTTGCTAATTCAGCACAAAAAATCAGCTTTCTAACTTTAACCGTTTTTGAATTATTCAAATATTTTGATTATTGTCGCAAAAACATGTGGAATGTTCTACACGACTGCCTGGCGTCTAGATCAGGCTTCGTCAACGAAGCCTGCGGGGTCCCAGCTGGTATAATATAATCTATCTTATTTCGGGTCTTTCCATCTGAACTTTTCCAAGTCCATTGTCCCTTAGGCTTTTTATAGAAGAAAGTGTTCATTGCACATAGATTGTTGCTCTCCAGAAAGTTCATCAACATCGAATCCCAGGCCATGCTTCCACATTTCGTTCTTGTGCATCTTTTCGTATGCCAAGTTTGGCGTTCAAAATGTAGTACCTGTATTGTTTTTCTTTTATGCATTTACTATTATCGTCGTAGAGTTCTTCAATCTCTTCGCCACTATGGTCCTTGGTTGATGGGTAAATTTCTATTACCTTTACTTTATATTTTTGTGAGATCTTAATATTTAAGTAATTAAGAGTTACTACGACTCAATAAGGACGCAATCATTTCTAGATTTCGTGAGGATGTTGTTTTGGAAGAGTATGAATAATCAAGAAGAGAAAAGCGTGAGAAAAACAAATAAATACCTAGACGTTCGACAATCAAACAAAATATTGTTTAATGTAGTAAAACTGGCCAAAAATCACCAATCGTTAATTTTCCCGTCATAAATCGTAGAAATAAGGTTAAATACATTAAAATACATCTAATGGCGTTTAAATATAACGCTTACATCAATTGCTTGCAATTTAATCCTTTCCTTCTTAACGTGCTTTTTCCATGACTTCGCATCTTCGCATCCAAAGTATTTAGTCGAATTTTTAAATAGATCACTGATCCTAAGGGAAGGTGAATCAGATATGGCTGGGTTTACCCTCATTTAGTTTAGATGTTCCATTTATTAATCCAGTCAACAACTATGTTGCAAGCTCTTTGTAATTTTCCTGTAAAATTCGCTGTATTTTGACCTACTGGAAGTAAGGCGCCTCTGACGGTAATTATTGTGATTTGGTGTAAGCATATATAGGACTAGTACCAGCACACTGCCATGGGGTACACCGGCGTGAATTTTCTTATCGTTCGAATAAACATTTATGAGATGTTTGAGAAACTGCACATGAGATGCAAAAAAAAACGCGATTTAATTTATCCTAGTAGTTTTTTAACTATCACATCGGCCTGTTCTGTATTTATACTTTCTTCTTTTCTCAATGCTCAAAATTCACATCAAAGATTTAGAACTGTGATTATGACAAATCGGTTTCTTGGAGGAAAATATAAGTTTTATCACATGACTGTCTTAATTTTTGTTTTGTACTGAAACCCGCCAAACTACTACAACTTCAGCAGGAAATCAAAATATTTAATAAAGGACCCTTTTGGTTCGTCACATTTTGCAAACTTTAAAAATATCCCATATTGAAGCTTTACTTTTACCAAAAATAATGCGGCACAATGCTAAGCCAATAGAACGTTTGGGATTAATAAATTGAGTGCTAAATTGGCAGAAGGGCGTATTTTAAATTCCCACAACAAAATTTCCTATTACAGTCCGCACATCAAATCTTGCTAAACGTTGCTTGCAAATGTACCCCTACTTTGAGTGTGCGCAATAAAAAAAGGATTGAAATGGCAGGCTACAAGTCGCATCAACAACTTGCAAATATTTTTACGACCGCCCAACAATGTTTTTATTAGTAATGCCAAATGGGGTACATCCAAACCTTCTATAATATTTGTGGATGATTTTTTTAACTATTAAAATATTGATACGTTTCAGTCTGACTCACGTTTATATTGCTGACGTATGCTTCAATTAAAGAAAACTAACACAAATTATTAGTTTCTGCAAGTCGATCATTTTAGTAATTATAAAACAACACAGATTTGATTTATTTTTCAAAAACTTTACCAATGCATTTTGCGCTCAGTAGAACATAATAAATAAACCAAGTTATATTACGTATCATTAGTATAGTTTTTGGCTTTTAAAAAAGCAAATAAATGCTTGGTTTCTTAATGATAATAAAAGAGGCTCTATCCCACCGTCAGTTAAGTAGAAGCGTATTCGAGTTAATGTAGAAAAAAAAATATTTAAAAACATTTTGAAATACATGGGTACGTTGTACTCCGTCAGAACAAATATTCTATTGTATCAATAATGTGTCCAGTCACCACCGGCGTCGATAATTGCCTAGCATCTTCTAGGCATGCTTTCGATCAAATTGACAACGTGTTCATCCGGCAAAGGCCTCCAAATGCGACGAATTTCTCGTGTTAACTACTTCAAAGTGAAGACTTTTTTTTCACAAAGCGTGTGCTTGATGTATGCCCACACATTCTTAATCGGATTTGCATTGGGCGACTACGACGGCCAATCAAGTTTAACTATCCTACATTGCTTTTTCCACTCGTAGAGGTGTTTGGGGTCGTTGTCGTCCTGCAGGATCCAGTCTTTGTTTTTCTTGATGAACCAACCTTCGGCAGTAGGGAACAAATATTTTTTATAAATCTCTAGCATTTAGGTTATACGTAAACAACGTTCCGAAACCCTGTTTTAAGAAGCGGCCCCAAAGGTGCACTTATACTCGTTGTTTAATGGTCCTCTGTATCAACCTGTTAGTTTATGTTGACCAGGCTCGTGGGACGATAACATATCCCCAAACAGAATCTTCGACCGTAAAAATTTCATTGCTCCAATCTCGGTCAACATTGTCCTTTACCCCAAGCGAGTCGTTTCGTCTTATTATTTTTACCTAATACAGGTTTCTTCATTAAACTACGGCATTTGATATCTTCTGCACAGAGATGGGTTCGGATAGCTATGTACTTTTTCGATTTAAACCCGGGTTTCGCAAAAACAAGTTCACGATCTGTTTTTCGACTTTAGGTGACACGTTCTGGCAAGTCATCGACCGTGTTTGCTTCCTTATATCGCTGTACCTACTTTCTGACGAATGTTTTCGGCTTGTTCATATACTTAGCAGCCGTTGCATGAGACATTTTCGGACCTTATGGGTGGGTAAATGGAAACACAGCTTCGTAGCACAACGCGTACGCGGCATTCATGATGCTTTACGCGTTTCTCTAGCAATAATTCTATGCCATCTTTTGTGACAAAGCATCGAGGACAAAGGTTCCCTCTATCGTCCCGCAAAATAATTAGGGCGATACCTTTTGCCAACTGCTAATTATGCCGAACACGCTCGTACTTAACTGACTGTACATCCAATTTGGCTGGCTCATTTTAAACTTTGAAGTAATTGGATGGAATTTGGTATACCTATGCGTCTGCTCATACTTTTTGAGAACATTGTGCGCTGATACTATTAAACATAACTAAATGCTTAAACATGTACAATGTAAAAAAGTTGGGTGGCTCATCAAACTTTCTCTGTACTGTGTAACAAAATACTTTTGTTTTAGGATGTACCAAGGTTTACACCAAGAGCTCACACCTGAAGGCTCATCAAAGGATACATACAGGTAAGCCACTTAACAAAATAAAATAAAGGATTCAATACCATGCAGGCAAAATTATCGGACTATTAAACAATGAACATCTCATGTAGTATACTCTGCCCTTGAGGTTTTTGAACTTTGTTACAGAATGTAACATACTTTAGGAACAGTGTTAAGACTTTTATCGGTTTCTTTCATTTTCCATGTTTATTGAAATCTCCTTGTTTTTAGGACAGTTTTTAGTGATAAAGCTATGAAAAATAAATTGGTGGAATTAAAAAAAATGCAAATTTTATATTTCAGTTTACAAACTTTCTTTGTTTTCTACTTTTTATGTAGGCTACCAGCCTGTTTCTAAATAAATAAAGGGGGGGTACCTGAAAGTATTCCGAAGTTAATGATATTTCAGTATGTTGTTTGTGGATACTCTGTGAATTAGAATCTGAGTTTTAGACCTCGAGGACTCTGTGGTAACTTAGGGAACTGAAAAACCTCAAAAATTTTCACCTTTTTTACTTTTTGCTTATAACTTCTAAACCTTGCATTTTTAACGAAATACACCTATTTACAAAGTTAAAAAGAATTCAATCTTCATCAAATTTTACTGATCAAAAATATTTTTTGACTTAAAAGTTATACTGATACAGTAGTTCAAAGATACAACAAATTTCTCAAATTATCAAAAATAGCCAAAATGCAGGTTTTTGCCTTATAACTTTCACTTTTCAACATTTCTATTTGAATTATATTAGGTGCAGAACTTTTCACTCTATTTGGGTAAGGGTATTGTTAGGGAAATCATTATAATGGAATGACCTCGCGTAACCCATTTCTCAGGTAACAAGATTAAGTACAGGTGTTAGGGGAGAGTCAAAGACCGATCCCTCGTGACCCCTCCCTTCGCTCATAAATCCCCTCTTAATGATCCTTCTTTTACGTTCCTAAAGTAGATGTTCTTTTCATTTCAGTTTCGTTGTAAATGTTCAAAGTGAATATTCATTGGTGACTTCTTATTTGAGTGATATCAAACCCAAAAAGCCTTAACATCGACGGTTACTGGAAGGAATTGAGGAATTACAGTTCACACGGCTTGTCAAAAAATATATAACAACGAGAAATTGATTTTGGCCTTTTAAGTCGTAAACGTGACCCCAATCCAACCCGCTCTGGTAAGCCATCATTATTATTTGATTTCAACAACAAGTGCTTTTTATGCGAGGAAGAGGTTACTGAAGAATACAGACAAAAACAGACCAAGTAAAAGCGCAGTCAAAGTCAAAGTGACGCTCCCAGAGGTAGCAAGCACAGACTTAATTGTGCTTAACGCGGTATACCACCAAAAGAGTATTCAAAATTTTTACAAAATACCTGCATGTGTTCACAAAAGACCGGGATAACCTACTTCCAACATAGATCAAGCCATGGAAATTATATTCACCTTTCTCGAGAACAGTGACGAGTGCCAGTTTTCCCTTGGACAGTTGTTTGATGAGGTACCTGAAAATTCTCGTCCACGTGTTAAAATCATCTCTGGTTCACCCAACAAAGATTGTCGTATACTTCAAGAACACTGGTCACAAAATTTTGTCTGGCAACTGGTACTTAAACAAAAAAGGAAAGCCTCGAGAAGAAAGGGCTCGAATTGTGAAAACTGCAGGCAAAATTATTTTAGAGGATATCCGCTCTAAAATGTTCAGCACTACTGCTTACCCTCCCATTGATTTTTTTTATGGTGGTTTCCATCATGTTGTCCCAGAGACACTGCTTCTCCTCCTATATAAGATCATTTTGACAAATAAACGGGGTTCATTGGAATCGGGAAGAAGAAATGTCTTGAGGGGAAGAGGGAGTATATGGCGGAGGGGAGCACTCCTTATTGTTTCTACGTTTCTACGTGTTGAAATTTAGGAGCACCTAACATAATTTACATAAAAACTTGCATTTTTCTGCTATTTTTGATAATTTGAAAAATTTGTTGTATCTTTGAACCATTGTAACTCGGTAACTATTGTATCAAAAAATACTTTTGACGAGTGACATTTGAAGAAAATTTAAAGTTCTTCATCTTTATAACGAAGTATATTCCGCTTAAAATGCATGGTTTAGAAGTTACAAGCAAAAAATAAATAAAATTAAAAAAGTCCGAAAATCTTGAGGCTTTTCGGCTCCCTCCAAGTTAGCACGGGGTCTTCGAGGTCGAAAACTCAGATTCTATTCCACAGACTACACACAAATGACATTCCAAAATATCATTAACTTCGGAATTCCAGGTAGAAAGTACCTGCCTGCTGGACTAATGGTACTATGAGCCATGTTGGGGGTACCCAACAGATATATAATGTCGGTAGGGACGCGGTGGCTCAGATGCTTCAACCAGTCGGCTCTGTTCTCTAGCCGGCGCGCGTGAGTTCGAGTCCCGCTCAACCCATGGGTGTGTGTGAATGTCTTAGAATAAGTGCATGTTAGTGGGCACAATAAACCCTTGAGGCTGCAATGTCTGTAAGTGCGTAAAAAAAGTAATGTCGGTATAAAATGCAATAAGAAAAATTAAAAACAACTGCTGCAGTGCCTAAAGGTATATTTATTTGTGCACGGGTATACCTAAATTGATTTACTGTCCGGAAATCCCTCACAGATATTTTTTAATACAATAATATCGTTCTAGTTTTTTAGTTACTACAGAGAACAATGTTTATGAACAAAATAGCATAGTAACTCTAATTTAAACTGAAAACCGCTCATGAGTCTAACGGGATTCGAACCGCTCTCCCATCCCTTAGCACATAACATCGAGCTTTTGGCTGTCAGAACGTACTATAATATTAATTTTTTAAATAAAGTTTATTAAGCTTTTTTTATTTAACTCATGCCTAGAAACATCCAACTTACAAATTCTAGTGCAACGTTATGCAAATTTAAACTTTATGCCTGAAAAAAGGCTCGACTAAAGGTAAAAGTGCAAATTTGTTACTACAAAATTTGGCCCACTAACTTTTCCAAAAGAATTTATAAACATGGCAATAAATGCATGAGTTTGAAAGATTTCTACACGCTGCTAGAATCTCATTCGATTAATTAAGGGTGACATTGTATCGGAAGAATTCAGGACAGTCACCTCTTTTATTGTCAAATTTTTGATTATGTTACTTAGCCTCTAATTCTGTCATCATAAGCTGGAGCGTCATCGGTTACCGTTTTTAGAACTGCAAAGAAATTAAAGTTAAAGAACACTTCATGCACAGAAAACTTGACTCTTATCTTCGTGTGATGATCTTTGTTTTCGGACATAGGTAAAGCTGGTAAAGGTTAACCTGGGCATTGGCTGCAAGTTGGAGCGGTCGTTCATAATACAAATAGATTATCGAATTTTACTTTTCTACATTTTCGACCCTTTAGAGAGCTTATAAAAAGTGTAGAGTACCAAAATCTTCATCGTCGATTTGAGAACTTGAAGATTAACAGAGAGATGTTATACTTAAATGTTTGTCCAATTTAAATAGATTAATACAATAGAGGGAGTACGGAAATACGAAGTATGTCCAACTTCTAAGGTCTCCAAATTTTTTTCTGGAAAAGTACGTAAGAAGTTGAAAACTCTTTTACTTCTCAACGTAATCTCCGTCTAGACGTACACATTTTTCTCATCGTTACCATTGATTCCATCGCTGCTGAGAACACTTTTTAGGGATGTGCTTTGCTCACTGGAAAAATCGCTGACGCAACAGCGGCTCGATTAGAAAATGAGCGGCCACAGAGAGCGTCTTTTACGGTAGGATGAGACACCACGTTAAAGTCCGCTGTATTCACGCAGAAACAGCTGACGTTGTGCTTTACGAAAAAGTCGTTTTTCTTGCAATGCTGAAGGAACTTTTCCTTCAAAATCTGTTCGTAGCCGTCACTGTAATACCCTTTGGAGCACAATGCGTGAGATTACGCCTTTGATGTCCCAAAACTTTCCCAGCAGAGAGCCGAAACCTGAAATTTTTCGGCGGCCGTGAATCGGTGTGCTTCCATTGCGCTGACTGGGATTAAAAAATGGTATCCACGTCTCATCCATTGTCACAACTGACGAAAAGAAAGCACCATACATGGCGGCATCGTCAATATCCTGAGACATTGTGTTCGTCGCTCAGCATTCGTAGTTGAAGAAATTTTCCGCATTTTTAAGTCATCGTGCAAAATGGACTCCACAGATCCTACGGAACAGCTTCACTAGCGCAATTTTTATTTCGGTCTCGCTGGTCCATGGCCAAGGCTGCTACAGTTCATTTTTCACATAACTCTCAATTTTCTTTAAACTTTTCCACCCACGAACACAAATTTTTAATATCCACAACGCCTTCACTGCATGTCTTACTCAATTGGCGATAAATTTTGATTTATTATTTATTATTTTAAGTGTACAAAACAACGCTCACTGCAATGAAGGTAATTTGACCTGTGTACATTGTATAGTGTTGCCATCTATACTACGAATTCAGAAATATTTCCAGCGTATTTTAAAATTAAATTAATCTCACTGCTAGAAAAGAATTTGGGAACCTTAGAACTTGGGACTTCGTATCTAGAGGAAGTTTAACAAGCTAAGATATATATTTGCTTGCAAAAGTTCAAATTTTTTGGTACAATTTTTTGAAAGAGTCAACGTTTGCTGGCTCTTTTTAATTTTCTCTTCAACTGCTCGCACCAAACTGTTGGTCGCTAAGGCACCGTTACCCTCAACATTTATCATCGTGTCTTCTATTGAAGACATGTACCAAGTTTGATGGTAAATTTCATGTTCTTTAGTATTCCTCATATTCAAAAAGAAATCCTAGGCAAAATTCACGTACGACAAATCTCTTAAATTTTGTGACCTTATAATATATAAGATGGGTATACGATACGCATGCGCACCATCGCGACTGTTTAAAATTGACCTCGTTTTCTGGGCATTTCTTGTTTTTGTATTTTTATGTTCTTCTGAACAATAAACGGTGACGTTTTTTCAGGAGAAAAGCCGTACCAGTGCCAGTGGCCCGAGTGCGAGTGGAGATTCGCGCGGTCGGACGAGCTCACGCGCCACTACCGGAAGCACACGGGGGCCAAGCCCTTCAAGTGCGCCGTGTGCGAGAGGTCGTTCGCCAGGTCCGACCACCTCGCCCTGCACATGAAGCGCCACCTGCCCAAAACCGCAAAGTAGACGCGCGCCCAGCGCCGCCCGACGCTAGCAGCTTCACTAGAATCTTACCTAGAAATTGTAACACTTGCTTGAGAAATCGTTCTAGAATATCATTGAGATCTCAACCTAACGTTACAGAACGCGGATATTTTCTCATTATTTTTACATCACCTAATACGTACCTACTAGCTTATTTATAACAGATTAGCGTTATATACCAGTGATTTTAAATTAAAGGATAGAGTTAGTGCCCTTAAGCTATGCAACTGTGTGGCCTTTTCCAGTGTACTTAATCATTCACACGAGAATCAAAACTATTTTTATGCATCTTTCGGTGTAGCGGCAGCATTGCGATGAGCGCGATGCAGCGACCTCCTAATTCTAGCGCGCAAATGCACGTGGATGTTGTTAATGATGAACCTCATGACATGTTTTCGTTGTAGATGATTAAATTTCGTTGAGGCGGTTCGTGCGTTGTTAGTTACGTTCTGTCCGTTACTTTGTCCGTCTACGTAACATTGCCATTTTACTTACTAGTGTTGTGATTTAGATTGTTAATACTGAGATGTATGTCGTACGCAGTCGGTGACACGCGGGAGTCTATCTGTTTGCACGTCACGAGCTGTGCAAGTTTAATACTTGAAGTTACCAAATATGTACATGTGTCGAGTTGTACATAAATAAAAGTAAACTGACTAGGTACTAGTCAAACATTCCAATATAATGTACAGAATATCTTTATTTTAAACCAGGTATCCATATCGATGTATTTATATTTATCACTAAGATGAACTATTGAGAGCCGCTGTAACACTAGAGTATAATTTTATATTTTTATTTATGTAGATAAGTCGAGCAGTAGACGTACTTGTTAAGTTATGTAGTGAAATTGTTTTTTTAATTTTTGTATAGTTTACATTTAATACAGTTTTTGCCACGAGCTTCTGTCTTTCATTTCCTCATTATCTATAAACATGCGCCCATATTGTTCTAGTGACTTTACAATATATTCGCCGTGATAAGGATAAGTTTTGACCTTCAATATTCCTGACGCTACGATCAGCGGAAAGATCACACCTACATTTTTGGGTTTTTGGTAGTGATATCATTCTTTGGGAATAAAGCAGAAATTCTGGGAAGATGGCAACAATGATTTAATAAACTGTTAAACCAAGAAAATAGTGAAGAGGAGGTAAAATAATTATGGGAAGACCGGGGAACAGAACATAGAGTAAGCCCATCTATGAGAAGAAGTGAAAATTATACTAAAAGCACAAAAAAATTATACATCCGCAGAAAAAGACCAATTGTAAATAGAAATGTGAAATATGGAGGTATCGGTGGAGATGTGCAGACTTATGGCAATAATATACGTAATTCATAAAAGTGGTGATAAGTCTAGGGAACTTTTTTTGCTTACAGTGTGTCTTCCTTGAAGGATCCATGTTCACTGCAGCCTATGGCTTATTGTGATTACCCTAATAAAGTGAAATCACAACCACTCTGTAATTGATGTTCCTTGAATCAGCAGACACAGGTCCTTTAGAGTTGGAAATCTCGTTGTTGATTGTTGTTTCTGCACAAATCATTCCAGAATTTACCAATTTTGCAAAGGTGTTCTTTAACCGTCGCATGTCCTTTGAGAAACCCTATGGTTGTCGTTAGTTGTGAGCTACTTAGGTTAAGAAGTTCTGCAGCTCTCTTTCGGCAAGGTCCCTTATTGAAGGTTTTGATGAAATTCTTCCAGTAAATTCGATGACGAGTGCGTATCTTCTTCTTAATAAAGCTTCTGGCAGCACTTCGTAAAATTCCTAAAGCAGGTTCTGCCCGTTAGTTATAAGCTACTTAGGCCAAAGTCATCTGCAGCTCTCTTTGCGCAAAGGTCCCTTATTGAAGGTTTTGATTAAATTCTGTCCAGTAAATTCGATGACATGCAGTATCTTGGCTATCTTAAATAAAGCTATCTAGAGCAGAACTTCGTAAAATTCCTAAAGCAGGTTCTAGCCCGATATAAGCCTAGCCAAATCATCGGTTTTCTCATTGCCGCAAAAGAAAACCTAAAATAAATATCTGGATATGATAAATCAAATCAGCAGCTTCAAGTATTTGGGCTCAATCATTAAAGAGAACAGTGAAACAGAAGAGGAGACAAACACGCTAATAATAACGAGCAATAAGTGCTACTTAGGGTTAAAATGTGTTATAAAATCCAATGAGCTGCCGGTAAAGAATATAGCGAGAGTGTATAAGACAGTAATAAAACCTGAAATCTGGTATCTGACAAAAAAGAGGCGAGAAAGCTAAATACATGGAAAAGAGCAATCCTTAGGAAAATCTACATCTCGATAAATGAGAACGGTGCTTAGCACATATTAACAAATTGAGAAGAAAGCAAAGTATAGAGAGCATTTCCACTAAAATTAAAAACAAGCAAATAGGCTCAGGGAGTTAAAAAGATTTTAAATCGAAATCCAAAGGATAGAAGAAGCAAAGGACGAGCAAGACTTAGAGGAAGAGGAAGTGCAGAACGATTTGAAAAGGCACAAGATGGAAGGAAGAGACAAGGTACTACAAGGAACGGAAAAAATTATAAGTAAAGTTCAGCCTCTAGAAGAGGGTGAAAAAGTAAATAGTAGGGTACAATTGCTCAGCACTAACCATAAATATGGAGAGAAAACGAGTCTTTCCAGGATAGAACTAATCTTTGGAGGGTTGCGACGCGAATGACTATTGCAAACCACAAAACAGGAAGTCAAGAAAACTCAAAAGGGAGAGGTCCAAGGCCTTTGCACCATGGAGTAAGTAAGTATCATGTTTGACTTCTTCCAGGAGCCCAAAAAATCCCCCCTTCCCTAATAGTTTTGCATTTCGACAATTCTCTAACACATAGAGCGCAATTAAGTGTAAAAACGTTAGAAAAACTATCTTACCTTGCGTAGTCGGCATTTTCAGACGACTGATGATGCAGGCTAGTCACGGCTTTAAGGAGGCTACATTTGAAAGCTTTAACAATCAATTCTCATAATGTGTTTATTTTAACCAAATAGCAAAACGTGGCCCAAATGGCGGAGCAAGGTATAGTTAGTGCTGAAGTGTTACGGAAATTCTGATAAAGCAGCATTAAAATTGAAGAATTCCATAATGATGCGGCGCACGTAGGCGTTGAGCAAATACGTCGCGTCGTCGCGATTGGCGCGTTTATAATCATTAAATTTAAGAGTCAGCTGAAGCAGTCCATGCACGTAAAGCGTCAAACGGTACCCTGGTATAAACAAACAAAAATAATAGAACCAGAGCTGAAAACGATATTAGATGCGGCTTCCGGTACAGCTACTCAACGGGATAATTGAAGGTTAAAATGAATTCTGGGCGTAGGGTTTTCGATGTGTGCATAGGTCTAATATTAACACACAAAACTTAAAAATATTTGTCCACAAAAAGTCATCATTGTAATATCGTGCTAAAGTCAGAAAAAGGACGTGGATAATACAAAAAGTGAAAACAATTACAATAAAACTACGCAGGATATCCCTCACGATTATTTGAAGGTAAACGGTCCGTCCGTATAATGAATTTCACAGCAAAAAGTAGCAGAGTGAGTACTCGCTCACGTGAAAGAGATAGCGAGATGAAATCAAGGATTCCGAAGGAACTTAAACTGGATAACCAGTAAGAAAACTCTCTTGCAAGAGGGTTGCTAACTACATAGTGAACACTAAATCTATTGTAGTCGACGAAGGATAATTACTATCACTAGTTCACTAAACTACCAGGGTAGTTTGCGCATGCGCGAGAAATAAACGAGCTAGCGACGCCTATTCTGTAGATAAGCAAAGCAGATTGAAATAAGAAAGTTGCGTTGCAGTTTACTAGTATGCTAAATCAATTAAAAATGAACGCTGCTATAAAAATTCTCGCGAAATGTGAAGTGCGTGCAGTAATACGATTTCTGTGTACGAAAAAAGCAGCTGCGATTTACCGCGAATTGTGTGAAGTTTATGAGTGAGGGCGAGGCACGTCAATGATACCGCATATTTAAAGATAGACACACTAACGTACAAGATGAGGTAATCTGTAGTCAGCGATGAACTTGTACAAGGAATTAACAAAAAGGTCCGTTATGTGCATGAAACAGTGGCTTGAGTCGCACTGCTTTGACGATGATACTGCGCTTCGGGCGGGAGAGTTTGCATAGCGATTATGTCGAAAAGTAATGTATGTTTCTAATGAATATGATTCTGAATATACGTTTGTCTCTCACTTATAAACAAACGGAATTTTCTTCCCAATTGCCATCATACACAAGAAATACCAAATTGGACGACCAAATAGAGGGAATAAATAAGAAGAGTAAAATAAAATCTTGTGATAAAAGGAATAAAATTCGTTATACAACAAAAAGAAAACGCCTATTCAATTTTTTAAAGGTGGGAGTTGAAATGGATAAGGTAACAATTATAAATAACAGGGCAGGTAGAACAGTAAATATTATCAAATTAAAGCTTTGTGAAACAAAACAGGAAATATTGAAAAAAAAGAACCAACGTACATAAAGAAAGGGGCAACACAGGCTAGAATTTGAAAAAAATGCAAAAGAAAAACTTTCAAAAGACGAAAAGTTAAAAATGTATAAAGAACAATAATCAAAAAAGAGCAACTGTACACCTCGGATAATAAAGAGAGTCAAAAACTAAATAATAATTCAAAATAAGGTCAAAGACGAGAAATCCTGCAAAGATTAAAGCTAATGAAACTGAATATAAAATTTGAAAAAGTAAATCTAGAATACCAGAGATATAAACGGAAAGGAAAAAGTTACCAAAAGAAAAGTTAAAGATAAAATTAAAATAAATAAACAGAAAGTAAAATGAAAAGAACATATTAGTCATGCTTTGCTTTTCCATTAAAAATTAAATTGCCATTTTTCAAATCTCCCAACCAGCTATGCTTCAGCTGCGTCGACGTGGCAACGCCGCGAGCCGCCCGCAGCCAGCGGCCCAACATGGCCGCGCAATCGTTATTTACCAGTGTAGGGGTCACCGAACAGTTAGCGTATTAATTTAAAAGTGTAGCTGCCTGACGTATCAAGACACGTGCTCCTCGCGTTTCAAACATAAACACGCCGCGACAATGCGGCCGATCGACTCCGGGGCGCCGATGAATTCCGGAAAGCGCCGCTATTGATCCTTTTTGAAATACATCGCGAAACAAAAGAAGCTCGGGCAGGATGCTGGAGACGGTAGAGGAAAGCGGGCTTGATGTAGGGCCCGCTGCTTGCGATGTGAACCCTAAAGCTCGTGTAAGTATCGAAGTAAGCTTTAATATTGTATTTACAGTGGAAAAAAACAATGGCACGGTGAAGATGAACATTTAAAAATCTTACAATTAAAATTACGAACTTGGGGAAAAAACATGTTTATGATCTTATTTAATATTTTACAACTCGGGTATGTTATGCAACTTCTATTAAATAAATATGATAATTATGACATGTAAATAATCGGCAAGTAATTTTGAGGATTAAACAATAATATGAATTGTTTATTCTTATATATAGGCAACACATATTACGACATTTTTACAGCAGTAAACTAAAGGTATATATATATATATATATATATATATATATATATATATATATATATATATATATATATATATATATATCTGTCATATTTTGGAATTAAATTGTTATGATTGTCCATATCCTATGATAATTCAGAGTCTAAGTTCCCATATCCTTATATTCTTGTGGAGGGTTAATAGTTTTATCAATTCCAAAAGTTCAAAAAATTCTACAGGTGAGGGACTTCATTATTGACTACTCTGCAACATGCCATCATTGAAGATACAAAGGAAAATAATAATAAGATGATGTAATATCAGAAAAATAAAATGGGCGAGAAAAACCCTGTAAACGTAGACTTTGTTTGATCTTCATTGTCATAATTGAGAAAAAATTTTTGTTCTAAAGTCACGTCTTTTAGCTTGTAGAATGGTGTCATCTATGTTCAGGTAATTTTCCAGCTTCAAGGTAGCGAACGCTCACTGGTCCAATTGAGCTTACAAGTAAATGTGAGTCTGAACTATGTGCACTGCATAGAGTCCATGAAAAATGAGAAGTTAGAGCTTAAATGGTGTTCTGGTTTGAAAAATAAATAGCGTAATGCCAATAACTTTATGTATGCCAGCCAATTTAAGCTTTACTATGATTTCAAATGCAACATTATTTGGTATAGTGGAGCCAATAGTGTGCTTGACATTTTCAGTTCTGATTATTTATTTAGAGGAATCAGACTAAATTGGACTAATGCTGGCACTATGAGGATTGGGTGGTTTTTGAGGGACGTCACCGTTCAGCTGTGTAATCCAACTTCCAGCCAACTCTACATGATTGGAATGCCTCCCAATTGGATGCACATAGTTGGAGAGGTTTGAGAAGTTCAACTTTGTTGATGTTGATGCTTGGGATAGATGTAAGTTGATGTTTTTACTCCGGTCACAGAGTGTCTTCAACGAAAGGTATGTTGAGTCGTGAATTTGACATCCAGTTGGAGAGATCATCTAGATGGTTTTGCCCAGAATGATATATTGAAGATTCAAAAATAAAAATTTCAGTCGACTCTATACAGTTGGAATGTTACCCAATTGAAAACGCGGACTTTTTCTTCAGTGGCAGGTATGTTTAGTTGTAAATTATGGGCCTAGTTAGAGAAGTCAGCTGAATGGTTTAACCCAAAATGATATGTTGAAGGTTAAATAATCAAAATTTCAGTCGACTGTATATTGTTGTGATGTTATCCAATTGAATACACGAGCTTTTGGAAGTTTGAGAAGTTTAATTTTGTTTCCTAGTTGATGCTGACGCCATTTGTTGATCTAATTGTATCTAGCTTCGGATATGTATAAGTTGACGCTTTTATCCCAGTCACAGAATAATAATTTTACTTTCTGGTTGATGTTGACGCCACACATATTGGTCGACTTGCGTCTTGTTTGGGATAGGTATAAGTTGACGCTTTCATCCCAGTCACAGAAGATCTTAAAAGGAAAGTATATTGAGTTGTGATGTTGAAAGGCAGTTGGAGAAGTTATCTGGATGATTTCGTCTAAAATGATTAGACATGACGACGCGCGATTGAGGGTTCTTCAATTGGACAAACAAATTTGAAGGGGTTTGAAAACTTTAATTTTGTTTTCTTGTTGATACTGTGTTATATAAGTTGGTTGACTTGCGCCTATAATCAAAATAGATGTAATTTGACACTTTCATCCCAGACACATCTTGAGTCGTGAATATGAGGCCAGCTGGAGAAGTGATCTAGATGGTTTCGTCTAAAATGATTTGACAAAACAATGCTCAACAGTATAATACGCACGAACTTTGGAAGGTTTAAAGTTCACTTGAGTCTTGCTTGGGATGGATGTAATTTTACGTTTTAATTCCTGTCACACAGAAACTTTAGCAGAAGGTATGTTGGGCCGCGAATTTGACAGCCAATTGGAGACGTCATCTGGATGGTTTGCTGATAATGATATGTTGAAGGTTAACAAACCCAAATTTCAGTCAACCTTATATAGTTGGCATGTTATCCAATTGGAAACGCTAGCTTTGGGACGTTTGAGAAGTTTAATTTTGTTTCCTAGTTGATGTTGACGCTATTTATGTTGGTCTACTTGTGTTTTGCTTGGGATAGGTATAAGTTGACGCTTTCATTCCAATCATAGAATATCTTAAAAGGACAGTATATTGAGTTGTGAAGTTGAAAGCCAGATGGAGAAGTTATCTGGACGCTTTCATCTAAAATGATTAGACATGGTGACGCTCAATTGCGCGTTCTTCAATTGGATAAACAAATTTGAAGAGGTTTGAAAACTTTCATTTTGTTTTCTTGTTGATGCTATTATTTAGGTTGGTCGGCTTGCGCCTATACTCAAGATATATGTAATTTGATACTTTCATCCCAACCACATCTTGAGTCGTGAGTATGAGGCCCAGCTGGAGGAGTGATCAAGATGGTATCGTCTAAAATGATTGGACAAAACAATGCTCAACAGTATAATCGAAATTCTAGTCGAGTTTATATAATTGGCGTGTTCTCCAATTGGACGCAGGAACTTTGGAAGGTTTAAAGTTCATTTGTGTCTTGCTTGGGATTCCTGTTACAGGGTAACTTTAGCAGCAGATATGTTGAGCCGCGAATTTGACAATCAATTGGAGTTGGCTCTATATGATTGGCATGTTATCCAATTGGACACATGAGGTTTGCAAGGTTTGAAAAGAGTATCTTCAACGAAAGGTATGTTGAGTCGTAAATTTGAGATCTAGTTGGAGAATTCATCTAGATGGTTTCATCCAAAATGAGTTGTTAGAGGTTAAAGAATCAAAATTTCAGTCGACTCTACATAACCGGATGTTGTACAATTGGACGCACAAACTTTGGAAGGTTTAAGAAGTTCAATTATGGCTTCTCATTGATGTTGATCGACTTGAGTTTTGCTTGGGATAAATGTAATTGGAGGTTTGAGAAGTTTAATTTTGTTTCCTACTTGATGTTGATGCCATTTGTTAATCTAATTGTGTCTAGCTTGGGATAGGTATAAGTTGACGCTTTCCCAGTCACAGAATATCTTAAAAGTAAAGTATATTGAGTTGTGATGTTGAAAGGCAATTGGAGAAGTTATCTGATTTCGTCTAAAATGATTAGACATGGTGACGCTCAATTGCTTGTTTTCCAATTGGACACAGGAACTTTGGAAGGTTTGAAATGTTTAATTTTGTTTCCTTATTGTTGACACTATGGATGTCGATTTATCTGCTTCTTGTTTGGAATAGGTGTAAGTCATCTTGGTTTCATCCAAAATGATTTGTTGAAAATTAAATAATCAAAATTTCAGTCGAATGTACATAATCTGTGCGTTATTCAATTGGTCGGACGATCTTTGGAAGGTTTGGAAAATTCAATTTTGCCTTTTTATTGTTGATTGACTTGAGTTTTGCTCGGGATGGATGTAATTTGTCGCTTTCATCCCAGCTATAGAGTATCTCCAAGGAAAGTAAGTTAAGTCGCGAATTTGAGAGCCAGTTGGAGAAGACAGCTAGATGGTTTCGTCCAAAGTAATTAGATACGACAACGCTCAATTGTGTAATCCAAATTCCAATCGACTATATGATTGGCGTGCTCTTCAATTGGATCCACAAACTAGAGGAGGTTTGAGAAGTTAAATTTAGGCTTTTTGTTGATGTTTCAGGTTAGTCGACTTATGTTTTGCTTATGATAAGTGTATGTTAATGCTTTCATTCCGATTACAGAGTGACTTTCTTTAGCAAATGGTATGTTGTGTCTTGAATTTGAGACCCAGTCATCTATATGGCTTCGTTCAAAAATGATTAGACACGACAACCCTCAACTGGGAATCCAAATTCCAATCGACTCTGTATGATTGGCATGGACGCACACACTGGAAGAGCTTTGAGAAGTTCAATTTTGCCTTCTTGTTGATGTTGACGCTATTCATGTTGGTCGACTTGCGCCTTACTGGGGTTAAATGTAATTTGACGCTTTCACCCCGGTCAGAGAATATCTTCTGAGGAAAGTGTATTGAGCTGAGAAGTTGAGAGCCAGTTGGAGAAGTTATCTAGATGATTTCGTCTAAAATGGTTATGCACGACGACGCTCAATTGCGTGTTCTCCAATTGGATACACAAACTCATTTTGCCTTGTTGTTGATGTGAGTTCCTGGTCACATAGAGGATCTTTCTTCAGCGAATGGTATGTTGAATTAGGAATTTGAGACTAGTTAAAGAAGTCATCTAGACGGTTTATTCCAAAACGATTAGTCCAAATTCCAATCGACTGTATATGATTGACGTGTTTTCTAATTAGACCCACAACCTTGAAGAAGTTTGAGTTCAACTTTTCCTTGTTGATATTTATGTCATTTAGGTTAGTCGATGTATGCCGTGCTTGGGTTAGATGTAAGTTGATGCCGATCACGCAGACTATTTTTCTTCAGCGGAAGGTGCTTTGAGTCCCGAATTTGAGGTCCAGTTGGAGAGATCATCTAGATGGTTTCGTTCAAAATATGTTGAAAATTAGACAGTAAACATTTTTAGATATGTCCTTTGGGCATTAGTTTTGAGATTTTGTCTTAAGTTGTCTGAAACGCGTCGAATTTTGAAGTGGAAAAACTTTGATATATATAGTCCTTTACGAGGCATTGAAAAGTGTCAGTTTTTGACATACAATTATTCGTTTCAAACGTTCTATTTGAAGTTATATATGGAGCGAAATTTGTGCTGTTATTCCATTATGTCCATACTACTAGCCGAATAAAAGCGATTAAAGAGCTTTAGCTGTTTCTTGTTTTTGTAATTGTTAGATCCATCAAGTCGCGTGATAAACATTAAGTTAGACCTTTAATAAAGTGAGAACATCACGTCTTTTTTATTTCCCTGTAATTTTAGACCTTGATAAGTTTGTTTTCTTGGCATGTTTTTGAAGCCTTTTTTCTCTGGGATGTGTGATAGTTGATTCTAGAGTGTACTTGTGGAGTGTTTATGGTTTTGACTTTGTATGTTTCATGAGTGACAGAGGTAAAAACAATCGTTGCTGATGTAAAAAATCTGATGGCGAACAAGCTTTTTGCTGTACTTTCAATAATCAATTTGTGGGTTTCTAAGAACTTGTCCATTCCCTTGAATTTACGTCAAAATGTTGTCCAACAGTAATTTGACTGTTTAAAAAGAAGCGAGGCCAAATACGTAGTTCAAATTTGGCTATGACATAAAGTTTGATTCATATTCTTAGCGAATTGATTGATGGCTTGTAAAACATTGGACATTTCAATCCATTGATTGAGTTGGTAAGAGACTGTAAGTGTAATTGGTAAACTGTTGGTGTCTGACTAAAGTTTGAAATTGGAACAAGTTTGGAATGCACCAATGTAGACTTAATGGAAGTTGCTTGGTTAATTAAATTTTTTTTCTAATTTCTCCTGTAGCTGCTCCTTACAGTGGCACGACTCGTTCTCTCAGAATCTAGGCAGTTAGTCCTGAGTTACTTAGAAACTCCAACACCGTGCTTTCGATCACGATTGAGTGCAAGCCCCTGTTTGATTTTCGTGCTCCTAGTGACTTCATTTCTATGTTTGATTGCAGGAACAGGAGAACGATGGTAACTTAACTAAGCCATCCGAACATGAAGATCAGCCGAAAGGCGGCGTCGCCTGTAAAGACTGCGCGCAGGTTTTCAAACACCCCAAACTGCTCCACAAGCACGAGCTCACTCACAAGACTGACACTTCGTACTGGTGCAAGCTGTGCATGCAGAACTTTTCCACGCACGAGGAGAAGGTTCTTCATAAAAAGAACGTGCACCCAACGAAGGTATGCTTATCTATGTATTCATTCGCACTTCAGTTTTATTCCATGTTTACGATTTTTTTTTACGGCGCGGCCAAACAGCGGTAAATTGCGAAAACAGTTGAAAAAGGGTTTTACTCAAAAACAAACAAGGATACTCGCTTTGTTTCGACCGTGTGTGTGTGCGTTCGAACACCCCAGAAAGGCTCTCATTTTAACGATATTGAAACGCCAGCCGCATAACTCGACTGGATTCTGCTCAGTTCGATTTGACTTAGTTTGGCTCGGTTCAGCTCGGCTCGGATCGGCTCGGCTTGCCTCGTGTGCACTCGACTCGACTTAACTAACAGCTATATAGGTTGCTTAAGGTGTTCGTTTATCGATATTTTTTCATATTTTCAAGCATTTCTCTGGCGGTACTCAAAATTATTATTTTTTTGTTGAAAAGACGCTTGGTTAAGTTCTTTACGTAATGGAATGAATGTAGTAGATCAGAGGTCTACATATTATACGGAAGGATCGAATCTTATAAAAAGAAAGAGGAGGGAGAAGACGTTCAGAAAAAGATCGAAGCTGGGAAGTTCTAATGGGAACTTTCATGGTTAGGTGAATTTTCAGAGTAACTAAAGTTTGGATTAATTGTAAGAACAAGCCTTTGGAGGGAGTATTCTCTATAGTTTTTGTATGTAGTAATCGCAGGAATTCAGTTCAGTGTCCTAATCTGTATTAAAATTGGTTTTTTGACACTAGAGGGCGTTAAGTTTGGATAAAGCCTAATACCGAGCATTGTAGGCTGTCTCGAAGAAGGCAGTCGTCTGCATCACCCACAAGCCTGGAAAGACCGGTACGTTTCTCCCCAGGATTACCGACCTATCAGCCTCCTGTCAACCCTGGTGAAGCTGGTGGAGCGCATCATCCACCACCGGTTACAGACCGCAGTCGAAGATCTCCAACGAATTCCGGAGAGTCGGTTCAGAATCTGCTCTGGCTACTACACCACCTATCAACTTCTTCGGGTGGTGGAAGAGATCTCATGGGTTCCTTAAGAAGCAGTTTTTCTAGATGTGGCTAATGCCTTCGATGAGCCTCGTCTACAAGATGGCTTCAGCGTCCATCCCGCTGATCCGATCCTTCCTCTCTGGCCGGCGTCCCACAAGGTTCGGTGCTGTCCCCGACATTGTTTAATCTCTACGTTCGGGATATTCCCACGACGCCCTCTACGATGACGGCCCTAAGCGGTGCTGTCAAGGTTGCATCAATCAACGATGGCGATCCAACGAGCCCAAGAGGAGCTGGACTCGCTAGAAGATCGCTGCATCATGTGGCGAATAGGCGTTATGCGGAGAAGAGCACTCCCGCCCTGTTTACGACAAACACCGGACTTCGTCGACGACCCGACTTGTCGAGACTCAGAATCTTCGACCAGGATATACCCTGGAGAGAAGAAGCACCATGCCGGGGAGCGACCCTAGATGAAAAACTCCTCTGGAAGCCGCACGTTGATCGGGCGGTAATGAAGGCGAAGGCAGCCCGTTAGGTCTTTGGTTCCCTACTGTATCCAGGGAGTCAGGTGTCAAGAACAAAATCACTTTCCAAGATCATGATGTACACCTGCCCCGATTAGAAGTACTGTGCAAAAACGCATATCAATAAGCACCAGGTGATACAGAACCGGGCCCTTAGGTCCGTCTTTGGCGCTTCCTATTATATCAGGAATATCATCTGTGCCTTTTATGACTACGAGCTGATCAGGGGCATCCGAAGATTCTGATCCTCCCGTAACGTAGTATGGGGGCAGCTTATTGCAGACCTACCAACATTCACGTTAGGTTACCATAGAAGAAGGAGGTTAGAGGTTGGATTGAGGAACCTCCATAATAGCGAACAAAGTCAAAATTTCCACCTAATGCTGAATATTAGAATTCAAATATGTAGACCAAAAGAAAAATAGGGTTTCAGAGGTTTTCAGAAGCAGCAAGATAAGATATTTATAATCGTCAAAAAAGTGAAATCAACAGAAAAAAATGTTTTTCAAAAAAATTTTTTTTATTTCTCTTTTGTTAAATGAATACATTGTTGAAGAATAGCTCTGTCAGTTAATTTTCTTTCTATATCCTGAACCCTCATGAATAAAGACGCCCCACCATTAACTAAGAAAGCAAAGAAAGGGAAAAACGTCACGAGAATTGTGATGGACTTTTAAAAATCTTTGTGGAAGTAAAGAATGTTCAAGAGCACTTTCGAGAGAAAGATGATGATGATTAATAACAATAATATCAACAACCACATTATTATAGGTCTTGTAGATTCATTGATTCAAATTTTTTATAATCTTTTTCTATTTCATTTAACCTTAGCTTTTTTGCCACTCTTCTACCTCCTACGTATAGTAAGTCTTGTTTCATTGTTGTCAACCTCTTTCTTTCATCCCCTGCTTCTTCACCATGTAAGACACTCCACCAACGTTATTCCGTTTGTATCCTTCAAAATATTTTGTATCAGATTTTCCTCTCCCCAATATCTAGTATTGTCACCATTTGTTTGTTGAGTATTAAAGTTTTTATCCATACACCACTGTTGGTCTTATTGCGCAATATATTCTTAATTTTGCTACTCTGAATAAATGTTTTGGCTTGTAACTGTTCTTACAAATATGCTTTCCATTTCTTCTGTCCACTTGATTTTTACAATACTCCAAGCTACTCGAAACGAGTTAGTCATAATCTTTGTTGTGCAATATCTTCTTTATGGAATTTCTTTCTTATCTTGTTTTCACTAGCATACATCACGTTTTTTTCTCGTCTTCCAGCTGCTTGAACAGTTCTTTTAATTCATTTTGGCTTCATGCCATTAGCGTTATGTTGGGGGCTGTGTATAATTTTATTTTATTACAAAATCAGTAGCACAAAGGTTTAAAAGCATCAGGTCTACTGTAGATCATTTTCTTCTAAAATCTCCCTGGTACTTTCCTAATTTCTTTTCTTGTATTATGTGTCATCCACTTATTATTGTTGCTAATCTCTTATAGGTGTTAGGTGTTCTATCCTCTCTTCTTTTTTATATATGGATTACAGTACCACCGTTGTCCACATGTTGGGCATTTCTTCTTCTTACCATATTCTATTTAGTGATAGTGGAGATCTGTCCCTCCTTTTTTCAGAATTCCTGTTTTCTAGAACTACTATTAATGTTTAGGTTCCTATTATTCCCATTATTATTATTTCCTCTTCAGATAAAATCTATTCTATTTTTCTTCCTTCATTTTTTCTTGATCTTCATTCGTTTGCTTAATATTTCAACAAAATGCTACGCTCGTTTTTAGTTTTGTTTTTCCGTTCTCTACTGACAAATAGTTTTTAATTTTACAGCATACAATTTACATTGCTAATTGCCTATTTTCATATTTTCTTTATCCTATCAAAAGCTTGTATATTTTCTGAAGTGTTATTTTAATATTTTTATTTTCACTTCATTTTTGCGTTTTCAAGCTGTTCTGCAATCTTCATGGAAGCACTCAGGTTCCTTCCTTTTAAAATTTATTTTATTATCAATTTTCCTGATGCTTTCCTTGTAATTTGTTCATATCCTAGCCATTTCCCTTTAATATTCTAACCAAGTGAGCTTGACTCCAATGCTTTTATTAATTATTTTATAAATGCTATGTCTTGTAACTCATCCACATCAATCGCCTTCCCACAACTTTTTTGTCTTTGGGGTGTTTTTTTATATCACTAATATATTGACTGTCTCTCAATATGATCGACCTTTTTTTATTGCCTTTGCATGCTTACTTTCTTTTATAATGTTGTTTTCCCCGTCTTGTCAGGTGATATCAAAGTTGCTGTGTGTATATCTTTGTGGCTTAAAGTGGTACTTATTTTCATATAATTTTCCATTGAAAACCTTAGTGATGTTTTTCTATTATCGTGATTTGCTTGCTTCTCCCTCACTGGTTTTCCTATATATGTGTTCTCTCCAGATTTGGACATTTAACTCCTCTATCGTCATTTTTATATTTATATACGTCCTGCCGCATGGTTGGACCGGCATTTTCCAGGACATTGGCCGGGACCATGTCGATCTTATGAATGGTCTCCAAGAAATCAAGATTTCACTTCACGTGATTTTTACCTCCAAGGGTATACAAAGCTTTGTACTAGGGAGAGCTTAGAGATACGGATTTAGGAGGTTCTTACCAATATTCCGAACGACTTGCTTCAGAAGACTGTATATTTCATCTCCGGCCGTTTGGGGCAACTGGTTGACGCCATCGGTGTCTACATTGGAATTTAAAGATTTGATTTCGTTTTCTTCTATAATAAAGAATACGTGAGAGCCGTGGTAGCTTAATGGATAGATCGCTAGACTACGAAACCAAGAGTTGCGGGTTCGAATCCCGCTCTCGCCAATTCGATCACTACTATTTTTACGACCCAGTTCGACTCAGGCTGCAATAAATGACTACCTGGAGGTCAAACTCTGGGGTAATAATAGGCGGTCGGTACGTAGCGCTGGCCACGTTACTACCCTTGTGTATCGTAGGCTCTAGACTGTAACAGATCTATCCTGTTACGACCCCAAAGGGCCTTCGAGGCCTATTACGGGGAACTATTATTATTATTATAAAGAATATGTACAATTTATTTCAATTAGAAATATGGACTTGTTAGCAATTTAAAATGCCTAGTTACTTTTTATTCATCTTGCAGTTTGTTTATAGCCAGTATTATTAAAATTTTTATTGCACCTGTTTCGTAATTATTTCTTACATTCTACATACTTACTTACTCCATGGCATTTAGCAGTCCGTTGAGAACCATGACCTCTCATCAAAAAAAAAAAATAAGTACTTTAATACATTTTCGCTCTTTCCTACTTCTTTCTAAAGTCCTTTAGTTGCTGTCTGATTGCAAGTCATTATTAACTATGTCCAATCAACGTATCCTAGGCTTACCTTTTAGTCTCCCAAAGAACTTTATAGAATTCTTGTCCTGTTGTTTGTATGTAACCTAACCAACCCTTTATGTTACCCTTGCTTTCATTCACCACATTTGGTGCAATGCACCTTTCCCTTAGGTCGCAATGATACCCCTTCTGCACTCACCATTTTCATTTAACGGCTCAAAACTCCCACTTCCAAGTATTCAATACGTTAATTTGTTTTGCATTGAATGGTCACGCTTCTGTAATAAATTATTTCACAAATAAATTATCTTTGAATCAGTGGAGGCATCCTTAGAGTTAAATATATATCTCAAAGCAAAATAGCGTCTATTTGTTGTTGGTATATTTGCTGGTATAAGTGATTTTATTCGTTTCAGTGACTATTGTACCAATTCAAAGGGTTGTTCAATTATTTATTTCTATTTGCTGCTCTCTCTTCTAAACATCCATGTAATTCCTTCATATTAGTGTCCTTGATATTATGACTATGTCGTCTGCATAAGCCAAAATTTGGACCTTTCTGTTCAGAAGTGTACCCCTTTTCTTAATGTGTGATCGCCTTATTACCCCTTCTGGTACCAAATCAAATAATACAGCCGAAAGAAGGTAGCTCTGCCTTAGGCCTGCACTAATTCTAAGTTTTTTTGAACGTTTCCTGAGCCTTTACTATTGTGTTAGAAAATTGTAACCACATCCGTACTACCCTTATGGTTATCTTTAGTATATTCAGGTGTTTTAGTATATTGAACAACTTATCTCTTATCACTGTGTTCCAGGCGTTACTGAAATCGATAAAAAGATGATAAAGGGCAACATTTTGTTTGTGACCTCTCTAATATTTTGTCAAAAATAATAATTTACTCTAGGGTTGCTTGTCCATTTCTAAAACCGTAGTGGTATCATCCTAGCTCTCTCTCCATAATTGGTTTTAAATTTTGGGCAATTATAATGCTTACAATTGAACATGCTTTATTCAGCAGTGCAATTTCCCCATAATATTCAAATGTTCTTTTTCCCTTTTACGTCGGGCTGCAGTGCGGACGGACTCAGGTTTACTTCAGGAGCTCAGGGACGCTTGGTGGATGGCCTACTACTCAGTTACTAAAAATAATTGAGTATCTGCATTTTTTTCTAAGGCGCGGTGCTTGCTACATCGCTCCGCATCAGAGATGGTGCGCGACAACTGGGCACAGTGGGCGAACGTATGAGGGCCTCAACCTTCTCAATTCGCGTTAAGATTGTGTGTTCCCGAATAGCGCCTTCTATTGATAGCTCAATATCCTCCTCATTCAATTCTTCTTGTATAAGTTCCATTTCATGTGCTTCAAAGGACTCTTCTCATAATTTCATACATATATTGTTGTTTGCTGCTTACCAAATTTCCTTTGGTATCCTTGTATAAACCCACTCTAAGTTGATACCCTTTTTTCTATACTTTTATTATTTTGAAGAATTTCCTACTATTTGTTGGTCTATATTTTCCATTATTCACAATATCTTTTCTTTCAGCATTTTTTTCATTTTTTCTGTCTCCTTGGTTTCGTCCTTTAATAAGTTGTCATTCTCAGCAGTACATCGTTCCTGTTTGTGACTGTTTGCTTGCATTCTTTATCATTTTCTATATTTCTTCCGTTTTTCTTTTTTCCTGGTATTTCTAATGACGTTTTAATTGCAACATTTTTATCTGTTCCTACTCTTCGTCTATACTCCTCCCTTTCTTGTTGTTTTCTTAATTCCTTTAACGTTTTTTGTGCTTATGTTAGAAATTACCTACACGAAACCATCTACATACCTACACTTAACTGTGGGTCAGAAACGTGGACGATGCTGGATAAGCATAAATCCAAAATAACTGCTGTAGAGATGAGATACCCCTGAAAGATAATAGGAAACACTAGAAGGGACAGGGTATGCAACAGAAGCGTTAGAGACGAATTAGACCTAAAACCTCCAGTAGAAGAAATATAGGAAAACAACTAAGCTGGTTCGACCATCTGGAACGAATGGAGGAGGAAAGAATGCCCAAGAAAATGTATAACATGAGACCCAAAGGAAGGAGAAAGTGGGGTAGACCTAGAATCCAGTGGAAAGACTATAGATGAAATGGCAAAGAAAAGAAGGAAACCATCACATAAGAGAAAGAAAGCTTTAATGGATTAAAGAGACAACACCATGAGGTACAAATGGGGACAAAGAGAAAGAAGAAGAAGAAAATGTTAGAACTATTAATTCATCTTGTTTTACTTTTTCCTTTCTTCTACTCACTGTGTTTTCCTTACTGCTATTTTCTATCTATACTTAACCGATCGCAATCTGTAACATGTCTAACATCCATTAATATATGATCGATCTGGTTTCTCATACTCCCCACCACATTTATTATTGGAACTCCATTATCGTTGGTCTTGCCAATGTAAACTATGCCTTACAATTACAATTTGATAATGTTTTTGCTTCCCCACCTCATTAAAATTCCCCATTAGGATTTTAACATCATATTGCGGTATTCTATCAAATGTCTATTGTAAAAATTTTCTTTTAGGAGTGTTTTTGTTGCCGACTTGTATGTGTAGCAGTCCCGATATGCTTTTTCATCGTCAATATTTCCTCTTAATCTTATACTTAACGCTCTCACTTTTGAGGTCTTATCGCTGGTTTCAATATCCCTTATTTTTTAACCGCCTATAGTTTTTTGAGTGCAAGTTCTTTTTCTTCTATTATAAGTTTATTGTATATCTTGCGCTCTTTGTTTATTTTCATGAAGCAATTTAATTGTATACGATGTTCTCTTCTAAATAGGTCATATATATATATATATATATATATATATATATATATATATATATATATATATATATATATATATATATATATATCTCGAATCTTCTTTGCTGGCTTATATTTCGAGCTCTCTGTATTTTGTTGATGGTCTTACTTTCTCATAAAAATAGCGTTTTCTTCCGTAAAATTGTTTTCGTTATCCATTTTCAACGTTTATCTGTCCTTTTTTCTATTTCTTTTATCTGATGCGTCGGTAGAACACCTGTCGCTATTTGCTTTGTTACTTCTTTAAGATCTCCTCATAGAAAATTGAAAATGAATCGTGAGATATAGATAAATATATATTACAGTCTATTGTACACCTCTCTATTTTGTTAAAGCTCCCTCCAAGGCCTAGACTTTTGACTAGGCCTCAGAGCCTAGAGAGAGGCTCTTTTATATAACGTTTTGGTTTTGGGTCTTCTTCGTCTAGTTGTAGGAATCTGAGTCTCGTAAGGTCCTCACAGTAGCACAAAATGTGGTCTAGTCTCCTCCTCTTCCTGGCAAAATCTGCACAGGTTGCTATCTGTTACTCTTAGGAGATTTAAATGCTTCCTAAGGTGCCATTGTCTCATCAGCAGGCCAACTATGACCTTAAGTTTAGGTCTGTTTCGTCGTAGGAGGCCTACTGTAAATTTTTGTGACGTTCCCTGTATGAACTTCTTCGATTGTCTCAAGTGGCTGGTATTGTTCCACCTTTCTTGAGTTTTATTGAGTATCCATCCATTAATTAAGGCTCTTTTGGGGCTATTTGAAATACCACAGTGGGGTTCGGGTCCGATGGGTCTTGTTTCCGATCCTTTCTTGCACAAGAAATCTGTCGTTTCGTTACCCCTAAAGCTCCTATGTTCCGGTATCCAGGAAAGGATCAGGCAATTGTCTTTTCCTATCTCTACCAGAGCAGCTATACAGTTCCAACAACCTTTGGTTTCACAGTTGTAGCTAGAGTTTTAAGTGCTGCTTGGCTGTCCAAAAAGATGGCTATCCTCTTACCCCTAATGTTAAGCCTTTTGATCTTCGTACATAGCTCTATAGCTATGGTTTCCGCCCGAAAGACCATAGCAAATTTTCCAAGCGCTATTGGAATCTTAATGTTCTTTTTTGGACCATAGATTCCGGTTCCTAATGCAGTATTGGAGCCATCAATATACCAGATAAAATCTTCTGCGGAGACTGGAAGTTCTACATGCATGGGAAGGATTGGAGCTTGTCCTTGGATGGGTCTGCAGGCAGTTGTTCGTGCTTCTCCTTGGATAAATATGTGAAACCATTCAGCTTAGTATCCCTAAATTGATGTAAAGGATCATGGCTGTAAATGGATAATTATTAAGGATAGACGGACTTGATTCGTTCAAAACTACAACACATGTGCTTCAATATTCGACAGTTAACTTATGCATGCTTCGACAGTTCACAATGAGAAGAGTAGGAAGGCTTAATGGGCCAAAAATTTACACCACATTAGAGATTTTGTCTCACATTATTATAAAAACGAATTTTCTAGTATATATTGCATTAATTCTTTCTTTAAATGGTTGTGTGCCTCAAATGACCGTTCTCTTTCATGTATGTTACATACAGCACACTTATATTCACCTGTCTGTAACACAAGGACATGTGGATATAAATGTGAAACGTAGCTAGCTGCCAATCTCTCTGCATTTGTGTTGTTTGTTGTAGAACAAGCAACGTAAGTGCAAATTGTGCCCGGACAAGACGTTCGAGTCGGAGGAGGAACACCTGTACCACACCACGGAGGTGCATAAGGGCAAATTCGACGATTTCTACATGTGCAGTGACTGCGGGAAGCAGTTCAAAACGAAGACTGAACTCACCCACCACAACAACTCCAAATGTGGTACTGTCAGACAATATAAGTGCCAGGTGAGTGTTTTTTTTTAAAATTCATTTAACGAGGATTATCTGATGATGAGTCTGACACTTTTTATTACCAAATAACTGGTTAGTTTCTTTATTGAGCTATACATATTCGTCCCATAAATCAAGCCTAGGTACCCTTGCTTTACACAGCATCAAAGATAGCAGTGTATGTGCGCTTGTCAGTTATTTTGTCTATTGAAAGGTAGAGTGGGGTAATAAAGGGAACTTTATTGTTGTTCTAGCACTGTAGAAGTGTAGAATAGAAAAATTCTCATCTTAAAACTATAATCTTTGAACTTTTTTTTATAGATAGAAGATTAGCTTGATGATAGTCCTGACCTTGACCCTTTAGATACTTTGAAGCAAATGCCCAATCAACAACTTTGCATGTCATCATAGATCATTGGCCCAAACTGCTTAAGACTCGTATAGAAGCTAAATTCGTTTACAATAGCAATCGATGTATTCAAAGTGAATTGTATTCCACTTTGAAGAAATGACTCATCTTTTGAGGTGATCAATCGAGAGGCCCCATTTTGGACATTTTTATATGACCTGAAATACTGCTCTGCATGCGCATGAACCCTAGATCTAAACAAGTGGTAGTCAGAAGGAGCAATATCTGGTGAGTAACACGGGTGGGGTAAGCCATCCCAGCCAAATGCTTCTAATGTGTTTTGATCTGTCTTCTGATATGTGGCTAAGCGTTTTCCTATTGAAAGACTACTTTGCCATGCCTTTTGGCGTATTCTGGACCTTTGGTCTTTAATGATCGATTCAAATTAATTAACTGTTGGTGGTAGAGATCGCTAATGATCGTTTTCCTCGGTTTTAACAGCTGTCAATACAACACGCCTTTCTGGTCTAGCCAAGCATAGAGCATTTCCTTTTTCTCATGCATATTATGATGTTGTTCTTTGGCCTGAGTCGCAAACTGATTTTTGCGTTTAATATTTTCGAAATATATTCACGCTTCATTCTCAGCAACCATGCGATTCAAAAAACTCTTCTTTTTGCTTATCAAAGAAGATTCGCAAATGGTTACCCATTTTTCTTCCTTGTGAACCTTATCCAAGAGAATGTGTTTGGACAAGGCTCGAAACCCAAGTCAAAATCAAGAAAATATAGGAGTTCCTTACTCAAAATTTCAATTTGGAAACTATATGGTATGAGAAAATATATTAGAGTGAAAGTTTTGTGCAAGTATATGATATTCAGTGTCTTCATTTTTAGTCTCTACTTGAGCTTTTCTGTTGAAATTTTCATTAGTTTGTCTGCTGGCTATACCATTGATAATTACCTTTGATGGTTTTCATGATCTTGAAATAACCAACTTCCAATTTGAGTTGACCTTTGCTGACAATCTTAATAATTATTTATCTTTCACTAGAATAGCTTCAAACTAAAATTCACTTTTGGCACCTTGACTATGATATTCAATGTTGAGATTAGATTGGTAGCATCTTGACACACGTCGAGTCTACATATTATTATTCAGCCGTTTGGATCCCATTGTCGGGCAAAGCTCTACCCCATCTGTTTCCATATGGATTTATTTTGTGTCTATCATCCATGATTGACCAGCTATGTTGATGATTTCTTCTTCTCGTCTTTGATTTTTCCTCTCTTTGACCATCTATTGGAGTTCATCCTTTGCACCTATCGTTCTGATTGCAATCTTCTTATGTGGTCCTCCCAGTTACATTTTAGTTGTTTGCATATTGTGTTCTCCATTCTGTGACTTCCATGTCCATTTTCTTCCCCCCCCCCTATTCTCTTAAAGGAAGTGTTAGTTATAAATAATCTGTTCTTTATGGCAAAACTAATTCTCTCGCTCTATTTTTTCTTATGGCGCATCTGAATCAATCAGTGGAGTTTCCACCTTCTTCCTTATGTGGCCCAATTTTACTATTGCAGTCTTCAATCAACATAACTTTGTTTGTTTGACTTCTTGCGATTTTTAGTGCTTCTTCAAATTTATCGTAAAGTTTTTCTAAATCCTCTATAAATCCAGCCTCAATGGGTGCACAGACTTGTACTATCGTTAGTTTTTATTTTTGCTACTAACTATCCCGTTTTGACTTCAGTGCCACTATCTTCTTTTTTTCGCTTTTCGCTTTCTGTTTTGTTTTCTAGAGCAGTTATTCTAGTGTTCAGTTCGCATTTCTCTTCCTCCCATTTATTTTTCTGATTCTTGATTTCTTTCCTTAAATACTTAATTTCTTCATTATTTTTCTATCCTTGCTAGCATTTATAGCATTATTTGTTGGAATTATTTTTGTTCTTCCTCAGATGTACGAGTTTTATATTTCTATTTTTTTATTTTTTCTCCTGTTCTTTTCTTTTCATTACTATAACTTCTTCTCTACATGTCATGTACAATCTTAGCTTTTATATTAATATAAATCAGATTGAAATCACATCTATTATTCTCTTCGATTTCCTCCTTCCTCCATCTTGAAAACAAAAAGAAAATTCATCAAAATTATTTACATTTATTCTGAGATTTATTTTGAGATCTCTGCTAGTGGTGAAACGAGCCTTGCCCAGACATGTTTTGCAGTTCGTTCCCCTTTATCACAAATCTCCTTGCATAGTTGAGGGGTTGCGCAAAAGAGCACTGAGAAATGTAAGTTCATGTCTCAAAAGTAGCAGTATCACGTTGCAAGCGTAATTATTTTAATAACAGAAGGGAGGTCCAAAACATCTGCTAAAAAAAGGCACCCTTATGGGCCCACTTGTGTTCAAAAATAAAACGAAACTTTCCCAGTCCAAAATTTGACGTGCTTTCACAGTTTACGGTCCTTTTATTGAGATTCTGATGCAAAGTGATTTCACATTAGTCATAACGCCGTGGTCGTTGGTCGTTTGATAATAAACACAAATACCTTTAACATTTTATAACAAACCTTTTCTCCGATAGTTACCATCTGCCAAATATATTCCTATATATTATCTAGGATAGTAATGATGTGCTCTCTGACCAGAACAACAAGGATGACCAAAAATGAGAATCCACAATATGGATACTACATAGAGGTACGTTTTAGCGATTCCTCATGAGCAGGTGCACGCATAACAGGACATCGTTATGAACTCGTTGATGATGCTTCATACTATATATTCACATAATGATCATGACAGTAATCCTGATTTTAAAACTGTGATTAAGTCTTTAAGGTTGCGACCCGTTTCATGCTTAGAGTTCCAATCAAAATTTCACACACTTTAGTTCATCAGCTCATCTTCTAGTTCTGGGGCTACCTAATTGTAACTCGTATACATTGAACACTTTCAAGTGATTCCTGGCTATCTCTAAATTTCTTGAAATATTCGAAAGCTCCTGCGTTAAAATATTCCAGATTTGCCCAAAATTTGATGCAAAGTGGTTACTCTACTCGCTCAGTCATTGCAAAGGCGATAATAACATACTCCATGTGCTCGTCCTCATCCACGCCTGTCAATTGCAGTCCACTCTCATTGAATTAACCTTCCGGTGGAAATTCTACAAGATGTATTCCATCCTCCATCCGAATAACATGTCCAGTATTCAGTTTACCGTCATCAATTAATTCCATTAGAATCTTTGAGAATTCCAAAATACAGAAAATGCAGTTCGCCAGTTCAAGATTTCATGGTTTAGAGTCTGTTGCCTTCAGCAGAACTGAATTGAGGAATCTTTCCAAGTTTGGGGGTAGTTGGGTATTTGTGCACGTCAGAACTTGCTTTATTTTTGACTTATCCAATTAGTGCTTCAACGATCCATCTCGCCATTGTAACCTAAAGGAAAAGCTTTAGCTAGCAAATATACCAACAAGTAATTGTAATGACGCAAAAATGGACATACTAATTGATTTTCGTTGGTTGGTTCAGTCTCAATATTTCTTTCTTTGGCTTAGAAGGTAGGAGGGATGTCATAAAATATCTGTTCCATGATTTATACATTCCTCCAATGGAAGTAGTGGAGAAACATAGTAACAGATAGTATATGATTGACCATGCTGAGATCTTTGTCTAATTATTGGTTTTACAAGATTCCAGCTCTCCTGCATCGAATTTGACTACTTTTGGAAACAATAGTTGGTTAATTACTAAATTTTCAAGCAGATGCCAGTAAGAATAACCATAGAAAGATGGTAATATGGGGCTGATACATGTGATTAGAACTAAGCTTCCAGAAGAAAAGCTTCTTATCAAAATTATAGAGGAAATTGAATTGACTGTTGTGACATTTGAAAAAGATAACCAGGTGCTTTCTAAGCCCTGCCATTCATCCGGAGTGTGCAACAACAATCATTAGTTTTCCTTGTTTAATTTCATGTAGCAGGAATACTCCTCATCATCAAAAACGATTATTGAAGGCTTTTGACCGTTCACACTTTTGTTTGTGACAACAGTCGTGGCATTTATTCGAAGAGATTATTGTGAAGCAAGTACCGACATTTATATTTGAAGAATCATTTGAATTCGTTCATTAACAATTAGATATATGTAAGTAGCATGTGAAAACAGTCCAAAATGGTGCCCTTCCCCTTGAAGTGCTCCCCACAAGCTTTGTTTGTTTAAAATAATATTCTATGAGGCCTAGTCTAGGCAAAGATGTAGTTGGTTACACGAATCGTTCTAATGGATTCCTACGCAGGCAAGAATATCATTCAGCAGCTGACATAATCCATATCCAAGTTCTACAATATTCTAACACGAAGGCATCTCAATATTTGTTATGTGCAATTCATTACCAGAGGCACCAAACACTATCTATCAAATGTTTCATTTTGACTAGCTCTGATAAACTTGGATAAAAGTAAATTATTAAAAGGAAGACTTTTCTCTCATTTATGTTGTTCAATGGCTGTTTTGTTCCCGTCTTATTCAGCGTCAGTCCACGTTGTTCCAACAACATCCAAGCGGTTGAATTGTGGTGCATCAGTCTTCTCCATCACAGAAGCAACAATTGAATGTGGGATTTTGAGCCAGCCATTATAGACTTGCCGGTTAACTTATTTTTGTCATTTCCATCAACTTCGAATGAGATTTTTGCAATGATAATGTTAGATTCTGAAAGATCTTTGACGTAAGCAAGTGGGCTTTCTAAACTGTCGAAATCATCTTATATACCTCAAACCAGAATAAATAAATGGGACTAAAAATCAAGTGAAAAATGACTTCAAGTGCTGATCAAAACCAAAGAAGTCAGAAAAAAGAGATTGAAAAATAATGCCCATAAAAAAGCGCTAGAAAAGGCCAATTATCAGTCCTTAAAACAGACAATCTCATTGGGACTCAAAGGGCTCAAACGGTGTAAAAATATTGAAAAGAGAAGAAGGAATATTTTCCCCAATTCTGCAACTACAGAGAATTAAAAAATTTGACTAAGGACAATTAGGCAATTCCAAGGATCAATGGCGTATTGAATACCTTGAAACTAAACGAAATAATACATCAGTAGCAAGTTGAGCTAAATGATAAGAACGAAATGAAGGCAGTTGGCAGTATTTTATGATAATTCAGTGTCTTACTTTTTGGACTGTGACTTTTAAAAAGAAGCTACTGGAAGAACTGATTTACCTGCACATTATGATTGCTTGAAAGACTTAAAATTCACTTCAGCAATTAAGAACTGCGTAATTTAAGTTAAACTCAAAGACAGCCATCTTATACCTACCAATATTATGGTACAAGACTTCTTCTGTTTATATTGCCATAGTCCTTCTCTAATCTTTCATTGCATTTATTCAAACTCTGCTGTTTAGTGATCTTCAAGCAGAATGCAAAGCCATTACTTAACTATAACAGTCAACTGTTACTCTAGAGTTAATAGGAAACAAATGGCGACAGGTTGGCTTATATAGGTCTTGGTGCGGCCGGAAAAAGTGGACTGTATAGGTAATTTTAAATTTGAACAAAAGGAACTTCAAACAAGAACGGTCTAATACCGTAAAGGAAACTTTCTACAGCGGTGCGATGAAATTAGGATAAAAACTTTTAAAAGAAATTGAGATCTTGATTAATGTCTCCATAATGATCAGAGTCAAAAATGCTATCGAATGGTATGCTGCATGACATATGTGAGTATAATGAATTTTCGAAATCGTAACGGTCACTTCCGGTTGCGGTTAACCGATTTGGCTGAAAATCAATCCCATGAAAGGTACTGACCTAAGATGTGTGTATGCCAAGTTTTAAGTGAATCCGTTGAATAGAACGGAAGTTATAGTGTCTCCAGACACACAGACAGACAGACAGGATGATAATCTCATTAACTTTCTATAAGCTCCGCTGTAGAAAGTTAATAAAAACCGAAGCTAAAAACACAATATGTGGAAACGGTGCTTTCCCGCAGAAATCGGTCCCAGTGCTGTTGGTCCTGGGGGTTCCTGGAAAAGGATGTAAGGGTATGGGTGAAAAGATAGGACAAGTTACCTCAATCCTCGCAGCGGAGCTGAACGGTAGCGTCTTTCCTGGTGCAAAGGTTCCTTCGTCATTCCTTGCCGAGTCGGAGCAAAGAAAAATGGACAGTTTTACCGGCAAAATTTTCAACCCCGAAATGCAATCGGGCAACAAAAGGACCTCCGGGAAGAGGTTAATCTAGTTGGCAAAATATCGAATTTCGCCTCAAATTAGCTTTTAACAAAAGCCTGGCAGAAATGAAAACTTCTGCTGCCAATAAACACGCCGGCGAACTCTCGGTTAAAAATGCTCTCGTCTTACGTCACAAATTAAATTCAAAAAGAACGATGCCTGCGAGAACATAGCAAAAGGCCAAGCCCGAATGCTAACAGCAAAAGGCGAAGCGTGGCCCGCGGCCTATATATCAGCGGTCCGCGTGCTCGAACAAATTCGCGTCGATATCTCAACTCCAAAATATACAGGAGGGAATCAAAATGCGGCCGGCCCTAATTTAAAAATTAAATAGAAGGTAATTTGAGATTGGCGCGAACAGCTATAGAAGACCACAACTAGATAGATGTACCGATTGGTGGGTCGGCTTTGTCTGTTTAAGTCTCTCAAAGTAATTTGCTTTTCCTTTCCTCAATATACTCTGGCAATTTTCTAGACTACTTTTACTGTGGTGCTGTTGTTTGTACTGAATTGGTCTTTAATGTATTCATTTTGCTCTTCTGTCATTACATTGGTTTTCTGGTTTGAATTTATGTGTCCAACATTCCTATAAAGGCCGTTTTTCAGTTTCAAGTCTGGTTTTAGTTTCATCTTATTTCTTGACATGGGCAAAGTGGTAGGAAGGGGTTTGGCGACACTTGCTGTATTGAAAACCTTTAGAAGAAGACTTCAGCTACTGTGATTTGATAACGCGAGGGGAAGAGAAAAACTTGTCTCTGATTACAGCCTACTCTTCTAGCTTGAATCTGTGCAGTGGCTTTTATATCCATCGCTTCTCGGGCTTCTCTTTCTGGGCTATCCTGAAGATGAAAAATTGACTAATAAACCTCTTGAGTTTTTCTATACGTGAAATTCAAAGCCCAGTCTTGTTTAAGCAAATATGTTCCTATTTTTATTTGTGTCCTTTCTTTAACGTCCTTGTTCCTCATTTATTTATCACTTTCTTCTTCCATAATCATCTGGAGTGTCTGTCTCTTTTGCCCTTCCATCTTTGTTTTTGGTATCCTTTCCAATTTCTTCAATACTTTCCTCGTTAGTGTTATCCGAAATCTTCACTTCATTCGTACTTAGCACTTTCTCATTTGCCAATATTCTGTTGTAATCAAGGCTAACATTCTTCTTCCTTGACCGCCTATTTTATTGAAGGCCATTTTAGAAGATTCTCAACAACTATATATATTAGGTACCAGGATTCATCCAACCCTAATAAAAAGCGAAAGAATATTTTAGCTCAAATGCTGACAAGATATAGAACTGGAAAAGGAGCAGTTTAAGAGAGTCGGTTGAAACAATTCTATTGATATTGCGACGTTTTACAAGGTACAGTTCAATTTTAATGGCTCTTTTGAGCGAGTTATATGAAACTTGAACTATATTAGAACAAAAATTGCAATTTTAAATCATCTATGTTCAGAAAACGTGTAAATTGAACGAACGGAAGAAGAAAACCTATCACGTCATATTTCGTCAAAGCATATCGAAGCTATCACCATGGTGTTTATCAAAGTATGATACTTAGTTACCTTTTGGGTTCATGTTTGGTTGTCTTAAATAACATCTTGTAACAAATGATGACTATGAGATGGAATTAGATAAAAAGACTTACAAGAAACCATGTTCAGCTGAAAAGGCAAGATGAAAGCTAGAAGAGGATTCCTCAAATATTGAAAGCGTCATGCAGAATCCAGAACAAATAGAGAAACAAAATGGATTTTTATTTTCAAAACAAGGATTCTGTGTATCTGACAGGGGAATGGTGTAACTTATAAGAGTGATAGTGTCAACGAAATGTCTCTAGAATCTTAAAAATTACCAGAAGATGGCATTGCATAAAACTAAAATCATTGAAATTTTCAGTTCCTCATTTTTTGTTGAATCCTATCCACCTTAAAACCTTAACATTGAACAGTGTTCAACAGCCTCTTTACTAATGTATGAATGTTTAATAACATTATGATAAGTGATATTCAAAAAATAATCCAAACAAAACACTTAACTGTGGATTACCAAAAATCCTCAACAATTCAAAGACATGCCTTTCCAAGACGAGAATATTGAGTTTAATGTTTGCAATTACCAACTCAAAATGGCACCTGCTTTTATGCTATGGAGTCACAACACGGCTTAATTTCGCTAGGTGTTCCTCCATTACTAGATTAATTGTGTGTATAACGTTTTAGGTATGCGGCCAAGACTTAATGACGGCAGGATCGCTTCATAATCACATGCTGCGCCACAATGGCGAAAGGCACAGCATGTGCGGCTATTGCGGCAAAACTTTCCTCACGGCCGGCCAGCTGAAGGTGCACGAGCGGTCCCACACTCAGGAAAAAGCGTTCGTTTGTGACGTAAGTAGCTCTTTGCAAATTCAACGTACACCCTACCAACTCTTCTATGTATTCCTCATGCAATTTAAAATGCAAACAAATTAGTACAACAGCAACATAGATGATAGTAGAGAATCTTAAATAGGGCTTTTGATTAAGTTCTTACACTATCAGAAAATTGTTTTGTTACAGTTGATTTTATATTTAATTGCTATGGCAGTATTTTATCATGATCACCATTTATATTATCCACTGATGATGGGAATGGGTTTCAAACAGGATCTTTGGACAAAAATACATAACCTTATTGACCCCAGACCTGTTTCGTTTTGGTTATTTTCTAAGATACTCAATACTTGTTTCGTTCTCTGAGTGTAGCTCAGCTCATTTGCGTTTTCTAATTTTTTCCCTTAAAAAGTGATAGTTGCACTTCAATATCCTTTAACAGTTGATTGCGGCATCTGAGTGACTTCTTTTGTCGCTACATCATCGTGGAAAGCGTCACCTATTTTGTTACTGTAGACTGTCAATTTTTCTTTAGAAAACACACTTCATTTGTTTCTAGTTGCTCCCTTGAGTTATCTAACAGCATATTCAAGGCAAATGTTATGTTTGGTCTAATTTTCATTGCTTATGAAGAACAAATTTATTTTAGGATTGTCCTTGTTGACCCTTTCAAAGTCTGTTTTGTCACTGTTAGCAGGATTAACAAAGAATTATACAAGTATGTTGTTCTTACCATTTATTTGCCTTAATTTTGGGTTGGTCATAACCATAAAATCTTTCAATAGTGCAAATAGAATGACTATCTTAGCCTTCTGATTGACATTCTGATAGGCATTATACAATTCACAATCATTTTTCCGAGTCTTGTCAATGTCCAGTATCCATAAGAATTTCTTGTCATGTAAAATTTCAATATCCATTATGTGAAAAATTTATTCTTTCCACCATTACGAACTATTTTGTTGTCTTATAAATTGTTGATGTTTTTGTTGTACCAGTACTGTTTCTTTGTTCTAAATTCACAAAGGTTAACAACATTTGGAAGCTTCCATGGGCGATGTTTTGGATATTGGGGTTAGACCCCATTTAAAATAAAAATTTTCCAAACTAAAAACAGCCTAATAGTATGAAGATAACCAACACAATGCGCCAATTCACAATTTTGCATAACAATCACTATGGTGTCAAACCAGTAGCTCCTTCACCACCTTCATGTCGAAATTATTTGAGCTTCATTTTGAAAATGCATAGATGTTATTTAATAAGACCTTCTTACCAAACCACAGTACATATGGTGTTTTTCCTTCCTGTCTTAGGTCATATTAACCACGTCCACCTACAATTTCTAACTTAACTTCTTTGGGTGAACCATGAAGGACACACTTTTTGACAGTGTCTGATTATCTTATTTTGTGATACCATTTTGTTTTTGACTATATAGACACACAATCCCCTAAAGTACATTATTAAAATCGCCTCACTAGTATGTCCTACTACTTTTGTTTTCCTCAAATCTCATACAGAATTGTTATGACTTCCAATTTATTTAAAAGAAATATTTTGAAAGTTGACTTCTAACATCGGAAGTCTCTGCTCACTATCCCTGACTACAAAATTGTTTTCGGTATGTATCAACAATCATAGGAAACTCAAGATCCATCTTCATGTATATTTTTGCTGTTTGAGAATCTTCCATAGTTAGAAAGTAGTAGTTGACCTCTGACTTAAATGGTGGTTGCATTAAGAACATTTTGAACCATATTTTGCATCATCCTCAACTTTGGAATGCAATGTTTTCATCTATGATATAGGAAAAGTTGTGATTTTTCTTGGTAGATTTAAGACATTGGACAATAGAGCCACTGCAAACTTATAAACAGAATAAATGATGTGATAGAAGGGGGCTTCATGATAGACCGAGCTCAACTCTTTGTAGACACCTATCATGTCATTTCACAGTAAGAGAACAATGGTTTTTCATCGAAAACCATCCATTGAATGCAGTGGTATGGTATGAGATACTGATCACATGCAAGCACAACATTAAATTAATTCAAAATATTTTCACTAAATTTGTAGTTAAATTAACCCAAACACATGGCGTGTATGTGTTTAGTCTTTCAAAACAAATTTGTCATATTTATCCTTCCTTCCAGCTCTTGTAGAGGTTTTTAGGTATTACAGTCTTATAAACCACATCATTCTACCTTTTAGGTGTGTGGAAAAGGCTTTTGCCACCGCCAGAGCCTGATCACCCACAGCACGCTGCACACGGGCGTGAAGCCCTACCAGTGCGACAACTGCGGCCACTCCTTCAGCTGCGTTGGCAACCTCATCAAGCACCGGCGCACGCATGCAGACACCTGCGGCACAATCCCGCTGACCACGCACCGTGTCAACAACCCCTCCACCAAAATGAAGGTGAAAATGAACACCCCCAAGACGTCCAAGCTGAAGATGATGAAGAAGGAAAAAGAGCTGCAGGAGAAGCTCGCCGCTTACAAAGAGAGGCTAACCCAGAAGACCAACACGGAAAGCACTCACAGCACAGACTACTTCGCGTACCAAACCAGCGATAACAAAACAAATGAAGACCTGAGCGGCCTGGACAGTTTGGAAGACTGCAACGGAATCCCGCAACTGTTTCACGACGTCAAATTGGAGACTGAGCAGGTGGTTTCATTGGGTCCAATTTTTAAATTCATACATTTCTAAGTGAGTCTTTCAGTTTAAAGAAACCTATGTGAACAACGCGTCTGATCAGATGTTCGGCTACAATTTTCCTACAGAAGCAAATTATGACCCCAGGCAATCAAACAGTTGCTTCAATTTAGATTATCCTGTCGAAGAGAAGAAATCAATGGTGGACAATCTGAACCTAAAACCAGAAATCAGATCTCACTTCCTGACTGATACAAATAGTGAGGAGGTTCAAACTACAGATACTGGAGTATTCGATGATTGCTCTAATGGTTGTGATATGAATATCTGTGATGACACCAAGGCGATGATGGAAGCCGAGAAGAATAAAACCGAAGACAAAAAGGATAAAACTGCTTTAAGTAGCGTTAGAAAAAGGAAGAAAGCAGGAGTTAAAGGTAAAATAGCAATAAAGGGATTAACAAGGTTCCTACAATTTATTTTTTTTAAGAAAATTTTAGAGAATCCTGTAAATATTGCAGCAAGGTATATACGAATGCTAATTGGTTGATGAAGCATGAAAAGCAGCATGAGCAAGCTCTAAATCAAAACGAAACAAAGCAGAAAAGCCCGTACAAGTGCAGCTGCTGCAAGATAAGCTTTGAAACGCGGGAAGAATGCAAAACTCACAAGCAAAACATGCATGCGGACATATTAAGTGAGGCACATAAATGCGCTTTATAGCAATTTTTCAAACCCTAACATCGTTTGTCATTTTTAGCTTGCCAAGACTGTGATAAGGTGTTTTCAAACACCGACTCCCTGCGCTCGCACCATAACATCTTCCACAAGGGTCTGCCCAAGAAGGTATACATTTACATATGTGACAAGTGCGGGCTGCAGTTCCGCCAGAAGGTCTTTCTGGTACATCATGAGAAAAGCAACTGTGGCTCAGGGCCGGTGTATGAGTGCCACATATGTGGGAAGGGTTTCAGCAGTGTGCACACACGCCGGTCGCACCTGCGCGTGCACGATCCCAAGAAACGGTTCCTGTGCAAGTTCTGTGGCAAGAGCTTCCGATGGAAAGGGCAGTTGAAGATTCACGAACGTAGCCACACGGGAGAGAAGCCGTTCAAGTGCCTGTACTGCCCCAAAGCCTTTGCATATCGTGAGAGTTTAATGACTCACAGCTGCATGCACACTGGCGTTAAGCCACACCTGTGTGAAGCCTGCGGGTCACGCTTCTCGTGTATAGGCAACCTGATCAAGCACCGAGGAACACATGCGGGATGCGGGGCGTGGTATTCGAAAAACCAATGAACTATGCACTATTACGTTACTGTGCAATAAATAAGACTGTAGACATCGATATTTGTAAATTATTTAGTATCAATTAGAAATTTTAATTAACCCATAGAAGGTAGACTGGGTCCACTGGACCCAGCCGCGTTTTTCAAACCGCTGGCATTTCTGTAGAGGGGGGGAGGTGTTGGTTAGTGTTGAGAAAATTCGTTCTTGTTTAGAAGTAGTAGAGGGGCGCTAGTGCCAGTCCAGTATTGCTTTGGTTGCTGAATAGTACGCACGTGAAAATTTTTGTGGTTTCACTGGACCCAGTCTACCTCGTATTGTACAAAGTGAGTATGTCATAAAAATTTTTATTTTAATAAACTTTTGTTAAAATGTAGTATGTAAGTAAAAAAAATCTGGTGTGAACATCACACGACTTTCCTTATCCTATTATTATATATTATACCGGGTCCATCGTCTCGGCCCTGCGCTGCTCTCGTCCCGGAACTTGTTATTTTAAAAAAGGACGAGGCGCGAGTCCAACACTCAAAAGCCGATTAAAATAAACAGTACAAGACAATAAGTGACTCGTACTTAAAATTTTGCTACGTCACTGAAGGTAACCGTGCGAGCTCGGTCACACGGCCTCCGCCATTATCGCCTGCGTGCTCCCTCCTAGCGGCCAAGCGCTCCCCTCCCCGTCCTCCCGCAGTCGACCCGGTAGCTCTCCGAGCACGCTGTAATTGGTCCGTTTAATTAATTTTTAATCGGCTATAACTTATTTATTTGAACTCGGATCAAAAAATTTCATTACACTTTTTTGTTCGTCTCGGTTTGATCTATCCGGTAATAATAATTTCTCAAAAAAATTTATGAACACCCGGTATATTAAAAATCCTGAGCTTCAATTTTTTTTCGAGTTCCTATTTTACCAATTTTTATTTTAAATTCATGTTTATATCGTTATAACAAATCATTTTTATTCTCATAAATTTTTTGTATCTTCAACTGTTTAGATTCGCGGCCGCTTTGCGACCGATTTTGCGACCTTGCAACCAAACGGCTCGGCCGATTTTTACCAAAAGCTTCGCACTGCGTCCCCTACCTACAAGTAACGCGCATACCAAATTTCAAGTCTTTAGCTTCTACGGTTCTCGAGATATCCTGTTTATTGACAGACTGACAGACACACACACACACACACACACACACACGAACCAATGGCCCAAACCAACTTTTTTGGTGTCCTGAGGCTATATTTCGTCCAGAAATGTGAAAAACTGAGTAGGTCAAATTTCCGCCGATTACATTACTTTCCTTATTATAGGATAAGAAAGTAAAAAGAAGTGAAAGTGATATTGCACAATATTACAGTGAAAATATAGGTTATGTGCCCAAATAATGTTTTAGAAAAAAAAACGTTGCCGTTTGTGTCCAGTTTCAGTTGATAGAAAAACACAATATTTCTGTATTGAATGCAGATTACCAATTTGTAAAGAATAAAAAAAAAACAAAGTACAATTATTTTTATAAACTCTTTGTAAACAATTGTCACTGCTTCTTCTTTTTTTATAAATTATAATATGTATCTATCAATAAACAAAAAATATGTATAGTTGTGTATCATTTTTTACCACCTACATAAAACATTTATATGCTTATTTCATACACATATATAAAATCTTATTTTTTTTTATTATTTAATTACTAAATTTGATTCAAATTACATATACAGGCCTTAGACAATCAAATCTGAGGCAAAAAAGTCCAATAATTCAGCTAAAAAAGTCGTGTATGCGTGAAAAAACAGTGAAACATTTTACTGACTTTCAAACTTCAAAATAAATATATTTTTTTCGCTAGATCGTAAAACGGCTTACACAGTCTTAAAATACATGTCTTTAGCTTTGAAAAGACCACATATAAAGTTTTTTTTTTGTAGTTTACCGGAGATACAGCAATTTGAAAATTTTAAAATTTAAAATTTTTTTTTAAAAGGTACCTTCAATTTTCTTCAAAAATATAAAAACCCAAATATTTTAGAGCAAAACGTGTTGCAAATTCATATTTTTGAGATTCTGGCGATGAATTTGAAAAAAAAATTTTTTTTACATCAACTATAGCCCAAGATATTGGCAATTGAAAATCGCTTGGGTCCACTGCACCCAGTCTACCTCATATGGGAGTCAAAATAAGTCTACCTTCTATGGGTTAAAATCGTTTTATTTTTTTACATGTGAAACAATGTGCTTTTTCAAATCTGGCATATGCTTTGGTTGATATGAGCATTTATGACACTTTAAAGGAGTATTAATCAACTTCTTACATGTTTCTTTAGAAGGTAACAGAATCTTCCCTGTATCCTCGAGTTGTTGGCGAATGACTAAAAAACAATCGAATTGTAGGGGAGTTACCAGAAAAACAAACGCTACCTTTGCTGTCCAAGAAAAATTCCGAGGTGAAGCTATTCCAGTGCTTCTTTGTTTTAACACAGCCGGAGTCCATGTCGTCGCTTATCACGTGCAGATGCAACCGGATCATGCTGGCTTCGGCGTGGTAGCCCAGCCGGAACTCACTGCCCTTGTGCTTTTCCTCCTGCGCGATTTTCTGACCAACCTCCTCCATGTGCTTAAGCAGCTCTGCGTGCTTGCTCGCGACTGACTTGAGGCTGCTTATGCTCTCTTTGGGTATCACCAGGTAATGGAACTTCGCCTTGGGGTACTTGTCCGTGATGGTGACGACCAGGTCGTCCTCTTGAACCACGCTCGTCGGGTCTTCCATGGAGGCTAGCAAGCCCAGGGACCAGTGGCCGCCGGTTTTCGGCTTTTTGGCGGCACTTTCGCCCCCAGAAGCTGCTCTTTTGGCGGACATCCCGTAAATGGAGTGCAAAATGAGATTTCGCAATGTATGCGTAACTGAGACGTTCTTAATAACTGGAGTAGATATTTATCTCAATTAGTCTAGTGCAAAAGTATAAATAAATTAAAATACGTTAAATTTGCAGGTTAAATGACAGCGTTGCCAAATCTACTCGTCAAAGCGGTCTTCTAAATGTGTATTGGCAACGCTGCAAAATTTATTGTCGGTACTTTCACTGTATAAGGTGCTGCAGTATAATGTAACAATTTTCAGAAAAATTCTAATTCAGAAACATAATTATTATTTTAGATAATATTAGGTAATTCTAAGCAATAAATCTCCACTTTGTAGGAGCTTAAAAATTAATTTATTTGAAAAATTAAAAAATCATTAGAAAATTGAAAGGTAACTCATGCCACTTATTTCTAATATTTTATAAGATAAAGGTGAAGCAATGTAGTAATTAGTGTAATGTAACACTTTTCCAAGTGTGTGACAAGCCAAATTTATATGCTGTGTACCAAAAATTTATTAAAATTACAATTTTGACATGAATAGGACTTATTTCTACCAGTTAGAGCTGTGATTTATTTTTTAACTCTGTTATCACCACAAAATCATTTTAATAGTTGTATTTTGTCAGAGCATTTGTTTTGTTTGACCTATGATGAGTAGCACCGTTTTGTTAAAATCAGATTAGTGCTACAAAATGGGCATTTTCAGATGCAATAATTGTTCAACCTAAAATCTAATCTTATTGATATGCTATCTGAAGATTTTCAGCTATCCATAGTGCAACGTTTTGCCTTTTTAAAGTGAAAATTTCCTAGAACCCACCCTCTTCTCAAAATTGTGACTTTTGAAAAAACCTATCAGCAAAATGCCGTTTGAACTAATCTCTAGGCTTTAGTTCTTTTGCTATAGATATAGGTTTCAATTTCGTAGTAAAATATGCCGAGTTGTATGGTACAAATGACTGCAAACAGTAGAGAACTATTTGAATGAGTGCTATTGGATTTTTTCTCATGATATTATGTTGTTTATGGCGTTCTATGATGCTCTTTTATGTTTTCTGGTAACATCAGCCTAAAAGTAAGTTTTGCAATGACCTCTATTAAAATATTAAATTTGGGCGACCCTATATATTTTTGCGGTTTTGCACTTTTCATGCGCAAACGTGTAGTAGTCCAATAAATTTAAACTATGATGGGTCCAAGAGTTGTAACCGAGTTTCGAGAGTTACTATGTTTTCTCTGAGTGATGAAAACATTTTTATAGACATTGTAATTAAACTAGTTTTAGCGGCCATGTCTTTTTTAAGTATATACATATATTCTTCGACTCATGAGGATCACAACAATAATAATTAATAAAACAAACTATAAAAAACTAGAAAAATACGAAAAAAATATTTAAAAAATGGTCAACTTTAACCTAACTATCCTAACCTAAGGTTAAGCTAAAACAAAAGCATGAAAAATAAATTATCTTTATAAAAAAATTTATTTAACCTAAATCAAATCAAATATTTTTGTGATCCTCATGAGTCGAAAAATATATGGATATACTTTTTCCTTTAAAAAAACACAGCCTCTAAATCCAACTTTAGGAAACTGCAATATGGGATTGGATAAATATAATTAAGCAAAATTAAATCGGACTTAATTAAATCGATTTCATTGTAAAATGTATTTTTAAACTAACCTGTGCATTAATAATTTGCAGCACCCGGTATGATTTGTCGTCATGACAACAATGTGTGATGTCATCGCAAGGAAATTATTCTCCTAGAATTGAATTTTTTTAAATACGCCAAAATAGCATAAGTTAAAACTAAAATTAGTTTTTCGGAACGCACCCAAGCGTGGCGTCTGTGTAAGCATCTGCAGTAATTAGATTTAGCAACAACGGTTTTTCTCTTGATAAACTTTCTGAGGCTTGTGGTTTTTTATAATTTGAAAATGCACTCTTGGACCTGCAGTGCAAGTAGGACTAATGTATGTACATATGTGAACTCTTGATGCTTCAAAGTATTTACCCCGAGTTACCGCTTTTCTTAGGTCATTGTAACGACATAACCTGCAAATAGGTCGCAACATCGCCCCTCGATGGAGCCCCAGAAAATTACGTACTACAACGAAATATCCCTGATGATGTTCGGCTTCGGGGACAGCCACAAGCCGAACCCTGAGACGGTGCGGCTTGTTGAGTCCGTCGCGCTGCGGCAGCTGCGGACGATCGTGCAGGAGGCCCTGAAGTACAGCGACGGCAAGTTCTTGCGCGGCGAGGAGCTGGTCTTTCTTATGCGGCGGAATAAGTGGAAGATGCGTCGGTTCGTCAAGTACCTGAAGCACAAGGACGCGAAGTGCCTGTACGAGCCCGACGTTGCTGAGCAGGGCCCGGTGCCGAGAAAGAAGCTGAAGAAGAATGTGCTGCTTAGTTTCATAGAGAAGATCGACGAGACTGGGGAGCTGATGGACTTGACCGAGTTTGATGAAGTAAAGTATGAACGGATGCTGCGGGCCGACCGTATGTCACGCGCGCTTGACGATAAGCAGTACATGGAATTCTATAAAGCGCGCAGCATGTCGTTTAATAGCCGGGAGACGTCGCGCGCCTCCAACTACGAGAAGTTGCGCTTGTGGCTGGATCCGAAGAAGGAATTTACTTTCACTGACAAAGCGGTGGAAGTTCTTTTATATTATGCCTATGAAACCGTAGCACAAGTAACAGACTATGCTTTGTTAGTGAGAATGGATGCTCGCCGCACAGGCGACCCTTTAAGTAACTTGAGTGGAGCCCATTACACAGCTGCAATGTTTGTGGGCGAGCATCGGTTTAGCGGTCCCAACCCTGACTACAGCAGAGTGTACAACGGGCAGCCTCCGATTAGCGTGGCGGAAATTAAGGAAGTCTTGCGACGAGTTCATATACCGCAATCTGGCAGGCTTACCTTTGGGCGAAAATTACCTGATACACAGTATTTGTTTGCATTATAAATAAAGAGGAACAAATAAAATTAGTTTCACTTCCTCCTACCGTTTAGGCAACTCACATAACAGCTGTTGATTAACTTAACCGGGTGAGCGAGATGGCCACATAAGCGTGCTGGTGACAGGAGCGAGATGGCCAGTAGTGTAGAAAATGGCAGCTGTAGGTTCTTCAAATTTTGATTGTTTAGAAATAAAAACCCGTAGTATAGAGCAAACCCTACTTCCTCTAATAAAACAGGTAATTTTGATTTTTGGGCTTCGTTTTGCACCCTATTTTCTGTTCTACCGTACCTGCACCCGCTTTCAGACTAGTAGTTTAGCTGGGCGTGCACGGAGATGTAGCCGGCTAAATGCCTTAATTGGCGCCTTTGCTGCACTATCTGCCCCCTGGGGCACCCCGAGGGCTGCTGCAGTGCTCGGATTATTTATTGCTGAGTAGCGATAGTTAGGTTATGTTTGGCGTATTTTTGTAACAGTCGCATGTGTGTTCGTTTTCGCCGCGCCAGTGGCGTGCTGTTTGTTTTTAAAATGTGGCCGGTTATGCACAGTCGGTCCCAGTGGATTTTTAGAGCGAATAAAAAAACTAAAAACGTTTGTTCATTTTTAAATGTAAATTTCGGATTTATTTACATTTAAATTATTTTTGTAGATAATGAAATTTTTACAAAAGACAGTGGTGGCGGCGATGAATTGAGTTTAATTTACATTAAATTGAATGCAAATAATTTGCGAAAGCCGGTATGTGGCGCCGTCATTATAGTGATTTATGACGTCATCAACGGATGATAATAAGAATTGTGAAATGGGTTTTTTACGTCTAAGTGGTGTTTTAAATATCTTACTTCATCAGTTTTTGGACGCGATTAAATCCATTTTTCTATTAATATTTTTTTTAATTTGTATTTGCATATTTACAATCTACTCATGTTATACAAATTAAGTAATAAGTAAATTTGATCTTATATAGAAATACATGTCGCGATCTATGATCAAACCATTGCCATCAACCTAGGGGAGAATATACTAATATAAATCGCTTAGGGAATTAGGTCTTGTGGCCAGTTACGCTTGAGCCTTTTTACAACGGCTGGCTGGTTTACGAGGCGCCCTATGAGGTCGTTTTCATGTCCTGGTAAGTTGTGGGTGTATGCTTTTGCAAGTCTCTGAATTTCGGATGCTACATACGGGATCTTCAGGTCATTATGGATGGTCTCGTCACTTACATACCATGGTGCATCAGTCATTATGCGAAGGGTTTTAGACTGAACCATTTGGAGTATTTTTGTATGGGATGCTTTCGCGCAGCCCCAAAGTTGAACACCATAAGTCCAAATCGGCTTTATGATTGTCTTATAAACTAATAATTTATTTGATAGCGATAGCTGCGAACGTTTTCCGATTAACCAGTATATTTGCTTCATTTTTAAGTCTATTTGTTTTCTCTTATTTTTGATATGCATGCTCCAGTTGAGTTTCGCATCAAGGTGTATTCCTAGGTATTTGGTTTCAGACTTGATTGGAATTGCAATGTTGTTGAAAGTAGTTTGAGGGCAGTCAAGTCGTCTAGTAGTGAAGGTTACTTGAGCTGACTTCTCACTGTTTACTACTATTCTCCACTTGCGAGTCCAATCTTGCAGTAGGTTTAGGTGATGCTGTAAGTGAGCTGCAGATACTGCGGGCTTGTCACTGGTTGATAATATGGCCACGTCTTCGGCAAACATGGCAATAGAAGTGTCCTGCGTGGTTGGCGTATCATATGAATAAATCAGGTAGAGTAAAGGACCCAAAATACTACCTTGTGGCACTCCTGCTTGTATTTGGTGATAGTCAGAGATTGAGCCATTTATCACGACTTGGAAGGATCTCTCGGCGAGGTAGAATATTAGAACTACATAGATCGGACTTGGGAAGTGTAATTTTATCTAAGCAAGCCTGTGTGCCAAATCTTGTCGAATGCTTGCTTTATATTTAGAAATGCAGCTGTGTTAACTTTTTGGTTTCAAGGCTTTCTTATTTGATTGACAATTCGGTTGCATTGGTGTATCGTTGAGTGGGCTTCACGAAGGCCGAACTGATAGGGTGGGATTATCTGGTTGAGATTTATTGTTTCTTTTATTCTTTTCAGTAGGAGTCTTTTAAAAATCTTAGACATTATGGGTAAAAGGCTTATAGGTCTATAGGAAGATGGATGGTTAGGTGGTTTTCCAGGCTTTGCAATCATAGTAATCCGAGCATACTTCCTTAATACAGGAAAGTAGCTTAACCTCATCATACTATTAAATATGGTGGTAAGAAGAACCAGTGCTTTCCTTGGAAGATGCTGTGGAACTTCTCCTCTGATCATATAGCCAGGGGCATAGAGCAGTCAGGAAATCTTGAACTTCTGTGTCGTCATTGTTATCATGTGGGTTTGGGGTAGTAAATACGTTATTCTGCGAATGTATCCACTTTATCTGTTTTGGCCCACGTGTCATTAGGTTTTCTGATGGGTGGTATTGCTAGTATTGGCCTCTTAAATTTTTTAGTTGCTTTCCAGATTGCATGATCGTTAGGAGATAGCTTTGTGATATATTCTTTAAATGTTTCATTGCGTGCTTCTATAAGGGTATTATGTAGTTGATGAGTAAGCCTATTGTAGATTGTTTTATCTTGCCTGTTCCTTGTTACTTGCCATTTTTTCTGAGCTCTTCGTTTCTCAGTGATTAGGTTTCGTATATGGCGGAGAATATTATCAGCTTTAGGACTGAGATTTCCAATAGTTGGTGTGGCTTGCCAGGCGGCTGACCAGATCATTGTCGTTAGATGATGGACTACTTCATCCAGATCTTGATTATCTTTAATTCTAATGGTTAGGTTCATGTTTTCTTCCAACAGGTTCTTGAATTGATCCCAATCCGTATTTTTATTACACAATCTAGCAGGAATTTCTTTTGCGATTATTGTGCTGACAGTAATGATGACTGGAGAGTGGTCAGTGGAGAGGTCGTAGTTAGATTCCGCTTTAGTATATACATTGGCTATTCCATTGAGTATTGCAAAATCTAATAAATCCTGAAGTTTGAGGGGATCACTAGACCAATAGGTACGTTTTCCGGTTGATAGATAATCACAATTGTTTCTCTGAATTGTTCTTAGTTGGTTACGTCCTTTAGGGTTGATAAGTCTAGAGCCCCAGGCTGTATTTTTCGCATTCCAGTCTTCTTATACTATAAATTTGTTGCTTAGGGATCTAAGAAAATTTTCATGTTCATCAGACGAAATGGCATGCCTTGGCGGGCTGTACACGGCTGATATAACAAATGAGTAGGGAAAAACTTTAACTTTTATGGCTGCACCTTGTATTTTTTCGGTGAGATAAGGCTGTATTTCATGGTGGATAACCGTATTTTTAATTATCACAGCTGATCCGCCATGAGCCGTCCAATCAGGGTGATTAGCATAATATGCAGTATAATACGGTATTTTAATTACTGTCCTACATGTTGCGTGAGTTTCTGATATAAGTAGTATATCAATTTGTTGTAATTGTAGAAAAGTTATTACTTCAAGCATATGGTTAGAGATACTATTGTCGTTCCACAAAGCGATGCGCAGTGAAGTAGCCATTTTTACCATTTTGTTAATCACTGTGGAAAGCATGTTAAGTATCATGCTATTCTGACTTATTAGTTGGGAAAACATATTTTTGAATTCGTTGAGGAAATTTGTAAGTACTTCGTTGGTGTTAAGTTGCTGTTGGTCTTGAGTTAGGGGATTGTTCCTTCTTCTGGCACATGCTTGAGGATTGTTAACTACGTTTTGGGTAAGTCTTTGTGTTTCGCCATTGTGGTTATTAGCTTGGTTACGAAGAGGAGGGAATTCATTTAGGTTAGGAGGAGCTTGTTGGAGGTAAGGTGTATTTGCTATTCCTCTAAATGGTGCGTTTCTGCATCTTTGAAGGTCTTGGTAAACTGTACAGCCTTTATAATTGACAGGATGATCTTCACCACATAGGGCGCACTTCGCTGGGGTACTGCGGTTTTGTGCAAATTGTGTTTTTGTGTCCACCGCCGCATTTTACGCAGACAAAAGGTTTATTGCCGTAAGACCTTGTGTGTCATAGTCTTGGCATCCTAGACATTGAGGGATAATGTTCTTCTTTTTAGGAGGTTCTACCGATATTTACATCAAACATTTTTTTATTGTTTTCATTTGGTTCAAGGTCAATCATGAATAGGGGGAGAGGTTGTTTGGTTACCCTATGGCGCATATTTATCATACTGCGCACTTTATGACCTTGTTTAGCTAGCTCATTTTTATGACTTCTACTGGTACAGAATGGTGCAGGTTCCGAATAGCAACTCTGTAAGCTTTTTCTTCTTTTAATTGAAAAGTGTGGTATATTATATTTTCCTCTTTTAGATGCCTTGACAGTTTTCTGTTGCTGACGTATAATATTGTTCTTTCTCGATGGTTTCACTGATATTTTCAATCATTTTATCATAATTAGTCACTCCCTGGATAAATATGGGTGGAGGTTTTGCAGTTTTGGTTTGTTGATTGTCATTAATGTTATTGTTTTTCGTTTGTGCAAGAATTCCGTATCTGTTAGATGTAGTCAATTGGTTAGGTTGCTTTAAATTGGGATTCTCTGTGGTTGAATTCCTTTTCTTTCTTAACCGTCTGCCATTCGTGTTTTGAGGTGGATGGACTGCTTTTGTCTTTGTCAGTAACTGTGTCATCTGCAATCGTTTCCTCTTCGTCTTTCATATCTGTATCTGTTAGTGTGTCATTGCCTGTTCTGTTATATTGATTACTTTCGTTGGTTTGCATTGCCGGCATGGATAGGGTTGTATTTGGGTTTATTGCAAAAGGGGGTGTCATTATTGTTTGGTTATGGGTTACATATGGGTATTGATGATTAAGACGACTTTGCGGTTGAGAAGTAGAGTATCCTTGAAGACCAGGGATATTGAAAGTAAAGCCGTAATTTTCAGGAGCGGATTAATTATTTACGGCTGTTGTTCCTGGCGGGCCGAGGCCATAACTGTTTTCGATTGGAAACATATTTATGTTGTATTTACATTCAATAAATAAACTAAACTAATAAAATAAGTGAAAGTTGTTTGTACGTATAATTTTTGTTAAACGTGACGCACCTTATCGGAGCGCATGCATGGCGTCCGTACCGATTCACCGCTCGTACCCGTCTTCTATTAATAGTTGTAAATTATCTTATTAATAGTAGCTTAATTAAAACATTTTTTATATGGACGCTTATTTTGTATTTTCAATTAAATTTAATAGCGAAATGAAAGGAGTACAATTAAAATGTAGATCCGAAGAAAAAATTAAGTATAAACATTACTCTTTTACTACGGGACTTAGAATTGGATTTTCTACTCTACTATAAAAGGAATGTAGCTGCACAAAAGCACCATAATGAACAATTCTTTGTTTAAAAAATTGATGTTTTAATATTTTGTCGTTGATTTTTCCGTTTTAACATTATTTTGTCACATATTGCGCTGCTCTTTTAATTTGCCAATTTTGGAAAAATAAAGTCGCAGGAAATTAGGTCGGGAGTGTAACTGGACCTGTCTGGATCATTGCTACAATGTTATGATAGCTGTGTTCGTAGAAGCCAGATGCTATCGTGGCGTCTCCACATTTTTAAAAAAGTTATTATAGAGGCTCGAACATCTAAAATTGCCCTTTTTGCACGCAATAGTCTGCGACAGTTAGATTCAAGTTATTTTTACAACGGCAATATAGTTGAGGCCGGCGCTAAGCGGATTCGGCACGTTCCCCGAAACTCGGCCGCGCATTTAACGCCCCGAGGCCCACAAAAAGTTTATCATAAAATTTTCAGGGGCCTATGCATAGTAAATTCATTCGCTGACAACTAACTGTAAAAGCCACCATCCCAACCGGGCATACCGTGCCTATACGTTTTATTGCGGATTGCGAATCCCTTTTACCAGATGAGGACGCGCAAGCCGGCGTTGCCTCTGAGGAACATAAGCATAAAACGGAACAATATAAAAGTAATTTAATTTTCTTATCTGTTTTAATATTGCTACGAATAAAAAAACTTCAAAGCAGTTTTATATTAAAAATCGGAATTTCGAAATCCAAAGCAGATCGAAGTCGACCCCATCGTTTAAAGACGAGTACAAACGATTGAAGTCGAGCGCAAACGATTGAAGGTGAATGAACTCGAACATAGCCGATTGCAGTCGGTTCAAATCGAAAATACACCAATACAGACACTTTTTGAATTCATTGATTATTTTTGCCAGGACATCGGCGAAGACGCTGTAATTGAAATGTTTGTTTGGATACAATGACTAATCGTATCATAAGGTAAAAATCCGCTGCTTATTGAAACGATTTCTTGTATTGTTCTTAGGTGTCTTCAGTTTCAGAAAAGCGGCTTTTCCTCCATCCCACATTTAGTCTCGCACAGAATTTTAAAACTTGTTGGTTTATATATGGTCTTGTTGCATTTGGAGCGATAGATTAATAGATTAATAGATTGCTCGAGTCTTGCAGAATATCGCACTCGCAAATGATGCCTGAATTAGCTTATAAGAAGCTCTAGTTGCACAAGCATTATTACTATCCTCATTAGGGTGTTATGTAGGATATTAGGATTCTAGAGATTAATTTCTCCTGGATTAGATCCACCGTGTTATGGGTTCATAGCTAAGTAGTGCCATTCTGTTTGGTTTTCACGACTGATTCTTGATCCTGTGGATATGGTATGGGGCTCTTTTGATGATTGGGTACCGTTTCTATGCTGAGGTCGGTTTTAAGCATCTCATTAGGTCACGAGTAGTCTTATCCATTGGCATATCGGCTTAGGTCTGATGAAGCTTTCCATACTGATGCGGCGATATCCACGCACAGTACTAGAGTTTTTATTGATGCTGTTATAGGCGCTAGCTTTTATAGTTGTGTTGGGCCAGTGATATTTGAATGACAGAGTACAGTTCAGCGCGATTCGTAGGTATTTCGAACTTGAACATAGGCGTTTCTGATGTTAAGGTGAAAACACACTTGAATCAGACTTGTGTTGGATAAACACTGAGTAGAGGAAGATAGTGCATCGAAGGTTGTGGTCATCGTTATATCGTTTATTTGGAAATGGTTAGCCATTTGTATATTTATCTTCTACTATGTTTTTCTTGGAGGCAGACTTAAGATGTATTTTGTAGGAAGGTTCTGATAAAGGAAGCTTTTCTGTGATTTATATTGCAACGAGTTTTCGACGTTCTTGTCGCTCAATCGTTACGGTTGAGTGGTGGATATAATGCCGCGCACGTGCGAGAACTATAACAATGCAAAAGTTTCGAGATATTCACTAGATGATTCTTGTAGGCTTCAGAACAGGTTTGCTTATAAATATCACGAGCTCAGTGGAAGTGTCGGAAGCGAAGTGCTAGAATGTAGAATTTTTATGTATTGTACATAAATGTTAGTCAATAGTTCAAGTGAAGTAAATAAGTAGGTTAGTAAATTTACGCGTGTTATTCACCACCGTTGAGAGCAAAAACGTTACAATAGTATCAACGAATACATCAACTAACGCCATTTTATTGATTTTTTCCGATCAAACCATTCTCAATCTGTTGGGCGAGGTTTGCTATTTGCGTTCTCAAGTTTTAGCAGATCTACCAAGTGGGATTACCTCTACATATTGGGGATCTGCACGTAGACTGCGTACACGTGTACCAGTCTTAGTAGTCATTTGCCTGATCGTTGTCGACAGTCACTACTGTTGGTCTTTGAGAAGGACTGCTGTAGGAAGTTTTTTTTTTGTTCCGTACCAGCGATTCTCAAATTTTTGTGCCTGGGGTCGGTTATTTCTGCGAAGTACTGTCTTTAAGGAAGTTTTTAGTGTTTATAAAATCGCCTGTTATTGCCTTTTGTGTCGGGGCTTTCCATTCTGATGTTATACTTTGCTTTGCGGTTATTGGCATTGGAAAGCATTAGGACCTTTCCGGTTAGGATGGTGTTAACAGCAATAGGGTCCTTTTCGAAAATGTTGGATCAGTGACTTAGAACCCGCGAAGAACTCCGATATGTATCAAATTTGACTTTATCTTAGTATTTTGGGTGTGTTAGAAGTTTTAAAGTTGTTTCGAGTGAAGTATGAAAATTATAAATTGAGATAAGAAAAAAGGTAAGATAATATATAAAGAAGAAGATAATGTAAGGGCTAAAGTCGTATAAAAATAAATATGTGGCATATCTGGATAGTAAATAGTACTATATTAAAAGATGAAAGGAAAATACTAAATTAGCAATTGGAAGAGATAAAAACTAATAATCGAACAGTTGAGTCTATTGATTCGAACAAGAATAATAGATACGAAGGCAGATGTAATTGCTGATATCGTATTATCTCTTTCTTCATTGTTTCCGGATGAAGAAGATGGTGGTGGTTACGTATAAAAGCGAACACTTTCAATCTTGTGTTTCTGATCCAGTTCCTTCTGAATATAGAAGATGATGATGGGTTCTTCTATATCTGTTTTCCAAATGATTTTTCGGTTTTATATTCCCCAAAGATATGTAGACATTTAATGTGCAAGTGTTGTTCTAAAGTAATTTTATTGTACTCTGGGCATGTCTTTACCTTAATTTGTTCTTTTGATGAGGACATGATGCATTTTCCTCCAGTATGTGAACGGCAACTTTTCTTGAATGCTTCAATAACCTCTATTTGAGGGTAATAGAGTTTGATAACTTTAACTTTTCCATCTAGCTATGATGAGAATAAGGATAGATATTTTGGAAGGGTGGGTTTTAATTAAATTTCCTAATTAGAGTGCTTCATCATTCAAATAACCATATTCGTTAAGTGCTTCTATTCAAGACATGAGGTGCTGAACTGTAGTACCGAAAATGATTTAGTAGTTCTAATCACAGGACGTTAACATTCTTGAGTTATCTTCCACCACTATACTTCCTAGGAAAGAAAACTGGCAAATTTGGACCATTATTGAATAGGATTATCTTTTGTTGCTTCGACAGCAGCGAAACTTCTATTAGTGAGCTATTCATTGACTTGTTGCTATTGTTCTTGAAATGAATCTTGACATTTTTGACTTCATTCAACGTGACTTCGAGCGTCATTCTTCAAAGTCAACAAGCGCTTCTTCACGATCAGCACGGGCTAGAATTCGTTTTTTTAATTCTCTTTCAACTTCTATTGATTTCAATTACTTTCTGGTTATCTAGCTGTCATACATTCAGCAAGGATGGCCTGAGTTCGCTTATCTGTATATCTCTTTCCAATTTTCCATTTTATTATAAACCCGAAGGATTATTATCGCTCTTCTTCCTTTGGTGTTAATGAATGTTTTTTCTAACGGATTAATGGGTTAAACTATGTATGATAGGTTTTCAACTTCTTAGATCTTTTCAACTTTATAGGTCCTGTTTCTTGTTCTTGTGCTATCACAGGATCTTGAAACTTAAAAAAAGTAATAAAAAGTTAGGATAATAGAGTTTGTACAGTGTTACTGATAGGTTCTCTGCTCCGCTAGACAAAATCAATATTTTCAATGGGATTATTTTGATCATCTACTTTCCTTTATTTGCGAGTTTATTCTTGTAAAGCGCCTTATGATGAAGGTATTGTAATGAATTTTCTAATTCCACACTTAATCATTTCTAGGAAAAACTTCCTGGACATTATTTCTTTCTTTTTCTCCACAATCCATCTTCTGTCATTCCCTACATAGATAAAATATCAACCCAAAAAAATTATGTTAATTTTTGGTGTGGTAAGTACAGCTACGAGTGACCTTATAGGGGCACTTTTACCAGTGACCATCGGTAGCTTTCCTAGTTTCTGAAGCCCTTTCTCCCCTTGGCTTTTTATATCGCCCAAATAAAGTTGGCGAGGGTCCGGTTTTAATTTCACACAAAGTGACCCGATTAACTCCGTGGCAAGTAACGACCTGAATGACAAGTGCGTCATTGGTTTTTTGATCGGATATTTATACAAAAATGTGGATTTTTGTAAACTATGAGTTTGCAAAGCCGCATCCATATAATAATAGAATAGTTTTAACCACCATCAGCGGCTTTTACATGCGATGGAATACGTTGAAAGCAATTGGTCAAAAATGTCTACTTTCCCCATATGTCTTATTATGAGGCTATGGAGTCTGGAAAATCAAATAATTGCCTTTGTCCATCTGCCTGGGTTTGCTTTACTTTGACAGTGGTTCCAGCATTGTGAATTGATGAAATTACTGAAACTGCCTTGAAACCCCTATCCTTCCACTTCACCACTGATATAACGCTTTTGTTCATATCTTTGTCAGCTGGTAAGTCAGGGCGATTGGGCTAAATAGTGCCACATGCAAATATATTTTTCCCAACCACTGTTTTACTAGATTCTCATAGAAAAGAAGTTGTCAAAATAAATTCCAAATCCACGATTGTGATATGGTTCAGATAAATCCATTATCACAGTTTTCCCTAGACTTAGTGTTACACGTCTAATCCAATGCCCTAAACCTTGAAGCTCCTATTTATGGGTATGAGAGGCATATATTGCTTTAGGGAAGATTTACCCTTGAATTTTACCATACTCTCATCCATGGACAATTATCTTAAAGGGTGATAAAATTTTTACAATTTTGCGGTTAATGAGGCCACTACTGGTTTTATTTTATATATTTTATCGAAGTCTGGGCCTGCAGGCTTAGGGGTTAGAGTTGTCAGCAACGTAAAAATACCTAAGGATTCTTAAGAATCTTTTCAGATGCATCAAATCTGCAATCTTATCGACTTTTATGTTGAGACCAGTATAAAGGAATGCTGGGCAAGGTGTAAAAGCTCTTTATAATAATACTCCCAAAAAACGTCAGAATCTCTTCTTAGGTTAGATCTAATTTCCTCCCTTTTTGCAGTAAGCAGAGGGGTTAATAATTCATCAAAAAAAAAATAATAAATTATAGGAGGATTTTGGAATTGAACTGTCAAAATTTTTTTTTTGGTGCTGTATATATATGAGACGCGAGTAAATTCGATTGGTCGAAAGGCCTTCTTTTTGAACCTTCGATCGAGCTGAAGAACGTCGACTTGATGTCGGAGTAGGCATAGGTCCAAGACTTGAACTTCTGAAAAAGGACAGGGCTGGTGTTGTGGAGGAGGAGCTGGAAAGAGCCGAAGATTATGGCATGTCGTCTTCTGGGTCCCAAATCAGATCGCCGAAGAGATAAAAAAGAAAAAAATCGTTGACTAGACTTAGAAAACGATCAAGGCGTACTTACTTGCCTTGGAACACGAGCATCTGTAAAAATTTAGCATAAATAACATCTTACCGAGAGTATTTACGTGCAATAACAATACACGAATTAAATCATTAGACATTTTAGAAGCGCACTTACAAAGAAAAAAGTTGAAAAACCATCCGCAAGAGCACAAAATCACGCTGTTATTTATACGGGACGAAGCATTTGAGTGAGCCGTTGGGAGTGGAACGTTCATTAGTAGGGACAGCTATCGTTACATTTCGACATTTTCGCGATGTCTAGTGAGGGGTATATAAACTTTTATTTTTCCATGTCCATGTCCATTCTTCGCCTACCCTTATATATTCGACCCAATGAAACCTCTCGCCCTATTCTTAGTGTGAACATGATTACTAGTGCATTATAAAGGGTTAATGTACCGTCACCTTGCGGAGTTTGCGCCTAATACCGGGTTGCTGGTTTTTTTTGTTGTGATGTCGTCGCGGTCGAGCGGCGAACGTAATAGCTTCAATGTGTAGGGTGCTACTGTTGAGAGCTCCTGCGCGTGCGGAATATTGCTGTAAGTTATATAAGTATTTATAAATAAATTGAAACATTATATTCACTTTAAGAGCAAACACGCTGCAATTGGTGTCAGGTATGGGGTATAAACAACCCCTCAATTTTTAAATTATGAGTGGATTGACTGGTATGAGCACCATGCTGAATGGATTATAAGCAAATTTTTCCTCGAATGTAAATAATGTAATAGATGATTTTAATTCGAAGATAGGAAAATAGATGGCCTAAAAAATTTTCAGAACACAGTCTGATAAAATGAATGGAGAAATTAATGAAGTAAAGGTAATGACAGTAGGACAGGATGAGAAAATTGATACTCTTGAAGAGAATAAAAGAAGTTGAAGGTAGACTCGTTGCTCCGACCAAGATTACTTAAAGTAGTAGTCTAACGAGGACTGATATGAGGAAGATTAAAGTCAAACCTACATTTGATTGTTCTCTGCGTGGCGATGCTTTCGGCGATTGTGCTGATTAATGAGCAAGGTTACAGTCAGATCGTCACACGCCTTGAAATGCATTACGGCCATGCTTATCTGGAGGAGGTTTACCGCACACTGCTTTAGAATCGACTACAGAAATCTTCCGAAACTCTTCAACAAGCAATGAGATTGGTTAGACCAACAACATTGATTCACGCACTGGAATTTGAAGCTCCCAAACAGGCGTCCAAGAGGCATGGCAGTATAAGAGACCTGGCGGTAAATATTATGAACTGAGTAAGATACCCGTGGAGGACTTGGTAAAAAAAATTGTAATTTTAATGAGATAGGCCATATCACAAGTCGATACAAAAAGTTATAAAGGGCTTCTAGGGCCGCTCCTCAGAAAAATTAAACCGGATTTACGAGAGGAGGCGACTGTCAATTCACAACAATACGGATTAGGACTCTCAAGAAGAATTACAATAGTGTTTACTTCGATGACCGAATAAATGTAAAATTGCATGTTCTCTTATTAACTTATTAACTTGGGACGGCCACTAGGGCTTCAGCAAAGGTTTTCTAGAACGCAATTAATCGGTGGTAGATGTAGTTTTGGACTGCTATGTGCCATCAAGAAGAGTCAATCTGATAGAACCAAGTAACGATGAGAAAAATACCGGAAAATAGATAATTGCTGGTCCAAAGTGACAGCGTGGTACTAGTCCGCGCGATGAATATTAATGGGTATTATTGGACGCTGCAATAAACCACAATTCTTGGGTATTGTACTTCGGTTTCTTCAATTGTTCATCAAGTCAACAGCGTTAAATAAGGTATCTGACGAACTGCAATCAGTAATCGCTGCATCATGCAGTGGCTTGAATCTTGACCAGCAAACAAAAGTTGCACAGAAATTAAGACGTATTTCAATACGACAAGGGTTCACAAGGCAGAACAAAAATTTTGCGCACTCCCCTAGAATAGAGTGCCAGATGATTGTCACTATCTAAACGGGGAGAAGCCGAAAAATAATTTCAGACATGGAAAGGATGGTGTGATTAAACCACCAACAAGTTTGTGGACTTCGCCAGTGGTGGTAGTTAAAAAGAAGGATGGATCTACTAGATTTTCGGTTAACTACCATCTGCTCAACGATGTCATGAAGGAGGTAGTTACCCACTACCACGCATTGATGACATGGCTGGATCGTAATAGTTCTCAACGTTAGATCTAAAGAGCGGATATAGAGGAAAGTCGAAATGGATCCGAAATATAAAAGACATACTTTTATTGGGTTTGGAATTTGGAATGCTCCTTCGACCTCCGAAAGATTAATGGAGATGGTGCTTATTGGGCTATCCTTGGAAAACATGTTTGGTGTATCTGGATGACATAATAGTGACTGGAAATTTGTTACAGTATTTATATCTACTTTCTTCAATTCCATTAATTTGTTGACTCTCATCTTTGGTTTTTCAAAAATAATACAAGGCTTTTCCAAGATGATAAGAATACCAAAAATGTTTTACACAAGCTATTGTTTCTTCTCTCAAACTTGCTTAAAGATAACTGAATATGAACCATAGAACCGTAATTTACATATCAACTTTACTCTTCTCTTTTCACATACAAATAGTGAATGGTTGACGGTAGTAAAAAAATTGTTAATTGTTCACACGATACGATAGCTTCTAGATGGTACCGTTATTAAAATTTTGTATTTTCATATCAACCATTCTTTACCTTCTTTAATATATCTTTGGATTTTTTACTCCAAGGAGTTAGTTGCTAGACCTTCTGGGAGGTTTAACTAGTTAAGTGTAAATAATTATTAATATTTTTCCGGTAACGTTTATGTAACTTTATACCACTTGGTAGATGGCTTGGTTAGATGGCTGTTCTTCTTTTATTCTCGTATTATTTGTATCTTTTTGTAAATTTCTATAGCGATGCAATGTCCTTTGTGTAGCTTCACAAAGATTGGCCTGCCTTGTAGAATATAATAGTGCAGTTTTATGTGACTAAAATATTGATAATTTGATGTTACATCTAAAAACACTCTTGAAGCTGTCATTTTGTGTACTTTAGTAAATTGCATATTTTTATGCAACTTGTTGCTGACGGAACGCGTAGAAGGTTTGGTTGAAAGTTCTTTTAATTTGGAATAGTGCGTTTTGAGGTCGTATCTGCCCTTTTACAGATATTAAAGGAAAGCCAATAAAACGGAAGGTTGACCACGTCGACATGGGGAAAGTTCTATTGAGGTTGTTTATCAGTCGCATAGTTGGTTAAGGCAAACTTTACAATCAGCATGTATTTGATTTCTGCAACGACTTGAAGACCTCTTATAGTACTTTAAGTGTCCGACGGAACTCAAAGGTGTTTTTCATTTTCTACATTGACTCTTCTGCCAAAATCAAAATTATATGTAGTTAGTTTATCCGTTTGGAGGGTTTAACGTCCCCGCCAGGACCACCCTGTACATCTTTCGTACATTTCAACTCCCAAGTCGGGCAGTCGCAGCAACACGTTCTCCCCCACCCAGAAATGATTTCCTCGTTTGCCGCCGCCGCCCAAATTAGCCGACTTTTATTTCGTTTACGCCCCATAAAACCCTCGTTTGCCGCGACACGTGGGCGCACGACGCGGAAGATCTGAATTTCCCCGAGGAAATTCGCGGCTCCAAATTCTCCCAATCAATTTGGCAGCAGAGGAGCGGCGCCCGCCGGTTCTCCTCTATCTAGCGCGGTCTATGAAATTTATTTCTCGTCAGGCCTCTTCGGCGTGTAACTCTTAATGGAACGCCGCGCGCGCCTCGCGAACTGCCGAACATTAAGCCGGCATTAAATCAGGTCGCTGTTAGTGTACGGGGTTCGGCATGAACGTCTTTAAACGAACGAGTTTAATGATCCGTGATGGCAGATGAAGCGATGAAATGAGGTAAGGGGATGTAAGAAATGGGCATTTAAAGATAAATGAGATGAATCTTGAAAGTGCGGAAAATGGCATTACAAAAGACAGCTAAATATAAAATGATAATCTAATAACGCAAGAGAAGCAGGTTAACTAAAAAAGGATAGTTAGTATGCAATTGAAGACAAATAACAAGAAAACTGTATTAATACTAGAAACAACGTTTAAAGGTAGGTATTGATATGCCAAAGATCGTAATAACTAATTTATGTGTGCCCGTATAATTAAATAAAGTAAGAAAAAAACCGGGAATAAACTGAAAGGAACGCAATTTGTAAAGATGGGTATACCAAAATTTTATCTTCTAAATGACTGATGGCAGTTATCTGGCTACCCACTTGTGGCGAAGACGTCCTGTAAGTCGATCAAAGCAACAAATGATGCAGGCACATATAGCACATTACTTGCAAAACAAGGCGACTACAATTGCAGGGACTTGCAACGTGTTGCTCACGATTTGGAGTTTGAGGCAGAACTGCTTGCAAATGGGAAATCGAAAAGTGATCAAACACACTACATACTGTACAGCCTTATAATATTTTTTATATATGTAAGAATATGTTATTGCTACTTTAGGTGATTATCACCATGCAGAAAAATTGCTTTACATCATTTAGAAATACCAGAACAACACTGCAAGTATTTCAATTAAAGACACCACCTGCATTGTCGAAACTGCGATTTAATTCGATCATTTAGGGGGTTGTTCCATATAGTTCGATGCTTATATCTAAACGAACCAAAAGAATATAATCTAGAATGGTGGACACACTTGATAAAATAATTTTTCGCTAGATACATTTCTTTGTAGATAAACAGAAACATGTAGGAAGCAGAATCAAGAAAAAAGGATTACTGTTAGTGATTTGAAGTCCAATCATTCGAGAGATATTAAAATTTTGTGGAGTAATTGCGGTAGTACAATAATCAAAGAAACTGAAGCTGCATCAAAGAATAAGAAATATCTTTCTTTCAGTAGCTTCAGAACTATTCCTAGGAGATCCAAAGTTTCTGTTGCATTGTTGATAAAATTGGAGTTTAGCTATTAGGCGTTTCTAGGCCTTTCTTCTAAAAGTGCTCCTTACGTGGTTTTATTTTCTTATTTCTTAGTTTTGGACCTATTCAGACATTTATTTAATTGGTAACGTGGCGGTTTTAATTATATCAATTTTGTGAAGAAAATTTATATTTGGTCAGTTCTTGAAATGTTCTTCGAAATGTGGACAATAAGAATATTAAAAATATAATGGACTGATAGGGTAAGTAATGCTGAAGTATTAAGAAGAGTAGGGAAAGATAGAGAATTAGTAAATATAATTGAAAAGAAAGACTACGTACTTTGGACATATCCTCCGAAACTAGAAATACAGATTACCATAGCTAATAATTAAAGGAAAACTTGCCGGAAGAAGAGGAGTGTAGAGAAAAAGATTATCTTGGTTTCGAAACATAAGAATATGGACTTGAATGAACACCGAACAACTTTTCCGAGCTGCCATTGATAGAGAACAATTTAAGCAGGCGGCCGGCAACCTCTAAATAGAGACGGCATTGTAGAAAAAGAAGAATTCTTAAAAGTGATTAAAGAGAAGAGGACTACTTTGGTTCTTCTTCTTTAATGCCTTCTCTAATTAGAGGTTGGCGACCACCTGGTGAAGTTGTTGACGATCCATGGCAGCTCGGAACAGTTGCTCAACGCTCATGTTAGTCCACGCTCTGATGTTTCTCATCCACGATAATCGTTTTCGACCGACACCTTTCTTTCCCTCAATTTTTCCTTTGATTATAAGCTGCGGTATATTGTATTTATTATTTCTTAGAATATGCCCAAAATATGACGTTTTTCTCATTTTAATTGTAGACAGTAATTCTCTTTCTCTACCAATTCTGCGTAATACTTCGATATTGCTTACTCTTTCTATCCACGGTATCTTCAGCATTCTTCTGAATATCCACATCTCAAATGCTTCGATTTTCTTCATTATAGCTTTCTTTAGGGTCCATACTTCAACGCCATACAATAAAATAGACCACACATAACACTTTACAAATTTTATACGGATTGATAGATTTAGGCCTTTATTACACAGCATACTTCTGAATTTTATAAATGCGTTTCTTGCAATTTCGATTCTTACTTTTATTTCATCATCCGGATCTAATTCTGTATTTATCCAACAGCCTAGATATTTGTATTTGAAGACTCTTTCAATTGACCTATTATTTACTGTAAGTCGAACTCGACCAACAGGCTCTTTGCTAATGACCATAAACTTGGTTTTCTTAATATTCATACTCAGTCCTGCTTCCTCACATTCCTCATTTATTCTTGTCAAGAGATTTTGTAGATCTTCCATATTTTCAGCCAACACCGCAGTATCATCAGCGTATCGGATGTTGTTGATGATCTCACCATTTATTTTTATTCCTTCTGTTGCTTCCCAAACTGCATTTTGAAAAATTTGTTCTGAGTATACATTAAACAGGAGTGGCGATAGAATTTTAATCTCATTCGTTTCGCCATCTTCTGTTCGTACTACCGCGGTCTGATTCCAGTATAAGTTTTTAATTAATCTTACGTCTTTGTCGTCAAGTCCTATTTTAGCCAACGATTGTATAAGTTTATTGTGCTGAACTCGGTCAAAGGCCTTCTCAAAATCTATAAAGCAGACGAAGGTTGTTTTTGGTATTCTCTGCACTTCTGCAGTAAGGTGTTCATACTGAATAGTGCTTCTCGAGTCCCTAGACCGCTTCTAAATCCAAACTGAGAATTGGCCACCATCATGTCACATTTTCTGTATATTCTATTTTGTATGATTCTTAGTAATAGCTTTAGTGCGTGACTCATTAGGCTAATTAGTCTGAAATCGTTACATGATGTTGGCTTATTTTTCTTCGGGATCGGAATAAATGTAGATTTGAGCCAATCTGCGGGTATATTTCCAGTGTTATATATTTGATTAAACATCTTCGTTAGCATACGTGAATTTTCTTCATCAAATAACTTGAGGATTTCTGACGGGATTTCATCTGGACCAGCAGCTTTATTAGTTTTAGCCATTCGCAAAACATAGTCGACCTCTGACTGTGATATTTCTGGGCCTTCCATATTTGCTTCTGTATCTTTTCCTATATCTATATCGGCCCTATTATCATCAAATAAGGTTTTAATATAGGTTTCCACATTTTTACTCTGTCTGCCGGATCTAATACCAATTTATTATCTGCGGTTTTAAGTATGCAGGGTATCTTACGTTTTACATTACCAGTTACTTCCTTCAATCTTTTATGTAAATTAAATTCATCATGTTTGGTTTGTAATTCTTCTATTTCTTTACATCTGTCCTGCATCCAGTTCTCCTTAGCTTCCTTAATTTTCCTTCGTAATTTTAGCTTTATCTCTTGGTATCTCATTTCGTCCGTATTTTTAAGCCGTCGCCGCTCTTCTAATAAATCTATTATTTCCTTTGTCATCCATTCTTTTTCGCTTCTTTTCGATGTGGTACTAAGACTTCCTTAGAGATTTGATCTATAGTTTTCTTATTTTACCCCAGTTTTCCTCTGCCGTGTCTTCATTCATGTTTATTTTCTTTAGCTCCTTATTTAATTTACACTGTAGTTTTCTTTCACTTCAGAGTTTTGATGTCATTTATATTAATGTTGGTAGTATGGGTAGATTTTCGTAGCGCTCTTAGTTTTATTCTTATATTTGCCATTAAGAGATTATGGTCGGAGTCAGCAACAGCTCCAGGGTAGGTCTTTGCACTTTTAACGCTATTTCTAAAACGTTTATTAATTAGAATAAAATCTATTTGATTTCTCACTATCCTTTCGTTATTATCTTGAGGCGATCTCCATGTATAGAGCCTTCTTGGTGGTAACTGGAACCAGGTATTTGTGACGATCATGTTTTCCTCTTCACAAAATTGAATTAGCCTTTCACCTCGTTCGTTTCTCTGACCCAGTCCATATTCTCCTACTATATCGTTTATTCTTCCTTTACCTATCTTGGCGTTATAATCGCCCATAAAAACATTAACTTCGTGTTTCTTGAGATATCGTGTCAAGTCTTTTATCTGTGTATAAAATTCTTCAACTTCCTCATCATTTGCATCCGCTGTAGGCGCGTATACTTGTATAAGATTTATATTTATTGGTTCGCCTCTCATTTGTATCATTATCACACGATCAGAGTAAGGAACAAAATTTATGACTGCATCACTGATTTTTCTATCAATTAATATAGCTACTCCTTTTTGATGAACATTATCATTTCTGCCAGAGTAATATATAACGGTTTCGTTTGATTGTAACCTTCCGCTTCCTGTCCATCTAGCTTCGCTAATGCCTAGTATATCAATTTTATTTCTCTTCATTTCGTTACTTATATTCCTTAATTTCCCTGCCTCGTACATAGTCCGGACATTCCATGTCCCTATTCTTTGAATTGTCACTTTTTGGGTCCGCCCGGGGATTCTTCGCACCCCTGTCCCCTCCAAGGGACGCCGGGCACTCGGGGCCGTTACTTCATGCTGATTCTCCATGGTGGTTTTTCTTGGGAATCCCTAGGGATCTATAATGCAATGGTTTCCCCTTGCCTTTTGCATCCTTATGCCATTGACCACATCTAGTTCATCTGCCTTCAAGGCCAATCTCATCGACCTCAGGACAAAAGGGTGTCCTACTCCCATGGTTCTTCCACCCGAAGCTGTTGACCAGTAAGGAGGGAACTACTTATACCGGCAGTCATTCGGTTGTTGCTGGTTTTGGTCCACCCCGGGTATTTTATTTCCCCGGTACCCGTCATATCTAACGGGCATCCCCCTATCCGCCACCTGGGGAGGCGCCCGATGGGGGACCAGCAACCCCACACGGGCTACTTTGGTTACATTTGGTCAATAGTGAAAGCAGGTGCAGGTGAAAGAGACTGCTGATTCAAATATCAATCTAAACCTTCATCGATCTCTTGAGCATCTGACTATTGAAGTAGTTGGAGTTATAGAGTAGAATCACGTTTTTTCTGTAGTAGTGAGATAGCTGCAGCAGCAGGAAGGGAAAAGGGAAAAAGATCATGACGATGAAGCAGCATGTCTTTTTTACATTAATTGAATGCAGCAAGTTGTAAGGTTAATTTGGAATCTACATGTCAGTTTTAATGTCGATTATGCTTAGTTCAAAAATCTGAATTCATGAGTAAAGTCCTCCTAAAATCGTTGTGTCATGGCAATAAGACTTTAGCAATTTTTTTGTTTGTTTGACTCTGAGCAATAACTTATGCTGGGTAGTTTCCCAAAGAGTTGTATCTAAGCGTAGGGGATAGAAAGTTGCATCTAAAATTTGCCTTTTGAGGGACACATCAAGGATATATTGCTTTGGTTGATTATTATGACTATTACTCTATTACCTCGTCCTTTTTCTTAAACTACGAAAAAGACTAAACTCTATTTGAAAAACTTGATAAGCTAAGGGATATTAAATTGATAAATTACATGCGATTGACATTTTCGTTATATAGAATTCAAATATTGCAGCTCTTCAGCCCTGTGGTAATTTTGTTGTATATAAGTTTATATATGAGTTACCGATGATTTCGGAGATTTGTCGTCAGGGGGTTAGGGATAACGATTTAAAATGAAAATCGGGTCGGTCAAAATTACGGAATCTTAAATTTCACAATTTTGACCTTCGAAGCGGGAAAAAAGTACCGCGCTAGACGAAGAAAATTTTTTTATCGGTAGATTAGTGGTTAGGGGGTTAGGGACAACGATTTAAAATAAAAAATCTCATATAGCATACCTATTGGGCTGGTCAAAACCTCCTGGACAGACTATAAATGCAAGATTTTACGTGGAAGTGCTCACACGCGTGCGACCATACCTGGTGGGGAAGTGGAAGCTCCACCATGACAAGGCGCCGTGCCACGGCGCGTGGATTGTGAGGGATCTCCTGACCAAATTCGACGTTTCCACGTTGCCTCATGTGGCACCGTCGGACTTCTTCCTGTTCCCCCGGATCAAGAGGCAGCTCAAGGGGCATCGTTTCGACTCGGTGGAAGCAGTCCAAGCGGCAACGACGAGGGCACTGAACAGCATCCCGGAGGACGACTTCCAGAAGGCCTTCTCGACCTGGAAGGCTCGCTACTAGAAGTGTGTGGTAGCCCAAGGGGCCTATGTTGAAGAGTATTAAGTCGATGTACCAAAATGTTCAATAAATTTTAAAAAAAAAATCAGTCCTACTACTTTTGGATACCACCCTGTATCAACCTACTGCCAATAATATCAGAGGTATTTGGAAAACTTCTGTTGTAAAGAATATTACCTCTTATCGGCGAAAGGGAATTAATACCAAGGAGTGGGTTCGGTTTTCGACGACAACATTTTAGTGTTGAGCAGATACATAGAGTTGCCACTAAAGTGAAACATGATCTGAACACCAAAAGATATTGCACAGTTGCTCAGTTTTTCGATAAAGTGTAGCACTTAGGCCTTTTAAACAAAATCAAACGTAGCCTTCTACATCACCAATAGATGCTTTCTGGTGAAATAATGAGATGCCACCATATTTTTGTTGTTTATTATATATGGAGTTTCCCAGGGTTTACCTTACATATACAGCCGACCTACCAACAATCAGAAGTGTGGTACTTGCTGCCTTTGTACACGGTATGACAGGTGGCGTGGCGGCCTTTTCGCCCTTGAACCGCTTTATATCACGGCGGCATGCGGACCTTTGATATCAGCTACGTTTTGCCGTCGCACACACAACGGCATGGGCTTTTGCTCAGCCGAGGCATTCATGCCCCGCAAACATACACGCCCCGCAGCGCGGCCAATTTGGTCGTGCTTTAACACCCCGCAAGCATTCAAGCACCGCAGCTCGGCCAGTACGGTCGTGTCTTCACCCGCAAGAAACATTTTGCATCCCCGCAAGCATTCACGCATATTCAACACCCCGCAAATATTCACGCATCGCAGCTCGGCCAATTTGGTCGTGTCTCAGCATCCCGCAGATACCAGATCCGCAACGCAGAGGTGGCCACCTTGGAATCGCCGACGAAGCCGAAGCCGAAGCCGATTCAGGTGAGCGATTTGGCAATATTCGTTGGTTGATATCGGTAGCCGCCCCCATCCGCTTACGCGACGGCCGTTTAAGGGACGATTTGGCCTTATCGGCTGACGTTCCAAACGGGCCGTACTACGTTTCCACACCGCACCACGAGAGCGGCTATTTCACGCCTGCCTCTCCATTTTTGGTCCTTCGAGCCGGATCGGTATCAGCTACAATACGAGAAACCGCTTGATAACTTGGCGTCGTCACAGACTTACGTAGGTTTTGGTAATGTGACCGCCATAAATTACATACATATTTATTACGCTTTATTCAAGTAAAGTTTCCTTATAATGGATAAGCTTGAATTAAAATTAGTTCAGTTAACTGCCAAAAGAGGCGATTTTCGAACGATTTAATCGTTTATATCAACGAATATTTCAAATTATGAATTACGCTCAAACGAATTATTTTTATCTCAAACAGAAGCTATTAGTGAATTATACAGCAGGTTTGAAACAATAATTGAAGAAATTAACAATTTGCAGTTTGAAATTGATCAGACTCCTCCAGACTACTCATGTTTAAATTCTATTGAAGATTTATATTCGAGTATTAAATATAAACGCAACCTTATATTGTCAAACAGCAAAACATTTACATTAGATCAAAAAGAGGTATCGTAAAATTACCGCCAATTGAACTCCTTCTTTCGATGGCAAGACTGAGAGCTGGCCAATATTTTACGAAATATTTCGTAGCAATGTGCATTTAAATACAAATTTGACTGACGCGCAGCGTGTGCAGTATTTGATTAGTAAATTAACTCATGACGCTTTAAAATTAACCGCAGGTATTATTCCTACAGGGGATACTTATAATATTATATGGGATAGTCTTGTTAAAAGTATCAAGATAAACGTAGTTTAGGCAGTCATTATCTAAATAACATTCTGGACATCAAAGGATGCGTCGGTAATGCTGTTAGTTTGAATACATATATAGAAAAATATTCCGCGTCCATCGCCGCATTAAAACAGTTAGACATTCCCGACCTATTAGATTTTGTCTTGTTACATTGTGGTTTAAGAAAACTTGATCCCCAAACGCTTCAACAATTCGAAAATAGGTGAGCGGAATAGAATTACCCTCCTGTAAACAATTTATTTCATTTACGCAAGATTATGTCAAAGTACTCGAGCGCTCGCATGCTAATAATTCGCAGACCAAGCCGCGCGCAAATTTCAGTTTACCTTATCACAGCCTTGGCCGTGGCGCACAAGGTGCCTGCAAGTCGTTTGTATCGAGTGAACAGATTTTTAATACGCGTTGCCCGCTATGCGACAGAGAACACCAGCTATTTCGCTGCATTGAATTTAAAAATATGAAATCACCGCAAGCGCGTTTCGAGTTAATTAAAGCGAAACGCGGCTGTATAAACTGTTTAAGTCAATCTCACTCGTTAACTAAATGTAAATCACGGAACGTTTGTAAAATTTGTAAAAAACCGCATCATTCTTTACTGCATTTTTCCAACTTAAAGAATGATCGCCCTATTAAGCCGTCTGTGGCGGCTGGACCGCAAGCAGGTGACCGTGCGCCCATATCAACGCAATCAGTATCACAACTCACTCACACGTCTTCCGTATCGCTTAGTTCAGCAGTTTCTTCTAGTTCAGCTATATTGTTATCGACCGCACAGATCTATGCACATGGTAAAACGGAAATACGCTCGTCGTCAGGTGTTTAATAGACAACGGGTCGCAAAATAACTTAATTACTATGGATTGTTGTAAACGCTTGAACATTCCCATAATTAAATTACGCAATTCATCTTTACAAGGTGTTGGTATGACCTCGCGACCTGTACACGGTTTTATTAATTTCGCAATAGAATCACGAATTAATCCTAACAACAAATATTACATTCGTGCTTTAGTAGTTGACTGTATTACAGACAAACTTCCCGCAAATTTCATTACATTAAATGAAGATATGTCATATTTAAATAATTTACCGCTTGCCGATTTATCCTGGAATGTACCGGGAGAAATTGACGTTGTTCTTGGTGCTCAACTGTTTCCTTATATTTATTTGGGAGATAGGGTCGATTCTGGTAACCGCGCACCACCCGCTATATTAACCAGCTTTGGTTACGTGCTTATGGGAGATATTGCATGTCATTATGATGCAACCTGCCTACATAGTACTACATCTTCGTTTACCGCGCTTGCTAACGTTGACATTGAGTCAAGTTTACGGAAGTTCTTTGAGTTAGAGGAAATTCCATCTCAACGTTTTATTAGTCCAGATGAATTAGATTGCGAAAATAACTTTAACTCTTCGATTTTATTTAAAGACGGCAGATATTTTGTTGATTTACCCTTTTCTCGAAACCCCTCGAGTTGGGTAATTCACGCGGTCTGGCTCACCGTCGTCTACTTGCGCTCGAGCGTAAATTCGATTGCGTGCCAACCCTACGAGAAAATTATAATAAAACTATCGCCGATTATATAACGCAGGGTATTTGTCCCAGGTGCCTGACTCTGAATTGACAGAGGAGGGTTACTACATACCGCATCACGCCGTTGTCAGACCAGATAAGGACAGCATCCGTATCGTTTTAGACGCTAGTGCTAAAACGCACTCAGACTGTCACTTAATGACATTTTGCATGTCGGACCTAATTTGCAGGCCGACTTGTTCTCGTTGTTACTCGACTTTCGTACATTCCCAATAGCAATGACCGCTGATATAAAACAAATGTTTTTGCGCATCGGAGTAAACGAGCACCATCGTAAATACTTACGAATTTTATTTCGTTTCAGTAGGAACGAACCTATTCGCACTTACAATTTGACCGCGTACCCTTCGGGCTAAAGCCTAGCCCTTACCTAGCTATGCGTACGTTACGCAACTTAGCGTGCGAGCATAGTGACCGCTTCCCTGAGGCTTCTAAACTGGTAGAAACTCAGTTTTACATGGATGATTATGTCGATTCGGTTCCCGATGAACAGACTGCATGCGATTGTCTCGCGAATTAATCGATTTATTTAAATTAGGCTCTTTCGACCTTGTCAAATGGGCCACTAATTCACCCGCTTTATTGGAGGTTCTTCCCGAGTCTCACCGCTTACCAGTAAATTTTTCTGGCATGGGTAACGATATTTACAATTTTAAAATCCTTGGTTTAACCTGGGATCCTGCTGACGATTACTTTTCTTTAACAACAATCGCTGTAGAAGATAAATGCACAAAGCGCACGATTCTATCGCTAGTTGCCCGCTTATTCGACGTACTTGGCGTTGTAGCTCCAGTTGTGCTGTACGCCAAAATTCTTATTAAGGAACTAGGGCTAGCAAAAATAGACTGGGATGAGGTTCCTCCGGAATCCATCATCAGTCGCTTTTCAGCTTTTGCACGCGATTTTTCCGCACTCTTCTCTAAAAATTCCGCGCCATATTGGCATTGTGGGAAAAGCTGTAGTGAACATCGTAGCCTTTTGTGACGCGAGCTTCAGTGGTTACGGTCGTTGTGTTTATTTGCACATCACTGATCCTGAAGGTAATATCACCGTCCGGCTTTTATGTGCAAAGTCAAAGGTTTCTCCAGTTAAAATAACAACGCTAGCTCGATTAGAACTTGTCGCCGCTTTGCTGCTGTCCAAGCTTGTTCGCGTGGTCCGCGACAAACTTTCCGCTCGTCTACCTATTACAGGTGTTTACGCCTTCTCGGATTCTACGATAGCGCTTTCGTGGATCCACTCATCGCCACATAGGTGGTCTATATTTGTCAGCAATCGTATTGCTAAAATACACGATAATTTACCTGTCGCTTATATACCTACCGCCGTAGGGTCAACGCTCTCAGAAAGTTTACATATGTTTGTTTGTCTGTATGGTTACTAAAGCCATACATATCGAACTTGTATCGGAACTTACATCCGATGCGTTTCTATCCGCCTTCAAAGGTTTATTTCCGCCGCGGTCCAGTGTCTGTTATATACTCAGACAATGGCACCAATTTTGTCGGAGCTAAGGCACAGCTCGGCGAAATTTATTCTTTTGTTAAACTCCACTGTCCAATCTGATATCAAAGGGAGCTTCTTAAAACACGCATTGAGTGGACAATGATTCCGCCACGCGCCCCGCACTTCGGAGGCATTTGGGAATCTAACATTAAAAGCGTTAAGACACACTTGTATCGAGTCATGGGCAAGCAGTTGCTCACTTATGAGGAACTTTGACCGTGCTAGTGCAAGTGGAAGGTATTGTAAATTCTCGACCACTTAGTGTTTTATCATCAGATCCGCATCCGGATGTGCTCACTCCGGCGCATTTTTAATGTCCAGTCCTCAAGTATTTACCTTCTTCTGAATTGACAGAAGAAAGCTTGAACTTAACAAACCGCAAAAGGCTTTTAGATCAGCTTGTATTGTCTTATTGGAAAAATGGCGAGTTGAATACTTGCACACGCTGCAAGTTCGGCAGAAGTGGGGATCACCCGATCGCCCAATAGAGATCGGTACTGTTGTTCTCTTGGGTCAAGATAATGTACCTCATTTTCGACCAAAAAAATAAGATTAGAAAAAAATGAATGCCCAGAAAGAAACAGCAAGTGTCGCATGCTCCTTTGAATAAAACTCGCTACGACAGGTCTGCTAAGAATAAAAAAACTACTTGACGACTACAAAACCACAGCTACTAAATATTTTTATGGCGGGCTACAAAAAATCAACCGACCACAAATGCATATCCCCTTTATTAGGACTAATATGGCGAATGGGTAAAAGGGAGATAAAAGCAAGAACATTTGCGCAGTACTTAACTACCGTTTTATACCTTTTCCATCGGAAAGTATGCCTAACAAGGAAGTCCAAATTACCTATCAAGTTGTATAAAAAAGGGAACTTTTAAGTTAATACAAACTAGAGTTAATATTTGATCTAATTACTGATAAAATCTCAAAAGAACTTCCATATGGGGGAATCAAGATGATCACGGTAATTTCTGTGATTCTAAGGTTTGGATACTTTTACGTCTAGTGGAAAGTAACCCAAATAGTTCTAATACATAAACCAGATAAATAACCAACCGAAGTAGAGTCGTACAGACCTACAGGGTTGTATCCAGAAGTAGTAAGACTGTTTTTTTTTCGCACGCGCGGAGCGATGGATGGGGGTCTGCAAGACCGGATGTTATGGGGGGGAGCCTTGGGAACAGGTTTCGACCTGCGGCAGTGCGTTAGTCGAGTGTGGACCACTGTTTTAGTGACCTCCTGTTGTGACGCTTCGTCGTCAGTTGCGATGGAGCAGCCATCAAGTTTTGCTACAAATACGACCCGGAAACAAAACGTCAGAGCGAAGAGTGGCACACCGCACAATCACCCCGTAAAAAGAAGGCCAAAATATCGAAATCGAAAGTGAAATCGATGTTGATTGCATTTTTTGACCGTCGTGGCATTGTTCATAAGGAGTTTGTACCTCCTGGACAGACTGTAAATGCAAGATTTTACGTGGAAGTGCTCACACGCGTGCGACCATACCTGGTGGGGAAGTGGAAGCTCCACCATGACAAGGCGCCGTGCCACGGCGCGTGGATTGTGAGGGATCTCCTGGCCAAGTTCGACGTTTCCACGTTGCCTCATGTGGCACCGTCGGACTCCTTCCTGTTCCCCCGGATCAAGAGGCAGCTCAAGGGGCATCGTTTCGACTCGGTGGAAGCAGTCCAAGCGGCAACGACGAGGGCACTGAACATCATCCCGGAGGACGACTTCCAGAAGGCCTTCTCGACCTGGAAGGCTCGCTACCAGAAGTGTGTGGATGCCCAAGGGGCCTATGTTGAAGAGTATTAAGTCGATGTACCAAAATGTTCAATAAATTTTTTTTAAAAAAATCAGTCCTACTACTTTTGGATACCACGCTGTATCAACCTACTGCCAATAATATCAGAGGTATTTGGAAAACTTCTGTTGTAAAGAATATTACCTCTTATCGACGAAAGGGAATTAATACCAAGGAGTGGGTTCGGTTTTCGACGACAACATTTTAGTGTTGAGCAGATACATAGAGTTGCCACTAAAGTGAAACATGATCTGAACACCAAAAGATATTGCACAGTTGCTCAGTTTTTCGATAAAGTGTAGCACTTAGGCCTTTTAAACAAAATCAAACGTAGCCTTCTACATCACCAATAGATGCTTTCTGGTGAAATAATGAGATGCCACCATATTTTTCTTGTTTATTATATATGGAGTTTCCCAGGGTTTACCTTACATATACAGCCGACCTACCAACAATCAGAAGTGTGGTACTTGCTGCCTTTGTACACGGTATGACAGGTGGTGTGGCGGCCTTTTCGCCCTTGAACCGCTTTATATCGCGGCGGCATGCGGACCTTTGATATCAGCTACGTTTTGCCGTCGCACACACAACGGCATGGGCTTTTGCTCAGCCGAGGCATTCATGCCCCGCAAACATACACGCCCCGCAGCGCGGCCAATTTGGTCGTGCTTTAACACCCCGCAAGCATTCAAGCACCGCAGCTCGGCCAGTACGGTCGTGTCTTCACCCGCAAGAAACATTTCGCATCCCCGCAAGCATTCACGCATATTCAACACCCCGCAAATATTCACGCATCGCAGCTCGGCCAATTTGGTCGTGTCTCAACATCCCGCAGATACCAGATCCGCAACGCAGAGGTGGCCACCTTGGAATCGCCGACGAAGCCGAAGCCGATTCAGGTGAGCGATTTGGCAATTCATTGGTTGATGTCGGTAGCCGCCCCCATCCGCTAAGGCGACGGCCGTTTAAGGGACGATTTTGGCCTTATCGGCTGACCTTCCACTACGGGCCGTACTACGTTTCCACACCGCACCACGAGAGCGGCTATTTACACGCCTGCCTCTCCAACAGGCTTTACACTACGATCCATTTGTTGCATCGAAATACTTACAGAATTATTTTAGTAAGATAGAAGAATTGATTAAAATATGGCGCATTCCAGTTAAAATGCAAAAATATTTTCACATGACATTTACAACCCGAGATTAACATGACCCCATGAAAATCTCTACAAAAAGAGGTGACCAGACACCTCTGTATCTATCTGGACAGACGACTAATATGGAGTTCACATATATGTCATAAGGTACTTGAACTAGGCCTCACTCTTCGAAAGGAGTACTGGTTTATGGGGCGTTATTTACAAATCTCTATTGAGAACAAGCTTCTCTTGTTAACCAACCCATTCAGTACTATGGTATTCAAATATGGGGTTTAGCTAGCGACTTCAACTTAGTAGAATTATAGCTTGTTTCTATTTTTAAAATATTCATTTTTAATGTTTACAAAGTAACCAATAAAAGCTAGCCAACTATTCGTTTTAATTTAATTGAATACGTAATACACCATACTTCTTACTATACTACATATACAGGGTGATCAATAATAGGCGTAGAAAAGTATTTGCATATTAAAAAATAATGAAAGAAGGTGGATCAGCGTCGTCTATCATACATCTAATTGTAAATATGGAATCCTTAACCTTCGAAGAAAGGCTGTTTAATATACAGAAATTTTACTAATTTGGAAAACGTTGTGTCATGGTACGACGTGTCTTTAAGGAGTCTCCCTTAGCCAAAGAGGAAAATTTTGAAAGGACGATAAGCAGGCGAGAAAGACTAAATGAATTTTCGGAGTAAACACGTACAACAGTCTGTGAACATTTTTCTCGCTACGCTGATTCAGAGATTTGAGACAACTGGCAGTGTCTGGGACGTCTGACCCGCAAACTCAGGCCGGTCATCTACCACTGCGATGTCACAAAATATCGAAAAGGTTGGAGATCTTTTCGAAGGCAAGCGGGGATCAGCTATGAAAGCGTCGAGACTATACTGATAAAACACTTGAAAATGTTCCCGTACAAGATTCAAGTCCATCAGCCGCTGAAAATTTTAATTTAGCCATTTAATGATTGAATAAGTGGAAAACGGTTCGATTGATGTTTCGTAAATTTGATTTAGTGATGAGGCCGATTTTTATTTGCTAACAAGCAAAACATGTGCCACTGGGGTACCGAAAATACTCACCTTGGACTTGTAAAGTCTTTCCTTCAGCAAAATAGCCGCTTGGTGTACAATTTCAGGGAAGAAGACAATGTGAACCCTCAAAATTACCGCCAGATGTTCAAAGATGAATTTCGACAGGGAGCAAAGAGAGCCAAATCGATTTATGTAGGACGATGCAAGATCTCCTCGCACTCCGAAAGTTTTTTCCACACTTCCGGATAATTTGGGAATATGCGTTATAGCCCTACAGTTTGATAATTTTGCTGGCGATTGAATTAATTGACGACCATGATCCATGGAGATCCTGAAGGATCAGGTCTACAAAGGGTCTCCAAGGACACTCGATGATCTGAAAATAGCCATAAAAAGTGAAGTTTCGGTCATTGGAAGAGACGCACTCCAAGCAGTAAACGAGGCTTTTGAAAGTAAGCAGTGCCATCTTGTGGCTAGTCAAAGTTTACATTTTGGAAACTTGTTAAACTAAACTTCAAACTATGCTGAATAAAACATTTTTTGAACTTTGAAAATCGGTGAGCTACGTGAGAAGTTATAAGCAGATATTTTCCGATACGCATTATTGATCACCCTGTATGATGACGTTATATGGAATGAGATAGCGGTTATAAATTATAGATTATTCCCAAATATAGCAGCGATTTTTGTTTGTCATCGATACAACGGTACATCACTATTTTATACAGTCACGATGTTACTGACAATTACCAAGGAATTTGTGGGAGTTTGAAGAAATGTTCATTAGCTCTTCATTACAGGAAGATGCCAGAGCCGGAGCTGAAATAAAATTGATCAAAGAGATTCTGTAATGTTATGTAGTAACTAACGCTCGAATGAGGAAAGACGACGATTAATGGCTGCAAGGCACGACATATAATTTTTTCAAAGAGCGTACTCTTTAATTGCTTATGAATGCTTTATCGGATGAAAGGCGCGGGTTCATAAGATTATCCAGGATTTAATCTGATTAGGGTTTTAAGATGAATATTGGGATAGCTGATATACAGAACGATAATCGTAATTAAGAGAATTATTACAGTAGATTTTGAGGTAGAATGTAATTGTAATAAGGGAGAAAATGCGAGCATAATATCGAATCAGTAGATTAAACGCAACTCTTAACTTTCGAAAGCCTGTAAGGCGTAGGCGAAAGTTGACCGAATTACTTTATATTTGGTAGATAGATACCTTAGATCAGTATCTTCCTCGGTATTTCACACTTGTAGCTATCATTTAACCCGAGATACGAGGGTCACAAGGTCACATGCATGACTTGTTTCGCTTTCGAAAGTTGCCTTTCCGAATTTTACATCCGTCTCGTTATTGTTTGAGTCCTTCAAAAATGAATGCTTGGTTAATGGTGACAAAATTACTAAACATTGTAATAGAGAATCAATTTAATTTTTAGACAGTCGGATTTAACTTTTTGTTGTATTTTTGATTTTGCAGTTTCCAGCTAGTAACGATAAAAGTTTACCAGTAGATTTATCGTTTCCTTAAATTTGCTAATATTTGTATATGGAGTGCGTTTATGGGATTTTAACTATTGAAAACTGATAGTGAGCTTACTCAAAATTAGTCGAAAAATATTTGTATTCCTAAAGGCGTTATCCACTATTAAATTGACACCTCATTCTCATAAAAATATTACAACTATTGCTAGAAAATTAAAATTTCTAAGTCGATTAAAAAGAAGGGTTTGAAGCGAAGAGGATTTGCAGTCAGTTAAGTAAGAGCGCGTTCGGCGCAGTCCTCGATGCTTTGTCACAAAAGATTCAGTTGGCATTTTTTTTATTAATATAATTAGTTAGCAATCAGAATTTACAACATAATTTTTAAGCTAATGTGCTGGCTTAAGAACTAGGTAGTTCCTCCTTGACGTGATGTCTTCTCCAATGACAAGTCCTCCTTAAACATTGTTTAGGTTACTAGGCCAGTTTCGTTTAAACCCTTTCGCATTTTGTATTTCCAAAAGGGGTTCAGGAGAGCGTTGGTGTGGTTTGCTTGTTTATGTTGTGAGTAATGCTTTTTTCGTTTGACATCTTTGACATATGGGACTTTCAAGTCTTGAATCGTTTCATTAGAAACATACCAAGGGGCATTTGAGATCATACATAATATCTTTTATTGGTTTCTCTGAATTATTGCTATATTTGACTTACTGGTACAACCTCAGAGTTCAATACCATAAACCCGTATTGGTTTGAGGATTGTTTTGTAAATTTTTCAAGTGGTAGTTTGGACTTTCTGCCAAGTAACCATTGGAGTTGATTAATTTTTAAATATATTTGTTGACGTTTTAACCACATGTTGTTTCCATATTGATTTGTTATCTAAATTCATTCCTAGGTATTTTGCACTAAATGATTTAGGTATTCTGTATGTTATTGAGATAAACAAGGGGGGGGGGCACTGGTCTTTAGGCAGGGTGAAGTTGACTTGTACAGATTTATCTTCATTGATTTTAATTTTCTATTTGTGTGTCCACATTTGTATTTTATTTAGATGATTTTGTAGAGTAGTGGTTGCTAGGTGTGGATCATTGTTGGCAGAAAAAATAAACCTGCAAAGCTTGCAACGCATAGCGAAGTGGCGAAGCAGTCTCCCAAATTTGAGAACCCTTTAGTGCAGTTGACCTTTGGCCAATCAGTTTCAAAATCACTAGCAAACAAGCCTCTTTGGTCAGCTGTCGATTGGTGAAAACAGAATTTGGAAATTCCCAACCGTTCTCGAGTTATTGCTCGGACGGACGGACAGACAGACAACATGAAGTTAGTAAGTGACTCCGCTTCGCTTCGCCACTTAATAATAGTGTCGTCAGCAAAAGTGCCTATTGTAATATCATTTACTGGTAAAACTGAAGTGTACAGTACATATAATAACGATCCCAGGGCACTACCCTGCGGTACGCCAGACTTGGTCGGTTGCAAACCTGACACATCTTCATTGACTCTTGTTCTAATTTTTTTGTTACTTAAGTAGTATTTTAGGAGACTATAATACGTTATGGATAAGAAAGTTCTGATATCTTCTATAATAATAATAAGCCCGACTGCCAAAAGCTTTACCTACATCTAAGGATAACGATGTACAATATTCTTTGTCTTCAAAAGCTTTATTAATTATGTGATATATTCTATGGGTTTGTTGTATTGTAGTGTGATTTTGACAAAAGTCAAATTGATGTTACGGTATCCATTCTTCGCTGTTAGGATCAGCAAATATTCTTTGCAAAATAAGTCTTTCCACGAGTTTTGAGATGGCAGACAACAAGCTTATTGGGCGATATGAGGATACTTTGTTCAAGTCTTTGTCCGGTTTAGGAATTAATATAACTTCTGCAGATTTCGTTTGCTTGGGCCAGTAATTTAGCTTAAGGATAGCATTAAATATGTATGTAAGTAGCACTAAACCTTTTTTGGCAATTTTTTTAACATTTTGGGTGTCGCAGGAGCTTTGCGAAGGTTAAGTTGTTTGATTTCTTTGTTAATCTCTCTAGGAGTGAAAGTTTTTATTCCAGGGGCATTGATTGGAATGTTATTTAATTGCCTCTATATCTCGTCATCGGAGACGTCACTGTTGGGAGTAAAGACTTTCGCGAAGCACTCTGCAAACAATTTAGCCTTTCTCATAATTTCTGGCCAATCGTGAATCTGGGTCTGCTTCATTAGATATCGGGGCACTTGGTTTTTGAGCTTTCTTGCGTTTTTCATCGGCTTCTAGATTGAGTTGTCATATCTATTCAGACTAGTAATATCATCATGAAAGGATTGAGTTTGTCCTTCTTTAATTTTATGTTTCAGCTGATTGCTTAGACGATTAAAAGATGCTTGCGCCCAGTGTCATTTTGCTTTAGCTCTTTTTTTATGGTTATGATTTTTTTAATCTCCACTGGGACTCCGAGGATATAGCGGAGGCGTAGTTTGTTGGACAGCTATCTTAAGAATACTGATACAATTGTTTAATGCCCCATCAATTTCTTCTTGTTTTTTAGGCTAACGTTTAAGTTTATGTTTTCTTGAATCAATATTTCTATTATGTAATCTAACAATTTGCTTTTTATGTATGACACAAGAACTGATAGTCGCCACTATTGGGGAGTGATCCGAGGAAAGGTCTTATCTAGAGACAATAACCATGTAGGGTGATGAGATGCTATTCGTAATGAAGAGATCCAGTAGGTCGGGAGTTTTGTTGGAGTCTGTAGGCCAATAAGTAGGAGTACCTGTGAAGAGGAAGGAATAATTATGTTCATTCAGAAATTTTGCAAGCTCTCTGCCTTTTGTAGTTGTTATGCAGGAATCCCAAATGGAGTTTTTATTGTTGAAATCTCCTCCTCGATGAATTTTGTACCTAACGTCTGGAAAAAGTCTTGAAATTGTTCTTTTTTGATGTTGTGACGAGGTGGGCAGTATGCAGATGCTACTGTTATTTCGTGGGGGAGTATTTTAACTCTTATTGCGGTGAATTTTAGGTTGTCTGTCTCATACTTGGGTAGCTCGAAGTGGCTGATAGATGTCTTATGGTTGTACCAGCATGGACAGTATTATCTGGATGGTTGGTGAAGTAAGTTGAATAGGTAGGTATTTTAAAGTAGGATCTATTTGTGAAATGAGTTCCTCCTATTAGCAGTATATCTATAGAGTTGCTATGAAGGAATATTTCAACCTCCTGTTTGTGCTGTAGAAGGCGGTTGGCATTTCACTGGGCTATTTTTACAATTTTAGTGAATTTCGTTGACCAGGGTTGCGAGAATGTTCAACATCATGTTATTTTGTTGGATTAGTTGCTGGAACGTAGACTTACATTCTTTTAGAAATTTGCTTATAATGGAAGAAATGTTGACTTTATATTGTTCATTGCTTGATGTTTTTGGTACCTTTTACTGCCTTCACGTAGCTAACATTTTGTTGCACATAAGGTGTTTGAGTCCGGTTTGGTGGTGTTGCGGCTGTTGTTATATTTTGCTGGATATTTAGTCTCTTGTCTACATTATTGGGCTTTTTAACAATCTATGATAGAATTCGCAGCCTCTGTGTAGGCGCCTCCACACAATGTGCATTTGGCTGGAGCTTCCTTACTTTTCTTGCAGTTGGTTGTGTTATCTGGACCTCCACATTTGACACAAACGAATGGTCTGTTGCAGTAGCCCTTTGTGTGTCTGTATTGTTGATTTCGCATGCATTGTACAATACTATTGATCTTTGTGGGCGGTTTTATTGCAATTATTTGGTTTTGAACTGTAGTTATTTTATAAATGACTTTATTGTTAGTCGCCGGTTCTAGACCAACGAAAAACATATTTAGTGGCTCGTTGGTTGCTCCACTTTTGACATTTAAGATGTTTCTGACGTTGTGTCCCTTGGTATCTAGTTCTTGTTTGATTTCGTTTGTATCTGTTGTATGGTGCAGATTTTTGATGACGATTCTGAATACTCTGTCTTGATTCAGTTGGCATGTGTGATGAATTAGGTCGTGCTCATGCATATATCGTACCAATTTTTTATGTTTCTGGTAAATTACAATTTATTTTTAGCGTATTGTCAACTAGAGTTTTTGTGGGTATTATTCAATTTCAGCTATATCGCTGAGTTTTTTGAACATTTCTTGATAGTTTAATACTCAGTAGACGAAGATTGAGGAAGTTTTGGGATTGTATTGTCTGATAGTTTGTTATTGGGTGTTTCGGTCCCCATTTCATTTAGTTGGTTGAATTTATTACTTAGGGCAATATTGTGGCTGTTAGGGATACACATTTTTTTCTTTTTGTTTGTTTGATATTCTGCCATGGATTTTTCTTGGGATCTTGTTCAGGGACTTCATCATCACTGGTGATCACAATGATAGTAGTAGTGAGCAGTGGTTGAAGTCTGTTGTGTATACGGAGCTGATGCTCTTGTGATAAGTAATAATTAATACCGCTGCGGTAGTTGATTATTTAGCGGAACAGCCTGTATAGTATTATTATTTGCAGCGGGCCATGAATAACATGTTTCAAAATGTTATTGCGAGTATATTTAACAATGAAAACTGTTGTACTACTGTCAATTAGTATGACAAAGTTCGATGACTTCAGTACTCGTTGATAGTAGCAAGGTCACTTAAGTTGAAAAACAGATCGTAGCGCATTTGATAACAGAACTCTTGAAGGCACTTATTTACGCTACGAAATTCAAGCAGAAAGTGTTCAGTTGGTATTGAATTCTTGCTCGTGCTAACGAAAGTTCAGAAAATGTCTCATGCAACGGCTGCTAAGTACATGAACAAGTCGAAAACATTTGTCAGCAACTGTCAATAAGAAGACAAAAACGTTCGATGACTTGCCAGAACCTGACTTGCTAGGCAAAGTGTTCCTTAAAGTTGAAAAACAGATCGTGAACTCTTCTTTGCGGAACTCGGGCTTACCATTGCATCAAGAAACAGGAAGGTATAGATAAACCGCAAGTAGTTATTTGAACTCATTTCCATGCACATACATGATATCAAATGCAGTAGTTCAGTGAAGAAACCTTTATTAGATGAAAATCTCTTGGATAAAGAGTAATTTTTACATTTAGCTTCTGTTTGGAGATATTTTATGGTCCCATGAGCCTGACCAACATCAGCTAATATTGATACAGCGGACCGTTAAACACCCAGTATAGGTGAATTTTTCTGTCTGCTTCTCAAAACTGGGTTTCGGAATGTTGCATCTGTTTACGTACAACCTAAATGCTCCGAAAATGCTCGAGATTTATAAGACATACCGACTACTGAACGTTGCGTTATCAAGAAAAACGAGGACTGGATCTTGCAGGAGGATAACTACCCTAAACACCGCAGCATCGAGTGGAAAAAGTAGTCTGACATCGCTACACTTGATTAGCCATCGCAGTCGCCCGATGCAAATCCGATTGAGAATGCGTGTTAACACGAGAAACTCGTAGTATTGGAGGTCCTTGTCGGACGAATACGCCGTTAATTTGGTCGAAAGCATGCCTCAAAGATGACAGGTGATTATCGACGCTGGCGTTGACTGGTCACATTATTAATACAATAATCCTTGTTCTGATGGAGTACAACATGCCAATGGACTTGAAAATGGTTTTAAATAATTTTTCTCCACATTAATCCAAACACGTTTTTACTTAACTAACTGAAACGAAATGGAGGAAAAAATGTATTACTGATTTGTGGCAATAAGTTTACCTTATTCCGATTTTAAAACGAGCATCGAGTGGAAAAGTAGTCGAGATGGTATCTTTCAGTTTAGCATTTGCATCTTGTTATTGACTACAATGTATTAAAATAGTATAAGAAAATTTAACATTTATGTTTAATAAATGTTCGAATGGAGAGAACATACGCGTACATTAACTCTTGGCATAAAAAAAGAAATAAAAAGAATGTACAAATTGTAGAGGACGTAGTCTTATAGCCTCCATAGGTAGACTGTATGGCAGAGTCTCACGCGATAGAATTGAAAGGGAACTAGATGAGTGAAAAGAACAGAGTGGTTTTAGATCAGGGAGATCAACAATTTGTTAACAACCACGAAAAATCTATAACAGTATTTCTTACTAAGTGAATCAAAAGATGACAGCATGCCTATAAATAAACTTTGGGAATTATTGTTAGATAATAGTATACGCCCTCAGTATATACCAAGGCAGTGAAAACAATTATAAATGAAATATTAGTTGCGTTAAAACAAGACAATGATATTCAGACTATTTTAAAGTTGATAAAAGTCTAGGACAAGGATGATGTATTTCCTCTATTTTCTTTAAATGTATTTAAATTCAACTTTGAAACAGTAGATTAGGAAATGTAAAAAATGAGGGTCTGAAGTTGGGGAAGAATATGTTATTACTTTGTTATTTGCTAATGACCAGGTTGTAATGGCTGAAGACTTGTCATAGTACATGATTAGAAGAATGGAAGAATGTAGAAATTGGGGTCTGGAAATCAATATGAAAAATTTGAATATTTGACAATTGTCGGAACAGGACAAGATCTGGATATAGAATGGAAGATAATTAAAAATACCAAAGAATACAAATACCTAGGAGTGCTATTACAGAAAATACTTAGCTATAGTCGCATATGGACCCAGAGAATTCGAGGAAAAATAAATTCTTCAAAGATCTACAATAGCAAACAGACGATAGTAACTGTAACATAATGATAATGGGAAATCTGACAATAAGAGAATATAGTGGTGCCTGGGAAAATAAGGCGAAAAGGTGGAGAATCCAAATAGAGAAAAATTAATTAACTCCTGTAAGAAAACGAATTAATAATTGCCAACTTCTGTTTTCAACACAAAAAATACGCAAACTAACAAAAGAAGTAAATACAGCATTGAACAACTTATAATAGACTACTTTTTAGTTAGTAGAAAAATATAAAAAATGGTGCAAGATATTAAAATCAGAAGAGGTCTGAATATTGAGAATTACCATTTTCTATTAGAAATCAAGTGGGACAACGAAAATTTCATATTACCAGAAAACAAGAAGAAATTGTCAATAGAAAGATCAGATGTTACAAATTAAGAGAAACTCAATACAAAATGAAATTCTAGGAAATTGTGGCACAAAAGGAACATTAAACACACAAGAAGCAAAAGAAAAAAAAGCGATTATAGAGATAGCAGAAATAGTTGAACAACAAGGATACCAGATACGCAAAGCAAGGGGAGCCATTGATGGACTACAAACATAAAAGCCAAAATTAAAAGAAAAAACGAAGCTGGAAGAGATGTCAAAGTATTAACACACAAATAGATTATAAAAGGTATAAAAACAATAGAAAAGAAGTCAAAAGACTGGTTAGGAAAAAAGAGAAATCCTGGTTAGAATTTGGAGAAAAACACAAAGAATCAAAAAGTGTTGTTTGGCGCTATTAAAAATGCTAGGAAAAATAAAAGTAACACGACCACGCTCAATAATATAAAAGACGAAAAAGATGATAAGCTCACAGACGAAGAAGAAATAATTAGAAAGTGGAGAAAATGATTTAAAAATTTACTGGAAGGTGTAGATACAACTAAAGAAGGAAATACAAATAAAACAGGAATAATTATCAACAGAAGATGTGACATCAGAAGAATTACAAGAGACGTTTAAGAAAATGGGTAAATTACTAGGAAACGGTCAAGTTACAATAGATATGTTAAAACAAAGTACTAAACTCAGAAGAAGCTCCAGATGATTGGACGATAGGTATCATAATTCAAATACACAAAAAAATGAGATATAAAGTACGGTAGGCAAACTGTAGATAAGAATCATAGAAAAAAAGACTAAGAGTAAAACCAGAAGAAACAATGGTAAGATTCACAACAGATTTAAAACAAGTAGAGGAACGTCAGCTACAATTTTCGTTCTAAGAAAGCAGTCAAAGACAATAACGTATATATCTGCTTCATAGATGTGGAGAAAGTTTTGAGGGGACAAATAGAAAAGATATACGGATAATACTAGAAGAACGAGGTATAGAACAAAAACTGATACAAGGGATAAAAGAACTATACAAGAAAACAAGGAACTTTATCTAAGTCAAGACTACAACAGAGGTCTGTCAGGGAAGCATATTTAGCCCCTTGTTATTCTCAATTGTCGTAGATTGTTTCATATGGTTCAAATGCTCACAAGAAATCGACATACGGGTTTTCTTCTGTTTGTCAGTCAAAATCTTGGGACCAATTTACCACAATCTTTACGCATCTGCAACTCCGTCATGACGATTTCATACGTAATGAAGTTTGGACGTCCAACTTTATCTGCTCTCAATCTAATATTCAGATGATGGTTAGACTCCAAAATATGTATTGCTTTAACCATATTGTCCGAAGTGTGAGATGTTGAAGAGCACCCTGTACGTTGCTCATATTGGCGCCCTCTCTTCTTCTATAGACGCTTTGTATAACTTAAATATAAAACAACCTTCTCTTAAGCTTTATGTATGTATAGCAAGAGTCTTGATTGCGAAATTGTCTAGTCTAACTCAACGTATTATCAACGTTTATCGCGTATTGGTGATCGATGCTGCGCTGTATTTTGACCCATGGCGCAGCGCTTAAACAGCTGTCCACTTGGCAAGCGATTATACTATATAAAGATTCAAAGGCAAATGAGCTAAACCGCAACGCCTACCTGACATTTTATGGGGGAAGGGGGGCACTGCCCCACGACTTTTCTGCTTTGACTAAGAAAATCAATTTTATTACTTTTTGGGTGTGGTTAGTATTACTCTTTGGATGTTTGTATGACTAAACCATTATCGATGCTTCTTAAATTTTGACCATGTTAAGGAACAATTTTATCTTTTCTGTATTTTTGGTTATTTTTATCGTTCACTTTCTACAATATTTTCAAAACTTTGTATTGATATTATATTTCTTGAGTCGAGATAAAGTTGGATGTTTTTATTGATTCTATGGCTATTTTGATGATTTGATTTTGATCTGCAGAGTCAGAAAGTTTGGATCGTTTCTCTTCAAAGGGGACAAGCTTTTTTTTGATCTTCTGTGAGTACTCGAGCCGGTAATTTGGCGGCCATTCGTATGATTTTCAAATATTTTCTTTGAATAGTATTTGATATGAATTCCAAAGCAAATATTTCCTCTTTGCGAGTCTTTCATATATATAGCGCAATGAACTTTTTCGTCATTTTTATTGGTTAGGAGTTGGTCGAGACGTTCTTTAAGGAGAAAACCGCCCTGTAACTAAAAGTTACTCAAAAAGGTCTAGAGTTCTTAAAGGTCTTGTAAAAGAATATATAAATTGATGGACAGTCTGATATTTGTGGCCAGTTGGTACAAAATCATTGTATTTGCTTGACAATACTATCAAAAACTTTTTCTTTTCGTAAAATCCGGTTTGCATTTTCAAGCGTCGGGGGAGGGATCCGTGTACATTCATTTCTTTTATGCCTGCCTGTTTCTTGACTGAGTACTAATTTCCTCTATCGTTTTTCCTTTTTCTACACCTATTTCGCCTTGGTCTCTCTCTTTGCTTTTTGGTTGGTTTTGTTAGGTCCCATTCTTACCATATGGTGGTATCAATTGCTTCTTTTATTTCTTCTCTTATTAGTTCTTGTGTTTCGTTTTATCTCTAATGTTGACGTTTTTAATTCTGTTCCACATAGTTTTTCTGTGAATTTCTTGAGGTGATTCGTTTCAATGATATTTAGTTTCGTTCCGTTTTCTTCCGTGGTGTCCAATTTTCAATTGCGTAAGTTATTGTTGGTATTGTTAATTGTTATGAATTTTTATTTTCACTTCTAGGTATATGTCTATTTGTCTTAGCACTGTTTTTGTAGGAATTACTATATATTTGTTGATTTTCTCGCGCTATTTGAAGATTCAGCATATATTTTCCCATCTTCTGTTATTATACTTTCCAGATATTTATACATTGTTACTCTATCTATTGTAGTATTTTGTTGTTTTAAATGTCTCTTTGTTTTTATGTACGATTATAACTTTTGTTTTATTAAGTTTATATTCTTTTTATATTCTCAATTTCTATGCTTCATGCGTTCACTAGCTTTTGCATTTTGCTTTTAATATTTGCTATTGTAAGAGGCTATTGAGTTTTACTATTACGGTGTTTAACTGCTGATGCGTTTCTTTAATACGTTTTATGATCTTGTCGATGATAATGATAAACGGCAGAGGTCTTAAACTGTCTTATTTTTTCATCTCCTTGTAAATTTTAAATTCTTGTAATTTTGATTTTGCAGAACTCCCTTAAATATGCTTCTAATTGCGATTATTATGGTGTTGTGTACTTCTGTCTCTCTCAATGTTTTCCATATTTCTTTTCTGTCTTCTTTATAAGTGTTAAGTACAATTCTTCTTCTTCTATTTTTCTTTTTATTATGTTTCATATATATGTGTGTTATTACTCTGCTTTTCTGGTCTAAAAGGTGTTTGTGTTTCTCCTAATTTTGTTTCTACGTGCCATCTTAGTCTCTTTTCCAAATTTTTTATGTATAGCTTGTAAATTGTTTGGTCTAAACAGATTGATCTGCAGTTTTCACATTGGGTCTGTTCTCCTTTCTCGTATATTGGTATTAATAAATTGTTTTCCTACTTTTTACATATTTTTTGTATTTTCCGTGCTTCTTTGTATATAGTCCATATCCATTCTTTTCCCCCAACCAGTTGATCATCTTTGGAACAATTTCGCCCTTTGCACTTGTTTTTCCCGTTTAGATTTTTTGTATTCCATCCTCAACTTTTTCCTCTTAATTTCCTGTTTCTATCATTAAAAAAGACTTTGAAAAATCTTTGCTGATGATGGCTATAGTATACATGATCAACTGTAAGTTTATTGTATTTTCCTACCCGGCACTCCTTTGGGCATGTAGTTTTCATCTTACACATAAGCTAACCATAGTGATAGGAAAATAAAAGGTCTAAATTGGTTCTTAGTGCCTTTTTTGTTTTGAACTATTTAGATATGTTTATAAAACAAAAAACCCTGAAGGTATCATCTATACCTGGATTTTAAAAATATCCAAAGATAAATAAAGCCTCTTAAGAGTTAGAGCTAATATTGCTTTTTTAAATGCCAAACCAAAAACTTTGGCCTCTTTATTTCTACAGTTAGAAATTCTTGACGGATACTTTTTACATGCAAATACTCTTCAGCAGCGCAGCAGGCCCACGTAGAGCCCGAGAGCGCCACGTCTCAAAGAATTCCATCTCCCGGCAGCCCCGCCGGGCCCCCGAGCGCCTTTTTATTCCGCCCCGCTTTGCATCGTAAATTTAATCTTCGCCGCCGCCTCGCATCCCGTCCTCCGCGCCTTTTATTTTTTCCGTCCGCCAGCCGCCCGCAGCGGCGGCCCTCCATCAGGAATTTCAGAGCCCCTGAATACTTAATTGCCCGCCGCCCGGAGCGGCTCCGGGACGCGGCGGCTGCTCGGCGTGCCCCGCGATACCGGGTGAGCGGGTCCCTCATGAATTCGTGATAAGACCGCGGAGCGGGCGGCGGCAGGGCCCCGGACTAATCGCTTCTCGAAGTTCCGAACTTTTGATTAGGCAATCTGCTCGCAGCCCGCTGCGTTGGCCGGGCGGCGGGGTGCTGCTTGTCGCCCTTAATCGGGTTTCGAGTTCGGGGCCGTCGAGAACTTATTGGGGACCGTGAAAAGTATTTCGCTATTGATTCCGAGAACATCTGTGTTACTACCGTAAGGTTCTTTCTCACTTTGCATAAAATTAAAAATTGTGTTCTGTTGCTGAACAACGGTTTTATTTTATTATTCATAATTTTTATTTTTTGGTGATATATTTGTTTATATTTAACTTTTTGGTTGCAAAGAGACTTTGTGTACATAGTTATTGATTTTTAAGAAGAAACTTGTATTATAACTCTTCCAGTTTGAGTTAAAAAAATAATAACATTTTCATATACAAGGGCAATTTGGAAAGAAACCCTCGTTTTAGTTATTAATGACAGCGATACTTCTCGTATCTGACTGCACCCAATCTAACCATTTTTTCCTCGGTCTTCCACTTTTATTTTTCCCCCTTCTCCCCCTTCTAATACTTTCTTGTTATGTCTGTGCTCTGGCATTCTGCTAATATGTCCTAACCATCTTAAACTTTTCGCCGCTGAACTATACTACTGTGTCAGTATAATTCTTTTATCTCTTGATTTGTTTTTCGTCTCCATATACTTTCTTCGGTTTTTGTTCCTTCAAATGTTCTTCTTAGCACCCTTCTCCCCCATATTTAATTTGATTTTTCTTTATTAAAACCCATGCCTCGCATCCGTACACTACCGCTGGTATTACTCCTGTCTGGTACAACTTTATTTTTGCTGCTTTTGACCTGTCTGTTTAATGAGCCCTATTGCTTTGCTTTCCTTATTTATTTTTTTTTCTAATTTTTTGTACCCCAAGTACTCAAAATAGTTCACCCTCTCGTCCGTCTTAAATCGGATGTATAGTCCCGCGTTTGTTGTTCCTTATTTCATTATTAGGTATTTTGTTTTATCTCAATTTATCTTTAATCCATAACTTTTTGCATTTTCGAGTTCCTTCTTAGATCTGGTTACTAATGCTACGTCATGTGCATAGGCAATTACTTGCTGTTTTTGCTGGTATATTATTCCCCGCGTAGTATTTTGCTATCTCTAAAAAGTGCTTCTAGAACTAAATGAAATAATACCGCAGATAATGGATCTCCCTGTCTGACTTCAGTTGCTACTCTGAAACTCTTTGACTTTCTTCCTTCTGCTGCTATTTTGTTCAGCGTGTCTGTCAGGGTTATCTTTGTTAAACTGATAAACTTTCTTGGGATTTCCAACTTTTTCATCGCTTGATATAGTTTTCTTCTTTTTATTGAGTCACAACATTTTGCAAAATTAATAAACAAGATATGTAAACCTATGTTCTGCTTGTAGCTTTGATTTTGAATCATTTTCAGCGTAAAGATCTGATCCGTCGTTGACCTTCCCTTCAATTATTTGCAGACTCCTATTTATATTCTTCTTTTTTGTCTACATAGTTGCTTTGCTCTTTTTGTTAGTATCTTATATTTTTTATTGTTTGTTTATTCAAGAACATTAATATTGCCTGGTTCCGTTCTTCTAGTATTCTTTTACAACTTTCTTTGGGCCACTCCTTTCTTTCTTTCTTTGAGTTTTTCTAGTTCGCACGTGTTGTTGTAGACCCTCTCGTATGGCTTTTTCTTTCTGGTTCCAATTGTTCTCAATGTCGTCTTGCCGAGAATATGTCTCCAATTTCTTGTTTAGTTCTTCTTTTATTCTCTGTATTATATTTTCTTTGAGCAATTCGTCAGTGTTGTGCTTTTGCATCCTTGAACTATTTGTTCTTAGCCTTGCCGGTAGTTCTTGTTTCAATTTTGCAATTACCAGCACATGGTCGGAGTTTGCATCTGCTTTCTGAAGTACTCATGTCTCTAATTAAGAATTTTACGTCATTATTCGATATTCTTTCTTCTATAGTTCCTATCTCTTCACAAAATTTATTTTCTATATTTGACTCTTTATCTTCTGTAGGTGAGTGGACATTAAATATGGTTATTTTTCTACACTTCCTCTTAATTTTATTTTACATACTCTGTCTGCAATGACGGTAGTTTTTAGTTCTTTATTAACAATCAAACTGCCGCCATTGAAAAAATTGTATCATTGTACAGTGTTTATGCCAGCTTTCTTTTGTTTCGTTTCTTGTAGCAAGAGATTATCTATTTTATATCTTTCAATTATTGCAACAAGATTTTAATTGGTCCTTCTTCGTTTGTTCTTCTTACGTCCATGTTCCTATTCTGATTACCTCTTTCTCTGTTGTATTATGATATGTTTGACGTATTTGCATGTAACTCACATGACATTGCCAAGTTTATCATCCTTTCTTTTTCTATATGTTTGCTTGTCCTTTTCTTGTCCATTTCTATAGCCTGTATCGTAATCCGTTTACCTTTGACGTTTAGTTTTTTTGCACTATTGTTGGATAATTGCTTTGTCGAATATTTTTTTCTTTTTGTTGCATGTCTATCCTTCATCATTAATTTATTATCTTTTGAAGCCCATTTTTCTATTACCAGCTGCTAACTCTTTCTTAGTCTTTTTCCTTAGTTTTTCTTGTATCTCCCTTTGTTCCTTGCTCATATTATCTGTCATTTATAAACTTTCAAGTCCTTCAGTCTGCTCAGTTTTTTCTTGTTCTTCATTATTTTCTCTTTGTCTGCAGTATTATTCAATTCTACAAGGTATACTTTACTACTTAGCTTTCTTGTTCCATTTACTATATTTGCATAGTTCCAGTTATGAAGTTTTATATTTCTTCCTAAATTAAATTTTGATCGTTCCTCTCTTTCTATTCCCTAGAATACTACGTTGTTCCTCCTTTTTTCTTTTTCTATAATATCTACTCTTTTTTCCGTGTCTTGAATTTGTTGCCTCAATTTTCTTTTTTTTTTGTTTTATTTGTTTGTTTTCCTTCCTGTATTTCCTTAATTCTTTCCTATATTCTTTCTGCTCCGCTCTCAATTCTTTCATTCTTATTGTTAAGTTTTGTGGCATGTCTAATATGCTTTCCATTTTATCCTCATTCTCTCATCTTTTTGAAGTTGTTTTTAGTGGTCTTTTTCTTCTTCTAGAAATTTTCCTTTTCTTTCTTCTCTCATCTACTGAGTACTCGTTGCTGTCCATGATGCTTCATGTTTTGGTTTCCCGCGATAGATGGGTCGTCCGATTCAGTATATTTTTTTAAATTTGCGTATAAACGGCGCAAAACACCACCTTCTCCACGGCCAGCACCCGCTAATCAGCTGTTATCTGCTTAACCTCGCACACTGTTTACGATTGTTTTTACTTTGTTGTTGGGTTTCTCGATTATTCTTGCCTTTATTTTTACTTTTGAACTAAGCTCACACTTTCTTTGTTCTACCTAACGTATTTATATGTATTTAGTTTCACTACACCCTTCGGTTCTTAAGATTAATGTAGCTGAAAACTCAAATCCACTTATCTTGCTTAATGCACATGCTTGACTGTTGACACGCGTAGATACAGAACTTTTATTATGCACATTAGAAACCTGAAATAGTACATTTTTTTGACATAAATAATCACCATATAAATTGAGGTACTGGTCATAACGTTTTACAAGATTTGAAATTCCTTCTACAAAAAATACTTTCCCCTGGGAATGAAGCCACCCTATAGCAGCATCTCGAAGTGAAATGTCTTCGTCAAATCGGGTGAAGCAAGCTATTGTTTTATGTGCATAACGGACCTTTTGTCATTTTTTTTTGCACAAGTTTATCGCTGACTACAGATGGATGGCCACTTCTTGCTCGTTGTGCACGTTAGTGTTTATTTTTAAACATGCGGCCCCATTGACTTACGACATATTTACTTATCACGTTGAGTCTGTAAACATTATATAGTTCGCAATGAATCGCAGCTATTGAAAGGTGTTCCGGGCAGAGAAATCGTATTACTGCACGCAGTTTACTTTTGGTGGAATTTTGTATGGCAGCGTTTATTTTTAGTTGATCTACAGTGCCACAGGAAAGCGTCACCACTTCCGCCTATTTCTGGCGTACATGATGATTACTTAATTGAGTATTTGGCACAACCTGTATAATCTTTTTTTTAAACAAATATATGATGTATGCTGTGTTAGGTACGATTTGAAATGTTTTTATCTAGCTTTTTTTAAAATTTGTAAACACTATTTTATTAGTTTATCTGAAATAGGCACGGAAAGAATGACCTGTTGTACTATTTTTCTCCGTTCTGAGGGGAAAGACGTGATGGCAGACAATGGATTGTCCTGCACTTTTTAATCCCCCTTGTTATATCTAGATTTTGGATGGGTGAAATCGGTATCTGCAGAAATAAGTTTCGCATTTGAGTCCAGACTGAGCGGAATCTAGTCTTCAGTTTTGAATTAGACTTTGTCTGGAGGAACTTTCTAGGGATGTCTACAAAATATCAACAGTCCTCGAGGGTACTCGACCTGTCAGGAGTGCAGTTAAGCGAAAGTATTTGAGATACCTTCGAAAACACCGTTTAGCATCTTTAGCATCTCTCAGGGTTTCTGAAACTCTAAAATGTTTTTTTTCAAATTTCGGCCACCATTTTGATTATGAAGGAGAAGGGATATGGGCTCGGATGAATAGATGTCTATAGTTTACTGTACCATGGGTGAATTACGAGGAAGGTTTGAAGCTATTGATTTTTTGTTTTATTAAAGTATCGTTCATATTTGATTTATTGTTGCAAATATGTCGCCGGTTCATAGCGGCGTCAATAGTGATATTAAAGGGTGTATCAGAAAGGGCGCCGAATTTTTGTTTTCAAGTCGGCAGATCTGTTCCTACTATAATCAATTTAAATTTGGTTGTTTTTCTAGTATATCAGTTTTGGTTTGTTTTTGTCGTTGAACACTTTATAGCGGAGCTGCGTGTTCTTATTGTTAAAACATTTTACCAAACCAGTGAAAGCATCCAAGGAATCTACAGTTCGAGGGCTGATGCGGAAATTTGAGTCAACTGGTTCAGTGGGAAAGGTGAAATCATCTGGGCATAATCGTTCTCGTCGGGCAGTGCAACAAATCGCTGATGTGCTAGACAGTGTCACTGTGAGCCCTAGAAAATCGACTTCCTGACAATGGCGAACACTCCGACAACTTTGCTACACCATGGGAAACGATAGCAATTTTTGAATGAGCTGTAGAGGGACTGGCAATTTTGCAAAAAAAAAAATTAGTAATGAAATCCACTTGTGTAGGTTCGTCAACAAACAGAACTGCCGGATTTCGGGAAATGAAAATCCTCGAGTAATCCAGGATCCTGAAATGCATCCGCTAAAAACGACTGTGTGGTGTGTTTTTGGACAGGCGGAGTAATAGAGCCGTTTATATTTGATGATGATGAGGGGATTGCAGTTACTGTCAATGGAGAACGTTGCCACAATGGGTTGTGGCTTACCTTTGAAGACGTGAGATTGACGCTCTCTGGTTTAGCATGATCTCTACGAAAAATTCCGGCAACGAGTAATTTTTTTACACGGTGACTAGGAATGGCCGACAAGGTTTGCGTCCTCACACCCTGTGATTTATTCTTATAGAGTTTTTGAAATTATAGGTGTACGCTATCAACCCACGCGGAAATTATACGCGCGGTTGGACGCATCATCCAGACATCTACGAAAGAATTACCAGTGATTTTGAGGGATGCATAAATGCATGCGGACTCACTGCAAATGGACATACGCTTGACATCGTGTTTAGTACGTCAATGGGAGAATTTACTGATCACAAGCATGTTAAATATAACCACCTTCGTAACAATTTGACAGTCTTCTATATGCCGCAGTAATTCTGTTTTTGTTTACTTCATCCAAGTGACGCAACTGTGAAATCTGTATTGGTTTTTCCGAAAACTGGATTATGAAATTTAATTTATTACGGAATTATATTTGATTCACATTGATAACACTGCCAGTTGCTTGTGATTGACCTGAAGTAGAGGAGAACTCTTAATTTTGAAAAGATCTCTTGTGACAAAGCTCTAAGAGGTAAATCCATTTCGTAATGTATTGATTTTATAAATTTATGTCAGAATTTAATGCGAGTTACGAGTAGGAACCAAAATATTTATCCGATCCCCTCTATTTTTAGCCTGTGCCTAGTTTTAGTGAGAACTGTGCATATTCGGTAAACCTAAGACCATTTCATTTGATAAACATTTAAAATAATAAAATAAATATTGGACAAGTGTGGTTTATGGACTAATATCATATAAGTTCAGAATTAGTTCTATCGAGATTTCTTTACTCCGAGTGAAGAGTTTCTAAGAAGGATGGCTCTGCCTTCTTGAAGATACGGAAGATGATAAAATTTTTTTTGATAATGTTTTGGTCATAACCCATTAGGGATTATTCGGCGATGTCTGCAGGATCCTGGAAAACAAAGTGGGAAAAGTTTGGTCCATAAGCTTTGAATATAGCTTATTTAGATCAAAAGTTTCCTCCTCATGGAGGCATATGAAAAATTCGAATAGGTTTTTGTGTATCTATGAATAACTCGGTTCTAGTAAACGCAAAGTTTTTCGCGGAGAGTGTTTTGGTGCATCTTGTTGTGCACGAGTTGTTAGGCCATGGTCGGAGTTCGAAAACGCTCGATGTTTCATCTAAACTGCGGTGGATACCTTCAGAAGAAAAAAGATATTTTTCTAATTTTCTGACCACGACAAGAACCGATATTACGATGCACCTACTAACAGTTCTTTACGTTTCAAAATCTTTTATGCTATGCTCAAATTCATTCACTTGCCAAATCTTTCATCGCTAGATTTACACTTTTTGACAAATAAAACTATTGTTACAGTTCTACTACAAAATGGGTACTCTAAGAACATGTTATCCCATATAATAACAAATACTAATTTAAAGTCTTTCTTGACCAACAAAAAGCATTTTTATCGTATATGATGGGCAATATAGATCCAGTATTACGACCCATCATAAAATAGTTTGTTTTATTTGTTCAGTCAAGGGTTACTGTTCTAATGAATCCCAAGGAGTATACGAAATACCTCGCGGAAACTGTCGAAAAATTTACATAAGAAAACATCCAGTCGAATACACGAGTATTCTCCAGCTGTTCCTTTTCAAGTCGACGTTGTTCTTACCCTACATATACTACATACTCATAAAATTATACTTTGAAGACAGGCACTTCCAAGTGAACTCCGGAGAAGCTTTATCATCATTCTACTCCTGGGCCTGTATATTTTATACACAGCTAATCTTTCCATAAACGCACATACATTGATCGCAACCTATGCTAATGATACAGCAATTCTTTCCATCCATACTGACTATTTTACAGCTGCAAGTAATTTATAGTAAAATCTGGACGCAGTCACTGACTGATTCCAGAAATGGATGGCCGAGTTCTACCCCGTACAGACTGTGTGAAACACTTTCGCATGCATCTTGACTTGGAGAACGCACATTTGGACCAAGGGAAAACACTTGAATCTTAAAATTAAGAGCTACTACTGGCTATTAGGTCACAACTCCAAACTCTCGCTGAACAACAAATTATTAATCTATAAAAGTGTACTGAAACCAACCTGGAGCTACGGCATTCAGCTGTGGGGTACTACCTCACATTCCAATATCAAAATTTTGGAACGCTTCCAGTCTAAGACGCTCTTCATGATCACCAATGCTCCTTATTAAATACCTAACACAGAAATACGAAAAGACCTGAAATTGGAAACAGTGAAAGAAGAAATTGCTAAGTTTAGTGAAAAATACCTCTAGCGATTGGAAACACATCCTAATCCATTAGTGTCAGATCTGATTGAAGAAAGTGAACAAGTGCGCAGACTAAAGCGTTTCAAACCGACCAATCTTCCTGATCGTTTCTAGACATTTTATCATCCTTACCATTTCTTAGTTATAGGTACATCAGTTGTACAAGTGAGTTCACTGAGGAACGCCAAAGGATGTTACTTCACCTGTAATTTACACTACTCTATGATGTCAAACTCCTTAACGGCCTACCACACACCAAACAGGTGACTATGGAGAGGTCACTCTTGGAGTTGTAGAGGATTTTGTTGACCCCAATACCGAAAACTCTGCTTAGTGATGAAGCCTGAACATTTTCCAACATGTCCTCGCACGTCCTTACATTCTTCATTTTCTTGGACCATCGTCAGATTGTATGATCTCAGTATAAATTACCTGCCTCACTGTTGCGATATTCTCGGGTATCTGAACGCTACCGGGCGATTTTTTTTAATACTGAACCAGTCTGTCAGAAATTGTGCATTCACAACATTGTGTTTTTCTTGGTTGGAATTCCTTCTTTATGACCTACACGGAACTGCTTACGAAATAACTTCTGTACCACAATCACACGAATCGCCATTTTTAAAATAAGTCTCCAACACAAAAGTACAGTGTTTACCACTCCAGGCTATGTTGGGTATTAAAATGGCACGGCTTGCGTTGCGACTCGAGCGCCGTCTACGAATACATCGCGCTGGCGGTCAATTAAAAAAAGGATCATCCTTCCGGACCCCGTATTATCATTTTCGACATCTTAGAGAGTTAAAAAACTAGATTTTAAGATATTGCTACCTTTTTCCAACGCCATCTCACTTCTTTATTGGAAACCGTCCTTTTCTGTATGCAAAATTGCAAAGTGAGAACGACCTTCCACAAGCTTTTGCCGATGGCGTTGCGCCGTTCCGAGCCTCTTTATGCATGGCAGCTCCATAGCTGTAACGAGAACGATAATTGCGCGCCGCCACTCTGACTCGCTAATAGCAAAAAGACCACTTTCATTCCCCCGCTTGTTCTAGCTCAGCGCGACACGGTTTTTAACTCCCCATTTCCCACGCCTCTCAGCATGCTTTTAGGTGTTCACACTCCGCTGTAAATGCGGAGCACCCGCTTACATCGCTCCGAGTGCAGCGGAACCGTGCCATTACGTCGGCGGAGGCGCACGTCCGCGTCCTCACGTCGCGGCGCCCTCGACCCGGCCATAAAGCCCCGATCTGATGCTAGCGCGGGCGTAACTCCCGATAAGTCTTCCTTAAACACGGTTTAATCCTGCAAATCTATGACAAGCGCCGTAATTTCGCCGGCCGTAAATTCGCGCGAGCGGCAGCTCCATTTCATTAAGGACGCGGAGATTTACGCCGCGTCCGCCGGCGCTCCCAGGACGAGCCCAGCTCCTGCAGCTCGTGGACAGAAGGGGCTGCGGCGGTTATTTCTCTGCTTTACGTGGCTCTAAGCCGTTCGATTTGGATCGCGTGCAGGCTCAGGTGCAAAGTTATAAAATGAAACCCTAAACGTGGCCCACAATCAGATTACGGCACGCTTTCATTTCTGCTCACTTATTGAACTTCTTTTGCCGATACGGGGGGGGTCGCTAAGCCGCTGCGACAGGCCTACACATTTGCAGGTATTTGTAGCAAAGAAGATTGCGTCATCTCCTAGACTTTTAAAGCTTACATTCAATGGCAGATTACTTAAATGAGTTTTTTTTTAATTTTGAGATATCGTCTCTACCATGACAAATTATCGATTTTTTTATTTGTAATTGTAAATTTGTAATCTGCTTTACTTGGAGTATTAAGTAAATGTGATGGCAACAAATAAGCGACGTTAAGAAAAACCTCTCAACAGTGGCACTCTTGTCCTCTTGTCCTTTCATTTTAGGGAGCTCTCAGGTCACATGGCCAGGTCCTATTTAATCTTCTCACGTGGACGACGTCTGTGGACAATTGATGGACTAGATTGTTAGTCTATCTTGTTAATTCTGGGTAAATCAGTGAGTTTCTTCGGTAACAAAGAGAATGCCGAGATCTTCGTGTAATGTCTGGTTAATTACGTGCCGTGGTGCATCCACTAGGGCACTAAGTGTTTTAGATTGGAATTATTGGATCATTTTTATTCGAGCAGGTTTAGAGCATTCCCACAGCTGCATTCCGTATGTTCATATATGTTTTAGGATAGTTTGATAAAGTAGCTTTTTGTTTGATATTGATAATTTGGACTTTCTCCCCAATAACCAGTACATTTGGCGAAAATGCAGGAGATGTTTTTTTTACTTGAGACGTTGATGCAGGTGTAATCCTAAGTATTTGGTTTCTGTTTTAACAGGGATTGGAACATTACTCAAGGTGACTGGCGAATAGTAAACACATTTGCACTGATTCAGTCGGATTGACTTTAATGCGCCATTTAGTAAGTCATTCGTTTAAGATGTTCAGATGATGCTGGAGATTTGCGGCTGCTAGTTGAGGATCTTCGTGTGTCGATAGGAAGCAGTCTCTTCAGCAAAAGTGGCGATAACTGTGCTTGAATCTTCTGGTAAGTCAGCTGTACAGACAAGATAAAAAGGAGGGGCTCGAGAATGCTACCTTGCGGAACGCCAGATTTGACAGGATAATATTTGGTGAGTTTATTGTTGTATTTAACTATGAAGCATCTGTCAGAAAGATAGGACTTGAGGAGAAGATAGTAGTAACTAGAGAGAAGCCTTTTTAATTTGTAAAGTAATTTGATGTGCCAGACTTTAGCAAAAAAATATAGCTCCACGGTATTTTTTTAAGGCTCCTTGAGATTTGATTAACTATCCTATGACTTGCTGAATTGGGAGTGTCCTTCACGGTATCCAAACTGGTGTTGAGCTTGATGTGGCGAGATATCTGTGTCATTCAAGAGGCGTTTAAGAAATAGTTTCTCGAAGAATTTGCTTAAGATGGGTAAAATACTAATTGGTCTATATTTAGTTACTGATTCAGCTGTTTTTCCACGTTTAGGAACCATTACTATTTGCGCATGTTTCTATAAAAGGGATAGTACGATAGACTTGACATCCTAGTAAAAAGAAATCCATTATTTTGCATAAAATTGAATGTTTTATTTAGCATGCTAAGAATGAACCGATTTAGGTCAAATATGCGCCGTTTTGTTCGATAACTTGGTGCCATTTAGAAGGTAATTCCATTATGCCTCTCTCATAAAAGCCGCTGTTTCTATTGGCAGGTGGTAATCACTTGGTTCCAGGTCCGGACTATAAGCTGGATGCATAAGAACCTCCCAGCCAAGCTTCCGGACCTTCTGGAGAGTCGCTATCGATGTGTGAGGCCTGGCGTTGTCTTGATGAAACACAATTTCTGTCCTAGTGGCCAAAGTTGGTCGCTTCTGGGCGATTGCTTCCTTCAGACGGTCCAATTGTTCACAGTACAGGTTCGAATTAACAGTTTGGCCGTAGGGAGCAGCTCATAGTATATGATTCCTTGTCAATCCCACCAAACGCACAGCAAAACCTTCCTGGCCGTCAATCCTGGCTTGGCCACCGTTTGCCGGCTCACCGCGCTTCAACCACGACCGTTTTCGCTTGACGTTGTTGTAAATGGTCTATTTTTTATCGCCAGTCACCATCCGCTTCAGAAATGGGTCGACTTTGTTGCGATTCAGCAGCGATTCACAGATGGAGATTCGGTCCATGAGTTTTTTTTGCGTTAACTCGTGTGGCATCCATACATCCAGCTTTTTCAAAATTGTTCCAAACGGTTTTTGTGCAATTTTTAGCTCCTGAGCAATAGAAATAGTGCTTATATGACAGTCGGACTCGGCCATTTCCATGATTTTAACTACATTTTCGACAATTGGCCTTTCAGAGCGTGGTGACATCGGAACGGAATCTACGAAACCAAAACTGCGCTTGATTGGCTGTTACAGTATCAGAACCATAAACACTATTCACATTTTCAGCCACATTGCTTTCGTTTTCACCTTTATTGAAGAAAACTGTAAAATATAGCGTATTTTCTCTTTGCTGGTGTCCATCTTTGACGTGAGCTCAAACAAAACTGAGTCAACCATTCACAGAACTGACAAATGAGTTTTTGTATTACGAAATGTCAGCTTTCTAACCCCATCTAGTGTAAACCGATCGGACTTCTAGAGCACGAGATACAATTTAATAAAGCCATATATTGGAAAAATAATGGATTTCTTTTTACTAAACCAATTATATAGTTGTCGTTGTATAATGGCCTTATTTAGAAGCACCTTTAGTACTTGACCTATAATTAGATCGTAACCGGGTGCTTTATGGCTGTTGTCTGTTTATCTCAAACCTTCAATGGCGTTGGAATACATTGGATAAGTATCGGATTTTTCCTTATGGGATCTAACCCAACTTCTATCAAATTTTCTTACGGCTGGTATATTGACATGAAGCCTTTTAAATTTTTTAGTTGCTCTGCAGATGCTGTGATCTTCGTGATCAAAATGCGTGAGATAATGAACAAAGGAGTTATCTTGGAAATCCAATAGGACGGCCTCTAGTCGTCGAGATAATTTGTTGTAATTCAGCTTGTCAGTGGCATTACGAATTCTTTGCCATTTTTCGGCGATTAATTTGTTATGCAAAGTGGTATGTGGTTTGTATGATGTACGTGTACCTTTTCAGTGGATGTAGCTTCCCAGGCAGCTTCTTGGATGAGAGTAATGAGAGTGATCTATGTCTTCAGATTGCTTTAGGCGCAGTTTACGATCAATTCTATTATGGATAAGTTGCTGAAATATAAGCCAATTCGTTTGTTTTGATACCAGCCTGAGATTATGTTTCATGTTGATAGGCTTACTGTTTAAGTTTAAAATGACTGGCACATGATCTGCAGAAAGATCATTATTTGGTTCAATCAACATTGAATTTGCGGCTATTCCATGCGAAATGTAAAAATCTAACAGACCAGGGAGTTTATGTGGATCTGTCAGTTCTTCAGTGTTATGGCAGTTATAGTTATTTGTCATAATTGACCTGAAGAGGTTTCGACCTTTTATTGTTAAAAGTCGAGACCACTAGTGGGTGTATTTAGAGTTCCAATCTCCCCCAACAATAAATCTGTTTCCTAGAGAATGAAAGAATTAAGTATACTCTTCTGTAGAGAGTGTATGCTTGGGAGGAGAGTAAATTGCAGATACTATAAATGGCCTCTGGTATGCGCCAACTTAAATATTAGCAGCTTGGAGTTTTTCAGTTTGGAATAGATTGCGTTGTTGAGTTGATATAGAGTTCTTGATTAAGACTGCAGCTCCTGCATGTGCAGTGCTGCCTGGGTGATTTATATTGTAAATAAAGTGTGTTTTTGGTATTAGTAACATATTAATTTTATTTAGGTGTATAAAGGTAATTATATCTTGTTGATGGTTAAGAAGACCATTTGCATTCCAAGTAGCTATTCATATTATAATATTAGCCATTATTTGAATAGTTTTGTAACTAAGGCTGACGGGAGATTGAGCATGATGTCATTTTGGTTCATCAGTTTGGTGATCGTTACTATTGTTTATGGCAGTACGAGATTGGGCAGCCATCGCATATGTAGGAATGCAGTTTTGGAGATTCTCCTTATTTGGCCGGATTGATGGCGTATGAAATAGGTTTGGTGTTTTGTATCTTGCACTTATTATATCTTGGTAAACAGAGCAGCCCCTTTAATATGCAGGATGATTTATTTCGGACAGAGCACACTTAGCTGTTGTGGTTTTTGTTTTTGCGCACGTTTTTGAGTCATGCTATTTTTCTTACTTAACACACATTGTCTGGTACAGTAGGTTTTAGAGTAGCCATAAGTTTGACGTCTTGTACATTGAATAATTCTAATTTTTTATGTAGTTGTTCTATCTTGAGTTTACTATTGCAGAGAAATTTTATGTCGAAGATTCTCTTACTAGTTTCGCCAGGTTCAAGATCAACATAAAAAAGTGGAAGTGGATCTTTAGTTATCTTGTGTATTTTATGTCCTGCCTGTTCAAGTTCCGTCTTAATATTTTAGGTAGGTATTGAATGATGAATGTGTCTAAGAACAGCTTTGTATGCGCGTTGATCTTTAGGTTGATACGTGTAACGGATTACATTGTCGTCTTTTAACTGTCTAACAAGTTATTGATAGTGTTTTAGTGTAGAATTGTTCAGTTTAGGCAACTGTAGAAATATGTTGTAGCATTTTATTGTGACTTGTGACGCCATATATGTAAATGGGTGGTGGCTTAGGGATCTTTCTATTGTTGACATTGCTGTCGGTTTGCACTGAGTTTGAGTCCTCATTTGGGGGTTGCATAATCGGTTCGGGTTTATTTTTGTACTGGGGTAAGATTGATCTAGCTCAATACTTTTAATGGACCTTGTTGATTCTTCTTCTTTTTTGACAGTTTGCCAGGAATTAATATTATCTGATATTTCATTGGTTACTTTTTCGTCAGTAGGAGCTTGGTTACTTGTTAGCATAGATGGATTTTGGCTTATTACATTTGGGTCGTAATCAGCAAAAGCGACATTTGTGGATAGATTAGGTGAAGGGTTTTAGTATGTAAAATGAGATGCAATTTGGTGGTTGATTTCCGGGTAAATGAGTAACATACCCGCAAGAGGCATTTATATTACCCGTTTTAATAGAATATACTTATTAAAAATAAACTTATTCTGTATAATTAAGCGTGAATATGCACGATTATTACTATCCTATGCATTTGACCACTCGGGGTCAGCGTGTAGTCAGATAAGTTGAAATATTGGAGGATCGGACTTTTCTTACGCTTTTTAGTGCTTTTCGGGATATTTTCAACATTTATTAGTTTACTGTTTTTTAATTTCCAAATAATTGTATTTGTCATTCTGCATCCTACTGTTAATCCGCGATTTTTCCAGGTTATTATTTTAAAAATTACAAGTTACCTATAGTAATCATGATAGATTTCAAAATTAAGAAGTCAAAATAAAAAAACTAATGATTTTTTTTAAATTATTGCAAAATTTGGGTCTTTTCTCTTTTTTAAATGTTTTCCATTTCTTCTTTACTATAGTCTGGTTCCAGTAGACAGTCTCTCGCATCACACGAAGTTGGTAGTGAATTATAATATTCGTGATAAGGTTTTGGAATTAAATTTTCTGAACACAAAGATAAAAGATTCTTGTACTTTAACTTCGAAAGAGGTAGACGATTTTTTGTAAGAGGTAAAAGACTTTGTGTTTTCTAGTCTTAGATACCATTGTTAAAAATCCTTCTTCCTCAATGTTTGCTTTTATGAAAATTTTTGTATTTTCGTTTATCCTGCTCCTTTCCACACGTTATTAAATTTAAAATTCTTCTAATTGCTCCTTGCTCTACTTTCTTGATCTTCACTTATTTTATTTTTTCTTTTGGTTTCTCTGCTGTTCCCCACAGCTGTCTAACATCCTTTTTTGCTCAATGTGGGTACAGGACATAATGTACTTAAATATGCAAGTTGATATTTCTGTAGTCCCCCATTTTTTCGGTTTTATCAAAAATGAAACACTGTAGGTATATTCGAGTCCCCTAAATTGTAGATAGCGAGTTTTCTCACATAAAAGAAAGGCCCTGCAGTTCCTTTAGGGGTAAATCAAAATTAAATGCCAATGTTTTTTTTTCTGCCAAAGCCGAATGTTTATCATCGTTCCTTTTTATTCTTGCAGCCTTTTTTCTTTCCTGGTGTTTTTCACAGACTTCGCGGTTTACAATTTTTCTGCCTCTGAACTTCCATTAAATGTGACGCAGGTATTACACAAATTTTCTTTGGAACTTCTGAAAGTTCAATTTATATGTTTTCCTGTAGATTTAGCTGCTATTTGCTTTTTTCTTTTAGTTTTACTCTATTCCTTGTATAGATTCTTCTTCTTTCGTCGTAGGGTGCTTCTCATAAGTTTTTTTTGTGGCCTGTTCGATAGTATGGCGATGACTTCTTTGATCTGGTCCGTTTACCTTTTTGGTGTTCGTTCCTGCGCTCTTAATCCATGAGTTCTGCCCTCTACAACTAATCTTTCGAGATTATCTGATTTTCTTTGTTGGACATGGCCAAAGTATCTTTTAATTCTTTCGTATATGAGTTTGAACAATCTTATAGGTTCTTTGATTTCTTCAGTGATGAACACATTGGTTCTTTTCTCCGTTTAACTTAAAAAATAAATACCTAAGATTTTTTTTCCACAATAGTGTGACTCTAAAGGCAAAAATGAAAGGATGTGCTTTTTAACAGAATCTTCGTTATCGTCAATAAGTTAATTATAATCCCTGGGTTTCTTTTCAATCTCTCCCCATTGGGCTCTCTAATTCTCGTTGAGCACAATTTTTTAAAAGCCTCCTTCATTAACTCCTCACCAATGCCAAGGGTATCAAAAAAAATTGTCGCACACTACATGTTTTTCATTGTCACTGATCATTGTATATTTTTTTGTTACGCTGTTTCTTGATATCCCACTGACATCCTTTCTTTTAGGATTTTCTTGAGTATTATGCTTGACAAAATACCTACTCTCGCTGCTATAAATGAAAATGATCGAATATAATTTGGGTGTTTGCTATTAGTAATACACTTGCATGGTCTCATAAGCTTGTCGAGAACTTTTTTACCCTCTTGTTTATATTTGTTTTCCAACAATTAGTATTGGATTTATAAAGCTTTTTAGGTTTATCATGAATACTAGAGGTACTCTTTTTATGTTTTATTACTTTTTGCAATTTGTATACAGCAATAAGCAAAATATGTGTATGTTTATTATTATTATTTTTTTTTATTATCGCACTTACTGTCACTGCAGCCTCAATGGCTTATTGTGCCTAGTAACATGCTAGGACATCATATACACCCATGGGTTGGAGACTCGAATACGCGCGCGCCGGTGCAAGACAGAGGAACAATGATCTTGACCGGTGAGCCATTACAGCCTTTATGTGTATGTTAGTAATTATTGGACATGAACAATGACATTATTGAAATTCAACAATTTACAACTTTCAGTTTACTACGAACTACATTATATTGGTTTAATCGAATCTATTCGGTAGGTCTAGCGGTTTGTGTCTGTAGTCTGTGTAGGGTTTTACTATTTTTTTTGTAGCGCACTTACCGGTACTGCAGCCTCAAGGACTTATTGTGTCTACTAATATGCACTTAATACTAAGACATCACACACACCTATGAGTTGAGCGAGACTCGAACTCACCCGCGACGGCTCGAGGACTGAGGAGCAGTGATCTTGATCACCAAGCCACCGCGTCCCTAGTTTCACTATTATCGAGTAGATTAATAGCCAAGGCATTTGGGTGATGTTCTACTTTACTGAGGTATTTGGTACTATCACTTCTTTTACAGTGTCAACATTCAGGTCGCACAGAATATCTGTATTTCTCACAAAGTATGGTGCATCATATATTGACTGTAGCACTTTAGATTGAAATCTTTTAAGTATTTGAAGGTTAGAGTTAGCCGTTGTTCTCTAAAGTTGGATGCCATATGTCCATACGGGTTTAACGATCGCGTTGTAGATTAAAAGTTTGCTTGTTAGGAATAGTTTTGATTTACTGCCTAGTAACCAGTAATGCTTACTAAACAATATGCCAAGTTGTTTTTTTTTTCATAGTCAGGCCTTTGTCGAGGTGTAAGCCAAGATATTTCACTTTATTAACTTGAATTCATGGAATGCTATTTATATCGATTGGTGGTGTATTTCTTCTGCACTTTGTAAATGTGATATGAAACGATTTAGCTTCATTGAGTTGGATACGCCATCGTTTGGTCCACTAAATCAGTTTATCTAAGCACTGTTGAAGGAGCTGAGCAGCTTTTGTTGGATCTGTGTGTTTTGTCATTAAAATCTTAACGTCAGCAAACTTGGCAATGAGGGGGTGTGTTAATATATCTGCTGTGTACACGAGATATAGAATCAGATCAAGGACGCTTCCCTGAGGAACTCCTGAGTTGATTGTGTGGACCGCCTATTGGTATTGGCCAATTTTTACGTGAAAACAACGTTTTTCCAAGTACGATTTGAAAATAACATCTAGTGGGTGAGGTAGTAGTTTCTTCAGTTTATACATGTCACACTTTATCGAAAGCCTGGCTTTCATCAAGAAGAGCAGCTGTGCAGTGTTGCTTCTCTTCAAAAGCTTGATTTATGTTATTCACTATTCGGTAGACCTGTTGTATGGTAGAGTGATCCCTCTTAAACCCGAATTGATGGTCTGGAATTATGTCACTATCTTCTAGGATGGAATCTAGTCTTCCGGCTAAGAGTTTTTCCAATACTTTGCTTGCCACTGACAGCAAGCTAATGGGTTTATAGGAGGTAAATTTATATGCTGATTTCCTGGGTTTGAGTATTCGAATTACCTGCGCTACTTTTCACTGGACCGGGAAGTACCCCAGTCTCAGAACTGTATTTTAAAGCATGGTTAGTAACACTAGGCCCTTGCGTGGTAGTTTTTTGGTAGTTTGCCAGTAAATCAATGCCTGTAGGTTTCTAGATTGTATCTGATCATTCTTTTTACTTCCTTAACTGTGAAGCAGTCCAACGGCAATGCTAATTGATATGGCATATCTAAAGAATTTTGTATTTTCACTTCTTCGATGATAATTTGTGAAGCGATTGGTTGAAAAACACTGTCAAGGTCTGCCTTTTCTGGATCTGATCGTGCCCATGTTCTATTTGGCTGTTTTAGGGGAGGAATAGGCTGTTTTGGGGCTTTTATTCTTCTGGTTGCCATCCAGAGAGAATAATTTGTGATAGTTGTTACCCTTAGGTTTATGAGATATTCTTGGAATTGTTCATTTTTTAGATCTTTGATAAGTACTTTGAGTTCTGTTGTTGCTTGGTTTAAGCGTCTCTTGTCAAATGGATATCTTGTATTCTGTCAGATACGTCGTAACCGTCTTTTTTAGCTATTTTTCTTTTTAGTATAATGGGACACCTTTCTTGTTGTCTTATGCTATCGATTTTTGGCGTTGCTTCGATGGCGGCTTCTTGAAGTATTTTTGTGAAATCTTGTATGGCTAATTCGAGTTCATAGTCATGGAGCGAGATTTTCAGGCCAAAGAGATTGTGAATGATCTCTTTGTAAGAATTCCAGTCAGTTTTGGGCTACTTTCTTTAGCAATGATCGTGCTACTCACAGTTTCTATAATTGGCGTGCGGTCAGAGCTTAGGTCAAGGCTTGATGTAAATTTAAGGTAGGTTGAGGCTATTCCTTTAGTTATAATGAAGTCCAGCAGGTCAGGTAGTTTACTTGGGTCGGTAGGCAAGTAGATGGGTTCGTATGTTGAGTGGAAGCCCAGTTTGAGTTCTTGTATTACTTGTTGCAGCGCCCTACCTCTGCCATGTGGGGAGATTCGGGAACCCAATAGGGCGTGCTTTGAGTTGAAGTCGCTACCCGATAAAAACCTGCTACCTAGTGTTCCGAAGTATTCGATGAAGCCTTATTTTCTGACAGCTGATATAACTAGTGGGCCATTCCTCTATGGATGTAACTTGAAGGAATTTATCTTGATCGGGAGGTAACTAGAGGTACTACTTACAGTTTTAGTTGATTGCAATCGGTTAATTCTCCACAGAAGCCATGATTAGATTCTGTTTTTTGGTTTCCTATCTGCCGGTCATAGGGAGATTCCGTTTCAAAAGAGCCTTTTGAAGGTCTTTGACTATTTTTGGCCTGCTGTTTAGTTCTTTCACAATTCTCAGTGCCTAAAATAAACAAAAATTATTAATTAAAAACAAAGATAATAAATAACATAATTAATTTAAGTTTTTGTGAGGTATTAGCCAGGGAAAACCAAAAAGAAAAGTTATCGATTGGTGGCACAAAAAGTTTACGTCTAGCTGGTACTTTTTATTACATGCAAATAGTTATTAAGTACTATCATTTATAACTTGTAAGTTGATATCTAGTATAAATTATCAAAAATTAAAAGAATACCTTGCTGGAAGAAAAAATCATCAGATTCACTTGCTTGAATGGATGAAAATGTGGGATCTAAATCAGAATAATCGGCATAAAAGAAAAGTAAATGATAATAGTAGTTATGATTGATAATAGCAATAAATAAATATAAAAACAATAATTACCTTGCTGGAGGAAATTTATATTATCATTACACGAAGGAAAATTTGCAGGTAGGTGAGCCTTATTGTTACTAGGTTGCTCACAAATATATTTGGTGTCATTAGATTTTTAAGCAGCTGTAAAGACTGGAAAAAATGTATAATGAATAATGACGTACGTATTACAGATATACCGAATTAGATACCTATTAATTAGATAATAAATACTTAATAAAATAATATTTAAAGTGCAAATGAGAATACGCACCTTGTAGGTGACGGCGACGCCGACGTCTTCTTTCTCCTCCCTACGGGAAGAGGAATCAAGTGGCGTGGACGACATCCCAAAGACAGCGTCTTTTAATTCTTTTAAAAATAATGCACGCCTTGAAGCCATTGTCTTTCTGCAAGGAATTGCTTTAAACTGAATAATAAGGGGAACGAATACTAAAAGAAAGTAGGAGATGCAGCAGAAACTATTGACAGTACATCTGAACAGAAAGTAAACAAAAACAGCTGATATGTGGCGTGGCTGAGCTCTGAGCGTACGTTTGGTTGCTTATATTTAAAATTGTTTTGCATATCTTATTTTTGTAAGGTCGCTGTACCAGCTTACCCCACTGTTATCATTTGGAAATAAATTGTCCCCACCTTGCAAAAATTTGAGTGAAGGCGGGCGAAAAATTGTCAATCTAGGACACAAAAAATACCTTTTTGCGACAACCCCTCATGTTAACTATATACAAAACTCTCCCACTGCTTCCTGTCCCTTGCCAGTATTCTTGCTACCGTCTAAGTTGTTCTCTTCTTCTCCAGCAGGTATCCTTTCGATCGTCTTGTCCTAAGCGTACTCGTATCTTCTTTTTTCTTTTTTTTTTGAATTTCTGCTTCACATACCTGTTTAACATGCCTTGTTTCTACTAATCTCTGCAAGTGGCCTCCACCAACTCAAGTATCTTCTTTAAATGAAATCCAATGTAGAATGTACTTTTAGCTCTCTCCTAATTTCTGCTCTTTTTATTCTATCCGATTTTGTAATCTCTTTTATTCTTCTATGCTATTTCATTTCAGCAGTCTATATCTTACTCTTCTGTTTTTCACTGAGTATCTAGGATCCGCACTCAAACGTTAGTACTGGTCTAGATACGGCTCTAAACACATAAATATTTGTCTTTCTTGACATTTGTTGTTCATTGCATGATATAACTAAGGTTTTTTTCACTATGTAGTTAATTTCCTTTTCGTGTCTTCCATTGCTTTTTATTTATTTATTTTATTTTGACCCCATCTATCGGTATGTTCAATTCTTCTTGCTGTTTTCCTATTACTTAATTATGTTTTATTTTTAATTAACATAATCCCATTTTCTTCTAAAAGTGTAAAACGTTTTTTTGCAGCTCTTTCTCACTTCATGCTACTTATATTATATATATCGTCCGCAAGAGCTTCTTCTGAAGTGTCTATTCTTTGTAAGTAATTCTGAGCTACGTTTACGTTTTTAATTTGCTTTGAGCATGTTTTAATGATACGATCTACAAAAATAAATAACAATGTATTCAATCCTCCTTGCCTTAATTCACCTTTCATAATAAATTTTTTTGATTTTATGTTCTTGTAGATAATTTTGTTAATGTTATTTTCGTATATTAGATATAGTATACGAATTAATTACTACTAATTCCTCTTTCCCCTAAAATATTCCATAGTTTTCCTCTTGGGACTTTATGGAATGCTTTTTCTAGGCCAATGAAGTCTAATGCCACTTTCTGTTTTTGCTGTAACACTTCCTGATATATCTGTTTTAAAATAAATATATGATCTTGTGTGCTCGTTCCTTCCCTGAAACCGCATTGTGGTTCTTCTAGGATTTTCTCTACTATTAGCCTAACTGTTCTATATATGATGTTTCCAAATATCTTCATGCTATATTCGATAACGTGATTCCTCTACAGTTATTGCAATTTTTGTTATCTCCTGCCTTGTGTATGGGGACTATTAAAGTTGTCTGCCAATCCCCTAGTATCTGCTCTTCTTTCCATACCTTATTATATATTTCTAGTAATATTTCTATTCCTTTATTGCCCATATTTTTTATCATTTCTGTCATTATTTTGTCTTCTTTTGTAGCTTTCCCATTTTCAGCTTTTTTATTACATCTTGTAACTCCCCTTTGGTTATTAAATCTTTATTATCTTCTTCTGTTTTTTTATTTTGTTTTTTCTTTCTGCCTTGCTTCCTAAAATATCTAGTAATTTTTCAAAATATTCCTTTCACCTAGTCATTATTTTTCCGTTTGTTTTTATTTCTCCGTTTTTATTTTTAATGTAGTTAGTGTCCTGAGTTTGTTTTTTTTCTTAATGATTTCAATACTTTGTATAACACTTTATGATTTTTTAATTGTTTTTTATTTCCTTCTCGAATTCTTTCTATGTATCTTTTATTGCTGCTCTATCAATTTTTCCCTTTCTTTTTATAAATTTCGTAGTTTTCTGCTGTTCTATTAGCTAAATAATTTTTTCATTTCCTTGATTTTATCTGTCCACCATGCTGTTTCACTTTATTGCTTGTTTTGATTACTCCACACACATTTTTGCTGTTCTAATTAATGTATTTTTAAAATAATTCCATAATTACATTACTATTATGTATACTTTTTCTCCCAGTAATTCCTTGTATTTCTGCGATATTTCTTTATTTTTTTAAATTATATGTTTTATTGTTTTATTTTTTTTGTTTTTATTTTCCTTGTATTCTTCTATGTTTGATTTTACTTACTACTAGGTAGTGGTCGCTACCAACTTCTGGCTCTCTTCTTACTTTCATGCCAATTATAGCTTTTTTGTTGTTTCTTTCTATTAATATGTAATCTATTATTGATTTTCTTTCTTCGCTTTTCACTTCTCTTGTGTATTTGTGCAAATCTTTATGTCCAAAAAAAGTATTAATTACTATTAAATCTTGCATTGTACAAAAATCAAGTAGTCTCTTCCCATTATTGTTTTTTACAGTTTCTACATGTATTCCAATCGTTGCGCTACGTAATTCGTCCTTCTTGCCCATTCTACCATTGATGTCTTCTGCTATATATATATTTTTGCTTTAGCCTCCTCTACTGCTGTCGTTAAGAGCTCCCAAAATTTCTCTTTATCTTCTTATCATCTTCATTTGACCCGTACACTTCTAATTATTCGTTCCGACTACCCTTTCCAATTATAAATTTGTTCTCCGAATTTTTTTGTGTATAATACAACCAATTCCGACTGCTGCACGTTCGTTGTCTTTTACTCCACTATATATGGAACAAAAATAATTTACATATCTTGTTAGTACTTTAAAAATCAAGAGACACGTATTTTTGCAGTGAAGAACTATTGTTTTGTTTACATCGTTCTTTGACGCGCAGCAGCACGACTTATGCACAGCGCGCTGTTAGTAAATTAAATTATACATCAAAGTTGGTAACAGTAGAAGGATAATTAGCTTATTCTAATAAATAAATTACATTTGTTTGCATATTAAAATTTATTAAAACAGAACATTATAAAATACATTTTTTTAAATAAAGTTATAAAGTTAATCATCTATATTAAGCCTTGTGTGCTATCCTAGTTTTAATAATACTTTCAATGACAGATTTTTCAGATTCTGAAATTTTTTTACATAATAGCTGATTTTTGCTGATTGTCGTAAAGCAATGGCATTGACGAGTGTATTTTAGTGTTTTGGCCATAACATATCAAGGCTTTAAATATTTTTCGTTCACTTTATGCTCTTCTTCCAAACAAAAATCAAAATTAATATTTTTGAAAAATTTTTTGCCAACTCAAAGAAATTTTGGCGTAGTGATGTGTTTATCATTAACATACTGTAGACTAGTTCGATATGCGTGTCTTTTCACCGCCCCTCCGATTCCACCGCAAGCCCCTTTGTCGTGAGAAGTAGCGAAAAAATTCCACTGAGCTTTTATGCCAAAATGGTTTTCTTGTGTTATTAAATTTATGAAATTAAATTGAATTGGGATTCAGTACCACCCGAAAAATAAACAATTTTTCGTATATGGGGCGTTTCACGCAGGAAAATAAGAGTTACGTTTATAAATTTTTATGAAATAACAAAGCCGACTTATGGCTGGCATAAAAGATTATGTATCCGTTGTTTAAAATCGGGTTTACAAAATTTACGCTGTTAAGGCCATCGCATTGCATTTTAGCTGGGAGTAAAAAGAAAAACAAATGAATTGTTATTGTTATGTTCATATAAATGTAAATATGTAAATAAGTAAATAAACATTTTATTTTGGTTAAATATATTAGTAACAATCATTTACAAGTAACAAAAACATCAAGTGCGCGGCGTCGAGCCAGGCCGAGTCGGCCGAGCGTCCCGACGGCGCGGCCCTGCAACCGCGCAGCATCAACTTTGTCGCTTAATATCTCAAAAACAAACGAAAACAGTTTTCTGAAAATTCCTATACCGATGTAAAAAATCCTGCTCTTTCGATTGGTGCTATTTAAAAAATATTAAAAATGCCCTTCTTTGAGAAAAAAACATGTTTCGTGTTTTTTCGAGGTTAAGTGCATTTTTTCGAAAAACCGATTACACTATCGGAAAGATCGATCCTATGTGTCTTTATTTCTTTCAAGTACATTACAATGCCGTAATCGTGAGCTGATAAGTGAGTGTTTAGGCGCTCGCGCGCCACGCTAGAGAGTTGACGTGAAACGCCCCATATTTTCGAAACTGAAACTTTTTTAAATGAGCTATCAACTTAGAGTTAAATAAAAATACTGAATTAGCATCATGGTGGAGATATTCTGAAATTATTACATAATTTTCGTGTTTAATAACGTTGTCGTCCCTAAAATAAGGATGCAAGGTCGCTTGAACATTAGCCTAGTGCTGAGATTGAACTGCATTTTGAACTTGACAGGTATAATTTTCAGCAAAGTCTAAGGTTATATGACCAATTCCCCTTCTTTTATTGAATTTTTCTTTTTTCGAAAGAAAGCTGCTGCTCGAGCTGTTGCTAAAAAATCATGCTTTGTCAAATCAGAAAAATCACTTTTTAAATTTATTAAAAATTCTGCTGTAGATTGTGACATTGATAACAGCTCGTATCTATCTATACCTGTCCACTGATTAAATTTTGTTTCCGAAATTTCAGAGTTTTCCAACAAAATCTGCAACTTAAAAACAACGATACTCGTACCAGGGCATTCCTCGCAATCGTTAAAATAATAGTCTGGTGTTGGATTTTTACAGAAATCTTTCAGCACATCTCGATACGTAAAGTTAAAATTTGAATCTTTTTGAATAAATTGTTTTTTCAAGCCTTCCAATGTACGTGCTAGATTTCTCTTTATCAGCTGATGAGTCGTATCGTGACTTTTTGGCTGGTGGTACTCCAAGATCTTGTAATAATCAATTTACTATTCGCATTTTACGCATTTACGGTACAGAAAGGCACGAGTTCATTCCCAGGTACAGATGTTAGAGTGGCCTACTCAGTCCTTAAAAATAATTGAGTACTCCCATCAAATTAAATTGATACGAAGAATATTGACAAAAGAAAAAGTAACAATCATTACAAAAGAAAACTATTTGGGCTTATAACAAAATTTACCCACAATTGGAAAATTAAGCAAAATTCTGGAATCCAGGCCATAGAAGAAAAAAACTGTACAGAGTATACAGGACGTAACTTCATGGAGCCCAGCGGCATCTGCCGAAGGATTTACTAAAGAACTAAATAAGCCAAAAACCATTCTACAGCAAATTTAAAATACATTAATATCAGCTTTTAATTGTGCTTAAGCTTAAAAATGAGACCTATTCTGTCCGACAAACTAAGTCCTGTGTAAAAATTTGATGCAACACGTGTTGCTGTACTGTGAGCCCACATTCCGTCCGACCGGCATATAAATAAACGAAACCAAAGAACAGTTCGGCTTCTGAAACGGCCTTGGAACAAGAGAAGCACTGTTTGGCGTCCAAGTGTTGATTCATATAAGTCGCGATATTAACCAAAATGTACTTATGTGCGCGATAGACTTCGAGAATGTTAAACACGATAAAATGCTCAAGATTCTAAAATGATCAAGCATCGATGATAAAGACGTTATTAGAATCATTAATAACTTATACTGGCAACAGCAACAATAAGAATAGAACATAAACTGTTAGACGAAATTAACATCAAAAAAAGGAGTTCGGCAGGGCTACATACTGTCCCCATTGATCTTCAACCTGTACTCAGAGGAGATATTTAATGAGACCCTTGCTGACATGTGAGAAGGAATTAATATTAACAGTTTAACAATTAATAACTTTAGGTATGCGAATGATACGCTAATAGCAACCAACAGCAGTAAGAGTTTCCAAAATCTAATGAATCAATTAACAGATAAGTGGGAACAATTCGGCTTGAAATTAAATATCAAGAAGACCAAATATATGATCATTAGTAGTAGTGGAAGACAATGTAATAACGCTAAACGGCACAGCGTTGGAGAAGATCAAAAAATTGATTTATCTGGGAAGTACCATCAATTAAAACTGGAACCAATCCGTGGAAATTAAGATCCGTATAGAAAAAGCAAGGGCAACGTTAAATGAGATAAGAAAGATCTTATGTGCTTCTAACCTACAAATTAATCTAAGAATGAGGATGGTAAAATGCTGTCTTCCATATTCTATTGTATGGTGTCGAAGCGTAGACACTAACAAAAGCCACACTTAAACGATTAAAATCTTTTGAAATGTGGGTGTACAGAAAATTATTGAAAATAAGTTGGATAAACGGAATAAGTAATAACGAGGTACTTATGCGAATGAATAAAGAATTAGAAATAGTCAAAATTATTTAAAAAGCGAACGCTGCAATACTTCAGTCACTTAATGAGACACCCCGAAAAATATGAGAGTCTCATTTAATCATACAGAAAATAATAGTTGGTAAACGTGGGGAAAATAGAAAAAGGATTTGATGGCTGAAAAACCTACGAGATTAGTATGGGAAGACGACCATTCAATTGAGCAGCAGTCAATAAAGCCACCATATTAAGCATGATAGCCAACATGAAAGACAACGACAGTTGATAACCAAGGCACCACAAGAAGAAGTACATGGGCAGAATAACAAATGACAATGTTACTCAATCAAGATGAATATGTGGTTAGAAATATCCTAATCACTGTTACATAGTTCCTTCACATTAGCAGAACCAACTGTTACTGGCAATGCATGCCCTTAGATGTTATATTTCCTAAAAAATTCATATTAATTTTTTTATTGCCATTATCAGATGCAGTGTATATTAAGTTATTCAGCCGCTCTTACCATCCTTCCTTTAAAAATTTAGTTTCTTTCCTTTCACCTATTTTCCTTTAGTTACAAATTCATCTTCTTCATTTTATACTTTCGTTTTTAGTATTGTAAAATTACTTACCTTATGTTTATTTACTGACTGTCGCAACGTAACTAACATACAATAATATATCTGACACGAGAAAACACCGGCAATGCATTATAAAATAAGTTGCAAACTAAATGCTACACTACTGAATGATGCAATCCGCAATAAAACTCGGAGCTTTAACTTTATTACTAATAATGTTTTGCTCTTAGATCCATTAAGAATGTTATTAATTTAAGCTCCATTAAAGTCCAATTAGTAATGCAAAATAAAGGAGATTGAACATCAACTTTGTGCTCTTAATTCTATATTTTATACTGGGGCTTTTAATTCTAATGAAAATTTAAACTACTCAAATAAAGTACACGCAACCATTCTTGCATCCCAATATAATCAGAGATAATTTATAAAGTTTCAATAATGTGTTTAGAAAGAGACTAAGGAAATCAGTAATGTTGAAATCAGTTTTATAAGTTTAACTTACTCGAGCACCAATCCGTAGAACTAGTCGATTGTGCGCTTAGAGATTACCTCCGCATGTTTACGTCTACTTTGTCAACACTTTATGTAACTTAATTTATACTTTAAATTACATGCATTAATTATATACGTTTATACTAAGAGTTTTTTAGTATTCCCACAGCATCATACAACTGAATTTTTAATTAATTGATAGATTTCTGCAAAAGAAATGACTTAATAATAAGAAACACAATATGAATGCAAAGTCCCACAATGACTTATTAATAGTGAATACAATGCGAGAGCAAAGCAATGAGATCAAGCACACATTTGTGGCAGGAATATTTCAAAAAATTGAAGCAAAAAAGGAGAAATTGAGTCAAATCACAGACTAATAAAAGCCAAATATCTAATAAAAAAATCTGGTGTGAACATCACAGGACTTTCCTTATCCTATTATTATATATATTATACCGTGTCCATCGTCTCGGCCCTGCGCTGCTCTCGTCCCGGAACTTGTTATTTTAAAAAAGGACGAGGCGCGAGTCCAACACTCGAAAGCTGATTAAAATAAACAGTACAAGACAATAAGTGACTCGTACTTAAAATTTTGCTACGTCACTGAAGGTAACCGTGCGAGCTCGGCCGCACGGCCTGCCCCATTATCGCCTGCGTGCTCCCTCATATCGGCCAAGCGCTCCCGCAATGGGCCAGCAAGCTCTCCGATCGCGCTGAGATTGGTCCGTTTAATTATTTTTAATCGGCTATAACTTGTTTATTTGACCTCGGATCAAAAAATTTCATTGCAATTTTTTGTTCGTCTCGGCCTGATCTATCCGGTAATATAAATTTCCTGAAACATTTTATGAACACCCGGTATATTAAAAATCCTGAGCTTCAATTTTTTTTCGAGTTCCTATTTTACCAACTTTTATTTTAAATTCATGTTTATCTCGTGATAACAAATCATTTTTATTCTCATAAATTTTTTGTATCTTCAACTGTTTAGATTCGCGACCGCTTTGTGACCGATTTTTACCAAACGCTTCGCACTGCGTCCCCTACCTACAAGTAATTTGAATACCAGATTTCAAGTCTCTAGCTCGTACGGTTCTCGAGATATCCTGTTTACTGACAGACCGACACACACGCACGCACGCACGCACGCACGCACACACGCACACACACACACACACACACTCTCTCTCTCTCTCTCACACTCTCTCTCTCTCTCACACACACACATCCTCTCTCTCACACCTCTCTCTCTCTCACCACTCTCTCTCACACACACACACACACACACACACACACACACACACACACAACTTTTTTGGTGTCTTGGAGCTATAATTCGTCCAGAAATGTCAAATCAAATTTAAAAAACGAGAAAAATTGTATTTAACATTTATTAGATTTAAAAGCAGCCTTCGAAACGATGGACAGAAATAGAATTTGGAAAACACTGAAAAAGATGAAAATACCCGACACCTTAATAAATGCAATTAGCACATATTGAAAATTAAAAGCAGCATTAGAAATATAAGAAAATAAGAACCAAAAATAGCAAAAAATAAAGAAGAAGCAATTAAATTGGGATGGCCATATGTTAGGAATAGAAAATGGCAAATGGAAAAGCAACCAAAAAATGAAGAGGCAAAAAAAGTGGATGGATAAAATTAGAGAAATAGGTTTAGAAATCTTCAATAAATTCTATACTATAAATTTCCTCGTCATTTTCATATTGAATTATAAGCAGTCAAAAGTTGTCGATAATACACTAAATAGAACAAAAATATTCTTCTACAACAACACTACTACTTCTTGTGCTTAGCTTTTTTTAGTTACTCGCCTATACATACAGGATTAAAAGTGACTAGATCTATATTCCAGCAAATGTAGACTTAAACTAGTCGACGGCCATTTCATGGTTATAATCGTTCCTGCTATCCATCAGTTATAAGAAGATTTTTGAAACACTTCATCCCCAACACATTTTACCCGGACATTACTGTGCAAGTTTTAACACTTAATGAGATGTTTTCCAATACTGACAAAGGAGGGCAACTCCTCTACATTCTAGCTATTTTTTCTTCAATTGATTGCATCTTTCTATCAGTTGTTTTACTAATGTTTAGTTTTAAGAGTACTTCGTATAATACTCTAAAAAATCATCACTATCTTACAATATTCAACGTTATATGGCTGCCTTTATATTGTAGAATATTTCCATGCATTTAGTTTAAGAGAGTTCATTATAACATTTTAAAGATTAGCACACCAATATTTTAAAATTTTTTATAGGTTTACAAAATGCTTCAAATGAACAATTACAACGATGAGATTCTTATTCATATCTCACTCTATATTGGAAACTTGAATAAATTAACTCAGTAACTTAATACCACACGACGTAAATAGCGGAGAGTTCAATGTTCATCAAAACTATGTGGAATTATTCAAGCGTATAAATTACACATAGTTCGTGTAGTGATCTGAGTGCACCGAGGAACAGATTGTCCAATAAAAATAATTAATTGCTGTCTAACGGCTTGTAAAAATACGTGTCTCTCAGTTTTTAAAGTACCAACAAGATATGTACGTAAATTATTTTAAGTTATTCTAACCATTGATTTTTGAGTGGCCCACTTCACGAATTTTGTCCCTATGTGAGGAAGTACATGGTCTTTCTTAGTTTTCTTCATCCATTGTCCCGTTTTCTTCGTTTCTGTTATAATAAGTATATCGAAACTATTTTCTTCAAATTCACTCTAATTCGGCTTATTTTCCTTGTAAGCTTTTAATGTTCCACATTTCCAATGTCCCATTTTCTTTTTTGGGACGATATGACCTACGTACTTCACATCTTTTTTGGAGGAGGTGATAGCTTTTGGAACTTAGCTGCAAATTAGCATTTTGCAATCGTTGCATTATTTATCCAGGAAAAAAAGTAGTCGGAACATTGCACGACACGAACGGCATGACGATAAATTGCTGTACTCTTGCCCCTACTGTGTATGTGATTTTTTCTCCATCTTCTGGTTCCATCTCGACTTGCCAATATCCACTCTTTCGGTTTAGCGTAGAAAATCACCGAAATGTATTTAAAGTGGCCTTAATCCTAGGCAAACGGTATCTAGCTTGCGTAGAAACCACATTTAACTGATGAAAGTTTTTTTCTTAACTAACACAACCGGTGGTGTCCTTAAAGTAATGCTCCGTTCCTGTTCAGTACCATTATTCCTGCATTTTTTGCATTATTTTTGGAAGACATTCTGGGTGTTGTATCGGTTGAGGATATCCGATATTAATTCTATGAGTTATAGCATTTCATTTACTTTTTTCACCATTGTTATGCGCAAACACGTATTGGTATTTAATAGTCGTATTCTCTACCTTTTCTAATTTATACTTGTCGGTGACCTGTCAGTTTTAAGAATCATACTCAGTAGGTTTTTAGAATGTCTTCTTAAAGGTGGCGCACTGATTGACAATAGACAACATGAATGCACATAGGGAAATTACATTAATTTTCTTTATGGTAATCGGTAAAAAGGCACGACATTTTTGGCCTTGAGAAGGGGTCTTTTTATTAGAATTTATTCCGTTTATTGTCTTGTCTATGATCGATTCCTTCCACCAGTCGTAGGATTTCTTCCTTGCTGCATCCTTTTAGTTGTGCCGTTATTATTCTTTCGCTCTGAGCTGTTAGCACGATATTTTCGGTTCTAATTACACGAGTGGGTTTTTGAAATACATGAAACGGGTGCTCTTTATATTCAATTTTCAGGTTAACTATAGCACCATATCCAATATCAGTTGGTGATTTTGCTGATGATTACTCTGGCTTTTCAGTATAGACTTAAGACGTCATCTATAACTGTGAGAATTCTTGTTGCGGATGCCTGGGTATCGTCCTATATTATCTCCGTGTGCACACTAGTTTTAAATACGCTAGTGTTGCATTATGACTGCTGGGGTTTGCTGTCTGAAGTCGAATATCTCTGTTCTGGAAAACTAGATAGTTATGTCGCAAGTGATCCCATTCGCCACAATTTCAACAACGAAGTTTCCATCTTTGTGACTTAGTTTTGTATAATATTACTCTTAGCATTTCTTCTTTATCGTCTTTTGTGTTTTTCTATAGCAGCTCTAACGTGGTGGTGCCTACGATTTGCATTCCTAAAGGTGCGCCAACGCGCCGTTAAACTTATTTGGGCAGGCTAAAAGTAGCGACATGTACAAATGTCCATGTGGGCAAGATTTGGAAAAAGCTATTGGGTATGGTAGGATGTGTCATCCATACCAGCTGCGTAACATGGAATTCTTGCAAGTTTGTTTGGTGCGGCATGAAGAATATTTGTAATGGTTGTCGCAGTGCCTTCAAATTGTCTGATTTATGTAAACTAAGACGTTTTTCCGTCAAAAGTGGAAAAGTTTTCTTTATTTCTATTATTATATTATTTTTAACTGACGATTCTAGATTAAAGTTACCGAATTGGCATTATGGGGCAAGAATCCGTTGTTCCATTTCTATTTCTTTGATTGGTATGGAATTTTTTGTTGTTCTTCAAATATTGTGCAATTTTTGGTAATTGTACTTTCTAAAATTGTATAATTATAAGTTATTACTTCTTCTTTCTCTTTATAGTGGTCTTAAAACCTTTCTTCTAAGTTTCTAGTCAGTCTATTTATCTGAATATCTTTTTAGTTTTTTAAATTAATTTTTTAAATTTTCAGGATACCTTTCCGTTCTTATTTTTATCTCTTATAAATTACTCTTTCATTCTTTCTTAAAGGATTTTGGAGTATTTTTTGGTATTTAGTGTTTAATTTCTAAGGGTTCCCGGATATTTTTCTAATTCTACTCTCAATAATCTAGATTTTCTTTTTTATTTTTTCTTGAGGTACTATATTAATGTATATCCACTCGGGAATTTGAACAAATACGTAACTGCTTTTCTTTCTATTTCTATCAAGCTTTGTAGTAACCTTATCTGTAGCACAAATAATCATATTCAGGTTTCGTTCTTTCGGTTCACTCTGCCAATTTATGTTTGTGCAACTTAACTTGCTTTGGCATGGTAATTTACTTATTTTTTTGGATTGATACGAATGCCACTACTGACACCACAAAACTACAGCTTGTTGGTCCAATTATTTATTTTCGCTTAATAGTTTCTAATGCACAGATATTAGTTACTTCTACGAGCCCTTAGACAGCAATTAATTATTTTTATTGGACAATCTGTTCCTCGGCGCACTCACTACACGAACTATGTGTAATTTATACGCTTGAATATCTCCACACAGTTTTGGAATTCTTAAAACTCCACGTCGGCAGCCCGAGTGGATTACTGGAATCTTCCTTCGTGACGCGCCTAGAATTTTCTGGATGCTTACACGTTTAGTTCAGGCTTGATGAACATTGAACTCTCCGCTATTTACGTCGTGTGGTATTAATTTATCCGAGTTAATTTATTGGAGTTTCCAATATAGAGTGAGATATGAATAAAATCTCATCGTTGTAATTGTTCATTTGAAGCATTTTTAAACCTATAAAAAAATGAAAATATTGGTATGCTAATCTTTAAAATGTTATAATCAACTCTCTCAAACTAAGTGCATGGAAATATTCTACGATGCAAAGGCAGCCATTTTAACTATAACGTTTAATATTGTAAGTTAATGTTGCTTTTGTAGAGTATTGTACGAAGTACTCTGAAAACTTAAACATCAATAAAACAACTGATAGAAAAATGCAATCAATATTTATTTTTTTTAATTAAAGAAAACTGTTAGAATGCAGAGAAGTTGCCTTCTTTTGTCAATTTTGGAAAAGACCTTACCAAGGGCTAAAACTTGCACAGTAATGTATTAGTAGAATGCTGGGAGTGAAATGTTTCAAAAATCTTATAACTGATGGACAGCAGGAGTGATTATAATCATGAAATGACCGTCGACTAGTTTGAGTCTAGATCACCTGGATTATAGAATGTAGTCACTTTTAATTCTGCGTGTATAGGCAAGTAACCAAAAAAAGCTAAGCACAAAAAGTAGTTTGTATAGTTGTAGAAGAATATTTTAGTGTATTAGCGATAATTTTGACTGCTTGTAATTCAATATGAAAATGATGGGGAAATTTTGTTTAGTCACCTAGTATGATACTGATTGAATGTTTCTAAACCTATTTCTCTAATTTGATCCACTTTATTCTTGGTCTTTTTATTTTTTGTCATATGGCCATACCAATTTGATTGTTTCTTCATTTTTTTAATTGTTGGTTCTTGTTTTCTTATATGTCTAATGTGCTAATTGCATTTATTAAGGTGTCAGGTACTTTCATCTCTCTCGGTGTTTTTCAAATTTCTTGCTGTTCATTGCTTCGAAGCCGCTTTCAAATCTACAAATGTCAAGTACAATTTGTATCCTTTTTAATTTGATTTCTATTATCTTCCTTGTAATATATATGTTTTAACGCATCTGTCTTTCTGGTCTAAAAGCTGTTTGCTGTTCTCTTAATTTTGTTTCTACATGTCCCCCTTTTTCAGTTTTTTCGTGTATAGATTGGTTCCCCGTTCTTGTATATTAGTTATACTTTTTTTTAATTTTTCACATCCATTCTATTTTTGTCCCAAGAATTTTATTATCTCTGGAGCTATTTCGTCTTCTTCGTTTGCTTTTTATTTTATGTATTGTAACCACAACTTATTCTTTTTTAATAACTTGCTGATAATCTTCTCTGTATATATCTCGGGTTAACATTTTTTTTGATAATTTTTTTTGTCGTAGTTGTTCTTTGTTTTTATTTCGTTTTTATTCTCTTTTATATTTTTATTGTCGTCCAGGATTATTTGCTAACTATTCTATTTATTTTTATTTTCTCAAAATGCATTGTTCGCTTTTTTAACGGCTTCTTTTATTCTTTTCTATTGTACTCTTCTTTATCATTCTGTGATCTTGCTTGAATATATTTTTCCGAGCTACTTTCTTTTTTATCGGTCTCTTTATATAGTTATTCCACCAGTTCATCCCGTTTCAGTGTTTATTATATTTACTTTTTTCACATATGTTTACTATTATTGTCGACACTATCTCATTAAAAGCCACCCATATTTCTTCTAATGCCCATATTTATTTCATTCTTCCTTTTTTTTTAATTGCTGAATCTGCTTTTTACTAGTATTTTATTTGTTTTTCTTATTATAAATTTGTATATTGGTAATCCACCATATTTTCTTATTTTCTCTTTTTTATTTAATTTTATTAAACATTTTGTCTTTGTCGGTCAATTTTTTGAAATATTTTTGTTAGGTCTTATATGTGCTTGACCTCATTGCTTTGCTCTCACATTATATTCACTATTAATAAGACATTGTGGGGCTTTGCATTCATATTGTGTTTCTTATTAAGTGGCGAAGCGTAGCCGAATCACTTACTAACTTCATGTTATCCGTCCGTCTGTCCGTCTGTCCGTCCGTCCGTCTGTCCGTCCGTCCGTCTGTCCGTCCGTCCGTCTGTCCGTCCGTCCGTCCGTCCGTCCGTCCGAGCAATAACTCGAGAACGGCTGGGAATTTCCAAATTATGTTTTCACCAATCGACAGGTGACCACAAAGGCTTGTTTGCTGGTGATTTTGAAACTGATTGGTCAAAGGTTAACTAGAGGGTTCTCAAATTTGGGAAAGTGCTTCGCCACTTCGCTATGCGTTGCAAGCTTTGCAGATTTATTATTAAGTAATTTTTTTTTGCAGATATCGATCAATTAATTAAAACTTCAGTTGTATGTAGTATAAACGAATATAATTAGTGTACGTAATTTAAATTGTAAATTAAATTACATAAAGTGTTGACAAAATTGACGTAAGCACGCGGATATAATCTCTAAGCGCATAATCGAACTGATTTTAAAATTTCTGCTTTTCTTAGTCTTTTTCTAAACGCATTTTTGGATTTTTATAAAATTATCTCTGATTATATTGGGATGCAAGAATGGTTTACTTGAGTAGTTTAAATTTTCATTAGAATTAAAAGCCCCGGTATAAAATATGGAATTAAGAGCACAAAGTTGATGTTCAATCCCCTTTATTTTGCATTCCTAATTGGACTTTAATGGAGCTTAAATTAATAACATTCTTAATGGATCTGAGAGCAAAACATTATTAGTGATAAAGTTGAAGCCCCGAGTTTTATTGCAGATTGCATCATTTAGTAGTGTGGTATTTAGTTTGCAACTTATTTTATAATGCATTGCCGGTGTTTTCTCGTTTCAGATATATTATTGTATGTTAGTTATGTTGCGACAGTCAATAAACCAACAGAACGTAGGTAATTTTACAATACTAAAAACGAAAGTATAAAATGAAGAAGATGAATGTGTAAATAAAGGAAAATAGGTGAAAGGAAAGAAACTAATATTTAAAGGAAGGATGTTAAGAGCGACTGAATAACTTAATATACACTGCATTTGATAATGGCAATAAAAAAAGTTAATATGAATTTTTTGGGAAAATTAAAATAATTGCCGGTAACAGTTGGTTCTTGTAATGTGAAGGAACTATATATCAGTGATTGGGATATTTCTAACCACATATTCATCTTGATTGAGTAACATTGTCATTTGTTATTCTGCCTATGTATTGAGTGTACAAATAAGTTTCCGCCGTTTTTTTTATAAACAATTAAGAATTTATTGTAAAAAAAGGTACAAATAATGTCATTCAAAATATTGCCCATCGCTTTCTACTACTTTTGACCATCTTTCGGGCAGCAAGTGGATACCTCGTCTAAAAAATTGCTCGTCTTTTGAGTCGATCCACGAATCGACCCATTTCTTCAATTCCTCGTAAGAAGTGAAGTGCTGCTCAGCCAGACCATGAGTCATCGACCGGAATAGGTGGTAATCTGAAGGAGCAAGGTCTGGTGAATACGGCGGGTGGGGTAGGACGTCCCAATTCAGTCCTTCCAACGTTTCCTTTACAATTTTTGCAACGTGTGGCCGAGCGTTGTCATGCTGAAAAATGACTTTATCATGCCTTTTGGCATATTGTGGACGTTTAATCTTCAATGCTCGGCTCAATTGCATCAGTTGTTGTTGGTAACGTTCTCCGGTGACGGTTTGATTAGGTTGGAGTAGTTCGTAATAGATTACTCCAAGCTGATCCCACCAAATGCACAGCATTAGCTTCTTGCTATGAATTTTTGGCTTGGCCATCGAAGTAGAGGCACGCCCGGGCTTACCCCATGACTTACTACGCTTTGGATTGTCGTAGTGGATCCATTTTTCGTCTCCCGTCACGATTCGATGCAGAAATCCTTTGCGATTTTGCGTTTTGAGCAATTGTTTGCAAGCGAATACGCGACGCTCGACGTCTCTTGGCTTCAGTTCGTAAGGAACCCAATTTGCTTGCTTTTTAACTATACCCAGGGCCTTGAGACGTTGTGAAATAGCTTGCTGAGTCACTCCTAACTCTTGTGCAAGTTCTTCTTGCGTTTGGCACGGATATTCCCCCAGTAAAGCTTCCAATTCTGTGTCATCATACACTTTGGGCCTTCCACTATGTGTTTTGTCCTCCACGTCAAAATCACCAATTTTAAATTTCTGGAACCACTCCCGACAACTTCTCTCACTCAAATTAACATTACCGTATGCTTCTACGAGTAGCTTATGCGCCTCAGCTGCAGATTTCTTTAAATTAGAGAAGTAAATTAGCAATTCCCGCAAATGACGCTTATTTGGCTCAAAACTTGACATCTTAACACGATGAAAACTAAGTGATGCTAGCAAAAAGTCAGAGGTATTAAAAGGTTATACTGTTGCCAGATGTTAACATATACTATAAGACTTTTTACAGCTGACAATTTCGATGTTATCTTATCGGTGGCGCCATCTTTTGAAAACGGCGGAAACTTATTTGTACACCCATTACTTCTTCTTCTTGTGGTGCCTTGGTCGTCAATTGTCGTTGGCTTTCATGTTGGCCATCATACTTAATAGGGTGGATTTATTAACTGCTGCTGGGAACAATTGAATGGTCGTCTTCCCATACCAATCTCGTAGGTTTTTCAGCCATCAAATTTTTCTACCTTCCCCACATTTACCGACTATTTGTTCCTGTATGATTAACTGAGAATCTCATATTTTTCGGGGTGTCTCATTAAGTGACTGAAGTATTGCAGCGTTCGCTTTTTTATAGTGTTGACTATTTTTAATTCTTTATTCATTCGCATGATTATCTCGTTATTACTTATTCCGTTTATCCAACTTATTTTCAATAACTTTCTGTACACCCACATTTCAAAAGATTTTAGTCGTTTAAGTGTGGCTTTTGTTAGTGTCTACGCTTCGACACCATACAATAGAATATGGAAGACAAAGCATCTCACCATCCTCATTCTCAGTTTAATTTGTAGGTTAGGAGCACATAAGATCTTTCTTATCTCATTTAATGCTGCCTTTGCTTTTTCTATACGGACCTTAATTTCCACGGATTGGTCCCAGTTTTAATTGATGGTACTTCCCAGATAAATCAATTTTTTGATCTACTCCAACGCTGTGCCGTTTACCGATATTCCATTGTCTTCCACTACTACTAATGGTCATATATTTGGTCTTCTTGATTTTGGAAACTCTTACTGCTGTTGGTTTCTATTAGTGTATCATTCGCATTCCTAAAGTTATTAATTGTTAATCTGTTAATATTAATTCCTTCTCACACATCAGCAAGGGTCTCATTAAATATCTCCTCTGAGTACAGGTTGAAGATCAATGGGGACAGTATGCAGCCCTACCGAACTCCTTTTTTGATGTTAATTTCGTCTAACAGTTTATGTTCTATTCTTATTGTTGCTGTTGTCAGTATAAGTTATTAATGATTCTAATAACGTCTTTATCATCGATGCTTGATTATTTTAGAATCTTGACCATTTTATCATGTTTAACATTCTCTGATTCTCGTCGTGATATACATGGTTCTGTTAACTATTGATTACATGTAACACTATTGTCGCTTAGGGATTGCCTATTGGCTTACCCATTCACTGTTTAGTTTTATTGTTGTATTATTTTGGTTTTGTCACTACACTACACTTCATTATCACTACTACCATCGGTTGAGAGGAGATCTTGCGTCAGTTTACGTTTCAAGCGTTGATGTATGTGTCTCATTCCTAGTGCGTAATGGGTTGCTCCTGCACAGTTGTTTAAATTTTTAAAGAAGGTTGTCGCTAATTTTTTAATGTGCTCTTCTATGGTTGGGAAATTTAGTTCTGCGTGTAGTTGGTGGTTCCTTATATACCATGGAGAATTTGTGGCTATTCGAAGAATCTTATTTTGTAGTGTTTGTATTTTGCGGATGTCAGTCGGTGGAGCAGATCCCCATACACAGCATGCATACATTACCACTGGTCTAATTGTTGATTTATAGATTAGCATTGTAAAGTCTATGTGTAGAGAACTTTTTCTGTTTATCAGCGGGTATAGTAGGCCTAATCTAGCATAGTTTTCATTCAATTTGTGGTTTATATGGAAACCCCAGGTTAGTCGTTGGTCTAAGTATACCCCTAGATACTTAACTGGGCTATTTTGCGAGTTCCATGGAATTTCTTCGTTATTTATTTGAATGTTGGGTATGTCTCTGAGGCGTCGTAAGGTAAACACTTGGGCTTGACATTTGGTTGAGTTAAGGTTTATGTGCCATTTCCCCATCCAGCTTGATATTATATTTAGGTTGGATTGTAGTTCATTTGATGCTTCCAATAGTTAGTTGCACTGGGTAAGTAGCGCAGTATCATCTGCGTACATAGCAATGGCTGCATTGTCTATTTGAGGTATATCATGGACGTAGATATTAAATAGTGTTGGGCCCAATATGGATCCCTGAGGGACGCCTGCATTGATAGGTCTAATTGTTGAGTATGTGGAATTGATTCTAACGGAGAAGGTGCGGTGTGTGGAAATGATCGTATAATATGTTTCAAATAATCTGGTATGTGGAGGTGCTGTAGTTTCTAAAGTAGACCTTTTACCAGACCCTGTCGAAAGCCTTAGCTATATCCAGAAATGCTGCTGTAGTATAAGCTTTATTTTCATAGCCTTTTTCTATGTATTCCACAATTCGTTGTAGCTGATGGGTCGTTGAGTGTTTGGATCTAAATCCAAATTGGAATGGAGGGAGTATGTTAAGCAAGAATCAAATTTTTACACAGGACATAGTTTGTGGGGCAGAATAGTTCTCATTTTTAAGCTTAAGCACAATTAAAAGCTGATATTAATGTATTTTTAATTTGCTGTAGAATAGTTTTTGGCTTATTTAGTTCTTTAGTAAATCCTTCGGCAGATGCCACTGGGCTCCATGAGGTTACGTCCTGTATACTTTGTACAGTTTTTTTTCTTCTATGGCCTGGATTCCAGAATTTTGCTTAATTTTCCAATTGTGGGTAAATTTTGTTATAAGCTCAAATAGTTTTCTTTTGTAATGATTGTTACTTTTTCTTTTGTCAATATTCTTCGTATCAATTTAATTTGATGGGAGTACCCAATTATTTTTAATGACTGAGTAGGCCACTCACTAACATCTGTACCTGAGAATGAACTTTCTGTACCGTAATAAAGCGTTTTAAATTATCAATCATTAACTAGGTGTTTCAAAGGTTGTTCCAAAAGACACATGATTTAATTTTAAAATTATGATGTCATTTTAAAGGTTAAACATTGCCATTATACGTGGAATAAGATATTTGACAAATGTCCTTCACGGCTTATTTGACACTTTTGAATTCTCCTGGGAAAATTCTCGATCACTTTTTCGCATAACTGTGTGAGATTTTGGTGGCCAGTTTACTTCGTTGTTTTGAGAGATGATTCAGCCATTAAATTTTCGTTCGAACAATTAGATTATTTCATGCGTCGTATGACAGGAGGCACCACATTGCTGGAACCACAAGTCAGACAAGTCTATGCTGTCCAAATGGTGCCACAAAAAATCTCCTATCATCTCACGACAATATATATTATTGATATTCACCGCGTTTTCGGGCTCGTATTCAAAAAGGAACGGTCCAACCAATCGACCAGCATAAAATCCACACCAAACTGTTACTCTTTGGGTATGCAGAGGCCGTTCTTGAATGACCTGAAGATTTTCTATGCTAAAGCTGATTTCTTAGCAAATTGCCGGAAATTTCTTGATTATTTAGCATCTAATCGCCATATATCCGTCATTTCAAATAAACAACTGGATCAGCTGAATCTTAAATCCGCTGCATGGTTCTTTTTCAAATGTTCGCAGAGGCAATTCTTTTTTGCTACTTGCAACTGAACCTGTCCAAATTTGTTAATTAGTCTTTCTAATTGCATTGCGTTTACTACAAAATGTCACATAGCAGAACGATGATAGTTTTGTAGAAAAAATTGTCGCATAATTTAAATTCTGCGTTTCTTTTGGGACACTTCTTATATTGCTTGATGAAAATTGATTAATAACGATATCTTAGTCTACTTGACATTATTGTTTCCGGTGTCAGGGTTGTAATTTATACCTTATACATAAACAAATTACAGCATTTACGCAGTATTGTACATGTCAATTCACTTTTTCCTGTCCAAGGCTATTTTTTCATGATTTTCTTGAATACCTGTCTCACTTAAAGTGATGGCAATATATCTGTTAAAACATATTGGTGGACGACCCCTTAGCTTCTTCCTTTCTTCTTTTGCTTTCAATGCTCTTTTAACCAATTTACTATTATTTATTCTACATATATGACCCTGTCATTTTAGTTGGTTATTTTCTATGATTTTATTGAAAGCATGTTTAAGCTGTGCCTGATATCAGTAGTTCTGAGTCGTCGAGCTTTTTAATTCCAACTACTCTATAAATAATTTTTATGTTTGCAACTTGTAATTTGTTTTTCTGTTTGTTAGTCAGCATCCAACTTTCATGGCGGTAGCCTAAGCTTAGAACATACAATAGATATTTTTGCACATAATATATTTTTTATCACCACCTATTATCTGATCAAGACTGTGGGCCTTGTTTTTTAAAATTATTGAAACAACTTTGCCTCCCCTGTCAGTTGCGATAATCACTGCTGTCCCACTATTAATCACCAAGCTGTATTCTTCTAACTTTTTATTCCATTTAATTGCCTTTGACAAAATTGTCATTTCTTGAACATTTAATATCGCTTTGTGATCCATTTAACTGATTACCAACAGCTGTTGCGGCCGAAAAGTGGACTGTACAGTAGTTTTAAATTTGAACGAAAGGAACTTGAAACAAAAGCTAATGCTAAAAACACTAACCTGCGGAAGCGGCGCTTTCCCGCAAAAATCGGTTTCCTGTGCTGTTGGTCCTGGAGGGCCCAGGAAAAGGATATAAGGGTGTGGCTGAAAAGATAGGATAAATTACTCCAATCTTCAGAGCGGAGCCGATCGGTAGCGTCTTTCCTGGTGCAAAGGTTCCTTCTTCGTTCCTTGCCGAGTCAGAGGCAAAGGATAACCGGTCAAATGTCAACCCCGAAATGCAGGAAACAAAACAACCTCTGGGAAGAAGTTAATTTGGACGGCAAAATATCGAATTCTGCCACAAAATTAGCTTTCAACAAAAAGGGCCTCGTAGAAATGAAAACTTCTGCCGCCAATTAAACACGCCGGTTACTCTCGGTCAAAACGCTCTCGGCTTACGGAAAATTTAAACCGGTCGCCCGCTTTTTAAACTATCACAAACTAAATTCAAAAACGAAGCCAAAAGAACCAAGTCAGCAGGGCGCGAGAGCGAAGCAAAGGCCAACACAAAGGCAAAAGGCGGACGCGAGCATAGCAAAAGGCGAAGCGCGGCGCGCGGCCCCAACCGCGTTCTAACATATATAACAGCGCTCCACGTGTTCTTGCAAATTCGCGGCCGGTAACTCAAATCCAAAACATACAAGAGGGAACCAAAATACGGCCGGCCCTAATTATATATATATATATATATAAAAAAAATATGAGTGCTGCTGCTGCTGCTGTCACACAGGTCAAAGTTCAACATATAGCAAAAATTGTTCGTGCCTTTCCGTGCCGACCCGAATGCCCCCGAATGACAAATTCTGGCTTGGCGGCAGGCGCGGCCGAGGTATTATATTTCCGGAACCGCAAGCGATAGAAAATTTTCGTTTCAGAGCGGGTAATAAAGCACTCGTTTAAAATTAAAAATAAAAGGTAATTTGAGATTGGCGCGAACAACAGCCATTCCGAGTTTTTGTTCTAACGCTCTTTCTTGAACTGTACTTGCTACGTTTAAGAGAGAAATGCCCCAACAATTATTACAGTCGACTTTGTCTTCTTTCTTATGCACATGTAAAGTTATAGCCCGTTTCCAATCAGATGGTATTCGTTTTTGTTTCCATTCTTGAGAAATAACTTTAAAAACCAAACTTATACCCGACTTATCAGTTGATTTTAACAATTTAGTCCTAATATTATTACGAGCCAAAGTTTGATTATTTCTTAGTTTTATTATAGCTGTCCGCCACCTTCTCTACCATCTTCTTTTCTTAATCTTCTATAAGTTGCGCGTTTGGTGTTTCCACGTAAAGATCTTGGTGCATCATATACATTACTTCTTCCCCCATTGCTTATTTAAAGCTATTTTTTACCTAACTATTATCTGATCTTCAGTCAATAAATCACTCCCTTGCTTTCTCTAATATACGCTGGAGTATATTTTGTGGATTTTCCTATAAAACAGATTTATATTCTTCCTTACATTATGTTCCTCTGATTAATTTTTATGGGATTACAAACATTTTTACTGCTCTTCTCTGAATGTTATAGTTATCGCAGTTACTATTATTTCTACTTAATAAGAACTTTGTCCATAATTGTTTTTTCTTCTTGTTTATTTCCATATGCAACTCATCTGACTACTAACGTGTTTACTTCTTCTTAAAATTTTTGTTTCAGATCCTAAATATTTCTTCTGTGGTTTTCAATAATATTTCTTTAAAGTTTTGCTACGCCTCCTACAATATTTCTGAATTATTTTGCATTAGTATTAATTCCATTATTTTTCCACTATAAAGTTCTTTTACTTCATCGTGTAGCCTTTTCTATATTATTATATAATTTGTTTTTTATTGTGTTCGGCTGTATGATTGATATTTATCCTGAATACACGTTTTTATATTTATTTGTGCTAATCAATGATTGAATATTAGCTTAGGACCACCATTATTCAATTTTTTCACATAACATTCCTGGAATTTATAGATAATTCTCTACTACTACACCCACCTTTGCATTTAGATTTCTATAATCATATACTTCTTCTTTAGTTTTTGTTACTTCTTGTAACTAAGACCAGAATCTTTATTTCTCACTTACTAGTAGATTTTCACATGTTCCATAAATTATCATTATTGTCACATTATGAAAAACACCAAATTTGAAGTTTTATTGTCATTGATCTTCCTCCTATCTAGTGGTCTAATGATCTTCACAAACTTTAGGATTTACGAGATTATACAATCATCAGTAGAATAACTAACATACATTAAAACGGAATCTGCGACTAGTCTACTGACCATTTTCCAGTCATCATTTCCGTTAGCACAACAATTGTTGCAAAAGAAATGCCCATTAGACTATATACTAAAAATATGGACTGGAATAATTTCGTAAATAACTTGGAAGGAAAGAGTAACCTAGCTTAGGATTAAAGATATGCAAGGCTTAGATAAAGCAGTCTAATATCTAACGACAATAATACAATCAGTTGCCTGGCAGGCTATACTTATCATTATAAACAACATATTTGAAGTTACTAACATTCCCCGTCATTTAGGAAATCTAATTACTAAAAAGAGTAGAGATCGGGAAAAGGGGCAAACTCATCAGCTACATAACACTCTTACTGAGACATGAAACTTTTTTCTAATAATCACTCTATCTGAAAAGCAACAAAGAAATTTAAGAATCTTATAGTGACAATTCCACCAATTAGATACCAATTACGATACGTGCGCCACAACAGACAAAAAAAGCTTATACGTTCCAAAAACATCTTTCTATCGTTTTTAAAACTCAAAACCTGCAAGGTAATTATGACGAAACCAAAACTGGGGATTTTTGACTTCCCCCTGCTAGTTTTTGTTGCCTACCATCCAAAATTCTCCCGCAAATCAAAATTACAAACATCAGAAAAGCCCCTGGCACGATCTGATCGTCCAAGGAAGGCATTAGTTCTGCTCACCTACTTTCCAATACTATGGATGTACGCCCGGATCATCATGAGCGCAAAGCCTGAAAAAGACTAAACCGATCGCCCTCTTATAGACCCAAAAGCCCGTTCCCCTAATGTCAAAAATATTCGAAATACTCTTGCTTAAAAGAATAAAGAAATCGATAAATATCAAGCAAATAATCTCATCTTACCAATTCGGATTTCGCGAAGCTCATTCTATGATACACCAAAGCCACCGGGTTATCAGCCAAATAATGGAATCTTGAATAAAAAAAATTAAGTGCAGCTGCATTTCGATATCAAACAAGCTTTTGGTTAAGTATGGCACGAAGGCTAATTATTCAAAATCAAATTACATTTTCCAAGTCAGATGTATGTGATTCTAAAATACTACCTGAGAGGTTCTTTTAAGTAGCAATAAGCAATTAAATTTCGGATTACCACCAAGTCAAGTCAAGTGTACCGCAAGGCAGTGTTTTCGGACCTTTGCTGTATTGGATTTATTCCTCTGACACACCAACCACAGTACTACGTCCAAAGGTGATATGACTTCCTATCAACCAATGAAATACTCGAACAGAACAATTACAAAACTACCTCGATCTACTGCAAGGCTGGACCAACAATTGGAGAATTGCGGTTAATAGTGATAAATCAGCACAAAATAACCACCACGGGCAGACCATTAGACTGACTATAAAGTAAGTTTAATAATGTTCAAATCCCAATAAAATTTGAAGCAAAATACCTAGGTACGCACTTTGTTGTAAAACCTACCTGGAGTATGGACATCAAAAAATAAGAGGAGAAAGTTGTTTGAAGGGACCTGTAATTATCACAATCAAACAGGTCACTCCTGTACAGATTAACATTAAAGCTTCTATGGAGTGTGTTAAAGTACTCCACTACACCCTTCGCATGGTACATCAGCAACGATGCTCTCTACACATACCTGAAGATCCCGTATGTATATGCCGCTTGTAAGATCATACACCCACAAGTTAGTAGGACATGAAAACGACGTGGTAGAGCAACTCGCAAACCAATCAGCAGTTCTAAAAATATTGAATTTGGCCACAAGATTTAACTCCCTAAGTTATCAAAATTAGTATATACTCTTTGGGAGAAGAGCAGTGGCTTGATTCCAGCTCATGACGTGAACATGATAAAATTTACTCAATAGTAAATTATTAATATGCAAATAAGTGCAAAAAAATCTTTTGATACAAATTTTCAGTCCAATAGAAGTTTGGCTGTTTCCTTGCTTATGATACATCTCACAACTGCTTTAGAATAACAGTGTTATAATAATAGTTATTATAACACTAATTATATATAGTATATATGATATATAATAACACACCTTCTTTCTCTAACTTCACCATTTGCACTTCTCTTTTTTTATTTCTGTTAACCCAAGAAAAGGTAAGCTCAATTTTCTATCTTTGTTATCAAGCCTCCTAATGTTCCACATATCAACCCCCATTTAATTTTAGACTTCTTGTGTTTGTTAACTACTTGTTATTTTAACTTTAGCTAAATGAAAGTTTATTCTTTGATTTTCCCTATTTTTATCAGCCAACGTTGAAGAGGTCGTTTGTACTTGCCTTACTGTTATCGCTTTTTCAGTTTTTTTGGATTTCCATCTGTCACTACGCCGTGGTCCGTTCCCTAGTGTATTTTTTGCATTTTTTGATACCCAATATTCAGATTATTGCACTTATCTTTCCTCGTTCGTTAGGTCTTGTTTAATATAAATGAGTGTAATACCTAATTTGCCTTTCTTGCAGTACTTTTTTCTGTCTTCATAATTATTCATATTTGATGTCACTATTTTCTTATTATTTTTCAAGTCCTCTTCACTGTTAAATTTATTTTCAGCTCATTTTTATAAACCGTTCTACTCCTTTAACTTATTCTGGTTTACGGTTGCACTTTAATTATGATTTTTTTCTTGTTTCTTTATTGTTCTTTCCAATGCATACATTTTTTCGCTTTTGGTTTCGTTGCCCTTTTACTACCTTATTTGTTTTGTTTTCTCTGTGTTACCATTTTCTTGCAAAGGACACATCGCATCTGATTTGCCAGGTCAATGTGCTCAAGATTTTTATCAGCAACCAGATTATTTTCAAAATTCCAGCGATGCCACGTCTGATGTCTCGTCAAAGCATACTTACAGCATACCTCTCCTACAAGTACGGCGTCACGAGATCGGGGTATAAATACTCTAAGCAATAGATTGGCGTCAGTTTTTCATGACTACCGTCGATTTTCAGTTTGCATTTCAGCAAAATTATTGCGTTCACAATCGCCTGGTCTAATGTACCGCAAAAATCTTACTGGCCACCTATTCGTTCTTCCAGACACGGTATAGGAATGACAAAGTTTGTCGAAATTGTCGGTCCCTTCTTTCGTTGCATTATAATGCCTAAGAACATTAGGCTTTTTATCTGTCAATTCTTTAGTATGCACGAAAGAAGAAACGACGAGGACGATTTTATTAGATTTCGGAGCGTAGACAAGAAGAGTTAAATTCTGTGTGTGACAAAACTTTGTATTTGGTCGTATTTTCGGGGCGACTGTGAAATCGGCTAGGATCTCTCGCTTATTATTTTTCAGTTCCAGCTATCTTGATGTTGAAAGGTTCGTTGAGCATTTTTTTTTGCACGATTTAATTATTTTCACCTCAATTGATCTGTATTCAATTTTTACCTTTAAGATTTCAAAAATTCTACAATTAATGCGTAAATATTTACCATATATGAAGTTTCTGAATCGTGGAGACTGATAATTTTTAGTCCATATTATTCGGGCTTATCTTTCATGTAAACTCAACAGCTGCTGGTCAGCAGTACATTGACTACTAGCGCTGTAGTTTTTCTTGGAGCTTTCAATGAAAATATCCCATGATTCACGAATCGGTGCAAATTTATCATATTTGTTTCTCGTCCTTTTATCATCAAAACGCAGATATGTTGACAAAAAAGTAAATCTGCTACGAGAAAAAAGACACCTGTAGAATCTTGTGCCATTTTCCTTATCCTACAGCCGATTGTTATTGACATCGCTTGATTTCCGTAAACCAGCGTAATACAGCAGACCAATATATGCTCCAATCTCGGCCTCAACTGTGTGGTGATGATACGATTCTGCTGAATCTTCGGCAGGAAGTTAAAGACTTTTTTGTACAATTTTTGCATTCGTACTTTTAACTATTATGTCAATCATCTTCTTATAAAAAAAACAATTCCAAAAGTCATGAATCGTCTCAGCATTTAAAGCATCACCTCCTGGACTGGGAACTAGCTCTGGAGCAACGTCAGATTGTCTGTCTGTACAATAAAATTGCACATTTATATGTCTGTATTTATTATGCTAAAATGTCGAGCATAAATTCCGTCCGAGTCGAATATAAAAAAAAGAAAAACAATACAGAGACGAAAAAAAGAGACGCGTCGCATGTAGCGAGCGTAAACAAGTGATTCCACGCGGGTAGCAAGAGATAGAGAAACCGTTTCTGCTCGGAATTTTGGAGCGTATATTTCACACACTTTAAGAAATTTTTTACGCACCTGATCTTCAAGAAGGAACTGTCGAATGCCACACAAAACTATTTTTGCCTCTCAACTTGGTCGATGGACGTCCTCGAGCACGAGAATTTTCGAGGCGCTTATTCGAACTAGCGTCCTCCATTTTAATATCGTCATCTGAATCATCTTCTTCTCCTATAGTGTACGTAGAATCTTCTTCTTCACTCGGAAAATTCTGCTCGTCGCTTTGTTCAGCAAACTTCTCATGATTTTCATTGACTTCAAGCAACTCCTCGTATACACGTCGAGTTCGCAGATTATACGCCATCTAATTATACGAACAAAATATTATCTATCTTACAAAAAATTAGACATGATAAAACATAGTGTACTCACTTTATTTTTCACACTGATGCTAAAATATACTTGAAATAAAATTCACTTAAATTTCACACACTCCACCTTACTTAACACACTGGGGTGTAGGCAACCCGAATCGGCCGTGGACGGCTGCCGTAAACGGACTGATGCTACTGGCTTGAGGGGTAGTGGTACTATCGAACTCATAACAGATGGCGCCATAGACTCGATTTTCTCAGGTTTACATACTTAAAATTGGGCTTGGGGTCTACTACACCCGAGTGTGTCAAACTCATTCTGTTGTTTCTTTATTCTTCTTTCCAATGCATACATTTTTTCGTTTATTTGTTTTTTTCATTGCCATTTCACTTTCTTATTTGTTTTATTTTCTCTATGTTACCATTTTCTTCCTTTATTTCTTGCCATACTTGATTTATTTCTGGTTAGATTTGAAAAAAAATTCATTTTTTTTTATTTTTCCAAAGATAACTATTTTTATTTTTTTAAATTCTTTTATCTTTCTCTTATTCAAGTCTGTTTTATCGACCTTTTCTGCTTCTTCTATTTATTAAATTCTGATACCGAAATTTACTTAATTTACGTTTACACATTTATAAAGCTCATATTTAGGCAGCTTCGACGCGGTGTTGCCTACGTGGAATCAGCATCGAGTGCGGCTTATCCGCCTTTACAATTAACAAAGGCAAGCAGATTACTTTACTTAACGAAAATCACAGTTTTCAGCCTTGATTATTTACCTAATTTAACTGAATTTAGCTATACACTAAAATTACAAACAAATTACGTTCGCGTGACCAGTCTAAATGATCCTCGCGTCGCCGTACCATTTCCCTAGAGTAATGGATTGTGATTTTTAAATGGTCGGGTGAATTTATGGTAAAGTCGAAGAAGAATCCGCTTAATACTAGAAAATAAAATGTATGATATTGTTATTAAGGGATTAAAAAATAGTGAGAGATGATCCAAATAACAAGTTATTTGCCGTCGATTGAAATAAAAATATACAATTTATAAAGAAAGGAAATAGTTAAGGCTTTCTCAAAATTACCATAAGGAAGCGGTTTTTACAAGAAAATATTAAAATAAAATATTAGATGCCAAAATCCAAGATTAGAATACACAGTAAGCGTTTGGATGGGAAGAGTTACATAAGGATGAATGGAGAAAGTTCGAAATAGAGATGGTCTGAAGCAACAGATAAAAAGATTTAATCAATAGTGTGATATTGGTAACATAGCATAGAAAACTTGGGAAAAAACAATTATTTTAAATATTAAGTTAATTTGTAGCGTTCTTTTATTTATTTTATTACTTCTAAAGGAAATTTCGTTTGGACATAATTAGCTTAGCTCATCAAAATATGAATTGGGGGGGGGGGGGTACTTCTACTACTTTTTCTAAATTTTTTAGTTCAGTACGTCATTTTTTAGCCAACGCTTAAAGTAAATTTTCGAATTGCCCAATATTGTCCCACGTTACATTTTTACTAGCTGCAGGGGTAACGATATTTAAAGAATTCTTCTAGAGTTGGAATCAATGGCGTTGTAATGTTCAAAAAATGAGTATAGATAAATAAGTCAAAACTAATACTAGATACAGAGGTGGATTTAATCAAGGCGTTTAATTTTGTTGATAATCATCATGGGATACTTTCTAATTCAACTGGTCGTTTAGCAGGTAATGCTGTAAACAGAAAAATTGCTACGAGTTTTTTAATTGTCTATTGTATGATTACATTGAGATTAGTATTAGAATTGTTTGCAAATATTGGGTCTTGTTAACTTTTGTCATGCGTTACTTAAATTATGAGACATTTTTAGGTACTATTTATCATCACTTCGTTGTTTGTCGTAGCTTTTAACAACTTAGACTTTACTTTAAAGAAAATGGTGACGGCTTCTATTGGTGAGAGAATGATTTATGAAGTTTTCTTTACGTATAGGCATTGCAAAAACGTCATTAGAGGAACATTCTAAAAACGATTCTAACTGGTGATGAGTCTTTAATACGACCCAGAAACCAACCGTGAAAGTTCCCAATGACGATCACCAGATGAAGAAAATCCAAAAAATCTCGTTTGGGGAAGTCAAAATCAAAGAAATACTTATTTATTTTTACCATTTCAGGGCGTTATCCACAAATAATTCATCCTATGTGATACAACAGTTAATGCTGAGTATTATTTTGGTAGCTCGTATTCGTCATGTTCGCCCTAAATGTCAAGAACCAAGCGGTTCGCTTTTGTTGCACAATAATAATGCACCTCCTTATTTTTCATCAACTGTCGCTGATTATTTGATGAACATATTTTTTTTGATTTTTTGGTTCACTGCGACTATTTTTTATTTTATTGTTAGGAAATCGTTTTTGTACCAATTGGAGACATTCAACGGTCAATGACGAACAATCTCAACACCATTCCCATCAGTATGTGGGCTGATGGAAGATTTCGAATAAATAAAATGATTTTTGTCAAGATTTCTTAACTATTCTTATATTTTTTAACGAAATACCGTATATTCATGGGACAGAGGGCGCATAACAGCGTTGTTACTTGAAAATAAGTAGGCGTTTAATAGAGCACGCTTTTTGATATTTTGATGTACTCTTTAACGAACGGGCATTTTATGACGAAACCGTTTACACCAAGCGTAAAGTTGGGAGCTTGAGTGTTTAACGCGAGAGCGAAATGCTCTCCCATTAAATCACCGTTTACGTGTGTCATTAACTCCACGATGTGTTCATTAACAAAGTTGTTGGGATCGATTCTCGAAAGTAAAACTTTGTGCACAAGCAAACTTTACGACACCTGTTGGAATTACGTATCGGGCTGCGATTTTGTTTATAATTTTCCGATATCGTGTTAACGTTTATTAGCTATATTTTTTATATTATCAATTTTGATGTTTTTACGACATTTTTGCGAGGCTACCTTTAATTAGATGGTATTGATTGCAACCTTTATAGTGTAATTTTTCATTGTTCTTGTAGTTGTTACGCCTATTTTTGGAGGTACTGCATTTTTGGCATAAAATACAAAATTTAAAATTTAAAATATAATTTATACAGCAATGTATATAAACATAAAGAGATATTTGGAAAAAGGGTCAGTTTAGGATAGAAATATAACAATTAAAAAAAATTCTTTAAAATTCCCATTTTAGTTGGACTAAGCTTTATTTAAATATGTGAGTAGTTACTAGGGATGTGGGATTTTGTTACTATTATTAATGGAATACTTATGTTCTACTGCTAAATCATTTTTTTTATCCACCTCTTCTCCATTTAAACCACTTTTTTAGATTTCTAAGCTAAGATAGCATCTTCTCCTTCTTAAAGTGTTGCCTTCTTATAGAAGGTTAGTAACAACTTCGGCAAATTCTCAGTCTCTCACATTTCTCAACCATGAGCATCGTCTTCTGACCGGTCTCCTTCTCAATTTTGTCCTCTATTATCAGTCTTAGAAGCTCGCATCTTTTTCCTCTGTATATAAGTCCCTAAGTAACTTGTCTTTCATCTTTTAGCAATTCCAAGAATTTCTCTGTCTACGTTCATTCTTATTAGGACCGTCTCATTAGTAGTGTGTTCCGTCCATGATATTTCGAGCATTCTACGCATTACCCACATCTCAAAGGCTCTAATAGTTGCATCGAACAGGCTTTTGGCGGCCGGGATTCAATTCCATATAATAGAATCGAGTGCATATAGGTTTTCACAAATTTATATCTGATATTTAGCGATAGTGTGGAATTTGTTAGTAAGCTCTTCATTCTAAGGAATGCGCTTCTTGCGTTTTTATGCTGCAGCGTATTTCTACTCCTGGGTTTAAGTCCCTTGTTATCCAGCATCCTAAGTATTTGAATTGGTCCACCTGTTCTATTCGTTTGTTATATATAATTATGTTGGTGTTTGCATTTGTGTTTTTGTTTTTGAAGATAAGCATTATCTTTGTTTATCTTAAGGCCAAATGCATTTCCTTCCCTTGTTATTGAATCAATAAGTTTTTGAAGCCTTTCTCGGCTGTTAGCTAATATAACGGCGTCGTCTGCGTACCGTACATTATTCACTAGTCTTCCATTTACTTTTATACCTTTTGATGTTTTCTAGTGCTATCTGAAACACTTTTTCTGAGCACATGTTGAATAGGACTGGAGAGAGTACACAGTCCCTGTTTTACACCTCTTCTGATGAGGATTCTGGTGATCAATTTATCTTTGCTATTTGCTTCCAGTATATATTCTTAATTAGGTTGATGTCCTTCTGGTTTATTCCTTGTTTATAGAGCATATTGATCATCTCTGTGTGTCTTACTTGAGCAAAGGCTTTTTCGTAACCTACGAAACATAGGTGACATCCTGTGATTGGTATGTGCATTTTTGAAGTAGTACATTAACTCCAAACAGTGCTTCTATAGTTCCAAAGCCAAAACGAAAACCAAATTGTTCTTCTTCTATATATTGTTCGCATTTTGTATGTATTTGTTGATGTATGATTCTGAGCTCTATCTTCAATATATGGCTACTCAATCGATATTGCGAGCACTTTATTGCTCTGCTCTTTTTAGGTATCGGAATAAATATAGATTGGGTCCAGACGTGTGGTATGTATCCTTTACAATATATTTTATTTAAGAAGGTTGTTAAGAGGTTGAGGCTTTCATCGTCTAATAGTTTAAACTTCTGATATCATCAAAAAGTTCTTGTATATAGTTTGTTCTTATTTTTTCTATCTCTTCTGGGCCTATTGTTTGTTATTATCTGTAACTAAAATATCTTGTTAATGAGTTTTGTTTTCATTTCCAGTTATTTCTTTTATTTTTTTATGAAAGTTAAAAAGATCATGTTTTCTTTGCAACTCTTCGAATTCTTGACAGCGTTTCTCCATCCAAGTCTCCTTTGCGTCCCTTATGTCTTGTAATCTTTTTGTGGATTTCTTTGCATTTATTATTGTTCTTACATTTGTATTTTCTTCTTTCCTCCATCAATAATAAAGTTTCTTTAGTCATTCATTTCTGTTTTGCTCTTTCCTCTTGAATTCCCAGTTCATTTTCTTGCACCTTATGTATTACGTTTTTAATAGATCGCTAAGAGTTTATTCTTGTTTCTGTTTCTTCCGATTGTAGTTTCCTTCAACTTACTATTCAAAACTCATATTATTTTCTCTTTTGTTTCTAGTTCTTCTAATTTTTTAAGGTTATGTCTTGTCTTTTTTGTCTTCGGAATTTTCTTCAGTCTAATGACAAGTTTTTCAACTCATATTTTCTTCGTTGTCTCTTAGTTTTTTCCAAGTGTACAATAGCCTTTCTGGGAGTTGGAACCAGGTGTTTGCTACCATTAAGTTTTCTTCCGTACAGAACTGTGCCAGTATATCACCCCTAGCATTCCTTTCTCCAAAACCATGGTCTCCAACAATATCTTCAACTCTTCATTTGCATATCTTTGCGTTGAAGTCACCCATGATTATATTCACTTCATGCTTGTTGGTAATTTTTAGTAGGTTTTTGATGTCTTTGTAGAAAAGCTTTATGTTATGATCGGGTTTGTTTGCCGTGGGTGCATATTTTTACTTTCCTTATCCTATAATAAGGAAAGTAATATAATCGGCGGAAATTTGACCTACCCTGTTTTTCACATTTCTGGACGAAATATAGTCTCAGGACACCAAAAAAGTTGGTTTGAGCCATTGGTTCGTGTGCGCGCTGTGTGTCGGTGTTTCGCGTGTATGTCGCGTGTGTCGTGTGTTCGCGTGTGTGGCGTGTGCGTGTGCGTGCTGCGTCGTGCTGTGTGTCTTTGCGTCGCTTGCTGTATGTGTGTGTGTTTTTCGTCTGTCAGTAGACAGGATATCTCGAGAACCGTAAGAGCTAGAGACTTGAAATTTGGTATGCACGTTACTTGTATGTAGGACGCAGTGCGAAGCTTTTGGTAAAATCGTCCTAGTCGTTTGGTCGCAAGGTCGCAAAATCGGTCGCAAAGCGGTTGAAGATCTAAAATTTATGAGAATAAAATGATTTGTTATCATGAGATAAACATGAATTTAAAATAAAAGTTGGTAAAACAGGAACTCGAAAAATATTGAAGCTCATAATTTTTGATATACCGGTGTTCATAAATGTTTGGAAATTTATATTACCGGGTAGATCAGACCAGACGAACAAATTACAATGAAATTTTTGATCCAATGTCAAATAAATAAGTTATAGCCGATTAAAATTAATTAAACGGACCAATCACAGCGTTTCGTTCTCTGTCCAGAGGACGAAGCCTTGGGAGTTGGACCAGGAGCTCGCACGGTTACCTTCAGTGACGTAGCAACATTTTAAGTACGGGTCAATTATTGTCTTGTACTGTTTATTTTAATCAGCTACGAGTTTGACACGCGCCTCGTCCTTTTTAAATAAAAGTTCCGGGACGAGAGCAGCGCAGGGCCGAGACGATGGACCCGGTATAATTATAATTTTGGATAAGGTAAGTGTTGATCGGTGTCTGCGGGTGCATATTCTTGAATAATGTTTATGTCTTTCGGGAATGCTTTTATTTGTTTTAGGACAACTCTGTCTGATATTGGTAGAAACTTTGTAACGGATCTTCTGCATTTTTATCTACTATTATTGCGACGCCATTATAGTGTTGAGGGTCGTTGTTACCTGCAGAATACATTGTATAGTCAATTTGATCTGTTCCGGGCCATCTGACTTCGCTCACACCCAGAATATTTATGTTTATTTTCCGCATTTTACTAATAATATTATGTGTCTTTCCTGCTTTAAATAAAGAATTGGCATTCCATGTTCCTATTTTAAATTATTTTTCTTCTGTTTTTCCATTTTCAGGCGGTAACTAGCTTTCTTTGTGGGGATTCTCAGTACCTCCTGGCTATCTAAGGTCTGCCACGCACTAGGGGCCGAAACATGTATACGATTTGTTATGTTTGTTTTCTTGGGATGTTCATGTGAAACTATATACAGCTGTTTCCCCTGCCTTTGAGATTTCTTCTCAATTATAAATGAGTGTTCTTTATATTGTCTCTATACAGTCCCTAGACAAGGGGGATGTGATATACCCTGCACCGCTGAGTTCCAAATAGAACAGACAATGATATAATAAGCCCACTTTCGTGACGTGGACGCGCTTGTTAAGAATTACCTAAGTGAGTTTAGAAAAGGTGCTCTGATTTCCCTTAGGTCGGGTTAATGCTTGCGTATGAAGCCACAAGCAAAGGCAGGTTAGTCCAGGCCTGGCCAAATTTCTTCTATTTGATAGTTATCACGACGCCTGTTTCATTTACTACCTTTACAATTACCTTTGTATTTGATACTCTCTGTCCACGATATTTGTGTGATTCTTCTATAGCACCAAAGCTCTAAAGCGGGCAGTTTATTTAGATATATTTGCTTTAGAGTCTAAGCTTCTATGCGAAATAGAAGAGTGGAAAACACAGCAATGAAGCATTCGCTTACGAAGTGTTAGGCTTATATCACCTCAATGTATGTTTTTATCTCTTTGGTTTGATTTGTGTTTGATGTTATCTATGTTTTCAAATATCTATATACATTCACTCTTTTAATGTCTATGTTTTCAACGTTTAGTCGGGTGTTTAGATTTCTTGATTTACTAATAACAATATATTTGGTTTAGTTCAGATTACTCTTGAGTCTATAATTGTTACAGTATGCAATTAGATATTGCATTACGTTCTGCATGTCGTTGATATTATTTATATATATTAATTATTAATTTACAATCTACTTTTAATCTGGAGTAATAAGTAAATGATATGGCATGGTTGTTATATGATACGGGTGGGGGAGAATTTATTGACGGGTATCCAGGATTCATTCATTGAAGTCTTTCGTCCATTGCTCTTCAATCTTCTAACCACAGGCTGACAGGAGTAAAAGACGGCAATGAATTGGGTGGTATGATTTAAGGTGCATTTTTTTACTTTTGGTGATATAACTTTTGACGACTTTGGTCTTCGATAGCTTACTGTATCCTTACAGTTCAATCCTATTGGACCATACAGGTGGTAGAATTATTTTGTATAGCACTAGCTTGCTTTCTCACGTCAGTTGGGATTTACTTCTAATTAGCCAGTGCATACTTTTTGTCTTTATGTAAAGTTGTTGTCTTTTAGCTTTTGCATGGGCTTTCCAAGCCAGTCTTTAGTTGAATTGAAGGCATATGTATTTTATCTCAGTTTTTATTGAGGACTTGAGGACACGTAGAGTATTTAGTAGTAAAAGTAAATTGAATTGATTTACTGTTGTTTGCTCTGACCCCACCGATTGAGTCAATTCTGTAGGAGGTGTGACTTAAGCTTGTGATCGTAATTCGCGTTGGGTATCACATTATAATATTGCAGTATCATTTGTGAAGGTAACAATTAAGGTAGTATCGATGGTTGGGATGTCTTTAGTATAAAGGAGATCTAGAACACTTTCTGTATGGTGATTTGAAGACTTGGAAGTGCCTTTGAGTTAGGTAGTACTTTAAGGGGAGGAAAACTGGGTAAGGCAGCTTTATTTTAACTTTATATAATAATCCGCAATGCCATACCTTGTCAGAAACTTGTTGGATGTCCAAAAATATAGAGGCACACATTTTTTACTTTTATAGGGTTTCTTGATGTAATTGACTATTGCTTGATATTGCTGGATGGTTGAATGTCCTTCGCGGAAGCTAAACTGATAAATCAAAATTATCTCTGCTGCAGGTGTTATTTCCGTGATTCTATATAGCAGTAGGTGTTCAAATATTTTAGGTAATAGAGGTAATAGGCGTGTTCGTTGATAAGAGGCGGTTTTTTGAGTGGTTTTTCCAGGATTATCTACGGTGGTTATTAATGCACATTTTCATTTAATAGGAAAGAAATGGCAAGCGATAGGTACTATTGTCTTTTTAGGGAAATGCTGTAGTATATAGATTATAGTTAGCGGTTAGCGAGATATTGCTCTATCAAAGTGTCCAAATTAGTATTATTAGATGGAAATGGGGTAAAACTTCTGTGAGATGTTCTCTAAAAGTATTTACTTTTTTATTTGATTGAGTTCAGCCATCATCTGATTTTTAGGGTGCTAGTTGTCTTTCAGTCGTTTTAGTTGCTTTCCGGTCTTCTTGCTATAGGGTAGAAATGTAATAGTATAATCTTGTCGCGTAGATTTCTGAATTTTTGCCAATCAGCTCTGTGTGTTTTCTTTACTACGAGCTGCCTTATAATGTAATGGTATGTTGTAGATACAAAGTTTTTGTACTGTGGCTTTCCAGATAATATTTGTATTCAAAGTAATTATTACTGAGTCGACGTCAAAGTTGGTTTCGGTTTGACTACATATGTTGAAAATACTTTTGGTGACCGCAAAGTTCAGTAGGTCAGGGATTTTACGTAGGTCTGTGATCCAGTAGGTTGGCTCGCCAATCGATATGTAAATTAAGTTATGCTGCTGTATGGACAAGTAATTTTGGCTAAAATTAGTCTCGAATTCCAGAAAGTATGTCTGGCGTTTCAGTTCCCTGCTACTAGAAGGCGAGGTGTAAGTGAAAATAGGAGTTTTTGAAATTTATGGGTATAATGGTATGCCTAAGTGGAGAGACAATAACTTAACTCTTATTAAAAGCGCTTTGGGTATAAGGTGATAATTTGTAATAGTCTATTGTAGGTTTGGTGATTAACGTTCAGTATAAATTATAGTGTTTGTTCCACTTAGTAAATCAGATCAACATGATACTAACTATGCTCACTAGCGTTATTAATAAATACACCGGGTCCGGCACCCTGGTAAAGGCCATGTGATATCCAACTTTTTTGATTGTCTGTCGTACGAGACTAGTGTGGATTTTCTGCAGACTAATAATGACAATTGTGTCGATTCAGCTGTCCCGTGTTGTAAAAGGTGTCTTCATCAGAAAACATAACGTACTTGAAGAAATCTAACATTGCTTGAGCCCAGTTACAAAATTCTAATCTGCTCTGGAAGTTACGAGCAGTCGATGCTTGGGTTAAAGTAATATGGTAAGGGTGGAATCTGTGGGCCCTTAGAATTCTTTGAGCCGTTGATCCAATTCAGTCACATTTTCTCGAAGCGAAATATGCAGATTGATATTAACCATAGCCGACACGGCAAGGACTCGTGGATCGTGTCGGTCAATCACCATAACACGACGACGATGCCTTGGTGCATGAGGTTGCTGTCTCTCGCGCCTTTCGATACGTGCAATGACTGCCACTTGGGTGCTGATCTCTGCCCGGAAAAGGCTCACCAAACAATCCACCGATTTCAATCGAAATAATTGTAGTGTATTTTTAAAAATAACTAAAACTTGACCAATGCCATGATCATTGTAAAAGCTCTTCAAATGCGAATTTTTTTTGAAAACTCACATTAGGGCGTATATTTCTTCGTAGAGGCAGACAATGTGCTGAAAATTAAGGATTTTCGATCAATAGCATCAAGTTCGACATCTTAGGGTCTTATTAGGGTGCCCCACAGTGGTTCCAAATGTCGAAAATGTGGCCTAAAGTCCAAAGCATAATTTATTTTTCAAAAGTATTTATATATAAGGGTTTTCGAGGTTGCTGAATTCGAATCTAGCATTTTTTTTTTAAAAAACAAAATGGCGGATCTAATACGACGGACTTAAAATTGAAAAATAATGTTATATTAATGGAAATTGGTACATGGAGATTTTCGAGGTTGCTGAGTTCGAATCTAGCATTATTTTAGAAAAAATACAAAATGGCGGATCCAATATGGCGGATTTAAAATTTAAAAATGTTTTCGAGGTCGCTGATTTTGAATGTAATGCCCTTTCTTAAAAAATTTGCACCATGGCGGATCTAAATCAATATGGTGGATTGAACATAGCAGACTTAATATAAAAGAATATGTGATTTAAGAAAAGGATATATCAATGTTTTTGAGGTTACTGATTCCGAATTAAATATTTTTTTAATTGAAATATCTTTAAAATTAATATTTGTTGCATATATTACAGTGACGTTACTATTACACATAAATCAATATTCTTCATCGGAAGAATGAATTGTATTCCCGTCATTCGTACTTCCATATCCTTGTTTCGGTTGATCGGCCAAAAGTCCTAATTGTTGTCGAAAACCTTTCTGGATACTTTTTTCAGAGTGCCAATGCTTTGCTTATTTATGTTTAGATTTTGCCATTTTTTATGTCTGATTTATAAGAAACGTGCAAAAGACATTCGAAAAAACTAATCCATTCATGCAAACTTGAAATACCGAACTGCAAATGATCTTTGATTTCTGTTTTTAAAATTAGATCTAAACCATTAAATTGTTATTGTTGATAACATCTTTGACTAGATATTGTGGTAGTTAATGATTTTCATACTTTTCCATTGATTATCGTTAATGCTAATTTGTATGAAACATTGATTTTTTCCGCCAACACTGTCAATAGCTTCTTCCGTAAAAACAATACTCGTACTAATATAAGCTCACACACAATCTAGGTAGTCGAACGTAAGGATAAATGCAGACTGTTACTGTGTGCCAGTCAACCGTGCGATTGGTTATGGTAGTCCGATGGGTTTATCAGGTTCTAAACGCTCGTTTCTAAGACTACGGCTTCCAAAATAACTATTTAGGGACTTGAAAATCCCCAAATTGAAACTTTTTTTAGGGATTTTTGGCTACATTTTCGGCATTTGGAACCACTGTGTGCCGGAATCGGAGCCGCACTACACAATTAGATGGCACTTTTCGACCTGACATTTTTCGTAAAGATCACTTATCAATTGGTTGCCTCCTAACGAGATATTAGCGAAAAAACATTTATATTTATATATATATATATATATATATATAAATCATTTACGAATATGGTAAGATTCTCTGTAATTTTATCATTTTTTGTAGTTCTTTTTGATTTGATTTATGAGCAGCGTTGAGAGTTTTAGGCGGGATCATACAAGGGCTGATGATAGTTATTGTGAAAGTTGATAGATTTGTTTTTTTGTATATTATGATTATTGACTGCTTTTGCATATTCTAGATTTTAATTCGCTGTTGGATAGGGCACACGAGGTAAGAGTATTTATAGTTTATTTGCGGGTTTTGCTGTGGTGGGGTTTTTCGCGTCTAATACAGTTCTAGGGTTTCATGCGGTAGACCATGTACATTGCATTATATTTTTCTTGATTCGACGTGTTTCAATTCTGACTTGCATTTTGTAGAAAATCATCTCTATAGATTTCTTTATTATTCCGCTGGGGCTTGACATCAGCGAAAAACAATGGCAACTACTCTTTACTTAAGTGTTCTAAGCCATGTAGTTTTTGCTTGATGTCTTGGGAAGGAATTGAGCAGCGTACGTCGTGTATAGCGATCCTCTAAGCTATTTCTTGTCTAAACTGATAAGTATGGTGCAATTTTTTGGCGTAAGTTATAGGTTAGCTTTTTATCGTGTTGTTGGATAGCGACTTAGAATAAAATATTTCATCTTCGACGACTTGGTTGGGGTTGTTAGTCCAAGCTCTGAAGCCTGCAACTTTGTAGATGTATATACGAGGAGTGCTGAAGTCTGATTATTGCGTTTTTGAGTTAAATGATTTGAGTTATTTTCAGTTTGAGGGTTGTGCTCAGTTTCAGTGAGTAGCTGGAATCTGTTCGTTGTTTTTAGTAGTAGCTTACCAAGGGTGTTTGTTGTCGTTAAGTTCTCAATCTAAGTTCATATATTCATTGTTATCATTATCGTTATTGTGACTAATTTATATGGGTTGATACAGTGCCATTATATAAGTATTATTAAAGTTTGGCGTGTTTGAAGGTGGGATTTGAGTTGAACATTGTTGGGAAGTTTGAGGTAGTTAGATTTGATTTTGGTGCATTTGACTTATCTGGCTTACATAGTTAGGCATTGGTTGTGGTAGACTTTGCATTGTAGAGATAGTTGGAAAATTATCCCAGCTGTTTGAGGGATTCTTGGATGAACTGGATATAATCCTGGAAGGAAACATTTTTCTACATAAAAGTCTGCTTATTATTGGTTTTTAACAAAACGATTGAAAAAAATAAATTTATGGGATTCAAATGAATGTCTCTGACCGCAATATCAGTTATGTGCACTCAGTTGTAATCAGTCGGCAGACCTTCAAGATAGTGAGCAGCGAAAGTCAACTAAGAATTTATTAAATAATTTGAAAGGAATTTTTATCACCACACAATTGTTTATTTGCATTAATTTTTTACATAGTTAGGAAGTAGTTTTATTTTTAATGTAAGGTCTTCCTTCAACTGATGGTAACGTAATCCTTTTTCTTTTTAGGAAGCTCCCAAAGTGAGGGTTTGGATATCTTCATCATTGACAGTACTGATACTAGCGTCTAGGTGACAAAGTGGTCATTTTATGTCGAAACTTTTGGGATACATTGATTTTTATTTAAAATTTGTGGGAGGTGGCGTTGCAATACGCGATGACTTGAAAGCGTTATGCTTCACTATTACGAGATCAGATCCTTCGCGTATATGTCTAATTTATACCTTCGTGGTTTATTTTGTGTCGTAAAGTGTAAATCCACTTCTTATGTTAATTTATCGAAATCAGAAACAGATTGATATGATGTCATCTTTATTCTTACCTATGAAGACACCCAAAAGGGTTTTCTTTGTTTAACGCAAAATTTTATTTCATTAATGGAGGATGTAGGCTTCGATATATTAAGAAATATAACCCCTGTTGGCAAATTTTGTTGAAGTCCTCAATAATGCTTTTCTTTAGTCACAAACTATGCTTGTTTGGAATATTATAATTCTCATTGGTTTTCTGAAGCCTCTTAGGAAGATTTTCTTTTTCGTTTATTTTAATTACTAGTAGGACTTTGATAGGGATGTTTCATGAGTACAACTAAGCAGTAAGGTGGTTCTGTGTATATATTTTTATCGGTAAGGTTATGGATAATCTGTAACATACTACCAATAAATAAATTTGTTGATTGGAAATCAATTTGGGGGGAGAAGGCACCTAATGACGATCCTCTGTACATGAAATTACTTTATTATTCCGTCTTTAGGTCTGCAGGTCGTTGTGCTTTCAGCCGTCCTTGTATTGAAAGAGGCTCATCTGATTTTCTTATTTCGTTGTTCTGGTGAGGTGGAAGTCTTTGAAAATAATTCTCATGCGTATGATTTTTATTGGGTGCGTTGGTTGATTTTAGTATTCGACGGTTTAGTATAGCTCCGCAGCTGTACCTTGTATGTTCATATAAGTTTGATAATAGACTTATAAAGGAGGCTTTTGTTTTCCAGTTTTAATTTGGACTTTCGGCCTAAAAGCCAACGTGTCTGTTGCAGTTTCGAGTTTTATTCAAGGTTGTACGCAGTTCCCAGATTATTTTAGAGTCAAATATTTGAACTACGTACATAACTTTGTTTTTAATGTATGTATTGGTCTTATTTACTTTAACATTTGAACATTCATTATTTGTGGTTTTAATCTGAGTAAATTTAGCGTATGCAGCTTTATTCGTCATGTATTGAGCCATTCTTCTAAACTATCTAGATGAAACTACAGCTGGTTGTCGTGAGTGACGGTGTGGCCTTTAAATATGGTGACTAATATGTCGATAAGAATTTGGAGAGTTTAGAAGTGTTCCAGGTTTGTGTATTATTATAATCTGTGTAAATTTTCAAGTGATGGGAAAATATTTTGGAATGCTATTTTAGATTATGGTTAAAAGTATTATGGCTGTTCTTGATAACTGCTTAATGGCTGGGTTGTGAGGAGATCAAATCCTGTAGTTTAATAATCTTGTACATCAAAAAATTTCTTTTATTGTTTTTGAGGGAGAAAATGCATTAATAGGCAGACTCATTGGGGAAGGAGTATCTAGGAAGCTTAATTGTCCATATTATTTGGATTAGAAGGTTTTCCGAGGTATTTAGAGAAGGTGATGAGTTTTTTTTGTTCTGATATAGACAAGTTATTGTTTATTTTTAATCCTGATATATGGTTTGTTGGTTTGTTAAATATTTTAGTTGTTTTTCAAACTGGGTGGTCATTCTTGGATAAACAGTTATGTATGTCTGAAATGTTGAGTTTCTAAAATTTTGTACTGCTTTTTAAGATGTTGAGTGAGTTTGTTTAGACATTTTTATCAATTGGATTCTTAGTCCCATGACACATAAATCTTCCTCGTGAATACTAAGAGGTATTTATTGTTTAGTGGACTTGAAGAAGGGCTGGATGTACTTTTCCATGCTGCTTCTTGCACGGTGGTAGTAAAGTAAACAATAGCATAGTCAAGATTTTTATTATTTTTTCAATGTTTAGTTTTAACTTTTCCTCTAGGTAACATTGAAATCTTAACCAGTCATTTCAGAAGAGGCAACTCTTGACGGGAGTGATTGAACAATAATATGACTACTGGAGTGGGGGGGGGTTAAAAAGTACTGGAGTCCCAGTTAGATTCATTTTGGAAAATACGAAAAATTCAAGGAGGTCGAGTAGTTTGTTTAGATCTGAGAGTCAGTAAGTTGGTTCTCCTGTCTATAAGTACGAATAGTCTTCTTTATGGCAGTCTGGGGCAGTGTTTTTCCTTTAGGATTTATACAATTAGAATGCTATTGGGAACCCAGCTTGTATATTTAGCATACCAATCAATTGAATTAAACAAATCGCCTTGTTCTTTAGTACTGATTCTATGCCTAGGAGGGCTGTAAATAGCAATATTTTATGTGAACTATCGATGCTTGGAATTTATTTGTTTGACTTAAAGTAGGTAATGATGCGATAATACATTGCAAATGATTACGGCTGCTACATCATCAGCTGTTTCATTGGGATTGTATAGTAAGGTATTCACGGTCAGTAAAAGAAGTTAGAATTCCAAAGACTAATGGGTGGGGACGACATATTTGTTATTTGATTATTTTATTTGTAGTATTTGGGATATTGTTTAGTATCATGCTATTTTTATTTATTAGTTGGTTAAGCATGTTTTTAAGTCCATTGAGGAAATTATTTAACTGATCAATGAAGTTGTCGTTGTGAGTCTCTTTGTATGGCATTATTAGTGTCAGCATATGCTATCTTCCTATGAACGTTTTCTGGTTCTATAGATGGTGTGTAGGTTTGTCTGTCTGGATGGTTGCGAATTTTTCTAGAATTGTTTCTGGTAGTTTCAAGGATCCCATACACTTTCTAGCTTCTGTAATTTGATGAGGGATCTTTTAAACACGAAGGACATTCGGATGGCGTAGTATTAGGTTTCTGAGATGAGATAGACATGTAGTTTTTGCCACATTTTACGCATTTGTAAGGTCTTTTACAATATGACTTCCAATGTACATTGTATAAGGTTATTTTTCTTATTTGGTGGTTCAACAATGATCTGCATGTGAGCTAAGAATTCCATGTTGTATATGCCTTTATTGTATGACTTGCGTCGACATAGAAAAGCATTAAGGGTTGTTTACTGGTTAGATGTCTCGTGTTTATGGCGATTCTAACGATATTTTTGTTATAACTCTATTTTTATGCGGGAATCTAAAACAGAGGAATGGATAGTTTTTATAACGATTCTGTATGTTCTGTCTTCTTTTTTTGAAAATTCGTTGCCATATAGGGCACCCTCAGTAGTCCTTCGGAGTGCAATTTGTGCGAGGTTCGATCAAAAGAAATAACTATGTTAAATATGTGCATAAATTTCAATAAATGTATCCGGAAATGGTAGTAGTAAATTGGTGGAAGTAACCTCTGCATCCTGCAAACACTTAACGTTCTTCAGCGCTTGAAGGATATTGCTACTACTAGCAAAACTGTGCTTCCGCCGAAATTTTTAATTTCTAAAGGAACAGCGACGTTAAGATGAACTGCATGAGTGTGCATGTCACTAAAAAAAGAGACCGCAGATATCTTCCTGCACAACCACTTTGTGGTTACGAAAGCGGAGGGTTGCGATGTGCAGATGTATCATTAACTAGCAAATCCTACAAGTTATTCCCCCCGTCTTCACTATATTTTAGAACAAGGCTCAAGGACACACATTTGAACTCCATAAAAGTGAACCATTTTATGGACTTCACCAACACCTAGATATTTTTGGTAGTAATTTTTTTCATACTTATAAACTCCCCCCAAAGAAACTTTTAATGATGACATGACTAAGGAAAGCTTAATCCAGGAGCATTAGCAATTGTTCGCGGTTAAAATATGCGAAACAACAATTTAGGGTGATAAAAAGCGTTTTGTTGTGCTACACGTGTACAGTTTTATTGTTGTACAATAGTAGCATATGGAGATATCTATCAGTATGCGGTTTAGTGTTTACGCAAAAAAACCATTTATTTCAAGACATCAAAAATTTAATCTGAATGTTCTTGAATAGCGAGTATTTCTTGTAATGTTTTAAGATATTGTTCTAAAATCTGAGCAGGAATATTGTTGGTCAACTAGAAGAATGTCCACTATTTTTTTGGGGCGGGGGGAGCAACTAGGATCAACATTGAGGACTGTAATGCAGAAATACACCCGCACCCAAGCTTAACAAAATGCGTCCTATTAACAGTCTATTGTAAAGAGGTGATGATAGATGAAATTGATTGTTAGCTATTTAAAGAATTGTTGGATTGGCTTTAATCTATATGTGCCAAAGAAAAGAGTCAAACTCAGAGTCGAATAGTGCTTCTACTTGGTCTACCGTTAAATATATTAGAATAGATACATATTTGGATGAAGGGTTTGAAGGTATGCCAATACAGTAATGATTTTTATGGAGCTGTTTTTCAGCAAGGGATGCTGCGTCACAACAAATAATGTTTGTGTCTTGTCACAATTGGCTGAGGGACTTATTTTTTTTTTGCAACAAGACAAGGAATGTTGGAGGATTTAAAGAAAGAGAATATGAAAAGGAACGATGTGTTTGTCTCTATTAAAATGAAAAACAATAGTTCTCAAGAAAGAAAAAAAGAAGTTATGGTTCTTTCTATAATTTATAAGAGTAAAAAGGGGGAAGTTCAGAAAAGGCGATTATGCAGCACTACAAAAAAGAAGGGAAGTATAAAAAAAATCTTTCATTTATTATAAATTGGTACATTGAATTTTTTTTATATGCCAATTCAAGTAGGAGAAAATCTCACCTAATTTATACGCTGGAGCTAATCTACAAAATTATGGAATTACATTTCTCTAATATTTTCTCTTCAAATACAAGTAGGTCAGCTGCAATAATTTATTTGCTCTGACTTACAGACAGGTATTTCCTGAGAATATTAGCCCGTCAACTCTTCCGAGGAAAAAGTAATTCAACAAGGAATGTATGCTTGTATGCTCATCAAAGTTGTAAGGAAGGAGATTGTTTTAAAGTGTATTGTACTGTACTATGAAGCTATTGCTCTTCTTTATTTCTATTACTGTAATACAGTGTGGTTGAATGGTATCGTAGACATCCAACTTTTAATTTAATTTGCTATTTATTTGAAGTCTATGAATAAGAGATATGTATTTAATTTAAATTCATATCCTGTGGCCTGTATTTCCCGTTACGAAACCCACTCTGGTATTCGCCTGATGATTTTTTCTGTATAAAATTCCAACCTATTTTTGAGGCACATAGCAAATATTTTGTACATGACATTTAATAATGCGACTCATCGGTAATTTGCCCATTATACTTTTATCGCTTTTTTTGTGAATGGGGCATATAGTCGCTAGATTCCATTATTCTGGCATCTTCTCCGTTTTTCATATTTCAGTAATCATCTTGTATATTTCGTTGTGTAGCTGATCTCCTCCGTACTTTATTGTTTCTGTTGTTTTTTAGCATACATATTCTCTTTACTATTTCTTGTAGATCCGACACCTTTTCGATTTTGTTTGAGACTTGTTTAGCTAGCTGTGGAGTTTCAACAATTATAGGAGCTTCTCGCTTATTCAGTAGGTATTTAAAGTATTATCTTTCATTTATTTCCTCTTGTGTGCCTAGCAGCCTTCCATTCTCATCTTTGTGGAATATTGTGTTTGTCTGATATCCTTGTTTGACTTTTTTATTCCTTGGTAGAAGTTTCTAACTTCTCTCCCATTGTATTTTTCTTCTATTTTTTCCAGAAATTGTATGTTATGTTTACGTTTCTTGTCTCTACATAGTCTCTTGTACTCTCTTATTTTATCAATATATTCTCTTATGCTACTCGCCGTACTATGCATCAACATTTTTCCCTTGCCGTCTCTCTATCTTTAACTGTTTGTTCACATTCTGAATCAAACCACTGTTTTTTTTGTTTGTTTACCGCTGCTTTGTTTATTTACTACCTTCTTTATGCATTTCTCTTTGCACTACGTTCTACGTTCTGTTGGTCCATTATTCTTTCTAATTCTTCCGTTATTCTTTTTTTGTAACGCTCTTGGTCTATTTTGTTGTGTAGATATAGTCTTTTGTATGTGTTTCTTAGTTTTCTTTTCTCACGCTTATTAATCGGGATCACTTGCTTCGTTTTTGCTCCTACCATACAATGATCAAAATCAACATCAGGTCCTCTGTAGGATCTTACATCTGTAATGGTTTTTTCGTTTTTTGTTTTAATTAGAACATGATCAATTTGGTTTGTGGTCTTACCATCTGGACTCCTTATGTATAGTTTTGTGTTGAAAAGCGGTGTTCATTATTTTCATGTTCTTGTCCATGGCAAAGTCAATTAATAGTCTACCGTTTTCATTTATTTCTCTATGTAAACTGTGTTTCTCATTTGTTCGGTGATATATCGTCTCCTGCCCTACTTCAACATTACAATCTTTTATTATTATTTTAGATCATATTTTGGTATTTTGTCATAATTTTTATACATGCTATTATAATATTGTTCCTTGACTGTTATTTCTTTTCCCTCGCTTGGCATATGTACATTTAGAACACTTATTTTCTGATATTTGCCTCTTAATCTTAACCACAGCTTATTACTGCTGATCTTCGCCTTTCACTTATTATAAATCCGGTCTTCTATTGTATCTGCTGCTTTTGAAAAATGTGTACCTTTGTATATCTAATAGGTGTATATAAATAAGTTCTCAGCTTTAGATTTCACAGGACGCAAATCACCGTTTACATGTAACGTATTAGTCCGCCCTCTTGCGGTTTTAAAGCAATGACATTTTGTCTTTCGAAACACCATGCGATTTGGCGTTTGATGCACATAAACTCTAATCAGCAGTGTTCACGATGGCAATCACAAAAGAGCATATTAGATTTTCTATCCACTTCGCGTTTCATCTTAAGAAAAACGCTGCTGAAGCCACCGAAATGATTTGTGCTGCATATGGTGAGAATGCTGTAAGTCATGCAACGTGCAAAAAGTGGTACTAAAGATTTCGCGGATGAGAGTTTAGTATAGCCCAGACATGGCCCTTTCCGATTATCATTCATTCCGGTCGTTACAGCATCACTTGGCTGATACCCACTTCAAAACAGAAGAAGAAGTCCGAAAATGCATCGATAACTTTATCTTCTCGAAGCCGGTGAGCTTCTACCACCAGGGAATTCGCAAGCTACCCGAAAGATGACAAAAGGTCATCGATGCCAACAAAGAATACTTTGATACTTAAGCTTTTTTTGTTTGTTTTTAAATAAAACTTTAATTTTGCAGAAAAAAGCTGAGAACTTATTTATACACCTATTATTATTCTTTGTTATTATGCTTTGTTTCCTGTAATGTTAATACGTCGATTTTGTAATTTTCCATTATGTTAATGAGTTGTTTTATTATTCCTTCTTCGTAAATCCCTCTGACATTCTATGTTGCAATAAATATTTTGGTAGTTTCCTTGTGCATATCCTTTTCCTTTCCATGTTCATTTCCTTTTATTCCATTCTCTCTAGTTACTAGTAATTTTTTGGTAGGGATCTAGTGGTTTTCATTGCCAGTTCTCCCACTTTCCTAGGTTTCCATTTTCAGGTGAGGAGTGTTCGCTTATTGCTCTTCCTTTTTTTGACCCCATTTTTGTTGATTCTGACGTATTTTATTGGTCGTATTCGTGTTGGTACTGGTTCAATTGGCTTATTGTGTAGCTGTCACCATTTACAACCAATTTATTATATTTATATGTGCTCTATTGCCGTCTGCCCTGGCTTACTTTATATTTTTGACTAGCTCCTTTCCTTGTAAAGTCTTCTCTGATGGATATTTTTGTTCCTTTAAGTTTCTTGGTTCCTTTCAGTATGTGCATTTTTTGTGCCAAGAATTTATTTCTGTTAGTATTGGTCTATTTGTTTTTCTGATCTATTCTTTTGATTTCTTTTATTTCCATTTCTATATTAATTTGTACATCCGTGTTTCTCAACAATGCTTTCCTTTTTTTTTAAACTCAGTTACTCTTCCTTCTCATCCTCCTGTCCACCAGGTACTACAATTTTGTTTTTTCTTGCTTTTTTCCACTATTTCTAATCTTGGTTCTAACTGCAGCATATTTTCTTTGATTTTGGCATTTTTTATTTTTAGTGCTGCATTTTTCTTTTTCAACATTTCCATTTCTTTTTGATACGTACCCATTTCCCTTTCCATCCTTTTCCCTCTTGTATCGATAGTCTTGAATTGGCTCATAATTTCTTCTAAAACTGAGTTCATTTTGAAGCTTCGTTTTTGATTTATCTGTAAACATGTATTTTTGGCCGCTGTTTATGCTCCAGTGTGAAGTTAGCACTTTGTACTTAAATGTACTGTTTTATTTACGATCTGGCGACGTCGCTTTAGTACCGCGCACGTGTCCCTTAGTATGCGTCGGCGGCTCCGCTCTTATCACTCACCCGTATTATTAGCTTGTTATTCTTGCTGTTAAACTTTAAACAAGCATATGATAGCGTACAAAGAAACTCGCTGTTTGCTGCACTTCAACATCCTGGATTATCGGAGAAATTAGTTAATCTAACAGCAATGACGCTAAGAACAACAGGAAATAAGGTCAGAGTAAATGGATCGCTGACAAGATCGTTTAAAGTCAAAAAGGGACTGAGACAGGGCGACCCGATATCAGCTATCTTGTTCAATATCGCACTTGAATACACAATACGTAAAGCAAAACTAAAATAGAGAGGGAACAATTTATCAGCGACGTCATAAATGTCTGGCATTTGCCGATCATTTAACCATTATAACAAGATCAAAGGAAGAATTACATGAGGTGGTTAAAAGATTAGTGTTGAATGCACGTAACATGGGGTTAGAAATTAACTGCACATGAAACAGCGGTTTGCGTCCCACCGCTTTGATGATGACATTGCGCTTACGGGGTTATTTCATTCCCAGGCGGTAGACTTTTTTCGAACCTTGTAATTTGTGATGACAAGTGTTGAAAAGTAATATACTGACATAGATTTCTGTGTATAATGAAGGTTCTATATTTACGTGCATCTGTCATTGATACCCAAATAGAAGTTTTATTCCGAATTTCCCTCTTATATGTAGGTGATACATGAGTACTTGTTTCAGTTCAAGTATAAATTACCCAATAAATTGTTTGTATATTGGAAATTTGAACCGAACACTTGGTTAATGTGAGCTTGTCGTTTTATCTGTTGGCTGTTTATTCGAAATTTGCATATCATACCTCTAGGTACTATAAAGGCAGTCACATTTCTTTGTAGGCCTTAATGGTGCCTTGTTAAATTGGAAAACGGTGAATGAAAAGAAAAAAAGTAATTCTTTTACTGAAGGGGGGGGGAGTTAATTACATACATAAAGTTTCAGTTAGATAATTATTTATGTTTAATAATAATTTATGTTTGGTTTTGTTAACGATCTTGCAAACTTTGCATTTTTCATTTTCATGCCAATCTTAGTTTGACCCAGTTCCTCTACTCTTTATGGTTTGTTGATAAAACTTGCACCAGCAAATTCCGCCGGTTCATAGCGCGTTTCGCCAAGGACGCCCACAGCAATATCTCTGCATGTCATTTAGCAGCAAGAAGGAGAATAACCGCCAGGCGTACATTCCGCGTCATTTACCCGGCCGCCATTTGTCTGGAACGTCGCGTTGCCCACCATCTTTCCGTAGGCCCGGCTGGCCGCCGCGAGCGTGGTCGCTCCTTTATGTACCCTTCCCGGATAATGCAGTACAAACAGAGCCATAAAGGAATTTTTACAGCGAGTTGCACGAGAGCTGCTCCAGTTTCGTCACAAAACGCTGCCGCGGGCGCATAAATGTTCGCCTATTTACCCTGGGGCGTGATACGTCTGCTTTATGGGGAATTTTGCATTTGTGCGGTTTATCTTTGCAACGTCGCCGCAAATTGTACGGTCTGGCGGTTTATGTTCGGTTGGGAGGGTTGTGTGAGGAATGCCCGTTTGTGTTGCTTTATAAGCATGCAGGCTGCAAGACAGACGAATGTGTAGTCTAGACTAGTGGAACCAGGTCGAATATACTAGAACATCGCTTTTTTGGAAGATACCGAACATTTTCTTAAAGCAACAGAATGAGGTTCTTACATTTTTAACGAAAAATTTCTCGAAGACCTTTAAGAAGAAATACAGCTGAAAATAGACTTGGATGAGCCCCGATGGCGAGATCAAGAGTCAAATCGATTACATACCCAGGAAAAATATATATATTCTTAACACTTTTAGTATTGGCAGCGCCCATCGGATAGTTAGAGCAACAGTATATATCAACAATAAATTTTAACGATATAAAAAAGAAATCTTTAAGAAGAATCTTAACAAAGAAGGAATGATAAAAAACAGTAAAGGAGAAATATTTAAAATAATTGAAAATTTTTATATAGAACTCTATTGAAGGAAAACGTAATGAAGAAGAAATTTTGCTAATAGATACTGAGGAAATATATGAAGCTATTTGATAATAATACATAGAATTCTCTTTTCAATAAACTCTTCCCAGTGATTTCGCTAGTTGGAATTACGATCGTTCGATGCGGTTTCACTTTTCCACTGTGCGTTTTGTAGTTTTTCCACAAACTTTCAATTATGAGGAAATATTGCTGGAATACTATAACAATCACAGGACGCTTTGGTAGCGCTTTAGGGAATGGCTCTCCAAGTGAGTCCACCTTTTTAATCACTTAAAGTTGAGCAGGTCCTCCATCTTCTGTGCCTTCTTCAACTCCCATTGCTCAGTCTTGTTCACGCCAAAAATCTTGAGAAATTCAATCCACAACCCAAAAAAGTATTTCCAGAATAGTGCCTTTTTGAGCAGCACGGATAGCCGAAAAAATCTTCAGGACTTTTCCAATTGTCACTCGGGAAATAGCACAAACCCTTCTTTGTCTGCTATTAAGTTTTTCCTTTTTCTTTTTTGTTTTTTGGCGCTAGTTGTATTTTGAAACTTGCAGAACCATTTATTCGATGTTCAGCTAGATGCTATGAATGTTATTTTTACATACTAGATAATACATGGAATTTTCTTTTCAAAAGACGCATCACAAGAAAAAAGAACATAAAAAATGAAAAAAAACAGATGAAGATAGAAGATAAAATGCTGTAAATGGAGGAAACCCGTTGATTAGAGAGAAGATATCTTTGTTTATTCGAAAAATATTCTAATAATTCTAGTTCATAAGAAGCGAAATACTAAAAACTTGGACAATTATCAGCTTCTTCTTTTAAATATATAGACTTTTCTCATAAATTATAGTAAACCCAATAACAGACAAGCTGGATTTCTACCAACCAAGAACAGGCTACGTTTAGGAAAGTTACAGCATCATTAAGCAGTTACAATCTTTTATGATTCCAATAGACATAACAGCAGAATATCAAATATCCATCTAGATAGCCTTTCTCGGCTAGAGGATATAGGCTTGAGAATGGAGCTGAAACATGGGCATTTATCAAATCTATTCTACATAAACTTCAAATATATCAGAAAAATGAAGAAAGAAAAATTTTAAGAATATCTCTAAAGAACAAAAGTGCAAGACAAATGGAATTAGACCGAACATGTAGCCCAAAATATAAAAAGCTAGTCCACCAAAATTATCAAATGAACTACAAGAACAAGTGAGATCTATAATGCCCTCAGATGAAATAGGAAAATTATGTTAAAAGAACGACTGGATTCAACTCCAAAGTAGAGAAATCTGGAAGGATTTAAGAATAGAAACAGACTTATGACAAAATGAAAAGAAGGATGAGAAGGTCTTTAAAATAATGGGAATCCTTCAAAAAACATTTTTGACAAGATTCATAAAGCTTCTGAAAACTATCACCAAAAGTATCTTTAGGGGTTTCCACCCGTTTTGCTTTAGATTCATTTACCAACTTGTGTGGAACAAACCGAAAATAGATCTTCCGTTTATGCATATCTTAACAGACACCGATACGTGACATATCCTTGGCACTGCTCAGTTTCTCCGCTATTAATCATACAGTTAGTAGCCGATCCCACGTCAGAATTTATCACACTAACTCAATCATGTTTAGGGTTTTATTTATCGTTAGCCGACCCAAACGTAGCTGTTTGTTTCTTGTCGCGAAAACGTTTGAACCAGTCGTAAACACATTTTCTGCTGACGACCTTCGTCCACTTCACTTGCACCAACATTTGTAACAAAAATTGATGTTGACTTGTTTTACTGTAGCCCAACCACTCACTGTGACTGCGTTCCACTTTATTCAGCGGATTTACTCTAACATGTTTTTGGATAGCTATGTAGATGTTGCTATATAAAATTTAGAGAAATCAATTTTGTAATAACTTTTAACTTGTTCTGTGAGAAAAATAGGAACATTTGGGGAACCATACACTCCCCGAGATTAGGGTAACAGTACGAAAACTGTTAATCTCAATTTGTTTTTGTACTTGTCTTTCATCGCCCGAGTTTCTTTTCTCCATCGCTTCGTTCACTTTACCTTTACATGATCGTTTTGGTTCTCTTCTTTTTCTTTTTCAGTTGAGCTCCAGTCTTGAACTTGAACTTTTATGTTTTTATTGTTGTTTTTGTCCTTTAAGACTGGTTAGAGTTGTCTTATGCAACGATTGTCATAATTCGCTTTTATCTTTTCTACTGAACTTGCGTCCTTGGTTATAATATACCCTAAACATTTAAATTTTAGCGCTAGTGCAGATACCGGGTTAAAGCAATTTTCTACGGTGCAGATGCCTGGCGAGTACGCTGTCTAGTCATCAAAAATCGAGTACCTGCGTTCTTTTCAAACTTTTCAAATGCTTGCTACATTGCTCCCTATTAGAGATGGTGAGCGCTGATTGGTCTGTGAGGGTGAACATATGAGAGCCTCAACCTACTTGTTTGCGAGTCATACTCCCACGCGGGTCGCTAGAGTTTTTGCTATTACTATAACTATATTCAAAATTTTCTCTTTCCTTTGATATGCTGTTTTTGTCTATCTATGTCTATATTTCCGAATATTTCCTCTGCTGTTACCAGATGCTTTGTTTTATTAAAGTTAATTTTTAATTCCGTTTTTGTGTGATCTTTATTTAGCTTTTTTTTCTAGGGAATAACGAGCTAGTTGTCAGCAGAATTAAGTATATAAAGATATTTTCCTATATCTTCCAATTTTTTAGGGTGTCCTTGAGGAATAATTTAATAGGGCAGAACAGCTTTCTAGCAAGCCTTTAGTAGTTTATAGTTAATTTGTTATTTTCTGTCAATTTTTACTTCTAATTTTTTTTCTTACACATATTTTTTAGTTCCTGTTTCAAATTATGGTTTATCTTTGTACCGTATGATAAATACCAGGTGAGTTGCTCTATCTTTTATTATCTGTTACTTATGGTTGACCTTTCTGCGACAATGTCTGTTTGTTTTTCTCCTCTTTTTCTTCTGATCTGTCTATATTAGTTTTCCGTAAAGTCTTTCCATCATTGCTAAAACGTTTTCATTCCTTTCTTCCAATGAAGGTATATCTAGTTTCTCTCTGATATTTGTTTTTAATGTTTTTGTTATTTTTTTATTCTGTTTTTTCAATTTTTTATAATTTTGCATGTTTTAGTACTTAACTATTTTACGTAGACTTGCTTTTTAATTCTAATTGTTTCTATACCTGTTTGGCTGCTGTTTCATAGTTAAGCACAGTTAAAGTAACTCAAAAAACTAAAAGGAAAAAAACAAAATAGAGCTATGTAAACTGTATATATATATTATTCATAAAGAAATTAATAACAAAGTAACAATGAATTAAGCAATACAAAGAAATTGAGAAAAACAAAAACAATACAACTATGACTAAATAACTCCAAATACGACGGGCGGCAGGTCAGTTGTGCACTCTCCAGACTACGGGAAAAAAGTGCTGTTGGGAACAAATACACGACGGAACAACTAAAACGAGACCTATCGCATGTAACATTCTCTGGCAGCCTGGACGGCGGATGTCGGCGTGCTTTGCTTGGCGGTTTTAACCCGGGAGTGGGTTTTCCTTAGTCCGATGTACTGGGGCACCACGGACGAGCCGGAACGTACAAAAGGCAATCAAGAGCGCGCAAGCAAAGCGCAATACAGCACCTGGGTCGGCTTCGGCTGGTGGCTCCGTCGCTCATGAAGGTTCGGGAATGCCGGGTGGCGGTAAAAATCCCGTTTAGTTGTGACTAGGGTAGGTTAGGGGGCAGAATCAAGGTTGCGGGTAGAGATGGGATTCGGGACAAGGGGGTTTAGAGATGTACACCAAACAGCTGCGTTTTCATTTATGTTTCTTCCAGTTGTCATTAACCTAATAAGGTTATCTAGTTGATATTCTCCGAGTTTTATGTTTGAGTAGCACGTGTTTGCTGTATTGTGCGTTTATTGGGTTATAATACACTTGGTTTGGTCGAAGGAACCTATCATCGATTTTTTTGTAGTTTTGTGTTATCAGTATGTCGACAATCATTTAATTTTTGTATTTTTATATTGTATTATATTGTATATTTGCTTTTCTGTTCTTGGATATTCCATGTGCTAATAATGATTATTTTGATCTTCCGTTTTCTGGTTGAGAATTTACACTTGGTTTTCTCGTGGAATAACTAATCCTACACATACCTTCAAGTATCTGATGGAGTTTCTCTTACTGAGGTATGGATTTTGATTCAGGAAATGTTTTTATTTTTTTTTATTTGTCGCCCTCTTCTTCCTTCGTTTTCTTCTATTGGTTAAGTTTTTTTTTTATTTAATTCACAACGCCAAGCTCTTTTATGAATATATTTAAAGAAAAATAAAAGATTCCGTTAACTTTTATTGGTAAGTCGTTAATGACTGGTTTAACTGCTTTTCTTTGTCTTCTATTGCGTTTTTTAGTGTATATTTAAGGAAATATCTCATTTCCTTCTCGATAAAAGCTTATGATCCATTCTTGTACTACTAAATAGATAATTTTAGATTAGTTGTAAACGGAATTATAATTTGCAAACATGATGGAATTGTTCTCTTTTATTAATTTGTATTACTCTTATGTCAAACTTTTTCTATAAGATTTGGTACCTTGTAAAATCAATTTATATTATTCTATTTATAAGGTGCAATTTCTTTTCTAAGGTATTTTATGAATTGGCTTTTCATCGACAATTTATGATAAAATTAACCAACGATTCTAGATTCCAGGAGTCACAAAGCTATTGCAAGTTTAATATCCCATATTATGGTATATTGCAGACAAAATTTTAAAGCCCATGTATTGTGGAAGGGAAAATAGGATTTCCCTGACGTTTAGATTTTATTTACAGTCGTTTTGCGCGAATGATTAATTCGTGAAGACTTAAGCAGTGCTATCGTTGGTAATATAGATACTCTTGCTATTATGAGTATTTAATGATACCTTTTTGGTTATTGTAAATCGTTTTTCCTTGAAGTGATCAATTCATGGCGGCTGACATCGGTGCTTTTGTGATGTTTTGCGGCGATATTTAAGCTACATTATGAATGCTATTATTTGTCTCGTCAAAATGGTGCCGATGGGGCTCTAAAGCCCCATGTGGTAGCATGGTTTACGACGTTTAGATGCCCCATCATTGCTTATTAATATTAGAAATATTTCGCGCTTAAACAGCGACAAAACCATTTTTGGTATCAGGCCGCAAGTTTTGCCTACTGCTCTTCTACAAGCCCATGAGGCCCTTCTGACTTTGTTAGTAATATTTTCCAAATGAGGACTGAGGGTTAGTTTGGTCTCTAGTGTGATGCCCAAGTACTAGACTTCTTTCTTTATAGGTTCGCTAATTTGTATTTGTTTGCAAATCCGAAGAGTTTTTCTAAGTGTGAATGAAGTGATCTAAGTCTTGTTCAGATTAACTGAATTCCTCTCCGTGGTTTTCAAGGTTTGTTGCAACAATTTTGATATAACTACCTCTAACTTCCTGTTTATGACTATGGTCACGTTATTAGTATACCTTTGCACGAATATACGCCCTCTGAGGATGTTGCTTGGTGACGATAGCCTCTAGGAGTTTGACTTGTCGTGTTAGAGATTGGTGTGCGCCGTTCTCTTCTATCGCTCTTATAATTGAGCCAAATTAGGTGGAAGGCTCCTTCTATGTTTATAGAATAATCTCTCGATTGTTGATTGCTTTTTGTGCTTTTGTAGTTCATAAGATTTACCCGTTTGATAACTAAAATGGTTTTGATATAGAAGGAAATCCCTCAAAATGTCGTTCCTGATGTGCCTGTCAATCATCTTTTCCAAGGTTTTAAGAATAAATGACGTCAGGCTAATGATAGTGAAAGTCTTAGCTTGGGAATAGAAATCATGCATTGGTTTTGATATGAAATAGATTCTAACCTGATTCCAGCTGCTTGGTATGCATTTAGATGTAAGATTTGCCCTAAAGATATCACACAGTGGTGAAGCAAATTTTGTTGACAATTTTTTCCATTACCCAGCGGATAACTATTTTCATATGCTGTTATAATAGCTGATGTGGTAGACTCGTTTATAATCTCTGTGGCACTTGGTTTTCAAGTTTTGGTATAGTGTTCCAGTTCCAGTGCTAGCTTTTGTTTAAACAGCCTCAATTACAAGTCCTAGGATTTTTGTAGGTAGTTAGTTCAGTCCTAGTTGAATCTATGTCAAATCTAATCAATCTCTGATCTAAGAATGTTGGCTTGTTGGACATGTGGTAACTTTTCATCATTTATTAAATCATTGAATATATTAAATTTTTCGCTAACTACTTCTAGATTACTGCCAAGAATGAATTTTAAATTTCTCATCTCTTTCATTTCTATCACAAAAGTATTGTTAACCCCAGAGTGGAATTCGCCATAGTTTTCTCTTTAAAAATAATACAAGTCTTACGGTGACTGCCACCTGCGTACAAAAATTTCCGATTAGACAAAAGTTCAAGTCCTCGTATTCGGTCCCTATAAACATAAGGTTTTTGTGTTGGTGCAAAGTCAACGCTTATGATGAATAGTGTGATTTTGTTCAGCAGAAAAAGTTTACTTATTATAAGGATGGTCGTTACACTTTTAGCACCTAAGAAGTTTCTTAGAGAACTTTTTTAGGATCTCTTCTGTCTCCATCTTAATGGGCTGGCTTAGTGAAGGTGACGGTAAAAGTGGAGGTGTCGGTGTATAGTTTTATCTTTTGAACCTGGTTTGGGTTGTTAGCCATCTTCGTCCTTTTGTCCGAGCATTTTGAAGGTTACTCTTGAAAAATTCAGGAACTGCCTTCTGCCCAGATCTAAGATTTGGATGATCATTTGTGCCCTTTTGGATCAGGCTTTCTGCCTATTATTCACCAGGTTTCCGTACGATCTCTGGGTTTTGAAGTTTGTTAAGGATTTTTTTTCGGTTTCTCAGAGGGTACCGGAATCGATGTTATGACTGTAACTGATTTGGGTACGTCCTTGGTATTAATAATGTTAAGTTTCGCGCCCTCCCGTGAAGTGTTTTCTCCAATGGTTTATCTGATTCAGTCCCCAGTAGAAAGGTAAAGTATGACACATGGATCGAGCGTTCTTTTGTGCCTTAGTTTATAAAACTTTGGAGAAGGTTCTTCATCTTTTACATCGTTTATTTTAGAGGTTTTAGGTTTGTTTGATATTCATTTTGATCGTCTTAGGGAAGGTCTCTGTTAGAATGGGCAACCCGATATCAGTCATAATACTATTATATTATACATATAATGCTTTTCTTAACAGTAGGCATGTCGTTTGTATGATATGATGATAAATGTAAAAGGAAAATAGAAATAAGATTAAGATGGATCAGAAGAAATAGAGAAAAAGATAGAAATGAGCATGAAGGTCAAGAAAGGTGTCCAAGAAAACCACCCGCAAAACAAAAAGAGTCTTAATGGAAAACGAAATAAAATAAATTGAAGACGATAATAAGTATATGAATACAAAAAACTTATTAAGGATCAACGAACCAACAAAGTATATAATGGAAAGATCATGAGAATCAAGAATAAAAATAGAAAACTGTCAGAAAATGACAAGTAATAAATGCAGGACTATTAACAGACACAGAGATGTTCGAGTCAGAAAACGATGAGATTGAAAGAGCAGAACAGACTATGATAAATGGAGTACTATTGGAGGAAGAAATAAAAGAAATTATTATAAAAAGAATAATAAAGTATTGTGGGGAAGAATTGCTTGAAAAACTGTGTATACTGATAAAAATATGGGAAGAAGAAAGGATATCTGTAGAATGGGAAGATAGAAAAATGATTACAATGCACAACAAAGAAGCATATAGGAACTACAGAGGACTGACGTTATTGAATACTACATATAAAATCACGTTAGTAAATCAAGAAAGACTAATGGGCACTACAAAGAATTTAATACGTCAATACCAATATGGATTTGCTAAATGAAGACCAATGACAAATACACATAGTAAAGCAGATAATAAAAAAAGCACATGATTATTAAATGGAGATGGATCTTTTATTTATATATTTTAAACAAGCCTTGGACTCCACCAACAGAAGGAAGTTGATGAATGCATTAAAAGAAATAGGAATAAGTATTAAACTGAAAAGACTAATAAAGATAGTGAGAAGAACAACAAGTATAAAAACGCAAAAAGGAGAAAAGGAAGGATTCGAAATAAATAAAGAAGTGAGACAGGAAGACTTTGTCTACGGCGTTAGTTCACTCAGCATTGTAATACGCATTGAGAAGACTTTACACAGGACACGATAAGAAATTGTGGTAACTAAATTGTAGCCTATGTGAACGACGTACTATTAGTGCCAAGAAAACCTTACAGCGATAAAAGAGATGCTAAAAGAAGTAGCACGAGAACTAGAAAAGTGGGACTAATAATAAATGCAAGCGAAATAAAAATAATAAGAACAGGCAGACAGTTACAAACAGGAAAACAAAATATTTTTAAATTTGAAGTGATGAATAAATATAAATATCTGGAAGCAATGTTATTAAATGGGAGAAATAGAGCCATAGAAATCAAGGAAAAATAATTACAGGAAACAGAGCATTCCAAGCGAACATAAACATATACAACAAAGGTTATAAGACCAACAATGTTGTATGGTACGAAAAAAGGAAGAAGACTTTAGAATACTGGAAGGAAAAATATGAAAAACAATATTAGGACCTGTAGGAGTTAAAACAAGAAACTGAATAACCTATAGCCAGGCAAATAAAATAACAAAGGGTGAGTCGGCTGCATCACGTATAGAGACTTGGAGAGATAGAGTAGCAGATGAGTACTGATCATACTCGTATAATGATCTGAAGAGGTTTGTCAGGAACGGCAGTATTCTGTTTGGGGTTATATTTTTTGTAATACTGTCATAAGATCTGTTTCTCTTCTGAGACTTTACCTTTTGGCTAGTCTCGGCGATTTTGGGAAAGGAGGACGTATAGCTGAGACCGGTGGCTTATGTGTTTTCTCTTCCGGAGGTTTTTACGTATTGTTTGACCTATGGATTCTGTGTATTCATAAAGGTTCCACAAGTACAAGAGAAGTGAGCTTACTAAATCCAGAGCATCTTGAAGATGTAGAAGGCTACACACAATGGGGTGTGCCTGGTGTCTTAAGGTTACCCGTTGAGGATTTATTACGCTTTACCCATACATCCCTTCGGAGTGCACAGTACCACTGGGATTGGATTTTTCTATATGATCCAGGTGGTTAAGCCACCCTCCCCCCCTTCCTGCCTTCCAGACACCATCCTAACCAAGAGACATATCCACTGCCAACAGAAGAGCGTGCAGGGTTTGAAAGCTATACCCACCAATGGTATTCAATGGCCCGCGCCGTTAAACTCTGGCGCAAGCCCTTAGCCATGATACCACCACTGCAATATGCAGGTTTTAAGTTGCTTAGGCGTTCCATTCGCTTACCGTTGTGTTGTAGGTTTTAATCTGCTCAAGCCTCTGGTTCATTACAGTAATAGGCTTATCACTGGTTTATCCATGGCAGTTGGATAAAACCAACTGTTCAAATATAGTGGGCATTTGCTTACCTGCAACCTTGAAACCTGCCCGATAGGTATCACCTACAGGATGCGGGTGACACGCTCTTGTACTTTTTAATTTATAAAGGTGTTCGCTGTAACAGTCGAAGCCATACTGAGATGTTATTTAGAGTATAGAGGGAGATTAACGAAGTCTTACGTTTTCACATTAGCCACTGAGATGTTCAGGAAATATATCTTATGGATCATATTCTGATTTCTTTGTTTTCTTTATCATCCTTATCTATTTAGCCATTTAGTCGTCATTTACTCTTTATGGAAGCAAAGTTTATAAACATTTTTTAACTATTTTTATGTATTTTTAATTTATTATTATAATGTATTTTAATGACGAGATACTTTTTTAGCCAGAGCACTAACAAATTCAGCTTTAAAGTAATAAAAACAGGAAAACCGCGAAAAGCTCTTCGCAGAACTCCACTCGTCATGCTTATTAATGGCAAGAGGTTCGCTCCAGTCCAGCCGCCTACTTCATTACAAAATAAGCAAATTAAGAGATTACCCAATTATCCTAACGAATCCGCCCGCCTGCCGGCGCCCCCCGGCGCAAGAAGTGCAAATCCGCCGCTTAATCTTCCCCGCTTTGGGTTTCGCCGGCGGCCGCGCTTTCCGAAGAAAGCCCGCCGCCTTAAATTACATCATTTTTAAACAAACGGCGCGGCAGCTTAATTGCTCCTGATCTCCGTTTCCCTTGCGCTTCCTCCGCGAACTACGCCAACAAGTGAGTTATGTTTTGCTGAGCTTTTATCTGATCTTGACAGTCGCGGCGATCACTCGCTTGTTGCTTTGCGCCTAGTTTGCCTGATGGATCTCGTGAAAGTGAGTTCTGTTTCATCAGTTTTGAGCGGCGGAGATATGAATGAAGTTGGGCCGTTCATTTTTCAGGTCTTGTCGGCGGTTTCCGTAACAGCTATTTCGTTTTCTTTATTTTTTGTTTCAAAATGCCATTTCATCTTTTTTCCAGTTGTTGAAAGGTTTAGATGCAGCGAAAAATAATATCACAGTTAATTAAAAAAAGAAAATCTGCTATACATTTGAACAGAAAGTAAATAAAGACAGCTGATATGAAATGTAACGTGGCTGAGTTCCGAGTGTAAGTTTGGTAGCCTATCTTCAGGCTCGTTTTGCATATTTTACTTTCGTAAGATTACTGTACCGATTCATGCCACTGTTGTCATTTGTAAAGAAATTGTTCCACGTTCCCATTTTACAAAAAAAAATAACTTACTAGCAATCCCTCGTTAATAACATTGGACAGTGTCCATAGATAGGCTGATTCAAAATAGACTTTAAGTTGTTTTTCCTAAATAACGCACAAAATATTGAAACAATTCGAATTTTATTGATGCGAATGTAAGGCACATATTTAGCAGTAACGTCTGAAATATGATGTCAGCTAAATGCTCTCCATGATTCAGCAATTACATGTCTGATATTATTTTTAATCGTGGAATCGTAACAAATTGAAATAAACCGTTTATTTCAAATAAACTCAGAGGAAAAAGCCTAATGGAGTTAAATTTCAAGACCACGGTAACTTTTGTGAAATAAAATGATCAAAGTGAGTGTCGCTGTATCTTGATGAAACCCCATGTCATTCAAGTTGAAATTGTTGTTTTCAACTCTTGATGAGTAATAACGTTGCCAGCTTCGTCCTAAAAAAATACGGGCTAATGATTCCTCTAATTCACAATAAACAGTACATTTTTGTTGGTGCATTGGTTTTTCGTGAATAGCGTGTGGATATTCACTATCCCAGATGCAACAATGTTGACTATTCACAAAGCCATTAAAAGAAAAATGAGCGACATCGCTCAATATGAGCTTTTTGCAAAAATCAACATCAACTGTTATGTTGTCTGGCGTTTCTGGCGGTTTTTGCTGGACTTTGCCATGTATTTAAATATCAGCTGTACAAAAGCAAACTTTTAAGGTTCACAGAACGCAAGAGTTGCGCAAGTCATATCCTGGAATTTAATTTGGATTCTATAATCGTCTGATTATTTTCCAAAGATCTGTAGATCGTTGATGATGAAATTTCGCACTAATTTGAGTCTAGGGCACTCGATTATTGAGTTTAAGTGAAACTGTGATACAGATTATCATCTATAGGCGTTTTATGTTAATTATGTTGTTGCTTCTTTAATTTTGTTGTAGGTGGTGATGTTTAAAATTTATATTTTAAGAAGTTTAGTATTATATGTAGATTTCTCTATTTATCATCATGTTTGTAGACTATGCGGCTTTAGATGATTATAAATTGAAGCTGATTGATTGCGTCCTTTGTATATTTTGAGTTGCTTAATCTTTAAGAGAAAGCTTTTTGGTAAAAAAGTAAATTTCTTATAAAGAAATATATCATTAATAAAGCTTAGAGTGGGGTAGAGGTGCGGTAATCCCCCTCGGCGGCGTGCGACCCCGAAACAGACGATGCTAGCAGCCTCCTGAAAGATTCAGATGCGCCGGCGGCGGCGCGCTCCCGCATATGCGATCGGCCCGGGGCGAAATAAGGTTTTCGTTCTGCTTGGGGCGCGAGACCAGGGCTCGCGTGAAAAATGAGCCGCCGCCGCAGCCGATATTCCAATAATCGCTGCTTAGCGCCGAGCGTCGCACGCTATAATGGGCGCAATCAGCACGCTGAAACGCCAGAAAAGGGGACGAGATCATTGATTAAGTTTTTCCATTCTGTAAGCGCGGCCTTGTGGAAACGAGGGCTCATTTAGTCACGCGACGATTGTCCGGGCCGGCCCGCTTGCGTTTTGAGCCGGGGTTCGTGAAATCGCGATTGTTTGGCACGTATGCTTGAAGGTCGGCCGAAGAAGTAAAAAACGCCTTTTATAATTTCCAACCGAGCAGCAAGCTGTGTTTATCGGGAACATGGCAAAAACTCAATTTTTAATACACGAATAAGTGGTGCGAGATTTTCAGTCTGAGCATTGCTGAAGTCTATAGATTGTTCTATCGAAAAACATAAAATGAGAATGCGATCTTTAAAAAAAATGGGTTGCTAGTAGTCAGGGCTACTAACGTGAGGTTTCCGTGAAAACCTCGCTTATTACTCGACTAAGTCCCTCTCCCCTTCCTTACGTTATACGGGAGGCAGGGGAAATTTTGTATAGTTTCCCTATCGCTTGAAACATTTTTGTATTCGATCTGCGTTATATTGATTCTGCTTTAACTGCGTTGCAGTTTTTCCAATGTTAATAGTACAGAGCTCTGAATAGCCTGAAGTTGTCGACAGTAGTTGATTCCATACAAAACAGTCATTTCTTTTTCTTAAACCACGCTATAAACAATGATACGCGTTCTTCAAGACCACTCGGTATGCATTGCCTCGTCTTTTCGTTACCCGACTAAGCCCTCCTCCACTCCCTTGCGTAGTACAGAGGGTGGGGTAAATTTTAGCTGGTTTGCTTATTACTCTGTCGAACATTTCCCTCCCCGTTGTCCTCTGTCCAATAGTCTTCGAGTATTAGTCGTTTCAGACTCGACCGTTTTAGCGTCGCTCATAATTTTGATGTTCGTACCGAACTTAAAGTCGTTCTTACTTCAAATAATCCAGTTTTCGTCTAGAAGATAGGGAAAATTATTTTTAAACTCATTCACAAATTTTACTGAACTATAAAAATAAATGCATTACATACCAACTGGAGGCAAAGCTGCAAAGGCGGATCTATCTCACGCAAGTAAAGATAACATTTTACCACTTAAACCAAGGATAATGATTGGCGGACTTGTTGAACAGTGGGTGCAATAAAATGGAGAAAAACCGGAGCAATGTAACAAACGCAGAATGAAGGCAGGAACAATGTAATCAGAGAAAAATGAAAACAAGAACTGCGTTGCAATACAAAGAATTCTTGCAGAAATATGCGCGTCTTAAGCGCTATAGGCACGCGCAGTAACACAGATTATCTTCTGTAATTTATGTTTGAAATGCAAACTGAGAGGGATGGGATTCAGTATCAAAAATCGTCACTATCTGATAATTTTTTTCGTTTGAGTTTAGTTTGCAGGAGACGAAGCGTTCAATAAGCTTAAAAACTTTCTTTGAAAGAGTAGGGTTCATAGTCGTATTTATTAGATAACCATGAATTCTCTTATTGCGCAGGATGTCATGTGGTTTGCCTATTAGTTAATTACTTGGAGTTGGTTTACTAATGTGTCGTATAATTGCTATTTAGATGGTTAGGACAGATGCTTACAATTAAAATTTTGTCATGTTGATGATAGAAAAAAGTGGAAGAGGGCAAACTACGAAGATGAAGTTTTAGCGGGGAACAATTATCGCAGCATTAAATTAAGAAAAATATATAACTCGTTTTAAATAAAACTGTCTACAGTTTAAGCGGATGGCGTTACTTAAAAACTACCAAAGAATCAAAAATTGCAAATGATAAAGTGAAGCATAGTTTTTGATATGTAGTTGCATACAAATATATGAAAGAGAAAAGGGAACAAATAAAGGAATATCAAATTACCCCAATTTCATTTAATTGCTCTCCCAATTTTAATCTCAAGAACTATTGTCTAATAACAATGAATTTGTTTTTTTTGTCAGTTGCAGTCCCAAAGTTGCTCGTTTGTTAGAATTTATAGGACTAATCCGGGATTCTTTATAAGTACTAATCGTCTTATCGAATTTGTTTTATTTGAGCTACGTAGGTTTAGACTCCCTCCAAATTTATCTACAAATCGTAATTTATAACAATAAATCAGATAATTAAAAGCACCCGGCAAAGGTAAAAACTATTTTGAACGCAGAGAATAAAAGCAAGAGTACATTTATTGATTTTTCGATTAATTATTCATAAACGCAATATTACGTTGCAATGTATTGATGTCATTGCTCTTTTATTATTTTTTACAAATACATTGAAATGCTTAACTGGGAAAATAGAGATACTTGCACTTATTTTTTTGTGTCGCGACACAAGTAATGGATGTACTCGGCGGATTTTTTTGTGATCTAATAGAAGACAAGGAGGAAGCAACTAAAATAGATTTTTACGAGAAGTTGAAGTAAATACTTAATAGAGTTGCAAAGTTTGATGTAAAATAGTTCTCAGTCATACGAATGCTAAGATAAGAAAGGAAGAAAGAAATCTTCATATGAAAGGCACAGAAAGTTTACATGATCAAACAAATAATGATAGACAGAAAGAAATAAACTTGGCAGCAAGAAGCAACGTGACAGTGAAATCAACCCAGTTAAAACACAAAAACTTATAGACAAACAGATAGACCAACAGTCAATCAAATCACATGAATTGTATAGGAGAGATCGGGGTATGAGGTGGGGTAAATATGAGCTTTTATTATTTCCCACTCAGAAGAAGAATTAGGTAACAAATCAGATTGCATTTGAAGGCCTTAAACTCAGAAGAATTCTATAATATTTATGAAAAAGCGGTGCAGCAGAGGAATAATAACTGATAAACGGTATTCAGACAATAGTAAGACAAATAGGGGAAAAAGTATCGAAAGATAGTGTGCAGGAAGTAGGATTGGTTCCACGAGATCAGTGAAAAGATAAAGGGAATAAAGCAAGTCAGACTGTAGATGAATGGAAAAACAGTAGAGGTGCACCTAAAATATAAATAAATAATAATAAAATTAAAGAGATAAAGGCTATTAAGCAAAAAATAGATGAGAAAGAGGAAAATTATTAAAATAAGAAAGTAAGGGGGTTGTATAGAAAGCTGAAGGAACAAAAAGTAAGCGTCAAAAGAGAACATCACTTCTAAGGGATCGGAAAGACAAACTAATTATAGCAGAAAAAGAAATGTAAATTATATGGATGAAAATAAAAGCAAGAAAAAGAAATATAAAGTTGGTTAAAGGAAAGAGAAAACAACATCGAGAAATGAAGAATAACAGAAGTCCAACTATCGACCTACTGCCGATACAATTCTTTAATATGTTAAAAACCATATCCATATGGTCATATAGAGGCATGGTGAGTGGAAAATAGCAGTCACATTTACAAAAAAAAAAGAAGTACTTGCTCGAAAGCTATAGGTCTGTATTCCTGTTAAATGTAACATATAAAATATTAGTGAGAGCAATCAAAATTAGGGTGATAGAAGTAACTGAAGAAAACATAGAGCAAAATCAAGCAGGCTTTAAATTACAATTTTTTTTTAATTTAACACCTAATAGTGTTGGCAATAAAACTAGTCTAAATGACTAACCATTAATTTTATTCTAAAATATCAAAAATGAAACAAATTTAAGAAAAAATAATAAGGAAAGGTAAAATAAGTTAGACTCTATCTCTCTTTCGTTTTCTCTCTCCTTCCTTCTCTCCCTACCCCACTCTCATCCTCTCCCGCTTCTTTTTTCCTCCTCTCTCCCCCCTCTCTCCTCTCTCTCTTTCTCCTCCTCTCTTCGCTCTCTTTTTCCTCTCTTCCCCTCTCCCTCCTCTCTTTTCTTTCTTTCTCCTTTCTCCTCTTCTCCTTCCTCTCTCCCTCCATGTCGCCCTCCCCCTTTCTTTCTCTCTCCCTTCTTTCCTTTTTCCTCCCTGTTTCTTTCGCTCTTTATCACTCTCTTATTCTCAATTTTCTTTCTCCTCATATCTTCCTCTGTTTCTCCCTCTTTCTCTCACTCTCTCTTTCCCCTTCTCTCCTCATTTCGTTCTCTCACTTCTTCTCTCTTTCTCTATCTCTCCTCCCCTCCTCTCCTTCCTCCCTCAATAAACTCTAGGAAAGTTATAAATAAGATGTTACTTTATTTGGAATGCCCAAAGTAAATCAAAAGGATGGAATAACATACTTAAGGAGGGACTATATATATATAATATAATGCATTAATAAATTTGTTCCAGTGTCTGACATATGTCCATGATTTGGTATTAATGGCAGAAGCAAGAGAAAAATTCAATGAATTATTTATGCAGTAAGAAAGCAACACAAGAACGATGGGCGTCGAGATGAACCAAATAAAACCTAAATCTCTAATATTAGCAGGAAATATGATCTGGAAGAGTGTGAATTAAAATTTAAAGACGCGTAATTTGAAAGGTAGTTTCAGTGCAAAGAATTAAATGTATGTATGTTTAGTGGGGACGTTGCAGTGGATGATTATGAGATAAAAAGGCGTATTACGATAGGATCACAATGGTCAGATGATTACAAGGAACTTCTTTAGCCAAAAACGCGACACAAGCAGTAAAACTAAAATTACACAAATCAATGATAAAATTGGTTGTGTTATTCGGTAGCAAAGCTTAGGTGGCGGACCAGAAAAATACGAGCAAACTAGAGGTGTAGGAACGAAAAGTGATGAGCTATATATAAGGAAGGATCAAGAAATATACAACGAAACAAAGATGAATCTCAATGGTTTTGGCTAATACATCGGGTGCTCTGACAAGTTAGCAAGATTAAAAAGAATAAGAAAGTTGAAAAAAACATGGAGAGAAATTTAGTATTCGAAACTTGTAAAAATATCCTTCAAATTAGGAAAATCTGGAAGCTATAGACTTAATAAATCTATAGAGCTGGGTATATTCTCATATACATATATGGCGTTAACAAGACTGCTATGTATTTATTCTTATAGTACGGGGTGCTTTTGGTTGTCGTGGAACTATAACTTTGACCGTTCGTGAAGATACGTTGTAATATAGTCGTAGTAGTGGACCTAGGTTTCCATTTTGTTGAAAATCATACAGTATTATGTGACACAAAGAGGAGGAAGTAAGGAGAGGGAAATAGGTACAGAGAAAGGAAAAGAGGGGAGATAGAGAGGGAGAAAGTGTAAGAAAAACGTAGGGGAGGGGACAGGAAGAGGGGAGGTGGAGACAGTGGGAAAGAGAATGTTTGGGGGGGGGGGCGGTAGCAAGACAGAAAGCACGATATATATTAACATAAACTATACGTATTGTCAACTTTAAGAAATAAATATAAATGCTATTTGTCAAAACTGAAAATGCATGTTGCCGTTTCTATCTTTTTGAAACACATTAAATCCGAAAAGTAGAAATATTCTTAGAATATTGAATACAAGCAGCAAAAATTATTATGCAAACGTAGCACAATTAAAGGCTTACATATAGGTAGTAATAGGCATTGTTAATCAGTTTTGCTCTAATGGTGTATTATCACAGGAAGAATGCAAGTTCTTCATCGTTACTATTTTTCTGAAAGAGAGTTTAGGCGTATTTGACACCCCCGATTTGAAGATTGATGGTGTGCTTTATTTTCTATACAACTTTGAGGTTCCATTTCTGATTTTTATTTGCTTAAATCCCTGAAGAACGCTTTGACAGGCGAAGATGAAGCGTTGATGAGGTTAAGGAATACCGTCATGGCCGATTTATTTCCCGGCGCATCTAGACTACAACGCGAACTGTGTCTAATCGCAACTACTGTTTGACCGCTCTTTATACACATTTAAATTTTGAAGCACGTTATTCTAGAACTCTCGCGTCTCTGCCTAGACGTGCCAAATATAGGTATTACTGGAACCTTTCTTGCAATGCACCGAACTCTCGAGAATTGTGGTGAACTTTCTGCAGCTATCTTTTTGCCGACCTTATCCGCAGCTCGGCAACAAAAATTCGGTTCTCGGGGGTCAACTGTTACGCTGCTCTTTTCTTAAGGTAGTTTTCTGCTAGAAGTGGGGTGACCTATACAGGTTTTGGAGGAATCAACATATGTTCTGATGGTAGAAGTAGTAGCGAACCGTAGATGACTCTTAGTTTGGTATTGCATACGCTTCAGGCCCATTGGTAAAATAATCCACATCAATGAAGGTATCTTTGTATTTTTACAGAAATGTCAACTGTTCTCTTTTCCTACATGGAGCTGCCCCATCGGTGCTTTTTTCCCAAGAGGTCTTGATGTACATAACTCGCATTTTTGGCGTTATTCTTATCTGTCTTCTGTAGATTTCTTTAATTTTGATGCTCCATTGTACAGGTGATTTAGGACTTTCTGTACTAATAATAACGACTTGGATTTAGTACTACCGAAGTTCTGACTTTAAGTAGTTCCATTTTACTCAATAACTCGTTTCAATGTTTCTGTCTGTTTTGTAGTCTCGTCCCTTGCCGCTTCCTTTTTAGCATCACTCTTAATTTCATAGTTCTTGTGACAATCTTCACTCGTTAAACCCAGCGGTCCCTTTTCTTCTGGTTGGAAATGGTTTCTCCCCAATTTTATCAACAAGGCATCTATTTCTATTTCTAATTCTTCTAATGTCTCTCTTTGACCTTCCAAATACTCTTCTATATTCTTCTCTAAACCGTTTCTAAAACCTTTGAAGATTTATGATTTGTGTTTTTGCTCTTTTCTTTATCTTAACGTGTTTAATTTTTTTCTTACACTACTGAGGTGTTTTTCAGCGCTTTCTTTTATTTTTCCGGTTCTTTTCAACATTCTGAATAATTTTTCTGTGCCTAGCTTTGCTTGATGTAACTTTTCTTTTAATTCTCTAATAGAACTTCTTGGATATTTTCCGCGTTTCTTTGTAATTCTACTTTTGAGTTGCTGGATTTTTCTTTATTGTAGTCTTTTCTTAATTTTCTTTTAAATATTCAGAATAATCTTTTGCGCGTCTTTGGGTTCTTAAAGTATTATACTTAACTTTTTAACTGAGCTACTTTTAGTTCGTCCAACTTTATTTGCGTTGGTACGTACGTTGTGACGCTGAAATATTCGCGCATATTGTTCCAAAATTCTCGCGGCCCTGAGTCACCGCGTCGAGCAGATGACCAGGACTTTTCTTGGCGATAAACCGAACTTTCGATAATTGTAGCAAACTTTACCCTTTTAAAATTAATTTTTTTTTTTATTAATTTAACCAGCGTATTTACAATCTACTCCTAATTTGAGTATTAAGTAAAATTATATAACAATACAATGTCATGCGGGGAGCTCTAGCCAGTGCTAGTCTCCCTAATGATTACATCAGTTTTGATTAGGTTGTGCGAGGTCCAGCGGCCATTGTCGTTTGAGCCTTCTTGCGATGTCCGGTTGATTGGAGAGTTGTTCAATGAGTTCGTTAGGTGTCCTGCCAAGTTACTGCTATAGTTAGTTGAGAGTCTTTTGATTTCACTATCTACGTAGGGAACTCCTAGGTCGTTATGAAGGGTGTCGTTCTTTATGTACCATGGTGCATGGGCCAGCATATGGAGGGTTTTGGACTGGAATCTTTGAAGGATTTTAGTGTGTGTCGCTTTGGCGCATCCCCAGAGTTGGATCCCGTAGGACCATATGGGCTTCAGGATGACTTTATACAGAAAAACCTTGTTTGATAGAGAGAGTTGGGAATTTTTTCCAAGTAACCATGCCATTTGTTTGATTTTGAGATCTAATTGCTTCCTTTTGGCTTTGATATGCGAGCTCCAATTGAGTTTTTGGTCGAGGTGCAAGCCGAGGTATTTTACTTCCCTATGGATTGAAATTGGGGTGTTATTTATGCTGGTTTGAGCGCATTCGATACGTCTTATAGTGAAGGTTATTTGAGCCGATTTATCAGTATTGACTGTAATTCTCCACTTATGGAACCAGGCTTGCAGTGAGTCTAGATGCTGTTGAAGATGTTCCACAGGAAGTTCAGGAGATTAGTTTGACTGAAAGGATGGCCGTGTCGTCAGCAAATGTCGCAAGTATAGTGTTGTCTGTGGTTGGTGTATCTGATGTATAAATTAGATATAGCAGTGACTTGAGTAGTACGTATAGCTGACAGGGGAGGTGTAATTTGAGTTTGTATAACAAGCCAGTATGCCACACTTTGTCGAACGCTTGCGTAATGTCTAGGAACACCGCTGGGCATACATTCTTCTTCTCCATGCTTTCCATTATATGAGTGATGATTCGGTGGCTTTGGTGAATGGTGGAATGGCTTTCACGGAATCCAAACTGGTGCACTGGGATAAGCTGGTCTAGGTCTACAGATTTCTTAATGCGCTTAAGTAGTAGTTGTTCAAGAAGTTTGGAAAGGAGAGGCAGGAGACTTATTGGTCTGTAGGATTGTGCTTGGGTGGGCGGTTTGCCAGGTTTCGCAATCACTATTATCTGGGCATGTTTCCATTACATAGGGAAGTAGCAGAGTTGTAGTATTCTGTTAAATATTGTGGTAATTAGTACAATCGCTTTTCTGGGGAGGTTTTTAAGTACTTCTCCAACCATTAGGTCATATCCTGGTGCTTTACGCACGTTTGTTAGTTGTACTTGTTGAGAAACTTCTGCTGGCGTAAAGGGCTTGATTGGCGGTGACAATTGGCACGCAGTATCAATGAAGGATTCAATTTCTTTATCGTCAACATGACCTTGTACTTGTGGTGTTGTAAACACGTTAGCAAGGTGTTTCGCAAATGAATTGGCTTTATCAGTATCAGATCTGGCCCAGATATCGTCGGGGTTTTTGATAGGAGGGATAGTTGTTATTGACCGCTTGAATTTCTTTGTTGCCTTCCATATAGAGTTGTCATCAGGAGAGAATGAGTGATGTATTGACTGAATGTTTCATTGCGAGCTTCCGCTAGCGCCTTTTTCATTTGATGCGTTAGTCTATTATAGTGGGTTTTGTCTCGTCTATCTTTGGTTCTCTGCCATTTTTCCGTGCCCTTCGTTTCTCAGAAATGAGGTTCCGTACGTTCAGAAGAATGTTGTCTGTTTCAGGTGATGGTTTTGGAACGGGGGTGGCTTGCCATGCAGCTTCTTGTATAATGGTAGTTAAGTACTGGGTTGGCTCATCAATGTCTTGAGCGTTTTTTATTCTGATCTCAAGTTTAATTTCATTTTCTAGGTAGTTCCTAAAATATTCCCAGTCGGTATGCTTGTTGCATAATTTTAAAGGAGGGTCTTTCTTAATGACAGTCGTGCTGATACTTATAATGATTGGCGTATGGTCAGAGGATAGATCGAAGTTGGATTCCGTTTGTTGATAAGTATTCGCTATGCCATTGGTAACTGCATGGTCAAGTATGTCTGGCAGTTTATGTGGGTCACTGGGCCAGTATGTTGGTTCACCAATTGATAGGTAGTTGTAGTTGTTTCGTTGGATTGCAACTAGCAGTCTCCGTCATTTCGGTGCAATAAATTTTGGCCCCAGGGTTAGTAGGAATTCCTCGTATTCTTCAATTGTGATGGGGTGACGTGGTGGGCTGTAGATGGACGCAATGACCAGGGGGTACATGAGAACTTCTATTTTAATTTTTGCAATTTGTATTTTGTTAGTTATAAAAGGCTCCATCTCGTAGTGGGAAATTGTGTTTTTGACAATTATAGCTGATCCAGCGTGAGCTGTGCCGTCTGGATGATTGGCAAGGTAAGTAGTATATTTCGGGATTTTAACTATTGTTCTTTCTGTTGCATGGGTTTCGGAAATTAATAGGATATCGATTTGTTGCATTTGTAGGAAGGTAATTATTTCCGGGAAGTGTCGGGTAATGCCATTGACATTCCAGGTACCAATACGTAGGTAATTAGCCATTTTATGCGATTTTGATAATTACTGTGAAGAGCATGTTGAGCACCATGCTGTTCTGGTTTATAAGTTGCGCGAACATTGCTTTAAATTCTGCAAGGAAGTTGGAAAGTAGATCATTAATGTTGTTTTGTCCTGTAACTGCTTGTTGATACGTTAGTGTGTTTTGAGGAGTATGTGTGCTAGCTGCGTTGTTTGCGTTGCCGGTCCTATTTCTAAGGGGTGGGAAGTTCGGGTTATCCATGGTGGGGGGCACCTGGTGGGTTTGACGTGGGTTATTTGTTACTGCTCTATATGTTGTATTTCTAGATCTCTGGAGATTTTTATATACAGTACACCCTTTATAGTTGGCCGGGTGGCTTCCTTGGCATAGAGCGCATTTTGCTGGAGTGTCTGGAGATTTCTTGCATACAGAAGTGCTATGTGTTGCACCGCATTTAACACAATTATATGGTCTATTGCAGTACGTTTTAGTATGGCCATAATTCTGACAGCGCATACATTGCGGTATAGTATTTTTAGTTCTGGGCGGTTCAATGATAACTTTTATGTTACTTAGATACTCTACATCAAATATCTTTTTATTATTCTCGTTTGGCTCCAAATCTACCATAAATAGCGGCAGTGGCAGTTTAGTTGTTCTGTGTCTTATATTATTAAATTTGAGAAACTAATATTTGACGTTTGTAGTGATTGCAATTATACTTTCGTACATTGAGGTATCGCTTCTTAAAATAGTAAATTCAATTTTAGTTTAATTCACTGGAATATTTTGTTAGATAGATTTGCCGACGTATTATAAGTTTTAGGTTTAACTTTGCTAACAAATTGTTTAATGATTTATTTATTCTGTTTATCTTTCTAGTAATCTGTACCGTACATTAATTAAAAATCAACTTACTAATCAACGAATTAATTTGAGAACTTTAATTTATATTGACTTGAAAAAAATATGATGACAAAGTCATCAAATTTTTATCCTCCAAATGCTTCTAGTGGTCCAAACAAATGATAATCGCAAATTTGGCCTTCAAGAAGGGTGTTTCAGAACAAATCTCTATTTTTTGTCGAATTTTCCCAGCTATATTTAGCCGGGAGCTATTGTGAAGCGGGACAACGTTTCAACTTGGAAATTTACATTTTTACGAAGATTTACCTGTTCAATTTAGTCCAAAAGTTGATGAAAGCAATTTAAACAACCATGTACCGGCTATTATTTCCAAGAAGGCGTCGAACAACGCGAATGTTCTCCTCAGTCTTTGGGTGATGTCAGTGTATCTTTATTTTTAAGTGCTTTTCGTTCTTTCAGAAAAGTTTATGCTACTCGTACACTTCAGCTTTCTTGTGCCTCAAGCTTTCCCAAAATTGCGGATGATTTTACGTTCTTTGCCGCGACAAACTTGATGATAAGTGTATCTCTTGTTTTAACTAAAGAATCAGCAGTACAAGTTGCCCTACAGGGGTGATCTCCTTCGGGTATTCTTAACGACAAGGCTAAGAAGCCGCACTCTCTCTGTCTATCCGATGACGTATAAAAAATTCTAGTTTGTATTTGATTTACCTATGTATCAATAGCTTTGGACTGATGGTTACATTTTAATATTTCTTGTTACAGGTAAGCGAATATATCAACTTCACAGCCGGATGTTGTGACACCAAAAGTGTAAGTTTTTAATTCTTTAATTTATATATATACAAGCTTTAGTTTTCATTTGAGATAGCGGCGGCCAATTTGCCGCTTGCGCGATGCGCCAATATATAAGCGGCTTCGGCCGGTTGTGATGGTTTAGAAAACGGGCGACCGGCTTTAAATTTTCCGTGTTCGAGGCCGTTTTAACCGAGAGCTCGCCGGCGTGTTTTGCTTGGCGACAAGAGTTTCCACATCCCTCTTTCGGGAGTTGAAAATTTGCCGGCGGAAAGACTCGGCTCGGTTTCCTTGTATCTGACCCGGCGAGGAACCAAGAAAAACCTAGTTGTAAACTTCGGACACATCTAGCTGAAAGACGCTTCCGATCGGGCCCGCAGGAAGATTGGGGTAACTTGTCCTTTTTTCTACCCACACCTTTTTTTCTTTTTTTCCTTGATTCCCCAGGAGTACAGCTCAGGAGCCGATTTCTGAAGTAGAGCGTGCGATTTCGAAAGATGAGTTTTCCGGCTTTGGCTTTTGATTGAAGTTCCTTTGTTTAAAAATTTTAAAATTATATACAGACCACGAAACACTGTTTTATTACTGGTATTACTCTTCCATTTTACTCCTTATTTTCATTTTATCATTATATCATGATTTGTTTTTTTTTCTACTTCTGTTACTACTTCTTTTACTACTTCTTTAATATAATTTTTCTTATGTTACGTTTCTTACTTATTTGTGGTGGTTTGGAACTGGGCGCTGAGAACTTTGATCAGAATTGCTCCGCTCCTTCTTATTCAAAGAGACTCTTTTTCTCTATGACGCAATGAAAAATGAAAAAGTTAGAACTGTGAAAATGGAAAAACGATGTATACCATAGGAATGTGGAAAAATTCTCGAAATACCATAACGAACTATATATTCCATTTAAAAAAATGTAACTGTATGTTGTAACTCGATTTATTAAAATTTTGAAAAAACTGGTGCCTCTAGGAACACATTATCTCCATAAACTGAAAAGTAAAAAAAATTTAATTTTTGTATATAAATCCAAAAGGGTGGGACCATTTTTGTATTACTTGTAGTTATAGAGATACCCCAGCAAAAGATCGAAAATAGCTCATCCTGCACTATGCTAATGAAATTTGATTGAATCCCATGAAAACGTAGGATACTGTGTTGGATTGCTGTTCACTACTTTTCCTTATGAGTTTCGCGGCGAGACTATACATCGGAAAATCTGAATTAAATGTTGCATGTAGGATGAAGCTGATTCGCTCCAGCGAAATGTTTCGCATTAGCTAGATGAGGTTTTGTATTAGTGTGAACTGCACTCCTCTTTAAAAGTGACTATATCTTTAAACCAGCATATGTTTTTGCATATTATGAGTACGTGTTGTTCTTAATTCAAAATTTTGCAATGCACACTAGATAAATGCTATTATCCAAAGTGATGATCAAGTTTTAAATTGCTAGGGAGCAAAGAGTGTTGTTACAAAATATTTATGAGGTAGAATCCAGGAAGAATAATGTTTCTGCTGTTAAAGAAACTTCTCATTGATATCTTGTCATTTGCTTCTCTTCCTTTACTATTTATTGCTATAAAAATACTAATTCGTCGAAGAAAAGAATAAAGTGCAGTACTTTTATAAAGAAATGAAACAGAGAATTCATTACAATAGCAATTTGATTTCGAAATTTTATTAGGGTATGTAGATGTCTATTAACATTTGCAGTGTAATTTGAATATAACCATCATTTAAGGTGAGATAATGCAGTTAATTTTAATCATATTTTTTCACATTGTTATCAAATATTTTACTTTATGAGCTCTGTGATGTTTTTTGAAGTTTATGGTCGATGTAGTTTCTTTTTTTTTTGATTATTTTGTATGTGCTTGGGTGCTGCATTTTTTCTTTCTCCCAATGTAAATTGTCTTGGTTTGTTTTTTAACACTCTAAATGGTGTCCAAATAGAGATATTCAGATCTTCTTCGTACTCCTGTTTGGGGGAGGATTGAACAAGTTTATGTGCGTGTTCATTTTTTGTTTACATGGTATACCATGTTTCACTAGTAAACTTGTAAGATAATGCTAACACTGTATATCATTATCGAATGCTAACGGCATCTTTTAAAATCTATGAAATTGAACCATTTTAAAAACTAATACTAGATATCCCTATATATCTGAGACACACTTACAGACAGGTCTTTTCTAAGAATACCACACTAACATGTATAACCAAGAACATTCTGATGGTACAGCGCATGGAGGCACAGCTATTCTAATACGGAGCTCACTCGTTCACAATGAATTGGAAAAGTACGAAGAACCATTTCTTCAAGCAACTACTTTTCAAGTTTCTATAATCTAAATGCCATGCCACAGGCATAGAGTTTCCAAAGACGCCCTTAAACTATTCTTTCAATCTCTCGGCAATAATATTTTATGTGGTGGTGACTATAACTGGGGTTCTCGTCTAATAACTACCAGAGGCAGAGCTTTATATGAACTTATCCGAGAAGAAAACTGTGACTACCTATCCACTAGACAGACCATGTATTGGCCCACAGATCTAAATAAGGTACCTGATTTACTGAACCTCTTTATCACCCATGGTATTTCGTCCACCTATACAGATATAGTCAGGAGCACTGATCTATCATCCGATCATACACCAGTCATTGCTAAAATTGGCACTACAATTATTAAAAGACAACCTAGATTATCCCTACATAACAAAATAACCTATTGGGACGAATACAGAAGACTTTTGCATAAAATAATAATATATAGGAAGCCACAGAACACTTCATTGCTACTGTCCAATCTGCAGGCTGGAGAGCTACGCCCAAACTTCTAAATACGGTACGATAGGATGAAAATATCCCAAATGAAATCTTGAACTCATCAGGCAAAAGAGGAGCGCAAGATCTAAATGGCACAGGACTCGAAATGCAGCTGAAAAAACGATATTTAATAGACTCACCAATGCCCTCAAGAATAAACTCAAACTGCACAAACAAGAAACCTTTCAACACTATCTAACTTCCCTGTCCGAAGTATCTGGAAAATTTCTAAAGCTAATAAAAGCCACGGTCTGTTAATCCACTAAATAATGACTAGGCTAAGACAGATCAAGAAAAAGCAGATCTCTTCGCCCAGTATTTTGCCCAAGTCTTCACCCCTTACTCTACTGCACCCGATGTTGAGATCTAAGACTTCCTCCAGGCGCCACTACAAATGTCGCTGCCCATCAGAAACTTCACCCATACTGAGGTGCATCATGAAATTCGTCATCTAAACAATAATAAAGCCCATGGGTATGACCTAATTACGGCCAATTGAATTGCCCAGAAGCAGTATAACGTTTTTACGAAATCTATTCAACTCCATGTAGAGATGCCAATATTGGCCATCATCGTTAAAATTTGCACAAACTATACTAATATTAAAACCTGACCCAATAAGTCTGCTGCCATTACTCTCTAAGTTCTTAAAAAAACTTATAATCAAAAGACTATATTATAGTGACATATTGGGAAACTGCATACCAGACCATCGGTTTGGATTTAGGGGGTACCATTACATGATCCAACAATGTCATTGATTTGTAAACATCATCAATGCGGCCTTTGACGCCAAATCATACTGCCCTGTAGTTTAAAGAACTACTGCCAAATGAATACTACCTTTTGCTAAAATCGTACTTGAATGATTCCTATTTCCAAATCAAATATGGCCAACAATACTCTGACTTTCGACCAATCACCTCAGGTGTACCTCAAGGCAGTGTCTTTGAACCGCTGCTATATCTACTATATACCTTAGATGTCTCTACAACAAATGATACACACTTAGGCACATACGCAGATGACACTGTCCTCCTCTTTAGTCATATCAATCCTCATATATCATCCTCTAACCTACAAACCCGTCTAATCCTTCTCCAGACCTGGCTTGCCAAATGGAAAATCAAGGTCAATGAAACAAAAAGCACTCATGTTACCTTCACTCTAAATCACACCGAGTGCCCCCAGTCTTTCTGAACAACATACCCATCCCTCAACCAACAGAATCCCGCTATTTAGGTCTTCATATAGACCGAGGACTCACCTGGAAGCCTCATATACTGAAGAAACGAAAAGAGATTGATATGCGAATTAAGAAAATGTACTGGTCGCTTGGCAAAAAGTCGTATCTTTCCATCGAAAACAAGATCCTGCTCAAAACAATAATTAAACCCATATGGACGTATGGAATTGAGGTCTGGGGTTGCTCTTGTAAGTCCAATGTTAACATTATCCAAATCCTACAATCCAAAACCATCAGATTGTTAGCTAATGCTCCGTGGTATGTCAGCAACTTGACCTTGCATACGCACCTACAAGTTATAATGAAGATCGTACCAAACGAAGTAACACCCACTTTGCACGGCTACAAGTCCATACCAACACCCTTGCATCCAACCTACATTAGATCCTCCACCGAGATGATTAAAACTAAAGAAATGGCGCAGTGATCTTAAAGAAGTGTAAAGTTCGATAGGCTGTATAGATCAGCCTTTGCCGTTCAGTGGGTATAACGGGCACGCGTTTGTACATGTAACACAGATCAGTTCACCGAATTTTTCACTTTGACCTTCACTTTCGTCCTCACAAAATCGTGATGGTTTAAGAATTAAAGATAAATGATTATGTACAGCTGGTTTATGTTTGCAGGAAGGATACCGGAAGCCTTGAAAAATGCCTGTATCCTGATAACGAGTGATGAGTCTTATTTTCATTTATGAGGTGTTGTAAGCAACAAAACTGCTAGCATTGGTCGGAAAATGATCTATGGGAAGTTCATCAAAGGCCCCTATATTGTGGTGTGGAATAGCCTAATTTGGCATAATTGGCCCTACTTTTTCCGAGAAAATGGACGCATTGTGAGGATCAACTCACACAAAAATTTTTGATCCCTGAATACTACTACTACTAGAAGTACATCATGACTACGAAGTTACCGCTCGTGCGGGCAAATATTTAGACCAAAACTGGTTGATCAGTAAATGGCAAGGATTATTTTGTGTGATGGTACAATAAAACATTAAACAAAATTTATTTTGTTCTTTTTATTACTATTTCGAAAAAGAGAAATCATTCTGTCAGAAATTTTCTTTCCTTCTCATCATTTTTCTGTTCTTCAATTCATAGTTAGAAGTATATATCCATTTTTCACTTATCATTTCCAAATTTAATATTAAACAGTATATCTAATTGACTACTTAAAGTATCATACCCTAGTACATAAATGACTATTAGAAAATATTAGCTTTGCAGCAATCTCTTTATTTGTGACAAAATATTTCGTTCCTTAAAATTCACTTCCAGCCCATATATTTTCCGCGAGCTCCCTTAACAAGAAGCCCGAATTCGGAAGACACACTTTTGGGGCTGGGACTAACCGATTCGTTCCATTTCCTTAATGATTTCAATTAAAGAACCCCCAAATGTTCCCTGCTAACGGAACGAAGGGACAAGATAAACCCCGCGCCCGGGGATCGACAAGCATTCGCTCGTAATTCGACGCGGTATGGATAATGAGCAAATTCCCCGGCGCAATGGCTCGCAATTAACGCCGCCGCGGCGCTGCCCGCCTTCGCCGCCGAGCAAGCCGAAAACTTCGGGCGCGCGCGTCGCAGTTTGCAGAGGCATTCCGGGCATTCGCGGAGTTCTTTCCGCGTCCCCGGCTAATTTTATCTGCACATCAAAGCCGCCGCTTAACTCCCGATATTGGAGCCGCTCAATTTGCCCTAGCAGCGGTATTCGGCGTTATCCGGCCGTATTCCAGCTTAAGGGTTGGTTTTGTGTAACGACCGCTAACTGGGAGACTTCACTTCTCAAATTCGCTCACTACTCTTCCATTAAAGAAATTAACCCGAACTGGTCTCCGCGCTCGAGAAAATTGCAGAAAGGGCAGATCATTGCATTAGTAAACAATGTAGTTGCGAGTGTTTAAACTCTGTAATACTAATTACACTTGTGAGTAACTTTCCTCGTAAAACGTCTCTCAAATAAGTTAAACAAGAAAACAACCGTGATATATAGTCTCTTTAACTTTGTAATTCAATAAAATAAGTTTCATCCGTTCAGTCACAACTTTTAGCCGACTATTGCATTTAATTGAAGTAAAACATCGATTACACTGCTTATCGTATATCAAGTTATGAGATTTCATATGTAATACCATTTAAGAAACATAAAGTACCAACAAAAAATATCGTTCATTCTTGTTCAAGCATTGTTGCAGACGGGTGGAAACATTGTCCATACACCTTTCAAGCATAGCGCGTGGAATTGCTCGAATTTCTCGAGTTATAGCTTCTGAAAGAGCTTCAAAAGTTCGTGGTTTCTCAATGTAAAGCTTTCAGTCAGTTAGCCCCATAAGAAATAATGACATAGTAAAAAATCTGGTGATGTAAATAGATTCTCTTGGAGTATGGTACGTAACCCAATCCTGTTCAAACCAAACCCTATCAAGGGCAATCTAGTCTTCTCAATTCAAGCATCAAAAATTTTTGTATGAGTTGATCCTCACAATGTGTCCATTTTCTCGGAAAAGTAGGGCCAATTATGCCAAATTAAAATTCCACTCGTTACCCATAGAAAAATATATGGAAAAAGTAAAACCTACGTACTAACGAAAATATTACTAGGTAATCATTACAGGAATTTAGAAGTGTATGTGCAAGATCTATATGATATATATATATATATATATATATATATATATATATATATATATATATATATATATATATATTATCAAGACCTTTCCTACCTTACAGTGTAAAGGTATGTATTTACAAAATAAAACTAAACTAATTCTTGACATAATATTTAAAACTAAAATTATTCTTGATTTCTACTCGTATGTACTAATCTGGTCCACTCCTTTTGTTCTGTGCCATTACCTTCGCTTCTTGCCATGTTATTCCTTTCTGAAGAAGTTTTTCTTCTATTGTTCTTGTCCATGTTTTCGTGGTCTTCCTCTTGTTCTACTAGTACCTACTTTCGATTCCCATATTTTCTTAACCTGTCTATCTTTGTCCATTCTAAGTAGATGTCCTAACCATTGTAGCTGTCGTGTGTCTATTTTTTTCAGTGGTTCTACTTTAAGTTCTTCTCGAATTATTTGATTTCGTATTTTATCTCTTCTGGTTACTCCTAGTACTTTCCTCAGATATTTCATTTCCATACTTTGTAGTTTACTTTCCTGTCTCTTCGTTGTTACCCACGATTCCCCAAATGTCAATGTCGGTAGATAAATTGTTTTATATATGGTGAGTTTTGTTTTCCTAGAAATCTCTTTGTTGTTCAAGAATGTCTTTCCTAGTGCGTAGTACAACTTGGCAGTGTTTTCTATTCGTTTGTTTAGTTCAGCTTCGTGTCCTCCTTTGCTGTCTATAGTAACTCCTAAATATGTGAAACTTTTGACTTGTTCTAATTTACTGTTGTTGATTTTATGTTTGTCTGTTCTTCTTGTTTACCAATTGCCATGACCTTAGTTTTGCCTATGTTAATTTTCATGTTGTAGTCCTCTAACGTTTCTTTCCATATTTCCAGATTGTATTGTAGGTCCCTCTCCTTTGGTGCGAATATCACAACGTCATCAGCAAACGCACATTCCGAGATGTTTATTCGTTGCATGTTTCTGTATCCTACACATAATTTCGCTACTTTTGACCTACATGCGTTAATAATGTCGTCCATGAGTAGTATGAACAGCAGAGGGCTTAGTACACCACCTTGTCTTAGGCCATTGCTTGTTATGAACTCTTCCGATTGTGAGTATCTAGTTCTTACATAGTTCCTGCAGTTTTGGTACATGCTTTTGGTGGCATTAAGCAATTGTTTTCCTACACCCCTTCTAATTAGGCTCTTCCAGATCTTTTTTCTTGGTGCGCGGTCAAAATCGATGAAGGCTAGGTAAACTTTTCTGTCTTGTTTTAGTGTTCTTTCTATTACTTCTTTTAAGCTAAATATGTGGTCTTGTATACTATGTCCCTTTCTGAATCCGCTTTGAGAGTCTATTAGTTGTCTTGCTAGGACTTTTCTTAGTTTCTGTTCTAAAATTCTTTCATAAACCTTGCATGCTATGCTCAACAGTGTTATTCCTCGGTAGTTATGACAACTAAGTCTATCTCCTTTTTGTACAGTGGTAATATGATTCCCACTTCCCACTCTTTTGGTATTCTACCGGTTCTCCAAGCCTCTTTGCAAATGTCTAAGAATATTTGTGCTCCATATTTTCCCATAGTTTTCAGCATTTCTGCCTCTACTCCGTCGTGTCCAGGTGTTTTCCCATTCTTAACGTTTTTATTGCTTCACATAGTTCCTTCATTGTGGGTTCTTCATCCGTTATTACTTCCATTCTTTCTGCTCTTTGTTCTCCTTCTTCATCTTCTCTTGAATTTTGTGTTACCGTTTCATCTACTGTTAGGATTTCTTGGAAGTGTTCTTTCCATATCTTTATCACTTCATTTTCTTCGGTTATGAGTTTACCTCTTTTATTCTTGACTTGGTTTAGTATTGTTTTCTTCTCTGTTCTACAATTTTTGAGCACCCTATAAAATAGCTTCTGGTTTTCTTTGCTGTTATGTTCCATTCTGTGTCCGAACTTCTCCCATGACTTTTCTTTAGCTGTCTTTATTATTTCTTTAACTTTCTTCCTTTGTTCCTTGTATTCTTGGTATGCTTCTTCAGTTTTCTTATTTAAATAATTTTTCCATTTCCGTTTCTTTGTTTTAATTTCGTTTTAATATCTTCATTCCACCAATCTGTTTGTTTATTTTGGTTATTTATTTTGGCTACCCACATACTGCCTTTGCAGATTTCAAAATTCTTTTAAATATTTCCATTTATTGTCTATGTCTTCGTGTAGAAATCTTTCGTCCAGTTTTTCGACTTCTTTCTGTATTAGTTCTTGGTATTTTGTCTGATATTGTTCTTCCTTGAGCATGTAAGTCTTAATCTTTTCATAAATTTTTTCTTTTCAAGTTTTCCTTCTCTTTTGTTTGTTTTCTGTCCATGTGTCTTATTTTTCCTACTAACAGGTAGTGATCGCTGTAAATTTCGGGACCTCTTCTTACCCTAACGTCTTGAATCATATTCCTTTTGGCCTTTTCTATCAGGATGTAGTCGATTATTGATTTTTCGTCTCTACTTTTAACTTCCCTGGTGTATTGATGTATTTTCTTATGTTCGTAAAACGTATTTGTGACGATGAATTGGTTCTCTCTGCAAAAGTCGAGTATTCTTTTTCCATTATTGTTTCTTTCTTGTTCTCCAAATTTGCCTAGTGATTCTTCCGTTGACTTATTTTTACTCCTACTCTTCCGTTAAAATCACCTACTGTGATTACTGTCCCTTATTTTACTTTCTTCTGTGAGATGAATGTTAGTTCTGTTGCCCATTATAATTGATCCTTATTGTTTACTTATCGTCTTCGTTTGGGCCGTAGACTGCTATTATTGTTATTTTGTGTTGGTCTTCCTCTTTTGTCTCAGTTGCTACTATTATTTCTATCTCAATTTGTCTCAGTTCATTTACTAGCTCCTTCTCTTTCCCACTAATTCCTCTTACATTCCATGTTGCTAAATTCCATGTTTCATGCTTCTTTTCAAATTTCTTTTAGGTTCTCTTGTTTTGTGTCTTTTGGTGTTTGGGTTGTTTCCTATTCAAATGCCATTTCATTGCCTGGTCGTCGTCTTTATATTTGTCGTGCAATCCAAAATCTGTAATCAGTTTTTTGGGTCGCCGTTGGTTATTTCTCTTGCTTTTCTTAACTCTTTCATTGTCTCTTCCCATCTCCACTCTATTCCATCTATATACAGCTTTCTAAATCCTATTTTAGCGGTTTTTCCATGTGGTCTTTCCTCCTGGGCCCTTTTCCTGATTATTCCTTGTATTTCTCTGTCTTTCTTGGATAAATCATCGTTGATAAATATCTTGACCTCTTTATTCCCTTTTAGTTTGCTTTTGTTCATCATAACTACTTTCTTATCATTGGAATTTTCTAGCTCGATTAGACAGGTTTTTTGGCCTAGTTTCTTAGCTGATTTAATTGGTACTTCTATTCCCAGTTTCTCTTTGAATACATTCAATATGCCTTCTTTCAAAACCTTAGGGTCATCGATATCAATTTCTAAGCCTTGTATCACTAAATTATTTCTCCTTTTTCGTTTTCTAATCTCTCAACTTTTCCTTTTATTTCTTTTAGTTCCCTTGCCATATGTTCATTTTCACGTTTGATGCTTTCGTTTTGTTCTTGTAATTTTTGATCTCGTCTTTATATTCCTGTTGGTTCTTACGAATTTCTTTGACTTCTGTAGTGAGGTTCTGCATCATAACAAACATTTTTGTAATGTATCGTCTTGATTTCCTTTTTTTCTGGCGATCTCTTTGTTAATTTACTTCTACTGAATACGTCTATTTATCCCGATGGTTTCCTTTTCTTTGTTCCATCTTCCGATGTACTAAACTCATTCTCAGAACTATCCATATTTTAGGTTTGGTTTTAATAATTCTGAGTGCGGCTCTGTTCCGTATTTACTATTTACAATATTGTATGTACAGCTGTACTCAGCGATAACAGCCTTGCCCGAATCTACTTCTCGGAGGTCAAGTCTCCTCTGATGCACGTACTTAAATATTAAACTGAGAAATTAGCAGTTTTCTCTTACCTTAATTGGCACACTTATTTTTATTATTTCCACCTTCACCGTCATGCTTTAAATAGTATTATTATTTGCTCGAAACCTCCCAAAATGGGTAAATTGCTTCGGAGCGATTTATAAACACGTTTTGATAACAGTTGTAAAAACAGTCTCGAGAGTTTTCAAAATTAGCGATAGAAGTAAGCAACAGATCGGTGAAATGAAAAAATTAAAAGTGAATTTTAAATAAAAAAGTAAATGAAAAACTAGTTAAGCAAGAAACAAAGAAGGATAATTAAACAGCTAATAAAGGCAGCAAAAGCAGACATTGGAAATATTTCACCATATAATGGGAATTAAAAGCCATTTTATAGGGTACTTTGGAATTTTGGAACGAAGAATAAAGAAAAACTAGACCCAATTAAGAATAAAGGTGGTAAACTTGTAAGTAATGAAAAGGAAGTACTAAGAAGGAAGAAAGAATATTTTTAATATACCTTAACAATAGATGAGACAAAAAACACAAACCGAAGAAGAAGTAATGAAAGGACTACGTAGAGAAAATCCAACGCCGAAACTGCGAGAACTATAAAATGAATTAAAAGCGGAAAAGGACCGTGGGGTGCGAATTATATTGCCATTATATAAAAAATAAGGCAGATCAAGTTATTTGGCATTGTCAATTTCAGAAACTTGAACATTTTTCGTGCTTCAGCTGCTCGACCTTTTTAGACGTTGTAAGCTGCTACGCCTTGGTATTAAATTAAGGTTTTTATTTGCTTACAGAGCTGCGTAGACTTGAATTCACTTTATTGATTTCCTTTTCATGCGTCAACGTTCCTCATTTCGAACTTCTTGCACCTATTTTCCTCGAATTTCAATATAATTCGCTCGCCAAATCCCGACTTGGATATGAAAATATTTATCTTCCGTCGCAGCAGAAAATAGCCGGGGACCGCCCAGGAGCTTCGCAATAAGCTTGAACAACTAGCAGATTAGCGAGTAATGCCCGGAGTATCTTCTTCCCTGCCTCGCGCTGCGCGCGAGGCCGTCCAGCTGCCGGATTATCCCTACAAAGGAGCGGAATCCGAAGCCGGCCGCTATATCCCTCCATCCCTTGAAGGGATTCTCCGGAATTCTTGCGCGAGGGCGCGTTCCGGGCGCCATGAATATATAGATCTGTGATGTATGGCGTTCGTGCCGACGCTCCCGCTCGAGCTTATGCAGGTATGGGGCGCGCTGTCATAAATTTTGAAATATTGATGTTTATTGAAATGAAATTGCGTCTGAAAACGATATTCTGGGGAATTTATTCTTTAATTTACGCACCGCGGCTTGATACTGATGTACGAGCGTGTGGGGATGATATAAACCGTAAATTATAATATTTATGGCATTTTGAAACAAAACCCGTGTTTGGAAATGCTTTAGGATATCATGAAGACGGGGATAAACTTTTATTTTGTTTTATATTTCCTGATTTACTGAATAATGGATGAAGTAGGTTTTTTATTAGCTCAACTGCATATTTACTATCTACTCTGGTAAAGTAATAAGTAAATTTGACAATATTATCTGTAGCATAAAGTGGATGTAGCCATTACTATTTCCCCTAATAAAACATGGAAGGTAGTGCTGGATAATGTATCGCAGTAAGTGCTCTGTACATTGCCGCTGTAATCTCCTTTTGACTGCTGCTTGGTTCACTGTTCTACTAGGTAAGTATGATAAATTTGACATTTGATTGTGATAAGTGGATTACTTCGAATTTCCATAAATGTTTATAGTATCTGCAAATATTTCGCATAGGTTTGATTGTTAACATTCCATGATGCGTCTGCCATAATTCTAAGAGTTTTTGACTTGAATTTTTGTAGCATTTCAGTATTTGATGGCTTTGTACAATCCAAAAGTTGCACTCCATGTGACCACATAAGTTTTAGTATGGCATTGTATACTACAATCTTACTTGCGAGGGAAGGCTACGGGCGGCGTCCAAGCAACCAAGACATTTGTTTAACTTAAGGTTTCATTGTTTTCTTTTGGTCTTAATTTGGGAACTCTAGGTGAGCTTTTGGTCTAAGAATAATCCAAGATATCTAACTTCAGTCCTGGCTCGAATAAGAGCATTGCTTTTTATGATTTGTCATTATCCATTTGCTAAACAGGTTGAGGTAATTTTGAAGATTGTGATGTTGATTTATATGATTTATATCATCGAAAAAGGTGGTTATGGCAGCATTTTCTATGACTAGGGTATCGGAAGTAGTATAAAAGTGGTCCTACTACATTCTCCTGGGGGACTCCGAGGTCATTATTGTGGTAGTTTGATAGTGAGCTGTTTATTTTTACTTAAAAGTTTGTTTAGTTAAGTAACATAAGACTTTAATTGTATATAAAGTTGGTTTGGTAAATTGTGTTTGAATTTATACAACAGGCCGCTATGCCTAATTTTATCAAAGGCCTCTTGTACCTAGAAGCACTACTGTGCATAAGTTCCCTGTTTCCAAGTTTTTCATTATTTTAGTGATAATTTGGTGTCCCTGCTGGAAGGTTAAATTCTTCTTCTTCTTCAGCCTTCTACCATCAACTCCTGAATGTAGGCCTCGTCCATTTCTCTCCATCTGTGTCGATCACTGGTTTGTTTTGTCCAGCTCCTACCAGATATCTTCCGAATGTCATCCACCCATCGTTTCTGAGGTCGACCTTTTTTTCGCTTAGTTTCACGGGGGTGCCATAATAGTGATTTCGTTGTCTATCTCTCATCCACCTGTCTCGCGATATGTCCGGCCCATCTCCAGTTGAGGCTTGCTATGCGTTCTATGACGTCAGTTATTTTGGTTCTTGGTCGGATTTCTTCATTTCGATTTTATCTCTTAATGATATCCCCAGCATAGCACGCTCCATAGCTCTCTGCAGCACTCTCAATCTATTTGCATTCCGTTTTGTAAGAGCCATCGTTTCCATACCTATGTAGTCACTGGTAGGATACAAGTATCGTGAACTTTACATTTGAGGTTGATCGGTACATCTGGATTCCTTAGGATATATGACAATTTGCCAAAGGCGGCCCATGTCAGAGATATTCGTCTTGTAATTCCAATACCTTGGTTTTCTTTTCCTAATTTGATGATGTGTCCTAAGTATATATATTCTGTCACGTTCTCCAGCGTTTGGCCGTCTACTGTAATTTGCATATTGTATTGGCTCATGATTTTAGTCTTAGCAGGATTTATTTTCAGGCCTGACTTTTCTGCTGCTTGTTTGAGTTCTTGCATCATGGTTTTTAGTTCCTTTGGGTCTTCAGACACAATCACCACATCATCAGCAAAGCGTAGGTGACTGAGGAAGCAACCGTCAATTTTTAAACACTTCTCTTACCATTAAAGTTTCTTAAAAACATCTTCTAAAACTAGCGTGAATAGTTTTGGGGAGATAATGTCCCCCTGTCGTACGCCTCTCTTGATGTTTATTTTGTCCGTTTTAAGATCTTGATTTATTTTTACGTGCATTGTTGCCTTTTCGTAGATGTCTTTTGTTATTATTCATTGATTCTAATATATGAGCCGTATTTATAGAATCGAATGGCTTGTAGAAATCTATGAAGACTAGATGTATGGGCACATTATACTCGGTCGTCTTCTCTATGATAGTGCGTAGAGTCTGTAGATGGTCACTGGTGCTATATCCTTTGCGGAAGCCCGCCTGCTCCACTGGTTGGTAGTAATCAAATTTGTTTGTCAGGCGGTTGGTAATAATTCTCATCAACAGTTTATATAGTTGTGATAGTAAACTAATTGGGCGGTAGTTCTCTATGTTAGTAATCTGTTAGGTATTCTTCCTTCTCGTAGGCACCTGTTTAGTAAAATATGTATTGCACGTTCGAGATTTGTTCCTCCAAGTTGTATCATCTCTGCTGTTACGCGATCTTCTCCGGGGCATCTATTGTTTTTCATTTGTTTCAGAGCTAGTCTAATTTTATCAATGGATATCTCTGGAATATCTTCAGAGCCTGCATTGAGTATATTTCTTTGTGTTTGTGCTGCATATAATTCGGTGTAGAAGTGTTCAGTTGTTCTGATGATGTCTTCCGTTTTTGTCACTTCTATTCTCTCTTTGTTCCTTATTTTTGTCATCTTCTGCCGTCCGTTGGATATTTTTGATCTTAGTGATCTCATGTTGGCGTTGTCTTCAATAGTCATCAAAATTGTTCTAGTTCTATGTTCTCTTATGCCTTTTCTTTACTTCTTTGTTTATTGATTTATATTCGTCTGTTCCTTTTTCCAATTTTCTCCTTTTTTCTATGAGTTTTATAGTGGTATTTTTGAGTTTTTGATCTGTTTGACCCTTTTTTGTTGAGCACAATTTCTTTGTCGTTATTTGGATAGTAGTTGTAATTCTGTCATTTATTTGGTTAATGTCCATGTCTGATAGTATAGTTGTATCAAGTCTCGTTGAGAGTTCTTGTTTATATTCATCTTGCTTTTTCGTTATTTCTGTGTTAGTGGGAAAACGTTGTTGTCTAACTAATTTATGTCTTTCTTGTTTAATTTTGATGCTTATCAGTGCTCGGACCATCCTGTGGTCGCTCCCAGTATCGAATCTGTTCAGAACTGATACGTCTCTACATATTTTTCGATCTCGGCAGAGGATGAAATCTATCTCATTTTTTATCTTGTTGTCGGGGCTTCGCCATGTCCATTTTCTCTGTGGTGGTTTCTTAAAGAATGTGTTGAGGCAGTATAGCCGTTCGTTTTGAAGAAAGTTGGAAAGTGTATCCCCTCTGTTATTTCTAATACCTAGACCATAATTACCTATAAATTCCATATCATTTTGTGTTTTCTTTCCTATTTTTACATTGAAATCTCCGGTAATGACCAAGTAGTGAGATTTTTCCTGTTGTTTCGCCGTTGATATATCTTCATAAAATTGCATAATTTCCTCGTCTTTCGCTGTACTTGTTGGATCATATACATTTATGATTTGAAGTGTATAACGTACGTTTAGTCTAATTATTATGTATATGACGCGGTCCGATATGGCCTGGTATTTGATTACTCTAAATTTAATCTTTTTGTTCACTATGAAACCTACACTCCCTATGTAGTCGTTCGTATCAGAATTTTTGTTATAGAGTGTATGGCCACTTTTCAGTTCAGTGTTTTTTCTCTCGGTAGTCGTGTTTCTGCCAGTCCGACACATCCCATTTTATAGATTTTAGTTCGTTTTGTAATTCCTCTATTTTTTCTTCTGATCTCATTGTTTGTATGTTATATGTGGCAATATATAAATTGTTTGTAAACTGATATTTCAGTGTGAGACTTTGAGTTTTTAACTCTACTCACCTGGGGTCTATTTCCGTGGTTTTTGAAATTCGACATTGGTTTGGTTTGGGTGGTTTTGGCAATTAAAACGCCTCGCTTGCCCTGCGTGTTGGCGAGTTTTCCTTCACCGGCCGATCGTCTGGATGCAGACGCCGTTTGCAGCCGCCCAATATGGGTCAATATGGCTGCAGCTACTTTTGGTTCGCCCCGTGTATTTTATTTCCCCGGTACCCACCATATCTGGTGAGCATTCCCATCCGCCACCTGGGGAGGCGCATGGGGGACTAGCAACCCCACACGGAAGGTTAAATTATGTTCTTTAAAATCTAGGTTTACAGTATATTTTGTTCTTTTATTTTGTTGGTCTGTACGGTTGTAGTTGCGTTAGTGGTTGGCCAGGTTTAATAGTCATAATGATTCGAGCATATTGGAGGAAATATGTAACAGTTGAAGACGATTGAATATGATTTTTTAAATTTTTATTTAGATAATAAAATTTCTAAATTTTGTTTAATCGAAGATATGTTTATATAAACTTAATATTTTTCAACATAACATTCTTGCAGATCAATACACCATTGTTTAGAATTTTGACCTGGAATCTCTTTTATATTAGTCGCCACTGCAGCTTACAAACACTCCAAAAATTGTGTTCTTTTAGCTGGATTTGAGTTCACGAGAAATCAACACGTTTTTGTGGGTCATAGGCTTTCGGAATTTGCAATTCTGCCGTGACAATTTTATGCATAATAGATTTTCGAAGTCCCACTTCATCTGCTATCGATTTAATACTCGAAGGTCGGTCAGAATCCAAAACGGCTTTCACTTTAGCTACGTTGTCAGAAGGGGGCGCTCTGCGTGACATTCTCTTTCCCTTTTCTGAACGCTTTGTGGCATCTAAACACTTGTGTTTTTGATAAATCATCCTTCCCGTTAGTATTATGTGTCATAGCAAGCGTCTCGAATACGGATTTTAAAGGAGTTTAATGCATAATATAGGGCGGCGCAAAATTTTTATTTTTGTTTTTTGAATGATTAGATTTGGTTCTAAATAAACTGTTGAAATAATTCATCTATTTGATAAATTTTTGGCATTATTTATATTAAATAGATGCGAAGGCTTTCACGCCCTTGTTGGTTTGGGATTAGCTATCAGTTCGAAAACTCTTGACGTTTCGTCCACAACTGCGGTGAATACTTCAGTAGAAAATCTTCTAAAAAGGATGCACCACTGGTACACAAGCCTTGTTCATGTGAGCAAGTCTACGTTTGAACTATGAGCCGAACGATTACCTCTAGGATAAAGGAACACAAACGCCATCTACGCCTCAATTAACCCGAAAAATCGGTAGTTGCTGAATATGCTTTGGAACTTATATGCTTATATGCTTGTAGGAACTATTAATCGAGATTATATAGAGAGACGATGGAGAATTATAAATATAAAAATTATTCTAACAGAGACTAAATCTTGGTTTATCTCTCTTAAGGGGCAAAAAACAAACCACTATATAGTGAAAAGCAAATGACGTCAGAAAATGTCGAAACGTTACCTGCAACGACTCGATTGACGTCAGCACCGAGCTCGATTACGTTGTTTACCATCTCGGTGACGTCAATAAGGGCTCCCCCATATCGTCTCTACCACACTCGTACGAGTATAAAAGCGAAAGCACGGGACTGTCACTTAATTTGTGGACGAAACGTCAAGAGTTTCCGAACTCCTACCACACAATGCACCATTATTTATATTATCTTGGAACAACGATACTTAGTATGGTTAGTCGAAGACTTGTGTTGCTGCAGATGGACAATTGCAGACCCCATGCAGCCCCAAAAATGGCAAGAATTAGGGAAACTCGATGGAATCGAACAGTTACTGCACGTCTATACTGCTGATTTGGCACCATAGGATTACCATCTGTTCTAATTTATGGCTCACTTTTTGGACAGATATAATTTTGCCAACTTATAGCAAATGTAACACCCTCTTTATATTACTTCTTTTATTTCAACCCACAAGAGTGGTACCAACGAGACATAGGAGACTTGGATTATAGTTATATGGATACTATATAAAGGTTATATACATTTATATATATATATATATATATATATATATATATATATATATATATATATATATATAATACATTTATATATATATACATTTTGATTTTTAATTGTGCGTTTTCTTCACAAAAAAATTGATATTAAAAAACGGAAAAACTTTTGCATCACTCCGATGTTATTACAGATTGATGATCGATACTACGATGCTCTCTTACTGGTGATACGATGCTCAAACAGCTGTTCGCTTCGCAAGCGAACCGCATTCTGTAAAGATGCAAAGGCAACTAAGTTTGGTCAGACTGTTTACCAAACACCCCTCTCTAAAGTTTTTACAATTCTCTACCAAGATGATAAATTGTGAATATCTCTGCGGAAAAAGCTATGGGGTTTCAAATTGAAAAAATCCTGAGATATCCTATTTATCTCATTACCAGAATCTATAGGGTGAAATATGATCTCGGCTATATACTCTTTACGACTCCGCTGATGTGCGACCATTCCTTTAGCGAAGTTTTCTATAATGCTCTCTCATAAATGCGGTTCTATTTCAGCAATTACACGCCTGAAGTTCTCTTTTAACCCTGTAATCCTATAATTCGTTGACATAAACCCTTTCGTTCAAATAGCTCCAGAGGAAAAATCTAATGGGATTAGAGCGCAAGGTCGCGGTGGCCAATCGATGTCACCTCTCTGCGAGACGTGAGGAGGAAATTTGGTTTGAAGAAAAGTGAGTGTTTCACGTGTTGTGAAACCAAGTTTAATCATTGGTTTTATTGAAAAAAATTGTTTAGCAACTCTCGTTAGCAAACACCATTAACAATTTCTTTCTCAAAAAGTACGGGCCAATTATTCCTCCCATCCCCAATGCACAAAAAATAATACATTTCCGTGATTTTTAGTATTCCAGATGCAACAATTTTGATGATTCATTCACAAAGCCATTTACAGAAAACTGCATCGCTTAATATGAATTTTTTGCAAAAATCAGCTGGAAATGCTATGTTCTTTAAAGCTCAGTTCAAAAATATACAACCTTTCTGGTGGTCTTCGTCTATTCAAATTCTAAAGTTTAATTTGGATTATTTTGTATAATTTTTCTGGCCTCGAAAGTTGCAATATTGGGAAAAATAGAGAACATTGTATAATTTCCCAGTAGAAATGTTCTAATTTTTATTGAGCTATCTGTGGAGAAACGATACACCATATTTGTTGGCTAAAGATGACCGTTTGTATCTTAGTCTCAGTTTAAGGCAGTCTGGTTATTGGTATTGGACACCCTAATTTTTTGTTTGATTAGTATTTAAAGTTTGAAAATGAATTACTGTCTTCATGTTCCACCATAGATACACATTAAGTCTTCACAATGCTGCCAGTCTATACAAATTTTTTCTCTCCCAATGAGTAAGATGAGACGAGCATATTAATTGAGCTACATCATTTGATTGGTATAGAACCCACATACATAATTTAGACCCTATTCGTAGAATAGAGCTACTTGCTCAATTTCTATAATGTCGTACTAGAATTTGCTCTACAGTTGTACACAGTGCGTCTTCATCAAATTCATTTGGTCGTCCACTTAGCGATTTGTCATGAAGATTTAACTTTCCAGATCTCAAGCATCATTAACAATGGCATTCATTTATTTTTCATATCCTCTCATATTTCCAAATTTGTAGCTATAAATGACATATATATTTTTTGCTCGCTTTTATGTCAACGTTTTTAATTTTGCAAACAGCATTAACTATAATCATAAAAAATCATGCGTTAACTGCGCTCTTTGGTGCTTATTTCATGCTGCTGAATTTTTGTAAAAAAGGTACGTGGGCAAATCGTCGTCAAATCTTTGTCCAAGTACTTCTTTTAGTGGTGCAAAGAAACTATAATTGCAGATGATAAGTTCGTACTGTAGAAAGAGTGTTCCAGTGTAGTGTAGAACAAATCTTTAACTTTTTATCGAGTTTGGGCAGCTGTATTGGGTCGGGCGTTGTCGTGAAGCGGACGACGTCTCCGATTGCTCTTAGCAAGTTCAGCAATCATTGGTGAGAAGGCGACCAACCAATTTTGAACTTTGATTTTGCTGCTGTTGGCTCTACCTTCTGTTTGTATTTTGAGGACCCTTTCTTGCTTGGCTTCCGCTTTTGCAGTAAGAAAGTGAAGCAGCTAACTGAAGAACTTTCTGTGCTCTCCCCCATTTTATAAAATGGCCCCTACTGCCATGAAATAAGAATTTCTTATGGTAATGCTGATTCAACAATGAGATACAAGTATTCTGATGACATTGACTGTCACTAAATAAAAGAAAAACTAAAAAGTTTTATTTTATTTATTTTTGTTTTAATCAGTTTATTTTTATCCTAACATTCTGGAACTACTGGAATTCCTCTTTTAGGAGCATACCTCGGTTCTTCTGAAAAATGAATAAATAAACTTGTTTACTGTTGACATGCGTATATGAACAGAGATAGCGATGTTGTAGAAAAGCATTGACACTTTAATAGGAACATTTCAACTTGGAGCATATACCTAGGTATATACCTTATTGAAGCACACTTATAGTTTCGAAATTTACTTTATCTATGTGTTAACAGCAAATCAACAGACTCTTTTATTTCTATTACCAGATAATTGTTTAATAAGTAATAAATACACAACTATATTCGGCTTTCATCGGCATTGTAAGCATTTGGTGATACCGGTTTTATTACAGCTATGCTGACTGTCGTATCCAATACCATACTAACAATTAATGATTCCATCACCTTCACTCTTAGTGTCTTTAGCACTACTCCTTGTTGGACTAATATAAAGTTTTGGCTAATTTTAGGAACATAGACTGAACTTTCTGCTAATTTTCTCTGGATTGTTACAAGTTTACTTATCTGAAGGAATAGATTTTTGCAGACACGTGATGACATAGTGTTTCTTGTACCACTTGACATAAAAACGGCTGCTTCACAATTACTTAAAAGATGATGTCCTTTGAGGTAAATGAGCACCTTTTAAGCCCTTTAATTATTTCTGTTTCTTCTTTTTTGTCATATTCCGGATCTTGATACACACAGGACTGGTATAGGTTACATTATCACAGAATACGTACTCATTTACGTTATAAGTTACCAACGTTATAGCAGTAGAAATATTGGATTTATAATTCTTTTTAAAAGCTCTTTTTGCTTTCGTTGCTGCTGACTCAAATTTGGTCAGGACTTCCACTTCTACACTAAGAAGTTGAAATAGGTAATCGATATCAGTTCCCAATCGAGCTGTCTAACAGATCTTATAATTTGATATTTTGAGACCATGCATTAATTAATATTAATTTATGGCTTTTGGGGAGATTGGACAATCAACAGTGAACATACAATAGATTACCAACTTCAACTATCACCTTCTTACCCCGATTATCATAGTCTTCAGTTAAATATATTTCTCCTCTTACGTCTATATCTTTAATTTCGGCTTAAGATTGAATGTTGTACTCATCTATAGGATTTCTTTGACATTATGATAGATTACTTGTAATTTTGTTCAATTAGGTCTGCTTTATTAAAATTTCTTCTTTTTTATTCATGTTTGCAAGGAAGAATTTTTCACTGCTGCTTTTGCTGATTATTATTGATAACTCTAACAAAACCCTAAATTTTCCAAAAAATCTCGGTGCCAAATATTAATTTTAATTACAATAAATGTGGAACGGTATCACTCAACTATTTTAGAACGCTCACGGTGGGGCCTTCAAAGAAGCAACATTTTTGATATGATTATTGCTGATAGCTGACGTTCCTAAATTTACGAAAACTTCCTTTTGCAATTTAATGATGTTCTAAGTATTATCTCGCGAAACCTTCAGAGAATGTGGTGACCAAACACAACGCTTACCCGAAACTGGCTGCACTGAATAATTAAACCTAGTTGGAAGTTGAAAAATTGTGATAAGTCCCCGGATTCTTCTTTTTTACTTTCAGATTGTCAGCTTATTTTAATGCCAATACGCCAGAGTTGCAACTAACTACCTTCATATTGAACCTAATTTGAACCTTTCATCGGACCATTCTTCCGTTATCCTCACCCTTAGTACCCACATTATTATAAAATCAAATCCACCCAAATTAGTCTCTCCAAAAACTGATTGGACTAGCTTCTAACAATACATCGAAAATAATTTAATCCTGAACATTAAACTAAAAGAACCTAGAGACATTGATATTGCTGTACAAAACTTTACTAATGCAATAGAAGAAGCGGCCTGGATAAGTACACCAACACCAATTATAAATAAACAAGAAGTTACTAACATGCCGCTAGAGATTCGACAGCAGATTGCACAGAAAAGACGTGCAAGACGCTCATGGCAAAGAACTCGCAATCCTGTGGATAAAAATACATATAACAGGTATACAAGATTACTTAAGACTACACTACAAAATTTAAGATATTCTACATTTGAAACATATATTACGTCTCTGTCGAGAGAAGACCACTCAGTGTGGAAAGCTACAAAGAAACTCAAAAGACCTACTAATCACATACCACCATTAAGGAAGCAAGATGGAACCTGGGCAAGAACAGATCAAGAGAGAGCAAATGCTTTTGCAGAGCACTTAGCCCAAACTTTTAGTCCTGCAGAATTTAATCCTAACATAAATATTGAGAATATCAATAATTCCTTAGCTGCACCATGTCCAATGACCCTCCCAATCAATTCGTTGACACCATCTGAAATAAAACATGAAATTAACAATTGTAAAACACACAAAGCTCCTGGATTTGATCTTATAACTGGCCAGATTCTTAAGAAACTACCGAAGAAGACAATAACAATATTAACTACTATTTACAATAGTATGATAAGACTCACCTATTTTCCCATTTCTTGGAAATTTGCCCAGATCATATTAGTACCTAAACCTGGTAAACCACCTAATTCAACTTCTTCATACCGTCCTATAAGCCTGCTTCCTCTGCTATCTAAAATATTTGAAAGATTACTACTAAAGAGACTGATATTAACCTGAACGAGATACTACCTAAACATCAATTCGGATTCAGAGAACGACACTCCACAATTCACCAGTGTCACAAAATCGTTAATGAGATCATAAGAAGTCTGGAAGAAAAAAAGGTTTGCATCGCAGCATTTTTAGATATTGTTCAAGATTTTGACCATGTTTGGCATAAAGGTCTTTTATGTAAGCTAAAACAAATCCTTCCTACCTACTATTTTCTCATCTTAAAGTCCTATTTCTGCGATCGCTTTTTCCAAACTAAATTTAATAATGATGTTTCCACAATCCACCCAATCGAGTCAGGAGTACCACAGGGTAGTGTCCTAGGACCATTCTTATACCTTGTACTTACGGCGGACATACCAACTACTGATAGCACAACCATTGCCACTTTTGCAGACAATACTGCGATCCTGTCAGTTGACAATGATCCTCAACTAGCTGCTGATTGTGTGCAAATTCATCTAGAAGAATGGCTCAGTTCCTGGTGTATTAAAGTAAATGCCGCACAGATAAATTTCAAAACTAGACAAATCGACTGCCCAAATGTCTTCATTAACAATACCCAGCTACCAGTCCAAAACGAGGTCAAATACCTAGGACTAATACTAGACTCTAAACTCACATGGCGGCCACACTTAATATCCAGAAAGAATCACATAAACAAGATTCGACAAAGGTATTGGTTACTTGGTCGTAATTCTCAATTGAAAATAGAAAATAAAATACTTCTATATAAATGTATTATAAAACCCATCTGGACATATGGGATTTAGATGTGGGGTTGCACGAAGGCCTCAAATTCAAAAATTATACAATGACTGCAGTCCAAAATCCTACGCATGATTCTAAATGCGCCTTTTATATAAGTAATAAAACCATTCACGATGACTTAGCCATTCCTACAATTGATGAAGAAATTCAAAGATTCAGCACCACTTATTTTCGCAATCTCCCAGGGTATCACAATGAGGAGGTTATGAATGAACTAGCCGTACCTTGTAGACTGAATAGGAAACATGCCACTGATCTACAAATTTAAATTACTTGAGTATCACTTATATTACCTTTGTCATACATAAATATAAATATACGGAGAGAGGTCGCTGTATCAGTTCTCCCCTCATGTTGTACCTACTAATTATCCTATTTACTAAATGTTTTCATAGAATAGATTGTAAATTTCTAAACATTTTTTTATGTGGAACCATCTATTCTTTATTTTATCTTCATAATATTTCTCTATCTGACCTTCTACCTCCAGTATCTTCTTTAGTATATAACATTCAATAGAGGCTCTTCGGACAGTTTGTACTAGGGTTGCTAGATTTATATTGTTCGATGTCTATAAATCAAGTAAGAAAACATTTAGCGTGTACTGAAATTGAATACTAATTATACCAACGAATCAACACTAGGAAGTAGGCGCACAGTCATACAACTGAAGACAGAGAAAGTAAGCTAGCAAAACAAAAAAATGGTCATAATAATAATAAGAAGAATTATTATTATTATAAGAAAAATTTAAACAAACTATTTTTTCATAAAAAAATAAAGCAAAACAGTCTATTGGTTTCTGTTTTTTTTTACTTTATATATAGTAGAAAAATATTTAAAGAGAAAACAATGGTGACCACAGTAAGTGGGAGTAAATAGGATAACTTCTAGAACTGGAAATTTTATTTTGCCCAAAGTTTAACAGTAATATGCGGCGTTTATAATACGATGTTCTTGATGAAAATTGTCGTGCAAAACTCCCTTGAAATCAGAAGAAAAGAATCTTTCCAGTTGAAAGACCAGTTTTGTCTTTAATAGATTTCTTCTTCTTTTGTCACTGCATACTGGCTTGTGTAAATTTTGGGGTGTAAGCCTGATGGAATGTTAATAATTATTTTTGTATTTCGAAACTGGTGCTTCTGGATTTTGACGAAAAGACGAAGAGATCATCTTGTAGATACTTTTTGGCACTCAAAAGCAATTTCAGCAACTACTAATCCGCAAGAAGGCGGCTAATAATGCGAATGTTTTTTATGGTTACGTTGGTCTTCGAGAGATGTTGATGGCTATCATTTTGAATTGTTTATAGTCTACCCAAAACTAGGTCTTTTTGATTTGAATGTTTGCGAATATTCCTCTTAGTAACGTTGGTTGTAAGCTAACATTCAACTGTCTCTTATATCCTCAAAAATTGTTTGTACCACGCGTACATATAAGTATTTTTATGTAAGTATTCTTCAAATTTTGAACAGTTTTAGACCGTGATTTGCGCAACGGTTGAAGATATTTCTAGCTCTCACATTGTGATACTGTATAAAGAAGCGCTAGTGCTAAGTACTTTACCGAGAGAGTCCTCTTTAGGCATCCCTATTCTTAGCACTTGGATCCAAGGTTCTCTTCGTTTACCACAAGGTTTGCAGTAGAGATTTGACTACTAAATTTACAACAAAAGTCAAATTAGAATTTAATAGGTCAAGACAATTTTACGTTCCCCAATTTTAGAGTTTTTTTTTATTATATGTAAGGATGGTAAACGCTACCATCTAATTGTTGATAGATCAACGTGAATCAAGATTTATTGAAAGCACAGATTCATCTTCTCAACCCATAAAAAGGTGCAAAGTACCAGACGTCCAAAATAAGAAAAATAATGGACAGAAAGATGAGGAGCATGTAGTCATCATCAAAGGTTATTTATAATTTCCTAACTTTACCAACAATTAAACCTCTCCTTACTAACCTTAAAAACTATATAAATAGCAATCGATACGTCATCATCTAGGAAATAAAATAATTTTATGTTTTTAACACTTTTGAATTTCAGTCACTATAAGAATGACTACTGTAGTCATTAATCGTAGGATATTTTCAGTTAACACGCCAACTAGTTTAGAAAAAAAATATTTGCCTGAATCACCAGCAAATTTTGTGAGGGGTGTTAGATTGTGTCGAAGAATCATTGATAACTAGAGTCGGATACCCTTACTTGCAACAACTAAACAAACTTGCATCGATTCTTTTTGCACGCCCCTGTAAGCTCAAGTGGCAGAATCTTATTCCACCCCTAACTGTCGGCACGCCGCTCACATGACGAATTTGCTCCATCTCGAATTTCAAATTGCCGCCATAAAGCACCGTATCAGATGCACGCAACATTGCTCCCGCATACGTGCTTTCGCAGCCCCTAAACCGCCACGGCCTTAAAGTTCCTACATAAATCGCGAACTGGTGTTCTTCGCGACGCTGTTCTTTAGTTATTGTGAAGTTCAGCCCACTTCCATCGCTTGCGCTGGAACGCTTTGTTGGGGTTTGCAGAAGAGGGTGTAATTGGCTGGCAAATTGGTCTTTACGGATTGAATCAATTTTTTATTCTGTCTGCCTAAAAGCTTCTTAATGTTTACAGTTTAACTTTTATAATCTTTATTTATAAACAATATTATTTGAGAATACCCACTATACTAAATAAGAAAGTGTGAAAAATATATGAAACACATTTTCAATGGAAGTTTTGCATTTTGCATTTTTTTAGTTTTTGTAATTTTTTTGATAACGTAACAAACTCGATTTTGTAGCTCCATTATTTTTTTAATACTAAGATAATTTATTACACTATTTATTTTCAACTAATGCATTAGAACTATTATTAGTTTATTGGTGTATTGGATTCGCCAAAAACATTGCTATCCATCTTTTTCCAGAGGATCCTTTGTTCAATGCTTGAAAACATTGTTGTAGGCTATTTGATGTCATCCGTGCTGCTTCCAAATGTTCTTTGTGAAGCCAGCCTCCTTTGACCTTTTTTTAAAGACTGTTTTACCTGAACTTGCTTTTGGCACCTGTAAAATTGGTTATACATAGATTGGTATGGCTTTGCTCCCTCTCCAAGTTGCTCTTGTGGTAGAGGTTTTTCCTGAAGCTGGTTAACATAGTCAAGGTCGCATACGGTGATCTATATCTTTCCAAGAGTGTTTTTAATTTAACCGATCCAATCCACACTCAAATTAGATACTTTCAATTTTTTAAAGCTCAGTCGTTTTTCTAGAACTTTGGATTCTCTAACCACTAATCTTAAGTTTTTGTTTGTTTAGGAGCTTACTGTTTGAATATAAGGTGTAAGAAAATTTATGTACACTACACTCAATAACATCGTATCTAAATTACACCAAAAGAAACAACAAAAATACCTTACAATTGACAATTGATGTAAGGATAGAAAATGAAGAGGAATGTTCAAACAACGACATCTGACTTTATTTAAGCAAATTTTAAGAAGTATATGAAGTGAGAGTACTTAGTCACAAATATTTAATAATGGACTTATTTTCAGTATAAAAAACAATGTACATAGTAAATTTTGAAAAATAATACAGTGGTAAGGGATTATTTAAAAAACTTCTATTTATTTTGAAGTAAAAATTTCTTGGCAACCATTTTTTTTGCAATTGCAAAAAATGTGGATTATTATTACTCATTCAAAATAAGGAATTGTTTATCATCATTGTTGAAGAAATGGTGATAATTTGCTCCGAAAACAGATCCAAACATCGGGTCTTTTTGAGGCAATTATTTCACCATAATCGAGAATGAGAATAAAGAAGAGTACAGGTGAAGGGTCCGCGACAACCAGATTAGAATAGATATTAACTGACTTAAATTATAACCTATAATTTTGATAAGCGATAAGAGTTAAATTATAGTAACCTATAGAGTTCGGATGAGAATATGAATCATATGAACGAGAATTTAGACACGTTAGAACTAGAAATTAAAAAAAATAAAAGGGTTAAAATGATACATTAAAAAACTAGCGTCAAAACAAGAAACGAGAATAGACCACTTAGAAAGAAGAGTGTCATAATAAAAGGAGTAGTAGACAAGGAAAAGGAAAATGAAAACTAGACAAAGAAAAAAATATTTAAAACAATGCAGAAAATAGGCACGAACATAGATATAACCGAAGATATTGACCAAATAATTAGAATGGGGAGATACACAAATATCAAGAAAAGATATACATTCGTCAAGATAAAGAAAGAGAGTACAATATTAGCAACGCTACTAAACGCCAGAAAACTCAAAGGAGAAGACATATGAATAGACGAAGACTTCAGCGAGGAAGTACAAGAAGACAGAAAAGTACTGATGCCGCATCTGAAAAAAACACGTAACAAGAGATTTAAAAAGGAAGGAAGAAGTGGAAAAGAACTTGAGTAGTGAAAGCAACGCATAAAAAAACAGTAGCGGACAGGTCTCCTGAGGAAGACAGTTTTGAAGAACAGATAAGGATAATAACACACGCGAAAAACTAATAAGAAAAGATATGTTGATGGACGAGGATTACGAAACTGGCAATAAACATGAACAAAAAAAGACAGAATAAGAAAATATGGAAAATGGAAACATGGAATACGAGAAGCCTAAGAGGCAAGGAACAGGAGGTGAACTATGAATTCAAACGGGTTGAACTAGATATACTACTGCTACCAGAGACTAAGAGGAGAGGACGGAAATATAATATTTTACAGCGGAGTACCAGCAAACGAAAGGACAGCAACCGGAATATGATGCGTGCTCAAGAAAGAGCTAGTAAATAAAGTCGCAAATTGGAGGGGGTGGTCAGAAATAATAACACTTGATAAAGAAAAGAAAACAACCGTAATAGGGGTATACGGACCCAATGACGACGACACAAAAGCAGCATAAGATACGTTCAGGGAATATTTAGGAAGAGATATATATATATAGCAGCAAAGGGAAACTATACTTAGCAGACGATTTGGGTCGGATAATCTAATAGGCAAACACGGACGAGCAACAGAAATAACAACCGGGAAAGCTTAATAGACTTTTGCACAATATACAACTTAATACTGACAAATACGTTTTACGAACACAAAAAAATCCACAAATAAATCAGACAAACACCAACAACAGGTGAACTATCTATAATAGACTACGTGCTAGTAGAGAAACAAAACAAGAAGCACATCAAAGACCTTAAGAGTTAAAAGAAAGGCAGAAGTATACAGCGACCATTTCATGGTAAAAGACGGAAGGTTGATAACAAAAGACCAAGATCAACGAATTTAAAATCAAGAAATAAGAAAACATACAAACTAAGAGAAAAAGAAGTGGCAATAAAGAATGTACAAATAGTGGGCAGACTAATACTGACAGAAACGGTAAACATAAAAAAGTTGACAGCTGAATAATCACGGCAGAAGCTTAAAGGAATAATTACACAGGCAGCGACAAAAGCATGTGGAGTCAGTATACAAAGAAATGTACAACACAAAAGAACGAGATAGTGGAGCGAATAATTAAAAACATAGATGCAATTAGAGAAAAAAAGATGGAGGAATTACTTGGCGAACAGGACAAAATAATTATAATAAATATAAAGAACTAAGAACAAAAGTGAAGAACATGGTATTGGAGGCAAAGGAGAAAGCATGGCAAGAATTTGGAAGGAAGATGGAGCAAGATACCAGACAAAATCAAAAACTTTTCTACAAAGTACTAAAAACTACAACGAAAGGGAAAACAACAAGGCTGACAAGAGTAAAGGCGAAACAAGGCGACTTAACAAATAACATCGAAACTATGGACGGATAGAAGGAGTACTTTGAAGAACTGCTGGAAGAGGACAACATACATACGGAAGGCGAAGAATAAAACAAAAGAGAGCAGCATCAATAAGGTGAAGAAAATATTACAAGAGAGGCGATGGTAGAGTCCATAAAAAAGATTAAGGACAGGAAAGCGCCGAGCTTTGACAAGGAAGGAAATGGTTGTTGGAAATCTTCAAAAAAGCATGGAAGGAGAAGAAAATACTTCAGGACTGGGGAATAGGACAAATAGTACCCATCCGTAAAAAAGGAGACAACAAACAATTTGACAACTACAGAGGTATAACGTTATTAAGCATAGCACTCAAAATATATGAACGGATAATAGAATCGAAACTGAGAAGCATAACAGAATGGACAATGAAAGAGGCACAGAGTGGCTTCCCTAAAGAAAGAGGAGCACAGGACCACACATTCACCATCAAAGAAATACTTACTAAAAAACTACAATACAATAAAAAGACGTTTCTAGCATTTCTGGATTTGAAAAAGGCTTTTCACAAAGTGACAAGAAGAAATGTATGGGATATATTAGAGAACAGAGGTGCAAACCCAAAACTGAGAATAGTAACAAAATGCCTCTAGAATAACACTAGAAGCAACATCATAAGTAACAACAGTTCTAAGGAATTTAAAACGAGGGTTTGCGAATTCTAAACAGAAAGTTAATATTGTAACGAGGTGTTATCGAGAAGTTTTGTATCCGAACAAAAGTATTTGAGAAAGTAAAGACAATTCCAGAGTTGGTCACTCGTCAACATGACTTACATCTACAAATGGAACGCGTGAATCAATTACTGTAAGAACACCGTTGTATTATTGTGCCATATGTACGTCCTTAAATGGCCCTTAATTTGCCAAAAACTTTTGCTAACTATCTTTCTGTGGAAGATTTCTGTACAATATTTGAAAACGTTGTTCTAGCCCATTCAGGATTGTCAATGCTGCTCCCAAATATTCCTTACTTCCTGAGGTCAGCCTCTTTAAGACGGTTTTGTCCGAAATTGCTTTTGGTATCTGTAAAATGAGCATAAATTGGTATGACTCCCCTCCTTTTCTCTCCAAGTTCTTCCCTGAAGCTGCTCAACCGTGGTCAAAGTCACATATGGTTATCTGTCCTTGTCTCTTAGAAGAGTGTCTGTAGCAAGTTCTACACCACCTTCCATCTTAACCAATTCAAACCACTCCCAAGTGTTCTTCAAGTGCTTTTGATTTTCTAACCACTAATTTTAGTTTTTGCTTGTCTGGGAGCTTACTATTTGAGCATAATATGTAAGACGGTTCATGTGCACTGCACTTGGGTTATTATTGGACGATTTTTGAATATAATGTCTTTGGTTATAGAGCCATACTAAGGGTTTGGACTTGAATTTCTTTTTTTCTATTAGTCATCATTGACAACATGGGCTTTCGATTATGTTTTGAGTTGAAGATTACGCAGTTACATAACATAGGCTTGGGTTTCTCCGTGATACCATGAACCGTTGTGAGTGCCCATATCTATATATAATTGAGTCATTGTTATAACGTTTTACAAGGCTTGAAATTCCTTCTATAACAAATTCTTTCGCCTAGAAATGAAGTTACCCCGTTACAACATTTAATTTCTAATCTAATTACAGAAGGGCAGCCACTTCTTGTCTCATCCATCTTTAAATGTGCTACACCATTGATGTCCAACACCTTCACTCATCATATTTGGTCCGTAAATATTACGTAGTTCGCAGCTGTCCAAAGCTTTTTTTACACACAATAATCGTATAACTGCACGCGTATCACATTTGGCGCAATTGTCTATGGCAGTATTTGTTTTTAATTGAGCTAGTGGACGAGTAATCTGCAACACCATCTTCTTCTTCCACTTTGCACTGCCTACTGAACTACTAGGTACAGCGCCACAGGACGAGCGTCGCTATCCTCACCTATTTCTTGCTAATTTGCAAACGGAAGTTTTTTTTTCCAAATTGCCTTCGTACAACGATACTGTTTTACTTAAGTATATTTTTTGCCAGAAAAGTCCCAAGATTGATTTTTTAATTATTTACTTACGACACTTAAACCACAGTAATGGGTGTTATTCAGTCACCTGATATGGCCTTGTAAGTGTTTCCATGTGACAGAGCTGTGCTTACCAATTTATTTTTTGGTTTGTTGATGCATTTAGTTGGACGTTACATGAGTAATGGACGGGATTCCAAGTAGAGAGTTAGCATTTGCATTATGAGGCATTATGAAGAAGCTTTTTATTTGAACGACGCGGCGCATGATAGCAAAAGAGTTGAAATTGAATTGCGATGTTTGGTATAAAATTTTACGCAACGGTTTAGGGAAACGGAAATACCGGCAAAATAGTCCCTCGCTCACTCACAGAGGAACAGAAAGAAACCAGACGAACAATTGTTACTGAACACTTGAAAAGGGCCAGAATTGATTCCATATTGGTGTTACAAATTATTGCGAAAATGAAAGTTGGTATTACCAATATGACCTTCAAACGAAACGCCGAAGTGCCGAATGGCGAGGTCATGGTTTACCAGCCCCCAAAAAAGTGAAGTGACAATCTTCGAGAACAAAAATAATGTTGGTCGTATTTTGTGATGTTTGAGATTTGCAGCACCGTGAATGTCTACATGAAGGATTATACTGATGTTCTGAAACGTTTGCGTCAATATATTTGGCATAGTCATCCCGATTTATTAAGCATCTGGCCAGTAGTTTTTATTGCACGACAATGGAAAACCACATACTAGTGTATCAGTCCAGAAATATGGCCAAACATCATAATCCTGCTCTCTTTGCGTGTAATTTTTTTTTTTTTTGTCTACTGTGATACATGCGCTGAGAAATATCTTGGTTGAAGCTTTCCCTACAGAAGTTGTGGTAGCTTTATATACAAGGCGCGTTCAAGTTCTAAGGTCTCCAAAATTTTTCTCAGCAGTGAGAGAAAGATTAATTTTAAAAGACGTGGAAATATTTCTGAAGTTGTAATATAGATGGCAACAACGTACAATGTACGCAGGTTGAATTACCGCCATTGCAGTAAGTGTTGTTTTGTACAACATGAAATAATCCTTTTTCTCCTCTGGCGTGGTGAAACGCTCATCAAAGTTCATCGCCAATTGAGTGAGACATACGGTGAAGGTGTTACGGACGTTAGAAGTTTAAATAAGGTTGAAAGTTATGTGACAACGAACCGAACACGAATTAACCGGATTGAAACCATGTTTGCGCGAATGGAGCAAGTTGTTGTGGAAGACCGCCGATTAGGTGTGCGTGGTATCGCTCTAAACTTGGCATATCCGTAGGATTTGTAAAGTACTTTTTGGTGATGACTTGAAAATGCGGAAAGTTTCTTCAAGGTGGGTCCCACGAATGCTGGCCGACGAACACAAGACTGCGCGGGTGTCAGTGTCTTAGGACACATGATGGACAGTGGCCGCTCATCTTTCAATCGAGCCGCTGTTACATCAGCGATTTTTCAGTGAGCAACATACACCCCTAAATAAGTGTTCTCAGCGGCTATGGAATCATGACGAGTGTCGTTGTGAAAAATGCGTACATCTAGACGGAGATTATGTTGAGACGTAACAGAAGTTTTAACTTTCTTGGATAAGTACTCTTTCAGAAAAGAATTTGAAGACCTTTGAATTGAATGCACCTCGTACAGTCGTGGGGACTATTCTGACGAAACCTAGGACCATTAGTTGGCAAGTTGAATAAATTGTTTTTTAGCCCAGTCCTTGAACTTTTCTGACAGAGGTTGTAGATAAAAAATAATTCAAGTGTAGAAAATTATACGAGGTACGGTTGTTATATCATATAACAAAAACGGGAATGATCGAGAACAGACTGCTTTTGACGTGGATGTGCTCTTCAACGGTTCGTTGCCTTTGATATCCTCTCACGTTTTCACAAAATTTATATGCCATACGAATGTGCGTGCTTATGTCACGCGTCCCCTAGACACATCAATCAGCATTCAAACGGATTGGTGACACTTTTATTTAATTCTGCTAACCTTATATCGTCGCGTCTCTTCTCAGATGACGAAGGCGAGTTTAGAATTTTTCCTCTGTCTCGTTAACAATGTAAACAGTGCCGTAAAACACAAACGCAATTTTGGAACGCGGACCGGATCGTAATTAAATCACGAGCCCCGCCAGCCTCGCCGGTGTTTACGCACCCCATTCCTCAGGAGGTCCCAATGGAAGTGCCGCGGAGGCGCAAAAAACGCCGATATTAATGGCGGCCATAATTTTCCCGCTCCGGCGGCCGAACATGACAAGTGGCACGGGGGGATGGGCGCTGAATTTAGGCGGATAGAGATGACAGCTAACCGAAAATCAATCGTGCCGTGATTTATAACGAGGGTGGCCCGCGTGGGCGCGCTCCAGCGCCGCGGCCTCGCGCCCGCCTCAGGCGCAATTTGGACGCCGTGCGGGCCGTCACGGACCCGTAATTATTTCCGTTTAAGCGGGGCTGCTCATAACAGGAGGACGCTCTAATTGTTTCCGTGACGAGCGGCGCGTAGGGGCGCGCTGGCGCCCGGATCGGCCCGGGCAGCGGCGGCTGGCTGCTTCATCCCCGGAATTATCGGGCAATTAATGCTAAACCGGCGTTACAAGAGCGCCGACTTTCGATTTTTGTTATCGAGGGGTGCTTTTGAGGTTGCTGCAAGTGATACGGATGAGCCTTGCGGCTTAGCGGTGTCATTTTGAATGACGCAACTTCTATAATCTATCCCCTCCCATCTCCCATAAAAAACATATTTTGAATTTAATTACATTACATTTAATAAACTGAATTGGTAATGTCCACGTATTGATGATGACATTTATTATAGTTTGACTAACTCTTACACCAGGGGATGGTGAAACAATTTCCGTCTCTAAAACGGCAGGGGCTACACTCATGGAGTTAATCGACTACAGTAGGTAATCGGTTAACGAATAGTTTGAGCTGCGAGCAAATCGGACAACAAATACTTTCGCCGAAGATTCTTATGTTCTGACATGTAAGGATAACGAACACCCACAGTAGATTTGTATAATTTTATTTTACTACTATCTATGGACTGAGGGCGCCGATATTGCCTTCTCTCCACAATCTGGAGTACATCAACCGCCTTCTATTACACCACAACAAATGCAAGCTCAGATGTACAATGCACAACTGCAACAAACACCAGGCACTCTCTTACCCCAACCACAAACAATTTTTTACTTCCAGCTTAATCAACAGCCGCAATACTACACAGAAAATAACACATTTTTATCCCAAACAAGCCCAAATAATAGCTGGACGACAATTAAGTATAAAAGAAACAGACCCTCACACGATGATGTAAAATTAAAAATGAAACAAAATAAAAAAACGAATACTGGCTAGGTGCACCCTCTACATCAAACTGGTTCTCAGCCCTAGAAGAAGAAGAAAATGAAGACATAACAACTATCGAAAACAGTCAAAAACCTCCCCCAATTTTTGTTAACGGTGTTAAAAATATAACCCCCCTTATCCAGCTTCTGAATTAAGTAGCTAAACAGCAGTACGAAGTTAAAGCCCTTGCTAATAACCAAGTCAAAGTTCAACTCAAATCCCCTGATCACTATAGACTAATCCTTAAAGCCCCATCTAAAAAAAAATACTGAATTTCACACTTACAAACAAAAAGAAGAAAGAAGTTACCGAGTAGTACTGAAAAACATGCACTTCTCTGTTAATATAGAGGAAATTAAAGCTGAAATAGAGAAACTAAATCATACGGTAGTAAACATTTGGAATATCAAACATTACAGAACAAAATTACCTCTGTCAATGTTCTTCATAGATCTTAAACCAGCCCCGAACAATAAAGATATCTTTAACATAGAATTTTTACCAACCAGGTCTGTCCTACAACCAAGCAATGAGACAAACTTACACCCCTGAAAATTTAACACAGAGGTCAAACCCAAATCAATTAAACCTAACACAACCAACAAACGATATGCAAGACATGAAGGCCATGATGACTAGATTAAGGAAGCAAATGAGCACCATTTTAAACTTGCGGACTTCATTACTCAATAAAAAAGACTAATGGCTAAACATCTTAAACTAGCGCTATGGAATGCCAATGCGTTGTCACAACACACTGATGAAATAAAAACATTTTTAACTAGTCACAACATACATATAATGATGATTTCAGAAACTCATTTTACCGATCGCAGTTATTTAAAAATACCCAATTACTCAATCTATGATACTAAGCATCCAAATGGAACTACTCCTGGATGTACTGCAATTATCATCAAAAATTCAATAAAATACCACGAAACAAGCAAATAATCTGAAGTTTTTCTACAAGCAACCAATGTATTAGTTGACGACTGGATTGGCCCTCTTACTATCTCATCAGTATACTGTCCTCCAAGGCACGCTATCAAGAAGGAACATTTTCAACAGTTTTATAATACACTAGGTTTCTTGCAGGACGTGCTTATAACGCAAAAAACACACAGTGGGGCTCCAGATTGACAACCCCAAAAGGAAGAGAGCTTATGAAGGCTATCGAAAGCAATAATTCAAATTGCTTATCCACTTATCACCCTACTTACTGGCCGACAGAAACAAACAAGATACCTGACCGCATATATTTTTGTGTAATAAAAGGCATACCCCTTAATAATATACAAGCAGAATCTTGCCTAGATTTATCTTCAGACCGTTCGCCTATCATAATAAAGAATAACCGATATAATAAAAAGAGCAAAACAACCGTCACTAAATAATAAGCGCACTAACTGGAATTCATACGATTGGTGGACTCCAACATAGACCTAAAGACCCTTAAAAGACAGTAAGGGCATCGAAGAAGCAGTAGAGCAGTTCAATCAGGTAGTACAACAAGCAGCCTGGAAATCAAACCACCGACAACCTACGACAAGGAAAAATTGCAAGACTATCCCATGATAATAAAACAAAAAATCGCAGAAAAAAGAAAAATCAGAAGACTCCTTAACAGAGCAACACGACAACTCAAATAACTGATAAATGATAATAAAAACCAAGAAATACCAGGCTACCTTGAACACTTAACACCAACTGAAGCTAGCGACTACTCGCTGTGGAAGGCTACAAGAAAGCTAAAACAACCAAAGGAAATACAACCACCAATCAGAACATCCCAAAACGGATGGGCCAGAAACAATAAAGAAAAGGCAATAACCTCTGCTGAACATCTAACTAAAGTTTTTCAACCTAATCCGCGAGAACTCGACCAGGACGATGGCAAAGAAATTCAACAGTATTTGGAATCACCTTACCAGCTTGAATATCCTGTTAAACCTTTCAAAATCAATAAAATAAAAACGATCATTAGAACCAATCTAAACCCTAAAAAAGCCTCCAGTTACGATCTGATCACCGGCAAAATACTAAAATAACTTCCACAACAGGAATCAAAAGCATCACGCAAATATTGAACGCAATTCTGCTCACTTTCCAGACCAATGGAAGGTTGTCTTAATGATACCTATCCCAAAACCTGTGAAGCCACTAAAATAGCCAACATCGTACAGGCCCATCAGCCTATTACCTGTTCTCTCAAAAGTTTTTGAAAAGCTATCATTAGAAAGATTAAAGCCATTCTTGAACGAAAACAAAGCCATCCCCGATCACCAGTTTGGATTCAGACAAAAACACGCGACAACTGAACGGACCCACAGAGTTATGAAGAAGATAAGACAGGATCTGGAAGACTATAGATACTGCTCGGCTTACACAGGCTATTGACAAGGTGTGGCATACTTGCCTTAATCAGCCGGTCTACGAGGACAACACCCATATAAAAAAAGAGGAGAGCACCTCTAAACCCTGTGGAGCACCTGGCGCACCCACAGTATAAATGCCTTTCCCCAGGAATGGGCGTTATTTCGACCCTCCTCGTGCGACTAAAATGAATGACGAAATGAAAGATAAAACGCACAAATCCAAAATAAGTATAATTGACATGATTGTAAGTGAGCAGGATGATAGACACCACCAGATAGTTAATTATAGCAGGTTAAATATGATCAGCACGCATAGGAGATGCAACTCCTTGAATATTCCAAAAAATCGTAAGGTTGGAGATATGTCACCCGGTGATAGAGAACCAGTGGTTACCGTGAATAAAATTGAGTCCACTTGATGCTAGAAACACTAGAGAGTATAATACAAACGGCCACTAAACTTATGGACAAAATGAGAGAAAATCCTAATACCCAGAAAGGCATAAAAGAACTGATTCTGAAGATGCATAGATGTTTGGAAACGATCAACAGAGACACGGTTGAGAAATTTCTGGAGGACAACCGATAGGAAAACATCCAAATGCCAACTTACGATAGGTAAAGCAATTGAGGACAGTAACCGAGTAGACCAGAATAAATCCCTAATTGCAGAGGGGCTGGGGGAAAGAGAAAAATCAGGAGGGAGTGGAAAAAGATTTATAAGAGGCAGAAACAGCTAGATGAGTTAGAGGTCAAGATTCTTGGCTATAAAATAGTGCGCTCTTTGGGGGACATAAGTAACTATAAGAGTTGGGCTAATATCGCGGACCATATATGGGACGATGAGACGTATATCAATACTGAAATTAATAAAAGCAACCTAATGAGTACTAGAGATGAGATAGTCAAAGCAGTCCTAGTAGGACCTGAAGAGATCGATATGGACAAAGGCCTACATAAGTTATTCAAAGAACGCTACCCAGAATTGGGGGAAGCTTAGGAAAGAAAATCGAGAACATGAGGAACTATGACATCGTGTATCTGAGGGGCATGGATGCAGATGTCAGGGAGGACAAAATAAGAGAGTCTCTGGTCAAAATTATAGGAACACCTATGGAAGGCAAATGGACCATGAGTCCGCTAAGACTGGCTGCTAGGGATACAGTATGTGTAAGCATGCGGATAGCCAGAGTAAACACTCCAAAACTTACTAGGCATGATAGAATAAAGATCGGTATGGTGGAGTGCACGGTCCAGAAGAGAGTGGACCTAAAAAGGTGTTTAAAATTCTGGAACTATGACCATGACTCCAGAGCATATAAAGGGGCAAGGGAAAATCTCTGCTTTAAATGACAGCTGGAAGACAGCCAAGCTAATACTAATACCTAAATATACTGCAACTGTGGAAGTAAAATATAGACCGCTAAGTTTACTAAACACGTTGTCAAAAATCTTAGAACACATTATAAGAAATAGATGAACCAAGGAACTAGAGAACGAGAGAGGGCTATCAGATTACCAATATGGTTTTTGCCGGGGCAAATCGACTGTAGACGCAATTAGAGACCTAACTAGCTATGTTCGAAGTGCGTGGGAAGGTAACTGGAGGCATAAAGAATTATGCCTCGGTATCACATTTGACGTAAAGAACGCATTTAACACTGCGGGTGGGGACTAATTATAGAAAGCCTGAATGAGAGAGAAATATCACCATCACTGATTGAAATGATTAAAAATTACTTACAAGACAGGCGAATTTTATTAAATTATATAAACACTCAAGTTACCTGTGGAGTGCCACAGGGATCCATCTTAGGACCTAGTTTATGGAATTGCTTCTATAACTCTGTGCTGGAATTACAAATACCAATTGGATGTAAGATGATAGCTTTCGCCGACGATCTGGGGCTACTATTGTTGATAGGAACGAAAAAGACTTAATGAGTAAAACTGAAATAGTCCTAAAAGAGGTAACGGAGTGGAGGCAAAAACACGACTTAGAACTTGCACCAGAAAGGGAAGTGGTCAATCAAAACATACAGTTTATGGGAACAACTGTACCCATTAAGAAACAAATAACATATCTAGGGGTTACTATAGATTGCCACTTATCCTGGAATATACACATACAAAATGTCTCTAATAAAGCCCAGGAGAGGACCAGGAGTTTGGTACGACTCATGCCCAGGATCAATGGCCCTAAAACAAGTACTAGAGAACTTTTTAATTCCGTGTCAACATCGATAATGCTATATGCGGTCCCCGCGTGGTACGAAGGAATAAAGACAAAAAGAAATGCCAACAAATTAATTATGGCTCAAAAGCCAGCACTAATAAGAATTAGTTGTACATCCACTCCACCAATAGACCTATTTGCGGCAATAAGACATTATAACTACGGCACAAATAAAGAGCAAATAAAACGCAATGAAGATAATATGTTCTGTTATGGCAAGAGAGATGGCAAAATGCGAACGACGGCTCATGGACTAGAAGGATAATTCCGGAAATACAACCGTGGTACTTAAGGAAGAGTGGACAGCTTAATTACTATCTCACAGGTCATGGCAATTTTAAAGCCTACCTATATCGATTTAAAATAACTGAAGACGACAAATGTACACTCTGCTCAGCCACATAAGATGCAGAACATGCGATCTTCAAGTGTGCTAAATGGAAGGAGATAAGACTTGAGATCCACACTAAAGTCAAAAATAGGCTTACCCTGGAGAACATGTGCAGTATTATGCTACAAAGTGAAGAAAATTGGGCGGAAGTAACCAGACTCTGCACGATAATTCTTAAGAACAAAGGTAGTAATGCATGTGCGGTACCAGGTGGAAATTAAAGGCGAAGTAATAATATAAAAAAAGGTGTGGCATACCGGGCTACTGTTCAAACTACGAAAAATATTTTCTCTCAACTATCCTTATCCTTCAATCCTATCTGCAAAATCAACACTTTCTTGTTAAACAGCAAGATGAACACACAAAATTGTACCCAATTACATCTGGTGTCCCTCAAGGTAGCGTCCTGGGCCTCATCTTGTACCTTATATATACCGCCGATTTTCCTACCACGCAAGACGTACTAACAGCAACGTTTGCTGATATACTAGCTTCGCATACAAACCCGTAAGTAGCGTCCCAAACTCTCCAAATTAGCTTGGATGAAATACAACACTGGCTAGCTAAGTGGGGAATAAAAACCAATAAAGCTAAGTCAGTTCATATTACGTTTACTACTAGAAAAGAAACGTTTCCACCGGTCCACCTAAACAATCGTCAACTACCACAAGTAAACGAAGTCAAATACCTAGGGATGCATCTAGACAGAAGTCTAAACTGGCGCAACCACATATTTACTAAAAGGAAACTTCTTCTTATGGCAGTGCCTATCCGTTTCGGATGTTGGCTATTAACATGGCTATCCTAGCTTTATTGGCTGCTGTACGGAAAAGTTGAGTTGTTGTTAAAGAGAACCATTTCGTTAGGTTCTGTAGCCATGATATTCTTCTACGTCCTTAAAAGGAAACAACTAGGTCTAAAATTGACAAAACTATATTGGATAATAGGCAGAAAATCCAAGCTGACACTGTAAAACCATTCTAAAGTCTATATGGACGTACGGCATTCAACTGTGGGGAGCAGCCTCAAATTTAAACATTGAATTACTGGAACGATTTCAATCAAAAGTGCTACGCATATCAACTATATGATATTTTGATTAGGTGGGTAATATTGTTTAGGAGATTTTTGGTTATGGGGTTCCTGGCTATTTACCATTCGCGTCGAATTTGGCTTTTGGTTTTGATTAGTTCAATTATGTATCTCGGGGGATAATTGTAGTTTCTCGTAATGGTCCTTTTTTGTGGTTTGCAGGCCAATTTTATACTGCCTTGTATGTTCATTAAACCTTAATAAGCTTTCACTACCATAGTTCCGAATTCCGTACTCCTTTTGCGTGAAATTTTCCTTAACCAGATCAAACCCCACTAAAAACTTCTTATATATTACATAACAAGTAGAAGCCTTGTATGACGGTTTTAAGCTTCTTTACTCCATGCTTTTGGTGGCTTACTTTAGGATTTTACCTCAAATAATAGTTCCAGTTACTCGCAATAATGCGCTTGCGAAAGCTATTCCTACATGTAATTATTTGCAATTTTGAACACTCAATTTTTATTTAGATTTTCGTTTGGTCTTGAATTTTTTGGTCGAACTTTGTTAGACGTTTTAAAGCATCCAAAACACTTGAGAAAATGAATTACGAAGTGAATTTTATTTTTCCATTAAAATAAAAAATGAAGCAAATATTAAAGTTCATTCAAGCGAAACACAAATGTTTGTAGATTTTATTGATTTTTTACTTAGCACTGATGTCGCGATTAATCACGTCAGGCTCGCTATTTTAGCAGTAGAGACAAAGGCGAGAAAATAAAACACTTGAACAAGCCTTAGTCGTTATTTTATACAACACCGAAGTCGCTATTGAAGATTTGTTGGTTAGCTGTGGCTAAAAACTACGTAGGCTATGTTTTGAGTTATGGTTAACTCGGGTTTATTGAGTTGGCTGAATAGAGCATGACTTGTGCAGAAGAAATATCAATTGGGTAGAATGAGAAAAATATTTATTGTAACATACGAAACGTTTTTCATTAAATATAAATAATAGAAAAAGAAGAACTCACAAATATGGCTAACGTTCAGTGCAACTGCTTAACGGTTAGCCTATTCAGCTAATATTAATGTGATTGATTGTACAATTGCATATTTATTGGACTAGCCTTTTTGGTCTATCGCGACTCATGAAAACGTGTTGGATTGTTACAAGAAGCCACCGTCTGATCGTAACTTCTAAGCATACTGATGTCAGATATAGCCATATTTGGTTAATTTTTTCTGCCATCTTCGATGATATTGTATCAAATTTACGAACGTTATCATAAAGGCACCGTCGTCTTGCGAATTTAGAAGGTTAATACTGGGGCCGCTGTTTTGTTGCTGCCGTGTTGTCACGGTTGAGCGGCGAACGTAATTTCTTCAATGTGGGCAGCTGCCGTTGAGAATCCAAAACAGTTGCAGTGAAGCATCGCGGAGAAATAAAGTTACCGGAAGCTAAGTGAACTATTCTAGTGCAAAACAAATTGTGTTGTAGATAGAGTATATTAGTAAATGTTTATGTAGTGTACGTAAATGTTATTAGGTAATTAAATTTACTCTAACTAAATACTTTAATAATAAATAATTTACTCTAAATAAATAAGTAGTTTAAATAAATTGAAGCTTGTTATTCACCACTATTGAGAGCAATATCATAAACTTGCCGAGAAGATGGAATGGTTACCTATACAGCATTTCCACTGCTGTTGCTAGAATAACCGGTGGTTGACATGGCATTAGATAAATGCTTACAATCATCTGTGAAATCTTTTAACTATTCTGTTGGTTGGGGAATGGTAGGTTATGGTTTTGAAGTGAGTTGTTGTTACGCGATTTGGTTTTCTAAACAGATGCAGTTGAACTGTCTTTCTCGATCGATTTACAACAGCGTATAGAATTGGCGAAAGATAGTCGAAGTCTTCGGAGCCTTGAAGGCTATAGCTTCTAAACACAGGTCACGCGACATCTAGAAGCTTAAGAGTTCGGTGTGATTATGATCTCGATGTCCAAATCCTCTAATATTGTTGATAGTGATAGAAAGGCTCTTGTTGTGGTTGATACGGGCCTAGTTAATTTTGCCGTTAGAACTGCAGGCGCAGGCTCAATTTGACAATCAGTTTTAATCGATAACTCTCTAAACTTAACGTAGGATCAGAAGTGTGACCATCACATTAACTTGCAGAGACCGGACAAATGCTATAGAATGCCGCTTTCTGAAACTGTGATATGTTGAAGGACCAGGATGCAGATATAAATATGGTACAGACTAATAATACGCTTGGAGTTTTAGCGCACTGATGATGCTTTCTTAGTTTATAGCATCTTTAATCCCTCATTGTTCTTATATGCAGTTTTCACTTTTTTCCTCGATCTATAAGAGAATTTTGGCGACGTATTGCTGTTCCAAAGATGTTTAGGCATCTGAAAAAAAATTTAAATGCTTGTGTCTCTACCGTATGACGATATATTTTACTGCTTTATACACAGTCGGTAATTCTCGTTCACAGGTTGCATACTTGCATTTGACCGTTTCCTAGAGAAGAAGGCAATACCAAGGTTCGATACCTTCGTTATTTTTTAAGGACCATGTAGAGCGTTAGATCTGGGATAAGTAAGTAAAGCCGATTCTGGTATTCAATTTACAGATGATGTTTTTTCCGAGTCTTTGGAGTGAATTTACTTGGTCACCTGAAACTTGTGTAGAGTTAGCCAATGTAGTTCATTTTGCAACCAGGTTTGGCATGGTTTGATAAAGTATTTGGTTTAATGCATGAGGGTCTTTATACTGCTGTCGAATTGTCTAATATCTGTGAAATTGGCCAAGAAATCGTGGAAAATGCTGGGGTTTACCATGACTTTTATGATAGAGATCTCATCGCTAGTTCGTTTTCTATTAACGGTAAGAGATGTAGTCGTGTCGATAAATTGTCGATTTTTGTACTAGTTGTTAGTTTTGAGACATTGACATCGACGAATCTTTATGTGAAATTTCAACGGACTTTCAAGGTGGTGTTGGGTACTGTGGTGCTGGTTGTTGTAAATGGGGATCTTTTGGTTTTGGACTTTTTTTGAGGTTCGACAATATTAAACTCAGGTTATCAAGGTTTTCTGAAAAATGCATGGTTAGGTGTACTTTCTTGATTCATAGCTATACCGTTGTGGCACTATCACTTTTTAAGCTGATCGGGTAGTCACAGGTGTGAAGGATTCGTACCCTTGCTTGAAAAAGTTTTTCAGCCAATATGAAAGTGAGTTTTCAAAATTTTTAGGAAGATAATTTCACTATAGATTCTGCCAATTTAACAATATTCTTCTATTTTGGATATTGTCCAAAATATGCAATATGGTGCTTGATATTGATTTGTCTACTAGTACTTGAATGTGATGTAAGAATTGTAATATTGTAGTGTTTTGTCGTTCATTTTCTTAAGTATGGTAGTGTTGCAGTTGAGGCCAGTGGGACATTTTATTATGGTCCGTATGGACCCGGGTTCAATTCTGGGCTAAGATACTTGGAGAGTGGCCTACTTAGTCACTAAAAATAATTGAGTACCTATGTTCACTTTGAAAAAGGGGTAATGATGGGGTTCGTTTAAGGTGTGGTGCTTGCAATAGTATCAGAGATGGTGCATAACAACCGGACAGTGAGGATAACATATGAGAGCCTTAAGCTCTCAGTTCGCAGGCTGTGCTTCCACATGAGGCACTAGAGCCTCACTATTTTCTTGCGTTCTATAAGATGGTGAATCTTTTGTTCTTCATGTATTTTAGAGCTTGCTCTTGGGTGTAGCATGCAAGTTTATTATCGATTTGTCTTAGACTTTTGACACGTTTGTAGTTTTCACTCCCACAATTCTGCAAGATGTTATGTTGTCACTGTTGCTAACAAAATTTTCTTTTAACATTGCGAAGTACACTTCAGGATTTGGCAAGTGAGAGAGCCAAATAGTCGTCGTATTGTAGCGACTTCCATCTTATTATTTGACGCGGATTAGTTTTTGCTGTTTGTTAGTTATGATAGATACATAAACGAAACAAATTCCGCGATTGATTACGGTCATCAATTTAGTGATAGAGTGAATGGTGAGTTGTCAAAGTAAAAAATTTGTGCAAGCTGCACTTTTTATTATACACAACTACAAAATTACGATCAAATGGTTTCTGGTGGGAAAAGGGCTAAGTACTATGTAAATTATGTATAGAGTTAAAGTTGATTTTGACTTTATTACTGAAATCAGAGGTCCCTGGATCTACCTCCTAATTTTAGTATTGTTGATAAAACTTGGGGTTAGGTGTTCTTAGGTTATATAGGCCTCCTAGAGGAATCTGGATTTTTAGGAGCTTGTGATCTCAATGTCATAATTTTAGAGGCCATGGACACTTTCGTAGATGCCTTAAGTTTTTGGGAATAGCAATTCTTGGATTGTTAGTGTTCCTGCATCCCTATGGAGGTTATGATTTCTGACAAAGCACAGAGCGTATAATGGACTATATAGTCGGGTTTTGTATGATCTGAAACATTTTGATATGAGGCTGAAGCCTAACTTCAAAATGGAGCCGGGTACATCATTATGGGGTGGTTAATTGTCTAGAGGAGTGAACTGAGTAACGATCTGGTTGTCTTTATTTTATGCACATTTCTATAAATATGAACCCTCCACGTCAGTTTCTGATTTAGCCCACTCTGAAGTACTTGTCCTTGTTGTTTTTCTTTTGAGGATCCTGAGGTTATATAGGTCGTTTTATCAGTAAAATAATTTTGTGGGGGAGAACAGGACCGCCAAGATCTTCTTCGTGTTGATTCCTAATTTCCGTCTATCGTACCAGTCTTACATGAAGTCCATTTTGTCTTGCAGTTTCGAATCATGCTTCTAGCTCACCGTCGGGTCGTTTGCATACTGGGCTATTGTGGGCCTTGACATATTCCAAATGTAAATGCTGAAAAACGTCAGATACAGGACGACGTTTTGAGGAACGCCGACTCAGAGTCACCTTTCCAATGACCCACGTAACCGAATTTTATGCCCATTTTTCTTTCAGAAAGGGACGGCCGGATACGATGAACCATTGATAACGGGATTGCAGTTGAGGCCATATTATGCACTAAGCCATGATGCCACATTTTGTCGAAAGACTCAGTTGCGACGAAGCGGACTACACTGGTGGCTTGTTTCTTGGCGTAGCTCTCGGTGATTTTGGTGGTGAAGTGCTTGAGTTTTCAACTTGTACTTACTGCTCTTCAAGATTCCTTACGGTCAATAGGAGACTCATTTGTCCTAGGGGATGGTTGCGTATCGAATGGGAAACGTCTGTGAGCTAAGTGGGGGAAAGTTGGACATATTTGGAATAATTGTACTTGTGCGGTGATAGTTACAGTTACAACAGATTTTATTTTTTACGCTCTTTTATCTTTTGGTTTTATACTTTTACAAATTTAAATACAATATTTTTAAGCTTGAACGAAATCATGAAGTATTTGTCGAAGAGATATACTAAGACTTACTTTAATCAAAACGTTGTATAAAGTCAAGGAAGGATGGCTTCTAAAAATATGATTATTTGTGTTTCTTTCTAGTAAAAATTTCAAATTGAACAGAAACTTTTCACACAAGACAATCAGAACTCACAAAATATCTAATTCTGAACCAATGTAGCTGTTGAGTTGCTCGATTTTCGTTCTAAAAATCTATAGAGGAATTTAAAGTGAAGTATTTTGTTCCTTTATGAAATGTGTAGAAAGTTAAAAACCTTCTTACGTCAAGCTGCAAAATAAATTTTAGTTTTATAATTTACTCTTTACAAAACATAAAATGAACTCTCCTCTATTCCTCAAGGATTGTTTAGTCATTTTATTTAATTTAGCGACCTAAAAAATTTCATAATATTTCTTTGATTCTGCTGAAAGGGTTGATTTGGACGTGGATAGATAAAAGGGGTAATTATCACTGTCATCTTTTTTTAAATATTAATCTTAAGATTAAAAGGCAAATGATATACATAAGAGACTGATGGCTTGTTTCTTAGTAAATTGTTTTTCATGTAATTAAATTTAACTTTTCTTTTGACTGTAGATTTTTTGTTTGGCCAGATATGGTATGTTACTGATTTTATATTGGTGGATGTAGCGTTTTTTATTCGCTATGTATGGTACTTCTACCTCCTTTGTGTTCTATTACTTAGTTAGATGAAGCATAACTAATGTAAGATATGTAACTGTATAAACTACACCACATTGTTAAAGTTGCAACATCTTAAGTTGTAATCTGCATTTTAACAACCGCGCCAGCCTTAAAATCCGATTAAACCAGTGCATAGCGCTGTATTTTTCCTTGCGCGCTCGTTTGGCATTTTCCGCGCAAGCAAGAGGAAATTTATTTGGGGCGCATTCCGGCGAATCGATGCATCTTCTTATTAGAGGCGCCTTATCCAGGGCGAGCCGGCGCAAGCCGGGTTGTTTGCGAAACGATGCCCATTTGGCAATGTCTCTGCTGGCCTGCAGTAAATTTGCCATCTTATCCGGGGCTGCATTCTCAAGCGACTCGCAATCGATTCGGGCCGTTGCGGGTGACAGATGTTGCTCTTGTCACGGGCCGTACAACTCTATCATTCAGGGATGAGATTCTGCTTCCGTGCGAGTTACTGGAGTGTTTACGAGGCCGCCAGATGCTGCCCGCCTCCGCCTCTGCCCCGATTATTTGCTTGACGGAAAACTGTTTCTCTGGAAGGTCTAAAGGGTCGGAAAATCCGATTTTTAGTTTTAATTGACTTTATGACAAGTTCGGGAATTCTTGTGTAACTGTGGTTACGGCGTATTTTAATTAAGCAAATATCAGCGGGCTCTAAGCAGAAAATCGTTAAGAATAGAGTACAAATGCTACCAGCTCCGCTATATAACAGGAGACTATTTGCTGTTCTTGGGGCTTTCTCAACTCTAACTCAACTTCTAATTCAATCTCTTGTCACCGATGGTACCATAGTACATGTTTCGCTTTCAGATGCTGAAGATGTTTTTCTTGGATTTGCAATTCTCGTCATTCTTTTTCCTTGTTTTAACCGGAACCTGCATCAGACACGATTCTAATCGAATGCTTTGTATGTCATAAACTTTTTAAAAAATGGGGGATTATTCCGTATGCTGCATCTACAAGTCTCACCTTTCCAAGCTCTTTCCCTTTACACTTTTTACAATTTTAAGAAGAGTACTAAGATTGTTAGGAGAATTCTTAAGACTGTACGAATCATTATGGCGTATGCCTTAGTGGACTTAATTATCCAATGTGTGAATTTAAACGAGACCTCATCCTGGGAAACCTTTTTACCTTTTCATACTTCGCTCTTTAAGTTCCAGCCAAGAAGCCCAAATGACTAACTTGTAACGTTAAGAAAAATATCAAGTTCAAATCCCTCCCGAAAGCCTTATTGAGTAAGAATGATAGTACTAATTTTTCGGGGCAAGTTAAAAGTAAAATAACAGATGGTGATATGGTGAACTATCCATTGAAAACTTGTCCACTTTTGAGAAGTTACTAGATAAATACAGATGTTGAACCACCGTTTCCGAATAAGAGGTTTTGTTAGGGATAAGATCTTTTAAGAAAGGTTCCGTCAGAGGTTCGAATAGACTCAGACTCCGACATATAACTGATTTATGGTGATCACCGAGATAAGTTAATACTTGTCTCAACAAGACTAGCTAAACAAGGTAAACAAGAAACTATACCTATTCTTTACGAATGTTCATTTTGTGCTCTTTCAAAGAAGGACGGAGTAGTAAGACCTACTGCTGTTGAAAGTTCCTTTAGAAGACTTACTTCTAAATTAACTTGCAAATCCGTTCACTTCGATATGGGAGAATACCTACACTTCTTACAATTGGGCTTTGCTACTCCTGGTGAAGCAGCTGTAAGAATATTTGTAATTTACGTGGATTTGGAGAAAATTCTTCTTAAAGTAGATGTTGAGAATGAAATCAACTCTCGAAGGGAAGGGCATGTTATTAAGCACTAAGAGAGGGTACCACACACCTTTGGCCCTTTGTTTTCCAAGATTATTGCTAAGATTCTATTCTTTCACGTGAATCACAACTTCTTAATTCCCGCAGAACTTTTACTCTTCAGTCTCTTAATTCATCCCATTATTAAGTCATTGCTATCTGAACTAAACATTGGTTTTCTGATGATGGGACATTTTTTGGCGATCCTTTGACAGTTTTTCAATAAATCCATGTCCTTAACCGAAAAATTTGAGTCTGTTCTATTTTTTTGGACCGCTAATGATTTTTCAAGGTTTTCCTGGATTTAAATTTGTTCAAGAAGATTTATCTTTTATAGCAGCACCCAGTATCAAGGCGTCATACATCCTATTTTACACTTTGTTTTATGTCCACTCTAACACTGTATTCCTGTACCACAAGTAATGTGTCTTTTTTGGTTTACACCTGTATTCAAATGTCTATTTAGAGGAAATTCTAAACATCCCCTCAAACAGTTGTCGGTGGAGTCAACCTTCATTTCCTTTCAAATTTGGTGGTCTGGCTATAAAGCAAATACTAATTTCTTAGATTTCTTGTTCAGTTTGGTCTAGTCAGTTGGACTCTCTTATTTACTCAAGACTTGAAAATGTAGGAATTTATAAAGAAAGCAACGAATGGAGAACATGTCCCTACAAGCCCTAAAAGCACATACGCTTTTGGTATTACATAATTATTTAAGTCTATTAAATTCTTTCCATTTTAACTCAGAAGTCGACCGTGCTAGATGTGAATCGTGAAAAAGCATGAATCTTCTACGTGGTTGTTTGTGTTGACTTTTGTTTTGGACACTTTTTTGGTCAATAACTCTATCCGTATTGTGATCGGTCTTCGTTTAGGCCTGCATATCTGTGAATATCATTTATGTCTTTGTGGTTCAAAAGTTGATAGCTTGGACTATCATGAGCTCCATTGTAGGGAAATTTATACGTCGAAGGATTCACGACCTTATTAAGTGAACTATTATTTCAACTGAAGTTCCTTTATACCTTGAGTCTACTGGTCTTTGTCGCGATGATGGCAAACGACTTGACGTAATGACTTTGGTCAAAAGAAGAAGTTCTCGTATAAGACTTCAATGACGTGACGCAATAGCTCTCTCCTATTTCGAGCACTCTGTTTTGGAGATTAATTATGTATCGGAATTAGGGGTTCCAAAACAAATATAAAGCTATTTCTGAACAAGGATATGCTTTCGTTCCTTTTTTAGTAGAAACATTTGGGCTTTGATGTAAGATGCAGTTTCGTTGGTTAATAATATCAGTTTCTTCCGTTTGAAGTCTCTGGTGAGTTCCGTTCTTGTTTTTATTTAAATCAACGCAGGTTTATCCGACGAAGGAACATAACTTGTGTTATGGTCACTTTCTCCTTCCATCCCAATGAATGAACTATTTTACTGTCATTGAATTATTATTTATTAAATAGCATGTAACTTCTACAATTCAAATAAAATTTTATTCAAACTTATTTTCTAAATTAAGGGATTTGTAATAATTCTTCCATTTTTAGTATTTACAATTTTATGGGCACTCGTTGAACTTTCATCGGAAACAGTTTTTGAATGGGACAGCATAACCCTGATTGATCATAATATTTTCTGCTTGTTTTTGTTACTCATTAGCACAAGGTCTGGTTTCAACGTAACATTTTTTTCATCTTTAGACTTTTGTGCCAGCATTACAGATAGATAGTGGTAACGCTTTCTGATTCTAGTCCAATCTGTGCTATCAACCCCCGGAGGTAAAAAGCGTTGGTGTAAAGAGTATTTGCTTACTCTTCTCGTAAAAAGTGGTCCGTTAATGACTGTCTTCATATCACAATGTACCGATGCAAGTTGCTCTTGATCCAGAACCAGTCTGACTAACCTTCTCCAGAAAATGTCCATTTAATAGGACTAAAATCAGTCTTTATTTTAATTAACTTTATTATATTTCCTCTTTGCATAAATGGTGGTACGCTTGTTCTCACAATATATAACCTTTGAAAATAATTGTCGTAGGTTAAATAGGTAAAAATGACTAAGTCTAGGAATTAATTTTTAACAAGTCCAGTTCAACCACTTCGGAAGCAGCTGCATCACGAATGCGATTCTCTGGAAAAAGAGTTGATTTTGCATTAAGGTTGGTAAAATCTACTTTCTTGCATATCAAACAACTGCCAATTAATTGCACGATATGTTAGTCTTGATCCATTGGTTTCCGGAGTTCTACCGTTAGGAACTGAACCACGAATCCTTAATGATATGCTATTATGATTTTTTAGTAAAACTATGAGCTTCTAGAACGCCTCACGATGAGTTAGTTTGGTCTTCACCTTAATTAGAACATTTACATCTTTTAGTAGACAAATAGTAAATGACTTTAGATCTATTTTTTCGTGTGTCAAATCGTATGCTCTGGATTCTTCTTAAAGGAAACATAAGCAAAGCATCGCTTCTTCAAAGGTTTTTTGGCATTTCTGGTGAATCGGAAGTAACTGGCTACAATTCATTCAATTTCAGGAAAGTATCTGATCACGCCTTTTTGGAGTTTACAAACTGGTACATTCACTGGAATCATTTTTTCTGATCTTTCACATTTCCGAATATCTATTTGCCTTTCCACCACTTGACTCTAATAGTCAGTACAAATTTAGTTTCTGGAAAGATGGTTTGGCAAGATTACACATTTTCGGAACCTGCTTCCATTCTTCTGATGTTACGTGTAAATGGATTTTTAACACTATTTCCAATGAATATGTTCCAATTTGTATTTTTCCAGATCTAAGCTTAATACGTCCAATAATAGAACGAATTGTTATGTCAGCTCAATGTATCTTTTACTGTTTTCCCAAATGAGCTGCTAATTTACAAGATGCTGACTCCAGGCTGTTGATTGTAACCTCTTTTATACCAGTGATCCGCATGTTTACGATAAACAAGTTTTGGCTACTTAAAAACAGAAAAAAACAAGTTGAAACATTATTTTGCATATTGATAATTAGTACTTAATTAATAGGTTTGCCAGTTTTGTTTGTTTTTGATTTTTTTGGGGGGGGGGTTGCAGTATTGATCCTCTTCCTTAATTTGAAATAGTCTATTAGTAATGATTGGTTTTTTAACTGAGACTTTACTGAACCTCTCAGTGTTTAATTCTGTAAGTTAATCATATGATTCAAATTTTGTTTTTGTAGGTTTATTACAGAATTCTAGCACTTTTTTTAAACAGGAAGTTGTAAATTCTTATTGTTGTTTTATTGACGATCGGGATCTTTTTCTTGTTTGATCAAACACATTAGCAAGCATAATTAGGGTTGTGTTAGAACAATATAAATTATACTTCGAGGAGAGCAGAATTGTTGCAGGTTTGGTAAATAGAGTTTTGCTGCTCAGAAGAGGTGAGTGTTTCTGAACACACAACAACAGAAGTTTATTAAGAAGAGCATGACTACATTAAAAGCACCACCTTTTTAACATTTGCTAGTTTTTTTCACATGATGACGCATTCAACTGGATGTTACTTTTAACATGCAACTGAATTGGAAGACGCACATAATGACTTTCTTCTTCGATTTCCTATCCACTCTATTGGATGTTGATCTCATATGTGTCTCATTGCCTTTCCCCAATTGTATTGGTAAGATAACTATATTATCATTTACATTCCATAGTTTGTGGTGCCTTTTACATTTTAGCGGACGGTTTTGCTATTTTTATTTTTTTAGCTTAATATGTTTAGAAGTCTAAAGACATTCTAAGATCATTTCTAAAAATTTCTCGTATTCTAACGTGATCGACCTCGAATATTTCTCGTCCCTAGCTTTGAACTCATCAGAGAACCTTTGGGTCTGCACATACGTGACGATGAAGTGATCTAGATAGATCTTATTGGCGCTGGGGAGAAAAGTTGATGTCCATCTTCTTGAGGGTGTAGTCGAACTTGGTCTCGTTCAGGAAGCTGGACCTCATTCGGTTGTAGAATTGAAGGCGTTGACCTAGTTCAGGCCACCGTTCTTGTCCAAATGGAACAGGCATACCACGAACTTGCAGACTCCGTCCGAAAATGGCTTGCCTTGGAAAGTCTGGAATGCCTGCTGTAGCTCATTGGTGGTGATCTTGTTAGTATTGCGAGTGTCCATGGTCTGATACCACTTCGCGACCTTGACATGCACTGGGGGGAGTCGCTTGTTCTGCATGGACGTCGAGCATGATGAGCAGATGGACCTTGCGGACGCGACGTCGCGGTTAAGTTTCATAAAGGTTCTCTTTGATAGGTCCGTCCGCGCAGAAGTGTGGTCATGGATTTTAGGTTCAACCTTTTCTACTAGAGTATTGTTGAAACGAGACAAATTACTGAAACTTTGATGGATGTTTTAGGTATCTCAATAATATTTTTTAGTTGTTTTTTAATACTAAAATTTTGACAGGAATTAAAAAAAGAACATAATGATTAATATGCGAAAATAAGGGCCTTCTGTAAGATGTACTTGGTTATTATTGGACTTGAGCTGTACAAAGTTATCTTAGTGTTTAAGGATAGTCCCAATCTTTAATTTCAAAGCAAAAAGGATATTATAAAAGGTTGTTATCTAATTTTTGTAAAGAAGGTTATTTTTATGTAAAATTCAGACTGATTTTCTCTGTTATATGAATTTTTTATAAATATCTACATTATAGACATAAATATTATATTTTGTCCATTTATACGGAAAGAAAGACTTTGACTTTACTTATCACTATATTAATGTCTTATTGACCATAAGAACTGTTGTTCAATGCCACCGACGAAGCAGCATCTGAAACTCACTTGGGTGAAGTACTTACCGATTTTCGTTGGATGTGAAACCTAACACCTTGTCAAAGTACATTTCAAATTATTCGTTCTTACTAGGATTTTTTTGAAGAACTATACTAATCTATGTTTTCCTAATTGATAACTCAAGATAGCCCAATCACGCAATTGAGATAGCTAGCACATCTTTAGGTCACTATCATATACGATTTTGTAGATGACGTAAAAATTAAATATGCATAGAATGATAACATAAACCCTCGTCAAAAGTGTACTGCTTTAAAGAAAGCGGACAATTTTCTTTGTCATTAATCTGTTATAGTTTACAAAAAGGAAAGAAGTTATGCTGAATTTTTTTTATTAATATCTTTAACTTTACTGAATTGGGTTATTTAAGTGGTATATCCAGGAAGGTGTACACTAAGAGTTCGGTAATATAGACAAAATACACGAGATCTGCCCTGAAAATACCGTAGCAACGTTGTAACCTGGTAGTCGTTGAAAGTAAGCTGTAATGCGTATGCGCAGACGACTTTATTGGCGGGATTAGTTAGGAGTCACATGTTGATGAGTGAGCACATGTAGTGTGTCATTGTTGCGTTTGCAATGGCTAAGCGAATGGAGCAGCAAGTTTGCATTAAATTTTGTGCAAAGTTGGAAAATTCCACAGAAACTATTTTTTTCGGGTTACACTTAACCAGGATAAGCAACTAAAGTCTGAGAACTACAAGATTATTCGGAGAATTTAAATTAATGTGTGTGAGATGTTTATTAAATATCTTAGCTTAAAACGTATTGAGGTGAATTTTGTTCTGCAACTTCTGTTATCAGATCAGAACTGTAGTTGCTAACGACTTACTCCATACTGCTGCCAATGTACCAGGTTTCCCCAAAAAGGTCATAATTGAATTTGAAGCGTTGATTTACAGTTACGCTCCAAAAAAGGGTCAATGGAAGTTCCTAGTTCGTCACGCTTGTAAAAGTTGTACAAAAGTCACGAGTCAAGTATCTTTTATCATTTTTACTAAATATATGGATTTGTTTGCAATTTTTTTTATTATATGGTTCGATACCTTTGGGACCGACGATGTACCTTTTAGAAATAGTAGAAGTAGAGTAACGAAAGATACGCAATTTTTTGCATTGTAAGACTCTTTTTTAATCTTTATTTATTTATTGAAACAATAATCAGATTGATATATTCTATGAGCTGTTTGTTTTAGCTGAGAATTTGTTATAACCGAATTTACTAATGTCCTGAAGAGGTTTTCTTCAATACTCAGACTTATTTCATTTGAGTTTGATTATGTAGTATTGTTCTAATCTTTTATTGCTCTGGTCATGGAGAAGTGGTTGCAGCGGAGGGTTTGTATGAATTTCGAGTCCATAGTGATGACTGTTACCTCTCTCTAGAACTACATTCGTGATGAACAGTCTTGGTGCGGCATTTGATTAATCACATACCATGGTGCGTCAACCATGGTTTTGAGGATTTTTGATAGCTTAATGATAGCTCTAGTGACAGCTTTGATCTCCAAGTCAAGTCCATATGTTTCTTTTTTATCTATGTTTTTCCAAGTAAGTTTTGAGTAGAGATGGATTCCAAGATATTTTACATTTATTGATAACATCTAGTTGGTTACTTTTTATTTGTCTGGTAATTTTTGAAGCACATTAAGGTACATATATATATATATATATATATATATATATATATATATATATATATATATAGCTGTTGTTTAATACTTTGTATAGTATTAGCTGTCCGATAGCACCGATTTGGACTAATAAACCTATGGTAGTATTTGGCATAGGCATTATTGCTTCCCTGCATTATAAAGCGCCACCAAATAATATATAAAATAATAAATAAAATAAAGCTATACCAAAGACAAAATAAACTATGGACCAAAAAGATCTACATGGAATGCCAATGGCATTCTAAACAAAAAACGTGACCTCGAAGTCTTTCTAAATACCCAACACATTGATGTCTGCCTCATATCAGAGACACATATGACAAATCAATCATACCTCAAAATAAGAGGATACAAAACATATCATCCAGATAATCAAGCCAGGGGTGGTACGCCATCTGCAAAAAGTAGGTATTCAACTAACAGTGGTTGGAATTAAATCAACAAAACAAACAATAATTATTGGCGCCATATACTGCCCACCAAGATATAACCTCAAAAAAGACGATTATCTTACTCTTCTGAGACACTTAGAAGAAATATTCATTGTTGGTGGAGACTTCAACTCCAAACATGTAGATTGGGGCTCCAGACTAACCACGATGAAATGAAGAGAACTACTCAAAGCAATTAAAGAGATGAATTGCAACTACCACTCAACAGGAAAGCCGACCTACTGGCCTACTAATACCGATAAAATCCCCGATTTACTAGACTTCTACATCACTAGGAAAGTATCCCCCAACTACACAGAAGTGGAAGAGAGCTTCGATATGGATTCTGATCATTCGGCTATTATACTAACAGTAAGCGAAAAGATAATGAAAAGAGTAATTAGAGTTACGCTCACAAACAAAACTACTGATTGGGAGAGCTTTCAGATTGACCTGCAGAACAACATCAGCCTGAACATCAGTCTGAGAACAACTGACCAGCTAGAAGAAGAAGCTGAAAAATTCACCAGCCTTATCCAAACAACGGCATACAACAACACCAAAGATAATACACATATAACCAAAGGTGTAAATTATTCAGCTGAGGTCAGAGAATTGATCAAAGAAAAACGAAGAACCAGAAGAAGATGGCAACAACTTAATAACAAGACTCAGCAACTCAGAAGAGAAATCCAAAAACTTAAAGAAGAATCTATAGGCGCCTATCTACAAGAGTTATCAGCATACGAAGAAACTGACTACTCGCTGTGGAAGGCAACCAAAAAGATTAAAAGACCTGCGACCTCTACTCCTCCGATTAGAAACAGTAATGGACCATGGGCCAGAGACAATAAGCAAAAAACAGAGTTATTTGCAGAACACTTGGCTGAGATATTTACTCCTAATCGAGGGCAAGTAAATCAAGACATCACTGATATTGAAAATCAAAGAACTGAAAATATCACACCTGTTACTCTAAAAGAAGTAGCAGATGAGATAAAAACTAACCTGAACCCAAAGAAAGCTCCAGGATACGACCTCATAACTGGAGAAATTTTAAAGCACCTGCCCAGAAAGGGTATAGTTATGTTGACCTACCTATTCAACGCAGCTTTTCGATTAAAACATGTGCCTGCATGCTGGAAAGTTGCAGAAGTAATTATGTTACCAAAACCAGGAAAGGAACCTAATGATGTCAAATCATATAGACCAATCTCCCTCCTGCCCGTAGTCTCAAAACTCTTTGAGAAGCTACTGCTCAAGAGGTTGAGGCCAATAATAGAAAATAATCCCAGATTACCAATTTGGATTTAGGCAAAAGCACTCTACAATAGACCAAGTACATAGAACAACTGACGTCATTGAACGTGCGCTAGAAGAAAAGCAAGTCTGTTCGGCAATCTTCTTAGATAAGGTATGGCACGAAGGACTAATACACAAATTAAACAAAATGTTACCAAAACAACATGCTGACATATTAGCATCGTAAATATCAGAGAGACTATTCAGAATCAAACAAGAGGACTTATACTCTGACCTAAAGAAGATCAAAGCAGGGGTGCCACAAGGCAGTGTGATTGGGCCCATTCCATACCTGCTGTATACCAGAGACTTTCCAGTGTTAGAAGAAGCAGTCATTGCTACATTTGCTGATGACACTGCTCTTCTCGCAGTGGATCAAGACCAGGAAAGATCAGTTAGTAAGCTCCAGACAGCAAGCAATGCGATAGTTGATTGGACCAGGCAATGGAGGGTCAAATTTAACGAGCTTAAATCTGTACAGGTAAACTACACTAACAAGAAAATAGCCGACCCACATCTGCTAGATATTAATGGAACAATTATACCATATTCGACTACTGCAAAATACCTCGGCATGAATCTGGACGTCAAACTTAGATGGAAGGAGCATGTAAAGAAGAAAAGAACTGAACTAAACTTAAAATACAAACAGCATTATTGGTTGATAGGAAGAAACTCAAAACTTTCAATCTCCAACAAAGTACTAATCTACAACCAGATTCTAAAACCAGTGTGGTTATATGGTATTCAGCTTTGGGGCTGCGCTAGTGACTCAAACATAAAGAGCATACAAACATTTCAGAACAAAGTGTTGCGTAACATAGTAGACGCTCCCTGGTATGTACGCAACTCAGATATCCACAGAGATCTCCGGATGCCAACCGTCAAGGAAGAGATTAAAAGGTTTGCTAGAAAGCATTCACTTACATGTCAATGCAGAGGCTCTTCAGCTGCTGGACAACCAACACCAAGTCCGAAAATTGAAGAGGAAAAAACCTGCTGATCTTGTGTAATGTGTTGTGTAGCAAGCAGAGCACAGTGCGCGAGTGAAGTGTAAATAATTTAGAAGAAACCTAGAAGACGTCATTGGATAGACTCTAGTCGTTAAGTATATAGCTTTAGATTTATTAGAGTAAAATTAATGGTTAGTCTCCAAAGACTAGACTTTAATTACAGGCACAAAAGTGCTATTAAAAAAAAAATAATAATAAAGCGCCACGTTCAGTTTTAATTTGCTTCTTATGTTCGATTTGTAAGGAGTTACACATTAATTTAATTGCCTCGCCTGAGTTGTAATTTGGAAAAAATGAAAATGCTTTTTGGCCCACTTTTAGAATTCCGAAAAAATCACGCTAACTACCCTTTCTCGGTAGTTTAGCTGAACCGGCAATTTCTTGCAGCGGCTCTAATCATTTTCGAGCTCCAGTGCTCGTGAAATCTCTAATCGCCCCGCATCCTTGCGACTGAAATTACCTAGCACACGGGCAATCGACCTCGGGTCATTACGCGGCGGCTCATTTCTACGCCGATTACCCCTTCGGGTTTTGTCTTTTGTGCTCGGCAACCCGCTCTTGTATTCTGGACGAAATAGTTCAAATTATGCGAGTCTGATGAAAAGAAGTTATTATTTTGCGCAAAACGTTTTAAGTATCTACGCATTGTGCATGCCATGAAGTGTCAAAAGATCTCTAGGAAGATTTCTCTTAAAAGTTTCGGTGAATGATCTTATAGCTTAAGGGCAGTTGGGCCAGATGCGAGCGCATGCAAATGGCTACCCACAGATACTTCGAGAAGCGCCTCCTAGCGTAGAGTACACGTGCTTTCCAGGGTAAATCCGCTGCAGGCAGTCGGACATGATCAGTGTGAGAGGTAGAATTACAGTGCTACAAATGAAATTTCGATGTAAATAACAAGGGCAGGACGCTCTGAGCAGATAATTGCGATTAACTCAAGCGCTTTCGCTAAGAAAAGAAAATGACTGAGGATGAGCCATGTTTAGGTTGACCGTCTACAAAGAGAACCCCCAGTTATCTGTGGATATTTTTTTGTTTCTCTGTATGAAGAGCGCCATGAAAGATTTTATTTTATTTTGTTTGCTGCACGACATTTTTCGGAAGTACTAGCTTTATTTTCCAATACAATCTATTTATCAAAAAATTCCCTGACTAGTTCGTGTTCGCGCCAATCTCAAATTACTTTTACTTATTTAATTTTTAAATTAGGGCTGGCCATATTTTGGTTCCCTCCTGTATATATATATTTAGTATTGTTCGGCCGCGGATTTGCACGAGCACGCAGAGCGCTGATATATAGGCCGCGGGCCGCGCTTTTGGCCTTTTGTTGGCGCTTGGCCTTTTACAATGTTCTCACACGCGTCGTTCTTTTTGAATTTATTTTGTGATAGTTTAAATCTTTCGTATGCCGAGAGCATTTTTAACCGAGAGTTCGCCGGCGTGTTTAATTGGCAGCAGAAGTTTTCATTTCTGCGAGGCTTTTGTTAAAAGCTAATTTTGTGGCAAAATTCGATATTTTGCCAACCAGATTAACCTCTTCCCGGAGGTCCTTTTGCTGGTAAAACTCGGTCCATTTTTTTCTTTGCTCTGACTCGGCAAGGAACGAAGAAGGAACCTTTGCACCAGGAAAGACGCTACCATTCGGCTCCGCTGTGAAGATTGGGGTAACTTGTCCTATTTTTTTTCTCACTCAGGACCAACAGCATTGGAACCGATTTCTGCGGGAAAGCGCCGTTTTCACATGTTAGTGTTTTTTAGCTTTAGCTTTGTTTGAAGTTCCTTTTGTTCAAATTTAAAATTACTATACAGTCCCCTTTTCGGCCGCAACAGTTCGTTTCTTGTCTTTCCCTTTCTTATCCCTTCATATATTTTTTCTGAACAACCTTTAAGTTAAGTAATTTTTCTAAATCTGTTTTTTGCGCACTTACAGACACTGCAGCCTCAAGGGCTTATTGTACCACTAACATGCACTTAAATGCTAGGACATTCATACACACCCATGGGTTGAGCGAGACTCGAACACGCGCGCGCCGGCTAGAGGACAGAGCCAACTGATTGAACCACCGCGTCCCCTAGATCTGTATTAAGAATTTACGTTTCGTAGGCATTATTGTTTTGTTTATTCTTATTTCTGTGTTGGTCGGCATTTTTATTGACCACAATATTTTCTTCCCTACTACGCCCGATCAATTTTTTTCTATTAAAGTTAATGGCGCATATTCAAACCGGCTTGCTTTTCTGTTTAAAAAAACATTTTCCTCCTAGCCATTTTTTTCCAATTTTCCCATATTCAGCTTTTTAGGACTACTAAATAAAAAGCATTTGACTTTATCAAATACAATTTTGGACTGCTTTTGTGTACTTACACAATTGTGCAGTTTTATATAAGTTAGTTTAGGGCTGACTTCTGCCCTTACGATATTTTTAATTGAAAATAATTTGAATTTGAAGTCTTTATAGTGACCTAAGTGTCTTTCAAGCCAAGAACATGCATCTTAGAATATTTTATGTGGTGTACATAATACACAATACATTTTCGTTCTACGTTAAGTATGACCCGTTTTGCTCTGTTTCTAGTATAAACGAGGGTGACATCTTATTAGAATTACAAATTTTGCTTTAGTAACTGACTCAAAGTGGAACTGTTTTGCATTATAACCACAGAAAATGTTTAAAACAGAAATAAACTAATAGTCAAGTGGCGCATCTGATATCATTTAACACTTCAAGTAAAGGTTTTGCCGCTTCTTAGAAGCTTTCTGTATCCTTTTAAGGTGGATCAGTCCCTCCCTGTCCGGTCTGCATTTAATTTGTCGGCTTATTTTGTGCCATAATTTTCTGTCCTCCCCAATACATGTATTTTGTAAGTCATGTTTCACTTCATCCAACCATCTCGACTTTGGTCTTCCTTTTCTCTTTCCTGCTGGTATCCAATTCATTATTATATTTGTTATCTCTTGATTGCCAGCCATCATCATATGCTCATGCTCCAATTGGCCTTATTAACGTGTTGGATATTCTTATTTTGGATTTTTGGAAATAAATTTACATTTTAATATAACATTTCTTATTGGCATAATAGACTCTATTTGCTGCTACTATTTTGTCTCATATCAATTTGTTAATTTTTATCTTTCTTGTTCTAATTTTATTCTTTATCCTCATAATTTTTGTTTGATCTTTATTTATTTTTAATCCAATATTTTGTCCATGTGTTATTGTTGCTTTCAATACATTGGTTAGTAAATCTCTTCTTTTTGATATTCACGTTAAGTCATTCGCATATGCTAAAAGTTTTGCCTTTGTATATTTGACGGGTTATGTATTCTATGCTTATATTGAAGAGTGGAGATGAGAGTGCATTCCTTTATTTCATTGCTTTGTCTGTTTTTAATTCGTCTGTTTTTCCTTTCTGTATTTTTACACTGATTTATGTTGTTTCTAGTGTCATCTTTATCAGTTTCCTTAGTTTCGTCGGTATTTCCAATTCCCTTATTGCTGATATTAGCTTCTCTTTATTAATGAGGTCGTTTTTATTTGGTATTCCTGTATCTTTTCTATTATTTGTTTTAATATGTATATTAAAGTTATTGATTTTTTCTTTATAAAGCCATGCTGATATCATCCAATTATGTTTATTGTCTTTTCCTTAGTTTTTTCTGTACTGGTAAGGCTCTACGCCCCGCGTGGGAGCACGGCCTGCGAACTGAGAGGTTAAGGCTCTCATACTTTCGCTCTCTCTGCCCGGTCGTCGCGCACCATCTCTGATGCGGGGCGATGTGGCAAGCACCGCGCCTAAGACGACCGCCATTATTACCCCTTGTTCGAATAAACTCAGGTACTCAATTATTTTTAGTGACTGAGTAGGCAACCCGCCAGGCATCAGAGAGCACCAGGAATTGAACCCGGATCCGTCAGCATCGCAGCCCGTCCCTCAACCACAGGACCACGCTGGCTTTTTTCTGTACTAGTGTTGATAACATTTTATAGGTAGTGTTTAATAACGTTATTAAATGACGAAGCGAAGCCGACTCACTTACTAACTTCATGTTGTCTGTCTATTTGTCTGTCCGTCCGTCCGAGCAATAACTCGAGAACGGCTGGGAATTTCCAAATTCTGTTTTCACCAATAGACAGGTGACCAAAAAGGCTTGTTCGCTAGTGATTTTGAAACTGATTGGCCAAAGGTCAACTAGAGGGTTCTCAAATTTGAGAGACTGCTTCGCCCCTTCGCTATGCGTTGCAAGTTTTGCAGGTTTATTCCTCTGTAATTCCTGCTGACTTTTCTTCTCATGTATTATTATTATTTGTCTTGCCTCAAAATCTGGTGCCATCTTCTCTCCCTCCCATATTTTTGTAGTAGTAAGTAAAAATATGTATTCTATTATTTCGTCATCTTCATTTTTTTATCAGCTCCATATTTATTCCGTCTTTACCAGGTGCCTTTCTGTTACGGTTCTTGTTTATAATTTAGTTCACTTCTTGTAATGTAGGCTCTCCCATCAAAACTTTAGTTGGTTTAGCTTCTTATTTCTTGTTGCGTTTAGTAATTCTTTAAATAAAGTACCCTGTTCAAATTTCTTTATACACATCCTCCTGTTCTACTATTTTGCCCAGTTTGTTTCTTATTCCAGCTATTCTGGGCTTGTACCCCTTGTTTTGGTCACTTATTTTTTGATAGAATTTTATGGTGTTGGTTTTTTATTTTCTCTCTCTATTTCTTGTAATATTTGCTCTATCTATTAACTTTTACTCCTTATTAATATTTTATTACATTTTTTCTCTTTTCGTGGCATTGCTCTCTATCTTCATCTTTATTAGTTCTTAGCCATTTTAGTCTTGCCTTCATTTCTTCTTTGTTTTTCAGCTCCTTAGTAGATAATTGTAAATTACTTTTTTTCAATTCTTCCTTTTCCGCCCCATCTTATCTCTTGTAGCGTTGCTATATCTGTTTTGTATATTTTTAGTTCAGACATTGTTTCTTTCATTTTCCGCTTACTGACATTGATATACCGTTCCACATACTTATTTTGATTTTTTTGTTATTTTTTACTTTTTATCCGTTTTTCCCTACAAAATTCCTAACCTTTTCGTAGCCATTGTCGTTACCATTTATTATGTTTTGCTTTTCTCGTTTGCTAGTTTTTTGGACCAGTTCTTGTAATTTCACTTAACTATTCTTTAAAATCATCACTTACAGGGTAATAGATGCTTCTTATAGTATTGTTTAATTGATTTCTTTCGTCAACCGATCCCTCTGCTGTGTCATCATTAGTATTTGTTCTTGTTACGCCTCCTTCTTTCCTATACATTGGCGCCAATAAATTCCGTGTCCAATATTTGTTTTTTTACTATTGCTCCCTATGTTTATTATTCATTTGGGTATTCATTGAATTTTGGATTCGTCAGTAGATCTCACTCTTTTCTTGTTTTGTTCTTCTCTGTTTATTTTTTTTTCTTCCGATTTCTCCTCCGTTTTCTTTTTTAAGTTCCTCTAGTTTCCATTTTTTATCATTTACTACTAATTTATCATCCATTATTATAGCCCGGTTTCCTTTTTTCTGGCTTCTATTAGATGGGGTATTACTTTTCTTTTAGTTTTATTATCTAACTCCTCTTTGATCCTTATTTCCGTTTTTTTTTAAGTTTTTTCAATCCTACCTTGATTGGTCTATTCACCTTTTTTGAAATTCCTTATTCTATTAATCATCAAATGTTCCATTTTCTTCTACTTCTATCACATCTCTTAATGCTTATCTATTTTTATCGCGCTCTTTTGGAGATTCCGAATATCACTAGATTTATTTTTCTAACATTTGTATTTGCATATCTTGTTGCTTAATTATTGCCTTTAGTTTTTTGGTTTCATGCCCTTGTTGTTTTATTAGAGAACTTATGTTCTCTACTTTTGTATCCATTTGTACTAATTTATTTATTACATCTAGGAGTGTTGGGTTTTCTTCCCTGGTTGGTTAAAAGTAACTTTTACGTTATTTTAATCTTCTCTTAATTTATGGGTATACGTTTGTGGTTCACACTTTGTATATTTATGGCGCAAATTTCCCGAACACAGGATACTATTCATTGCTGTTATGTATTACCACGAATTTGTCCTTAACGCGGTCCTGTTTTGTCTACACCATCGTTCACCGGTCCCGGTCGACCGTCGATAATCCACTCTTATCGGCGCCCACTATTTAGTTCCTTATTTATTTGCTAATCCTACCTTTATTTCCAGTATATATTTGAGTTTTCACACTACTTACTTGTACATTCTCTTTTATAAAATTTATTACACGTATTTTTGGTTAATTCACTTTAACACTCAGAGCAATTTTCTTTCTCACTATTCACATCCAGGATCGGACTTAAATATCGGAATTAAATATAGTCAAAGTAGTTAATAGAGGCTATAAGAAGAAAAACGGAAATGGAACAATTATCAGAATTGCTTTATGCCTACATTGAGAAGATGATGCTATTTTTCCTGTAGTAAGTTTTTTAATACAGATTTCATGAAAAATGAGCTGGAAAAGTCACAACTAAAGCAATCGTGTGAAGAAATTTAGAAATTGTGTTCACTGAATCGCACAGGACTTCACAGAATAAAGCGAAGGTGAGATCAACGTATTAATTTTGTGACTTTTTAAAATGTACTCGATGCAGAACAAAGATTTCTTTGATTTTCATGATGGATTTTGCAAATCGAAAAACCGCAACAAAAATAAAAAATATGTTTATCATTTGGGGTTAATTTTGGAGACTTTAAAATCGCTTAAATGGGATCAATCTTATGCTCTACATAATAATGTATAATGCTACCTATAACTGCTAATTTATTTTTGTTTTTCTCTTTATTAATCCCTCACCCTTTGCATCCAGCGAATGTTACAAAAATAATTTTTTTTACCTTTCAATTTTAAAGCGATGTAACTATTGGGATAGCTAAGTACTTTATCTTATGTGTTAAATATTGTCTTTCTTGTTAGCAAATTGCAGAATTTTGATGTGAATAAGGTTTTGTCAGAGTTGTGGTTATATATTTTGCCAACACTAAGAATTTCTTTAAATAAAAGTGTTCATCCTTTTCGTGTTAAAATTTACTTTTTGTATTTTTTGAAAGTATTATCTTGGAACTACTACCCAAAGCTCGATCGATCCTTAAAATCATAGATGTTGAACATAGATTAAATACTTTAACAGAAGGTATCAAAGTTAATGTGCATTTGGGAATATTTAGACTTATACCTGATCTAATATATAACATATACTTCTTAAAACCCTTTTTGAGAAAGAAGAGCAGTTTTGGTCCTGGGATGAAACTTATTTTTTATTTTATTTTGAGCTTTATTGGGTAAAAAGTCAGATCTTTATGTGCAAATCAGTGTCAAAAGCAATAGCTGCAACTGTTCTTCAAAATATTTACCATTATCAACGTCAAATCGTCAAGAAATTGACAACAAATCTGGACTAGCTTGTCTGCTTGTGCTTCTCTCAGTTTGTGGGGATCTTATCTTGAGTTCTTGTGCTTAAAATCGAGTTAACGTAAATGATTCCAGACGATCATGTGCGAGACGTCAATTTCAGCCGACAAATTGAGAGTGCTTGGTGATGATTCAGTATTCATAGCTTGCAAGTCTCTTATCCAAAAGAAATGGTCATCCGAAATGTGGTTGACCTTCAATTCTATGGTTACCAAAATCGAACTGCTTGTGTTATTTTAAAACAGTCACATAACTTATAGTTCCATGTCCTTCGACACTGCAAATTTCTTTTGCAGCATCTCTATAAATAGTTCCTATTTCCAACAATTGTGGGTAAAAACTCAAAGTACAATTTTGTCAATTGCCAACTGAAATCCAAACGTAAATATTGCTATCACGTAATATATATGAAAAATAATTAAAAATTTATAAAAGGAACATTTTTACAATATAGTACAGGGTAAACATTAGCTTATCTTGTAAATTAAGTCTTACAATATTCAGTCTGCTAATGAATACTCGAATTAAAAAAAACAAATTTTTATTAGAAACTTAGAATTCTGGTATTTTACTTTTAGATACTTTTGAGTCATCGTTAATAATAATAAAATAATCGTGCAGCAGACCATGCCAATATTAACATCAACGATTATTTAAATTCAAAATAACAGAAAGGTTAATGCAGATCTTCCATTCTGCTGTGGCTCACATGATTTTGTATCAGGTTTTTCAAAAGAAGCCAACATCTGTTGTTACTACGATATTGCGTCTACATAATTTCGAAAATCATACTGACGTTGACTGCATTTATTCAAACTATAGTAAAGCTTTCGGCAAATTGTGTGTTTATATTTTGCTAAATAAATTAAACTCCTATTAAATTATTAACAGACTACTATCGTGGCTGGCATCTCTTTGGGAGAACTCAATTCGTTCGAATAAAACGGTATTTTAGAAATACTAATCATGGCTGATGAAAATAGAACGCGAGTGTTTTAGTTCTTGCAGATTTAGCCATATAATTAGGCCATTTTGAGCACTAGTATAAGAAAAATGAAAGAATACGAATAGTTTCTAAATTGCACATTCTATCCAAATAGAATGTAAGAGCCTAATAAAATTAACACATTAGTGTAAATAAAGCTGCGAGAAGAGTGCGATCTCTGCGCGGTTGATTCGAATGAACATTCCATCGCGCAGCGATAATCTTATTAATTAGCTAGCACAGACCCATCTTTATATACTTTTAAATGTTACATTCTCAAAACTAGTAATACTAATAACAGCTTAGTTTAAAAATCAAGGCAACGGCGAACAGAAACCAGGGATAAGTAAATGAGCCAAATTTTAAATTAAATGAAAACTAAATAAATAAAGAGCAATAAAATGTCCTTATACTGGCAATTATTCTACTGTAGACACAAATAAAATGAAAAGAAGCAAAAGAGAAAATGTTTGCAGGTCGCAAAGATAACCGGAAGGCCAAATCAATTGAAAAGAAAGAATTGAAGAGGCAGGGGCAAAGGAATTTTTGGGAAATCAAGAAAATCGAAAAAATTCCGATGAAAGTGGAGAGAGTCTTACAACCTGGAGAAACTAGAAAGAAGATAAGTGAGATAAAATCCTAGCAATATCGCTCAAGAAGGGGAAACTGTGAAGGCGTTAACAGAAAAAGCGAAAGAACTAAGGATTGATCAAAATGAATGCACAAAGGGTAAATTTTCTAAGAGAGGGAAATGGAGTTTTAAAGGAGGAGTACCAGAGCTTGAAAGAAGAGAGAAAAGGTCAAGAAGAACTACAGATAACAATGGAGAGAAAAAAGATGACTAATGTTAACAAGTACTAATTAAAGACAGACATAGAAGATACAGATTTTAAAGAAGTTGGAAGGTGACACGAAAAATACAAATAAAAAAGAAAATGACATATATTTGGCGAAAAACGATCTTAATACAGTTAGACAATAATGAGGATAAAGAAGATTAAGAGAAAGACAGGAATTACGGGAAAAGAGGGTAATGACCCTAAAATGAAGGAAATATGCAAATAAAAATAAAAGAACACAAGAAGTATCAAACATGGGAAAACAACTTAAAATTGTATATGATATGGTACTAATAAATGGAAATCAAATACTGTTAACGAGGAATTGGAGATAAAAAAGCCGAAAAACTAAAAGCAAACACAGATTGACAGAAAGTTGAAAATGATTGGACGAAAGAAAATGATATGAATATAATTAGGTTAGGTACGTAGACATGAACATTCTAATTGGAAATCTGGATACACAAGTAGGAACCAAACAGAAATATAAGCAGTCCGGTAACAGGAGAGCAAAGATAATGGAAGAAGACTATTGAAATTTGTTGTAGAAAACAGGAGGATAGTGAACACTTCTTACGATTCTATAAGATAACGTGGATATCGCCTGATGGCAAAACAGGGAACCAAATAGAACACGGGATCATAGAAAACAAATCGAGAAGAAGCAATAAATAATGTTTGATCTTATAGAGAGGAGAACACGAAGACAGACCATGTATTGGTGATAACAAAAATAAAACAGCAAATTTTCATAACAAATAGATTATGTTGATATAGAACAGATTCGATATAAATAAATGTCCGCTTGAACTACTCACGCTCCGATCTGGTCTTTGCTCACATTTCGATATCGCTTCACTTAAGATGCCTTTATGCTTAATTCTCACATGTGCTACACTTAAGCTTTGATTTCGTTCCACCATTGTTTCACTTATGGCCATTCTATAAAGACACTTCTCGTGCTTTTATTTCGCTTCTCTGACACTCCATTTAGGCCCAATCCACACGGATACATTGCTCAGGGTCTGATCTTGCTCAATTCTCGGTTCCATCCACACAGAAACTCTATTTATTCTCCGATCCCGCTCTATTCTTAGTCTACTTGCGAACAAACTACTCAGACATTATATTGTGCTTCGATTTTGTTTCATTCTCAATTTGCTTAAGCTTAATTTACACAGGTATTCTATTCCAGCTCTAATCTCACTCCACTATTAATTGGTTTAGGTCTAGTCCACACAGATATTTTAATCACGCTGTAATTGCACTCTAATCTTAATTCACTAATCCACAGAAGCATTTTGATCATGCGTCGATCTTGTTCCACTATATACAAATATTCTGTTTACATTCTGATATCGTTACATTTTTAGTCTGTTTATGACCAATGTACACATACAATTTATTGATGCTTAGGTTTGATCACTGAGGGTCAATCTCCATAGATGCTCTTATATAGGTCTTGATTTCTCTCCACTATAAATTTATTTAGGCCAAATTGACATAAAAATACTCTTACAGTCTGATCTCGCCCCATTCTTGATCCATCTAGGTTAAATCTACCCAGACACACAAGTTATGTTTTTACTGCAGTGTCAATCCATATAAGCCCAATCCATACAGACACTCTATTCATGCTCTGATTCGACTTTACCCTCAGTCCACTTGGAACCAATCCACATGGACACTTTGCTAACGATTAGATTTTGTTCCAGTCTCACAAACAATCAGCTTAAATTTTGGTCTAGTTTCGCCATCAGTCTATTTAGGCACAATTCACCCAAAAATACTGTTTAATGTTTACGCTGTAACTCCTCTTTGCTCTTAGTCAATTAATGCCCTACACGGATAATCTGCTTGTGCTCTGATCTCAGTCTGCTTATGTTCAATCTATACAGACGCCCTGCTGAAGTCTTAGTTCTGCTCTACTGTCAGTTAATTTAGACAGACATTCTATTAACACTCTGATCCGGCTTTATTCTCAGTTTACTTAGGACTAATCCACACAGACACTTTGCTGGTGCTATGGTATTGTCTTACTCTTAGTCCTTCGAGGCTCAATTTTTATAGGTCCTGATCTCGCCCATTATTGGCCTATTTAGGCGCACTCCGTATAATAAAAATCTTACGATTTTATCTCGCTATATATTTGGTCTATTTGGACCCAATCTACGCAAATATTCCGTTCGCGCTTTAATGTTCTGATTTCAGTTTACTTAAGTTACTCTTCAGACGCCCTGATCTAGTCTTGATTTTGATCCACTATCAATCGATTTAGTCCCAGTCCACACAGCCATTTTATTAACGCTTTGATCCGGATCTACTTTCAGTCCACTTAGGACCTATCCAAATAGGCAATTTGCTGATGCTTCGATTTTGTGCCACTCTCAGTTTACCGAGGCTCGATCTCCACAGATCAAGTTTTGCTCTAGCTCCTCCATTAGTCTAATTAGGCTCAATTCACACATAAACATTGCCTACAATTGTTTGGCTCACTCTTGTTCCAAATCCACACAGGTACTTTGCTTAGGATTTAATTTTCCATTAGTCTCAGTTTATTTAGGTATAGTCCTCACAGATTCTCTATTCGAGCTCTATTCTCAGTCTGTTTACGATCAGTCCATACAGACACTTTGTTTGTGCTTGGATCTCGCTTCACTTTTGGCCCATTTAGGTGCACTACAAACTAATATTCTGTTTGGACTCTGACCTCTTTCTACTCTTAGTTTACTTACGAGCAATCTACACAGACATTTTGCTGATGAACTCGTTTCACTCTTAGCTCAGCCTCAGTCACCACAGACTCTCTGATCAAGTCCTCATCTCGTTCCATGATCAGTCAGTTTAGGTATTATCCATAAAAACACACTCTTTATGATCTTATTTTAGTTTATTTAGGTCCAATTTATATAAACACTTTATTTAAGCTTCAATTTAGTTTCATGATTACTCTATTTACGACTAATTCACAAAGACGCTATTCATACTTAGTCTACTTAGTTGAAATCTCCAGATTCTAAATTTGCTCCACTTAGGTCCAATGCACACAGACACATTGTTTACGATCTAATCTTCCACCACTATGGTCCATTTAGGCCCAATTCACAAAAACGCTCTATTTACGCTCTTATTTCGCCGCATTCTTAATCAGTTTACGATAAATCGTCTTATGTTCTGATATTAGTCTATTTATATTCAATCTTCACAGGTGCTCTACTCATATTCTAATTTCGCTTTGTATCAGTTGATTTAGACCCAGTTCATACAGACATTTTATTAACACTGATCTGGCTTTTCTCAGTCCGCTTAGGAGAAATCCACACAGACACGCCTCATCTCTCTCGACTTCCAGTCCACTGATGTTCAATCTCCACAAATGCTCTATTTATCTTCTTATCTTGTTTCACTCTCGGTCTACTCGCGTCCAATCCATGTATTAGTAGTAAAAGGTTTCAGAACACCCTATTAAAATACAATTTGTCGTGATTAGAATTGTTTTATTAAACTGTAAATTATGGGCGAACTTTATAACATTTAACTTTAATTTCGTTTGTCTTCTGAGGTAAATCATTCATGAATTTTGTTGTTTTATTGGATGTTGACCATTTCGATTGTGTGTTACAGAAAATATGTTTAATGATTGCTCGTCTAATTTTGTGGGATTAGAAGTTAAAAAAATGGTTGGCAGGTTGATTTGAAGATCAACTCTTTCATTTGAAGGTGGATATTTGTAGATACCTTGAGCTTAATGATATTTTGGTCTTGTTAATGAGTTTAAATATTTTGAATGTTCCTGAAGATTTAAAATTATAAAAATCTCTAATGACTTTTTCCACGCAAAACAATTTCAATTTTGTAAATGTGATACAAGCAGAAAATGTCTTATTTTCAATTATTAGTTATATAACACTGAAAGATTAGAGTGTACACATAAACAGCAATTTTGCCGCTCTTTAATTCAGGTATCAATTAGTGTGTCAAGCGTTGTGTATTTAGCCATTAAGCGCAGTTTCCGTTTTGAAATTCTACTAAGATCGTAGATTAGGTTTGCATTATCGGACCGGGCTTTTAATACGCTGAATATTCAAACATGGGGAAGATGGAGCGGTGTCATGTTGAAGGCAAAATGATTTGCGTGGGTTGTGGCGGAAATTTATATTTTGCCGGTTTTGCGGCACGTCGAGTGGTGCTGAAGCGCTTTACGTATGCTTACACTTGCTAATGTGCATGTATGGATAGTTAAGAATTTTATGATCCAAAATCTTTACAATTTGTTTTAAGTTAGTACTTATATAGAAAATAAAGATCCTCTTAAAGAATAGCCTAAAAAAGCATTGGAAATATGATCCTATAAAGTATTCTGGAATGGGGACAGAAAAGTTTATGTAAATAAGATGCCTAAATGATGATAATTAATCGTTGCGGCAAATGAGCAAAGGATAGCGACAGGCAAATTTATACTACGAGATGATCAATCACAGAGGGGAATTAAATTTGGCATATTAATTTCAACCCACTGCCGGATTGTTTGAGCCCTACGAGCTAATATAGAGTCTTCCTGAAAGTTTTAGTTTAAACAGAGTCGAAGAGATTATTTTTATGGCTGTAACTTGTCACAATTTAGGGGATGTGTTTATGTATATCTCGCTAAAATGGAGCTTATTGATGTTATCGTAATTTGCCGTTTATTGCTGGATTTTCTTTTACCTTCCAAATGTTTCGTAATCATTTTCATTGTGAATATTTAATCCAGATCTTTTTATAAAATTCCAATACAGTCATACAAATGTTCTTTCACCTTTTGTTGACTTTGGACGTCGAATGTATGCCCAGTGTCGACTATCGACACAGCTGAGCCTAAACGCCTATCCTAGGTTTCTAAAAATCATCAAAAACTTAAAAGAGTTGCTGTTATGATTAAATTTTGTTTCTTGGAAGAGCAACAAAAGAAGCGCAAAAGATCTAAGATATCAGCTTCTCGCTATCATTGTCAAAAAATGTTGCTAAGATCTATCTATTATTCTTTAACGTCATCGGTTGATCGAATATGGGTACCGATACTAACGACAAACGCGACAGAAAGGAAATCGTAGTAACGGGACCAGTGAAGCTATAGGAAAAAACAAGGAATTTTATATGAAATGGCTAAACACTAAAACGGTAGAAAATCAAATAAAATATAACAAGAAAATAAGACTTGGGCGTAAGCGAAAAGAACGAGAGAAGTAGAAGTACATTATAGACCAATAAACGCAGTTAAAAATAATCATCAATAGTTTCAGAACGGCGAAAGGCCTGCTACAAATTTGTAGATCACCTACACTATTTAAAATATTTCTTCAACATGCACTAAAGAACTCGAAAAGGAGACGTGAAGGTATAGGAGTCACAATCAGAAATGAACATCTTTTTTGGCGTTCAGATGGTAATTGCACAATAGAAAAAAGACCTGGGATATATGCTGCAGCAATTTAAAGAGAAGTGCGAAAATGTAGGACTAGAAATAAATTTTCACAGAGTAAAATATCTAGCAAGAGATGGAAACCTACAAAATAAAAATGTAATAATAAATTTGAGTATCTAGGATCCATTATAACAAAAGAGTAATAATAGAAGAAGAAATAAAAAGTAAACTGGGAAAAACAAGAACAGGCATAAGACTATTAAGTACTATTTTTTGGGATAAATACATGACGAAAGCAACCAAAACGAGAATCGTGCATCGAGTGGTTGGTTGGCGGATTGTTAGGCCGTGGTCGGAGTTCGGAAGCTCTTGGTCTTTCGTCCACAACTTCGGGGACATCTTCAGAAGAAAATCTTCTAAAAATTAAGTGGACGAAACGTCAAGAGTTCCGACCACACGATGCACTATAGTAGCCGACCGTGAAAGCCTTCGCATCTATTTATAAAGAAGAATATACAATACCATTATAGCGAAGCGAATACTCGGAAAGATATTTTATACAACGATCTTATCTTTAATGGCTATAGGGTCGGTCGGCTATTTATTTTTTATTATTTATTTTTAATTATCCCATTCCAAATTAATTGGGAATTTGACTTATTTTACTTGGCAAAATTGTACGAAATATTTTTCTTTATTGTCTCGAAAATGGTCAAGTTCCGGATCCTTTACTTTGACCGATTTACGAACGACTAAAATAGTTAAGTCGGAATTCAGCCATTGCAACGCGCAGCGAGCCGTAGCCAGGTATAGGTCTGCCTACTTGAGTTTGTCGCTAGCAATTTTTGGCTTGAGGAGACAGAATAACAAACCAAGAAATTAGGATAAGACTTAATTAGTTACCTTAACGAAGAAAGATTAATTTGGTACGAGCATGTAAAAAGAGTTGAAGGTAACAGGTGGATAAACAAACAACAGATGGAAGAAAACGATGTAGACTAAAAAATCTTAGAGAGATAGGACTATGGGATGGAGAATGGAAAAATTGTGAGCAATGGAAAATCTGGTTGAAAAATCTTTATATATATACATGACCGAAAGGTTATGTAAACGTAGTCAAAAAGCTAAGATCTTTCTCTTTGACTGCTCGTCAAACTTTATTGCTACCTGACTCACTGAACCAACTTCAAGTTCCAACCGCATCATCCTCAAGTGCCTGTTGATGAGCAAAATCAAATGGCCACAAATTTTGCTAGCCAGGATTTTTGATGAGATGAAGAAGTCGGGACTTGAGGGTTTGGTAGTTGTCATGATGGGTATAACAGATCGTAAGTTTGAATGTGCATGAGATCGCAGGTGCTCGCAGAATTAAAGGTATCGATGCCAATGAAGGGGTATCGAGTGGCTACTTCGATTAGGATCTGCCTCCCTCCTTAGTTTGTATCGATAAGGTTTTTCTTACCATGTAAAATGAGTAGCTTTGTACTATTTTACGGCATCCTTTGCCTACAGATGTGGGATTGGGGTAACCACATCAGCAATTTTGCAGGTAAACATCGTGAGGCAGTGCTTAGAACGCGTGTTGGTAAAATTTTCTTTACTACGTTTGGCGAAGAGCCGTCAAGATCACTTGGGTAAGCCTCAACTTTACATTATCTGGTGCTTTTTGAATTAGTTGTGGGATCGGTAGCTTAGAACCATCTTTAGGAATCTATGCACCTTACTCGTTTTGGTAAAGTGTATTCTACCACGTTGGACGACGAGTAACCACCGGAATCGATTTCTCGAGCCTCTACCCCATACCATTACCATTAATGACATACTTCGCTCTGCGAGCAATTTTAACAGAGAAACTTTTAACGTTTTTCGTAAGCAAGAGACTTAACGCTGGTTTATTAATAATCGTGTCGGCAAAATTTCTCCGGCTTCTTTTGAGGAGCCGCCGTCGAGGTTACCTATGCAGTCCTCCCCCACCTTTCCATCATTACTACAGGCGCCATCTGTTGTCTACGAATTTGGGATAGGGTAGCTCTAGCCACACTTTTATGATGTATGGTCTCCCGTTTACTTACATTTAAAAGTCACCCATGAGCAAAGTACCTTCTTTAAGTTAGTAATAGATCTAAGAATATATTTTTCCGGATTCATCTTCTCATGAAAGTGGTATCGATGTTCGCATTGCTACCAATAGAAATTAACCTGGATCTTCATCCCTAAACTCCGACATTTAAAAGATATACAACTAAATTACTGTTGAAGTTTTTCTCTGTGAAACTTTGTTATAGATTGGTGAATGCGATACTGACCAAGGCTGTTCCATTGTAGGAAAATTATATTCTAAACAACAACTTAAAAAATAACCGACGCTTGAATTATAAGAATGAGCGGGAACAAAAAGGAATCGCCAGTAAGATGTATTTTGTTACATATTTCTCTTTAGACTTACTAGCCGGAAAATGACATTAAATAAATCATCAAAAAGGAATTATTGCTAATACTAAAGGTAAAGATTGGTGTAGAAAAATGTTTTAACATCGTCTGTAAGATCACGCTTTTTTATATTGAGAATAGTAATACTTGCTCTAACGCTGACAGAACTACAAAAGAATCGCCACTTAAGTAGTATTAATAACCAAATTGGAGCCTTTCCACAATCCCTCCCTATTAAAAACCTATGGAAGCAGAGAAAGGAAAGCAGTCGTTTTATGCAAGAAATAATAATATTATCCACACTACTGCTGATAATTTTACGCTCTAAACGTTTACTTCTAGATACTGTAAATCTTTAATTAAAAGAGTAGAGTAGACAGTTTCAACTCTATGAAGATCGAATAACGATGTGTTGTTAGTGTCTAATTTTTGGCATAGTGATTCCTAATAGGAATATGAAAAAATTATAAGGTAAAGACATCTGTGCCCAACCGACGAAGCACAAGGTAAATTGCTTTGGGACGACATCATCCTTAACGTCGGTGTTTGACCAACGTTATAAATATACAATATTAATGTCAACCGTGGAAATAGCTCAAGAAAAATCTAGATCAATAATTGGAAAAAACAAATAGATTAAAAATGCTTCCTGTTGCCTATAGAGAATTTTGAAGTATCTAGTTGTTATATAACTACAATAAAAAAATAACAATCACTTGTTGTTTTTTCCCAGTAACAAAGAATTGTCAAATTTCTATACTTTGCTTGTGGCTAAGTTATCTTGAAGTATATTATAAGTCTAATCAAAAATATTTTTTAATTTGTATTTTTAGTTGCTCTTCTGCAGGAAGAGTCTAAATATTTAAAAAAAAAATTTATCTCATATCCAAAATTCTGACTAAAATCATTAGTTCTGTTGATATTTCGTTATGCTAAAATTGTTGACTTCAATGTAAGTCAAAAATTAACATTTTTCGTCTTTTAATATGAGCAGTTGCCATTGAACCTAAAAAGAGATAAAATTTGAATAACTCAAATTATTTAGATGAGTTCTATATGAGGTTGATTTTATTTCAGGGTCATTTCTAACTATAAAATGGCAAGTTGCGATATAAATAATCTATATGGTGATTATAATTGAAATTAAGGATTTGAATAGCGCACTGTTTGGCATTCTGTAAAGGTTGCAAGTTTTCATTTGTCGGCATGTAAACGTATGGAAAAGTCTACCAAAGATCACCAGAAATGCCGTAAATTTATGAACTGGGTTTTAGATGACATTACAGTGAATGCTGATTTTTGCAAGATACCCATATTGGGCGACAAACCTTATCTTTCTTTGTATGGCTTTGTAAATCCCCAAGTGTCGCATTTGGGGTAACGAAAATCTACGTGCTGTTCATGAGAAACCTTGAAATTGCACTGGTGTGCATTGTGAACTGTAGGAATCAAAAGTCCGTGCTTTTTTGAGGAAGAACCTAACTGTAGGTGTTAAACAACTTTTTTTCAATGAAACGAACTATTTGAACATTTGCCATGTAGTTTCAATAAGATGAAGCCACATGTCACACATCACGTAAAACACTCACTTTACTTCAATTAAATTTTTGATTGTGTTATCTCGCAGAGGGATGATATCGATTGTATTTGGCTGACATCGTATTTCATACGTAACTTCCAAGTCTTACACTGACTGTAGTAAAATTCGGGTTGCTCCAATATTTCGTGTTTTATTCTGAAAAAACATCGCGAGGTTCAATTTGGTTGACTCTAAGGTATTTTATTGTAAATGCAGCTGTCTTGCTTTTGTGTTTTGGATCATCTTGATGGAAACTGATATGCCTGTTCACGAGTATGGTGGAGAAGTAGCCTCATATCATGACAATTCTATCGCCCTATTTGATGGTGAGAATCTGGTACTTGGGCTTGTCGCAGATGTCCTTGGGGCATTGGATATAGTTGGTGTTGTCCGAGCAAATGATCATATTCCACTCCGCACGGGTCCAGGTCAAACAGCATTTAGTCCACCACTGCACTCTCGGCTTTCTATTCTTCTCATTCACGAAGCATTTGCGCTTGCCAATGAGTCTTGAATAGATGATAACGGAAAGTTCAAACGGATAATTGGTAAACTCAGTGTAGCTGGCATTTTACCGGGAATTCTCGCGAGAAATCAATACAATATTCCTATCGATGAGCCGAGCGGCCATTTGATACCTCCCCCCTTTCGATTTATTTTTTACGCCTCCATTGGTCCTCTAGCAATGCAGAACTTGTGAGCTAATCTGCTTCGTGCGGTTAAACTGCTTATCTAATGTGGTGATCCACTTTTGCGCTCTCATGCAATAACTTCCTCCTCGGGGATTCTGGAAGTTCCACAGATAAGACTTTAACGTCACCGTGTGAAAGTTTCGTTTAGTTTGTTCACATCATGTCAGTCTACCGGTCCGGAAAACTAATTGTGAAAAAAGATGTGTCGTTCAAAGAAATAAAGAATACTAATTTTGATTCTTCTCGCAGTCTGAATTTTAAATTTGGGCAGCCGGAAGTAGTCTCAATTCATTTGTTAATGGTTTAAAGAGACAGTACTCAATATTCGTCGCTTCGCCCACAATGTTTTTTCTTGCACATTTCAAATTTCGGTTTTCTTTTTCCCGGTTGTCGAGCAGACTTGACATGATGATGTGTTACCATTAAATTTCCATTGTAAAAGTCGACAACAAGACCAAAAGTAATACTTTTATCAGTTATTCCTTGAAGAACACTAAAAGCTACTGCTTTATTTGTTTTGTCATACCTCCCTCCGAATATTAGTTATGACTTAGTGGTAAGAATTTTAGTAACTAACACACCGCATGATGTCGAGTCTTTGCGTTTAATGAAGTGGTGCATCCATTTTCTTAGAAATATATAAAGGATTTGCAAATTAGTCGATGCTTTGTCCGGCAGTATCTTTTTGTATATTTTGCTAACCTCTGATATCTTTGAATCCCATTCAGATTATTTTTCCCAATTGGTGTTGCCAAAAAAAATTGTATTCAAAATTTTCTAGTTCATTTTTTAACTTTTGTTGTTTCTAAGTCTCTTTGTATAAGATTTATTCGTTCCAAATCTTACAAGAAGATTTCTAAATGGCCGATTATTTATTTTATCATTTTATGATTGGATTTTTATTGAGTACATTACGTCCATTAAATATAAAACGAAATATCTGACAAATGGCCACTTTCGTTTCGGCTGTAAACCTCGGTTTGTTTCAGAAAATTTTCAGCTACAATTTCACACATTGTCTGAACAACTAGGCTTGGATATTAGATGATTCCACAAAAGAAAGCCGCATGGTGTTGAATAACAAAATCTTGCTGTTCAGTTGATGTCATTTCATGAAATTACGCGACTAGGAAGTTGTTGATGCAGTAAATCGACTGTATGGCAGCTGTCACCGTCATGCTGGAACCAGATTTGTTCCAGATCCATCTCGTCCAGCTGGTACCAGAATGGTAATGATCACCAATGACAGTTACATGACTATTAGCATCACATTTTAAGAAGTACAGGCCTATCAAATCACCTGTCCAAAACTACACCAATCAGTGACTAATTGGGGATGCATTTGCTTTTCATAAGTAACGCGAGGATTTTTTTAACCCAAAATGGGGCATACTACTGTGTACAAATATAACCCGGAATTTTTAATTTAAACTGCGCTCGCATTTCGTTGGGCACAAACCTTTTTAGTTTTAAGTTGGTAGGACTGCTACTGACATCTTTGTCAAATTTTAGGTTAATATCTTAATTAGTTGAAGAGTGACGCTCGTTTTCGTAAACAACCAAAATTAACTTTTTCGATTTTTACCATCTCAGAAAATATTCAACAAAGAAGTTCGATTAAATTTTGTGTTAGAAATGATATTTATGCTGCGGAAACGCTCAGATTGTTACAAAAAGCCTTCGGTGAACAGAGTATGTCTAAAACACACGTATACGAATGGCATAAAATGTTAAAAGAGGGTCGTGAAGGCGTTGGAGACGAACCTCATCAACGACCTCCAAAAACATCAACTGACGAACAGCACGCTGCGAAAATTAAGGAATTGGTGTTCCAAAATCGTCGATTGACAACTAGAGAGATTGCTGACATCGTTGGCATTTCAAATGGATCAGTCAACACCATTTCGAAGGAAGTTTTGTGCCTCAAAAAAGTCAAATCTCGTTTGGTTCCAAAAACCCTCAATTTATTCGTGACCATTTCGCTAAAAATTCCACCAATATCGTTTCGCAACCGCCGTATTCGCCTGATTTAGCTCCTTGTGATTTCTGGCTATTCAGCAAAATGAAAAGACCGTTCCGGGGACACCGTTTTGACACGATAGAAGAGATTCAAGCCGAATCGAAGAAGGTGCTGAAGGCCATACCGAAACAGGACTTTTCAAAGTGTTTTGATGAGTGGAAAATTCGCTGGCATAAGTGCATTGCAGCCGAGGGGGGTTACTTCGAAGGCGATGAAATAGATTTTTAAGAATAAATAAGGATTTCAAAAATTATAACAAAATTCCATGGGTTATATTTGTACACAGTAGTATTTTTTATTTAGGAATCCCTCAACTTGAGAACGCGTCTCATCGCTAAATATTAGATTAAACTATAATCCACTTTATGATTCTCAGTTTTAACAATAATAATTTGCTGTTCTTTTATATAGCATTCCATACTTGTTAATGGGAAGAATAGTAGGTGATATCTGATGAAGTATAGAGATTCCAGCTGGAAATCAATTTGGGTTACCTTTTACTGAAGTAAAGTTTGAGCATGATGTTCAAATAAATGCAACAAAATAACCGACTATATTTAATACATCGTTCAAAGACGCTAAAGTAAATATATGAAATATTTATCATTTAATAAAGAAAAATCAAATTTAAAAGCCACTTCGATATATTTATCCTCTTTTTGTCCTCATGATAAATACTATTTTAATACCTAGGCATTAATAATTTTGGGCGGTAATAAAAATTACCTCTTTGCGAAACAAATTGCTTTGGTAGTTTTACAGTGTTACTCCAACATTGCTTTAGTGGGATGTTTATAATCGAGTGTAATAATTCGTGTTTTTGTATCCTTTTTTTATTTTTAAACATTTAATTTACTTGTTATTAACTTTTTGCCTTGTACATAGATATTTTATAGGTTTTTCTTAAAATAAAAGTCTCATATATTAAAATAGACTGCTTCAACGCACAACGAATATTTTGATGATTATATTTAAATTCAATGTGGTTTTGAAAATCTTGAATAGAATACAACTGAATAATTTTAAATACTAGTTGCTCACTAAAATTAAGGTCGTGTTCCACAAAAAAGATTATCTTTCTTCTGAGACAACTTGAAGAGTGATTTATACTCTGAGCAAATTTCAACGCATACTCATTGAGGATTCAAGACGAATTATTCCCAGAAGGTGGAGAATTACATTCAGCAGTAAGAGAGCTTAGCTTTGATTTCAACTTCACTGGACCACTGACTTCATTCATTTCATGTAACTCCTAGTGGAGCGTATGGCGTCATTGGCGTTTCAATTTGCAATGGTAAAAGATGGCAGATTGCTAGTCCTGCGCATCTGAAGTTGAGTGGTCCACAATCTTCTTCACAAATTTTTCCACTCTTGTTTGTTTTGTGCAAGCCTTTTAACCTGCGTCCAATTGATGTTTTGGGCTTCCAGTTCTTTATTCACATTTCTTTTTCATGTATCTCTGGGTCTTCCCCTCGCTCTCTTGCCTGTCCAGTTGAAGTCCAAGGCTTGTTTGGTGATGCTATTTTGTGGTTTCCTGAGTGTGTGTCCTATCCATCTCCATTTATATCTTTTTATTGATTTCCCAATCGTCTCTTCTTCTGTAATTTCCCAGAGTCTTTCCTTGGTGATGAGTTGTAATCAGAATATGTTACATATTATTCTTAGACATTTATTTATGAAGGTTTGTACTTTTTTAATATTGTTCTTGTTTTCTATCCACGTTTCGGCCCCATACATTAAAACGCTTTTAACATTTGATCTAAAGATCTTTATTTTTGTCTTCCTGTTGATGTCTTTGGAGGCCCAAATTATCCATAACATATTAAAGGCCTTTTGTGCTTGCATTATCCGTCTTGTTATATCCGCTTCGCTCCCACATTTTTTATTCACCACGCTTCCCAGGTAGCAAAATTCTTCTACTTCTTCTATTTCCTGCTTCTCTAAGTTGATTTTCCTGCCACTTTCGTTTGCCTCTGTTAAGAGTTTTGTTTTCTTGGTGCTTATTTTTAACCCCACTTGTTTTGCTGTCGTGTTTAATTTGTTAATTTTTGCTTGCATGTCTATTTGTTTGTCGTAATTAAACATATATCGTCTGCAAACTCCAGATCTTCGAGCTTTTCGAATACATTCCAATTTAATCCTGATTTGTTGCCAGCCGTATATTTCTTAATCCAATCGATCACTATGAGGAATATCAGTGGCGACATCGTGCAACCTTGTTTAACTCCGGATTGAATTGTTATCTTTTCCGTTAGGCTCCCTTCATGTTTGATCCTTGCGTAGTAATTTTCATATAGCATGCGTGTCGTTGTTATGTATTTCGTTGGTATACCGTAGGTAGCTAGAATTTTCCACATTTTGCTGCGGTCGATGGTGTCGAAGGCTTTAATGAAGTCTATGAAGATCACAAATATTTCCCCTCCCCTTTCTGTGACTTGCTCCAGAATGATTTTCAGTGTGCATATTTGGTCTATACATGATTTTTGTGGGCGGAATCCTGCTTGGTTGTCTCTCAGTTTTCTATCGACTGCCCCTCTAATCCTGTCAAGCATCAGTCTTGTGAATATCTTACTGGCTGTACATAGCAGAGTAATCGGACGCCAATTTTCACATTCGGTCAGGTTGCCTTTCTTTGACAGTTTAATTATAATGCCCTCATCCCAGTCTTTGGGTATAACTTCGTCTGTCCATATTTTTTTTATTAAGGTATGCGTTATTTGTGTTGTTGTTTCGAGGTCGGCCTTTAATAATTCGGATGGGATACCATCACTGCCTGCTGCTTTACCATCTTTTAATTTGAGTATAGCCCTTTCTACCTCTTGTTTTGTAAATTCTGTCTCATCAATGTTTAATTGCTTCCCATATCTCCTCTTATTGTTTCGTTTTCGTTTATTTTTCCTTTCTGGTATATTTCTGTGAAGTGTTCGACCCATCTCGTTGTTACTTCTTCTTCTGTTCTGAGCAGCTTCCCAGATTTTGCTTTTAGTTTGGTTGCCTGTTTGCGCTTCTTACCCATTAATGTTCTTGTGATCTCGTACAGTTTTTGACATCATATTTCTTGGAGGCTTCTTCTGCTATTTGGGCCAATTCTTCTATGTATAACCGTTTATCTCTCCTTGCGCTCCTTTTTACCTTTTTCTTTTTGTCGTTGTATTGCAGTTCGATCGTTTTCCGTCTTTCTTTGTGTATTGTGCTTATTAGCTCCATTTTTAATTTTTTTTTCTTTTCAATTATGTTTTGTGTTTCTGAAGAGATCCAGGGTTTATTTGGTTTGGTTTCCGCACCAATAGTTGTCATGGCAGCAGTTTTTACTGCATCTTTGCATTTACACCAGATATCTTCAATATTACATTCCTCTATGGCTGTGTCTCCAATTTTTGTTCTTAGTTTGTCTCGAAAGTTCGTTAAAACTCCCTCGTTTTCTTTTAACATTTGGACGTTGAATCGTGCACTGCAATGCCTTTGTACAAAATTCTTTTGTAGGCTTGATTTTAATTTTGCCCTCACTAATTCGTGGTCGGATCCAACATCGGCCCCTCTCATTGCTCTAAACGTCTTTTAGGCTGTTTCTCCACTTGCGTTCAATAGTTATGTGGTCAATTTGGTTCTTGTATTTCCCACCTGGTGAGGTCCATGTTTCTTTGTGTATCTTCTTGTGCGTGAATAGCGTGCCTCCTATTATTAATCCATTTGTAGCACAGAACTCTATTAATTTTTTCCCGTTGTTGTTCTTTTCATCTAGTCCATGTTTCCCCATTACATGTTCCAACCCCTCATTATTATTTCTAACCTTTGCGTTCCAGTCTCCCATTGTGATTTTTATATCTCGCTTGAATTTGTTGTTAATGCTACGCAATGCGCTTTGGAGTTGTTCGTAGAAATCGTTCTTTACGTCCTCGCTTTTATCATTTGTTGGCGCGTATATATTAATGATTGTTACATTTCTAAATCTAACCTTAAATCTAGCCCATATAATCCGCTCTAATATTCGTTCCCATTCTATCATGCATTTGTTAGTCGATTTATAGACCATTATTGCTATTCCTCCATCTCTGTCTGGACTGTTCTCCGCTTTCCCTGAGTAGATAATTGTGTTGCCGTTTGTTAGTTGAATTCGGCCTTCTCCCTTCCATCTTGTTTCACTAATTCCTACTATTTTAATTCCATAATTATTCATCTCTTTTGCTATCTGTTCAGTTTTCCCACTCTCAAACATTGTTTTTACATTCCAACATCCGATAAAGGTGTTGTTCCTTGTGTCTATTATTCCCTCTGTATACTTTCTGATTTTGTTCTTCTTGTTTTTGTCTTCTTTACTTGTGTCTAGCTTAGTATTTCGTGTTGTTATTATGTTGATTGTTTCGTTTTTGTCTGGATGTTCCGTTTTCTCGTTGCCGCCTGTGTTATTCTTAGTCGTTTTCGTTTGTGAGCGTTTATATTCTCTATTTACCATCTTATTGGCCATTATCTTTGCTGTGTTCGTTTCCTTTTCCGCCTTTCCCGTATTGCTGATCAGTTTTTTGGGGTTGAGCCTTCATCCTTTTTCAGGCTGCCTCCTTCTTCGTCTGACCACTTGCAGTTTATGCCCTCTATTTGTATTTTCCGGTATCCTACTCGTGTTTGTTTTCCTTTGCTTCTTTCCTCTCTTGCTACTTTCCTTATCGCCGCCTGTATCTTTTGTTCTTCTGAAGTTAAGTCGTTATCTATATATATTCCCCTAGGTAGTTTTTGTTTTTGCTGTAAGATTTCTAGTTTTTGTTGAAAGTTTTCGCACTTTACTACTGCAGCATTTGCCTCAGGTTTTCCTATCTTGAATGCGTATTTTACTGTCATTGATATTCCCATCTGGCTCTGAAAGAAATCCTTAACTTCTTGTTCCAACTTCATATTTTTTTCCTTGAAGTCAGCCCCTTTTATTATTATGTTATTTCTTTTAGTATTTTTTCCATATTTTCAAGTTTCGTTTTTAGTGTTTCTATTTCGCCCCGCATTTCTTTCTTTTCTCTTTCCCAGTCTACTTCTCTTCTTATGAGCTCTTATTTTAGGGCCCGAATTTCTTCTCCGTAGCTCTTGGTATGATTTTTAATTGTTTTTATATCTTCGTTTGTTCTTTGGATATTTGTTCTAATTTCCTGCAGTTGGATGTTCATCTGTGAGTTCATATCTGTTATTAATCTTTCTAGCCTTTCCATGTTTATGTCGGGCTCACTTTCCTTGCTAGGCGAGGTTCTTATCATCACCTTGTTTCTTTTCAACTTGTCTGTTTCCTCTTGGTTATCTTCCTCCTCTTGATGTTCCACCTCTCGCTTTCTTTTATAAATAAAGTCTTTTATTGGTCCTGTACTAAATACTCTTGCACGCGCACCTTTATTGTCAGTTATTTATTTGTACGCACTATTATTGTGCGCGCTTTTCTTATATGCACATTTTTGTGGTTAGTTTGCGATGTTATTTTAACGTATGTAAAACGTAAAATGTTGGGTACGGATCTGTCTTTATTTATTTTGAAAGTGGTCTTGGTCAGCTGCGTTCTTATCTGACGGCCGACTGTGTACTTATTGTCGCTGGCGCTGTGGAAAAGTTTGACCGCGATCGACCCTCTTATCTTCGTTAAGTAGCAATAATTCTTGTTCTTTCCCTTAATTCCTAGTCCTACCTTGTTTTGTTCGTGTTTGTGGCTTCCTTGTACTCCCTTAAACCTCGCTATCACGTCACTCTGTTTTAGTATTGTATAAATCACTATATTTTTGAATTTTATTGAACACTTTGATCTAAGCTGTTGACAGCAGCGCACCACACTCATATCCGGACCACTGACTTACTGGTTTCTAAACAATAACAAGATCCCTAATTTGCTCGATTTGTCATAACCATGTTAAGATTGAAGAAGTATAATCATATTGAGTGATTAGGTTAAAAGAGAGCTGTTATTTCTAAAAAAAGAGGACAGCTGAATAAGACAGTTTAAATTGGATTTGGCTATAAAATTCAAACAATCAAGATAACATCTCCTTAAGAATTAGGTTTGAAGGCTGAAAAGTTTGTTGACAACATATAACAAGCAAATTGGTCCAATCTGATTGGTCAGTCAAAGAACTACGCGACAGATAGAGAACTCGTTTTTTAAAAATAAAGGGCGGGGAAATGTTGGCATTAAACTAGAACTCTATAAAATAAAACCAAGCTAAACCAGCTGACGCAGCAGTTAAGCGGCGGAATTAAGCCCATAAACAAGGAGTACTTCAATCTGAGCGAGTTCACCACAAAGAGAATTACAAGACTGAGAAAGCTTGGAACAATGTGGACTAGGGGCAATTAAGAAAAGACAAATCTTTTTGCAGACTACCTTGAACGAACTTTCATGCAAATGAAGTCTATCGTAAGGCTAAACTACCGCCTTGAATACTTGTTTATTTCATGTGAATATAATCGTGACAAAGATAAAACCCAAACTCCAGAAGATCTCCAGGATACTATCGTAAATGAAGAAGTTATGAAACAATTTTTCAGTAAAGTATTTTTCCAACTGATCATTTTAAGTTAACGCTTCATTCCGGTTTAAGAGGTTATGATGACTCTTAAACCTAAACAACCAATGAATCTCTAAACTGAATGAGAAGTTACTTATGGGAAATTGAAGCCTACTGTTAAAAAAGATCATTTCGGTCTGTTAATTCGGATTTATGAATGAACATAGAACAAGGTTTGTCTGGTTATATTCTTGAGCCTAGCCCAAGCACCTGATAAGGTGTGGCACTAAATGTGGATAAATAGCTACCTAAAGACTACACCATTTTATTAAATTTTACATTACCAACAGAAAATTCCGTATTCCACAAGAATTCCACGCCGAATGAAGACCCATTAGAACTGATGTGCCACAAGGCAGTGTACTGGGTTCCATATTGTACTTATTACACTTATGCGATCTATCTCAACTTACTGATACCCTGATCACTGTATTTTCAGTCGATACAGGTATTTTTGCAACTACGACTGAAGAACCCGAAACCAGTAACAACTTACAAAAGGGCATAGATTATGCATGTGGAAAAGCTGACTATAAAACTCACTGAGAATACGTATTGTAAGACCGAGGTACGTCTATAATCGTCATTTACATCGAAAGCTAAGGATGGAAATGGTGGCAGATGAGATTAGACGACTTACTAAGGCTTTATAACCACACTATCACTGCTGGATCAGGTTGGAATAGTATGACGAATCAAGAGGCGTAAATATTTTAAATTAGTGCACTGGGTGAGGTGCGAAGTAGAGCATACTTACTGTGATTCTCATCCGATAAAAATCTGAATGATGCCATGGGATGAACTCTGAAACACTAATTGATTAGTTTTAAACTTGTATTAAAGTAGAATTGCAAATAGTTGTTAGTATAATTTTAATAACTAGGCGTTTGTGCACGTACGCTACTGCTTAGTGGCTATATTGGCTATTACATTTACAAAGGTAAATAACTATAGAAGTCTATTCTTGTCTAATAATTGAAAGATGTGGATCAGTGGTTCCTGGGTTTCACTTGGATAATCTTCCAGGGTCGTGTGGCGTTTGATAGCATATTGATAGATACATATTTCACATATGAAGTTTGTAGATCGCTGTGTCAGATGCGATTCGACATGGTATGTTAGAGATAATTCAAAGAGTTTTAAATATCAAATGTTGAATATCTAAATTGGTCCAGGTTGATTGGATTATACATCTGTATATTAGGATTTTTCTTTTCTAGCGTTAAGGGAGATTTTCTTCCTACTAATCGGTGCATATTTTTTATCTTGGTATCTATTTCTTTGTTTTTTTACTAATGTGAGTTTTTCAAGTTCAACGCTTATCAAGGTCGATTCATAGCTACTTTTATTATTTTATGGAATGGGAGTATCGTTAAAGATGATGGGCGAACATGATAAACGCCTAGTTGTATGTGTAGTTATATGTAAAGATTTATTTTCGTTGATATTCATTCGTCACAGTTTCATCCACTACTAGGTTTGGTTTAGAAGGGTTTGAAGAATTGTTGTGTTTGGATTGTCATTGGAAGCAAAAATCTCTGTATCTTTTATTTTAGCAATGTAAACTGTGTTGTTGAGGATAACAGTAGCACTACTTTTGTCTGCTTGTAAGATAATCACGTTTTGTCTTGTCGTAAGTTTTTGAGGACTTGTAGTTCAAAAGGTTTGATGTTTTAGCTACAACATCATTGTTTTCATTCCCTGTGTTTTCAGGGAATTTGGCGGTAGATAATTCTGTCTGGGATACCATATGTTCGGCGGGGACACTATTAGGAACGATAGCAAAGGTGAAACATTTTTCAATAGCTTGGCTAGTCGGTTCACTTAAAGGATAATGAATTGGAGATACCATGCACGATAACGTTGGTACGTGACGGATGGGTAGTTGATGATCAATTCTGGTAAAGTTTGGAAAATTTCTGTATTTGAGTATTAGTTTTCTCTCTTCAGATACGTGTGATGCTTGATCTTGGTAAAAGAATCCCAAATTACTGGATGAATTTGGGAAGAACTGAAGTTATGGAAAGTATCATACAGTTGAGAGTTAGTTTGATTATGTTTTCTAGGAACGAAGTGGATGGACTGCCTAAGCAGAGATAGTTCTGCTTTTTTAAAGATATGCAGGATTTTAGAAAAGCAAGGTCACACAAAAGTCTTGTCTTAGGCACAATACGCTTGGACTACAGCTTAGTGAGGTTGAAGGTTTTCTCATCGTAGAGGTGCATACCATTTCATTCTCTAGGCTTTTGTTATTCTCGTTATGATCTTATTTCCTAAAATTTTGTTTATTTCAGAATTCATGAGCCTTCTGTATTCTCTGTTTATTTTCTTGGGTCCCATTATCTTTCTGAATTCTTTGCGTGACTTCCATGCCTCTTTTATTTTTATTGTTTATCATTACCTCTAAGTATCTGAAGTTTTGTTCTACCTCATACTTATGTTTCCTTAGTTTAATGTCTTTTTCTTTTTCTTCTATTTGTTCTCTTTTTCTTGTTATTTTTATATATTTTGTCTTTTTTGGTTTATTTTGAGTCTTATTTTCTTTGCTGCTTTATCTTTTTTTTATTTATAATCTCTTCTAATCTTCGTTTATCTCTGAATATTACTGCTAGATCGTCAGCATGTGCTATTATTTGCCCCATTTTTTGAATAGTCGATCCCGATATTTCACATTCGTTTCACATTATACTGCTATATTGATTAAAGTTGCAGATAGCCCGTCTTCCTGTCTTACCGATTTGTACGACTGCTTTAGATTTTTACATAGTTATTTTAATTAAATTTCTTGGTTATTTTTGGGATATCCTGATTCGTTGCATCTTTAATTATCGTTTTCCTTTATATTTTATCGAAAGCGTGTTTGAAAAAAAAACTATATGTAATTAGTTACCTTTTTTCTTTTCTATATTTGCGGTTATGTTCTTTCTTTTTTTTTTGTCTCCTTAGGTGTTGGTATAGTTTAGTGTTATTTTTGTTGTCTATCTCTAAATCTTTAATTATTATTATTATTATTATTATTATTACGAGGTCTGGCAGCGTCACCCCGGAGAGCTTGTCCAACTCCGACATGCTTGAGCCCCTTCGCATAGTAGTTTTTAAAAATAAATAAAAACACGATTAAAAAGCTCCGTTTGACATAATTGACGTACGCCGTTGCCATGACAACGCATTTAGGTATACCCAGTTAGAGTTGAACTTTGACCTTTGACCTTTGACCTTTGACCTGTGTGACAGCACTCATAATTTTTTCTATAGTGCTTTATTACCTCGCTCAAACGAAAATTTTCCATCGCTTGCGGTTCCGGAAATATATTACCGGTCAGCCTGCCGCCGGGCCGAAATTTGTCCTTCGAGGCGCTCGGGTCGGCACGGAAGGGCACGAACGATTTGACCTTTGACCTGTGTGACAGCAGCAGCAGCACTCATAATTCTTTTTATATATCTAATTATTATTATTGACGTCTTTTCTTATCTTTTATAATTCTCATGATGTTTTTGCTTATTAGTTTCTATCCACTTTGTTCTTACTCTTCTATTTTTTTTTATTAGCTCCTTTCGTTTTTTATCCTTTTCTATTTTGTTCTCGTTTTATTTACTTTCTCCGATTTTATAATAATCATTTTAGTTGTTCTCCATTCTTTCTCTATATTATCTTTTTTTTACTAAGCTATTTATCTCATTCTTGTATATCTTATTTCCTTCTTTTTTCTCTAAATTTGCTAGGCCCATTTTTTTGCTTGCTCTTTATATATTTTTTAATCATTCTTAATTTCATTTCCGTTATTACTAAGTTATGATCGGTTTTTGCGCTGATCCCTCCGTATGATCTTTCATTATTTATCATGTGCTCTATAATATGGTCTATTTGGTTGCCTTTATTTCTTCCTGATATATTCCATGTAATTTTATATTGCTTTTGTGTTCAAATTTAGTGCTTATAATATCTAAGTCCGCTTGTGTTGCTAGGTAGCGTAGTTTCATGCCGTTATCTGTTATTTTTTGGATTGTTTCCTTTCCAGCTACGTCTTTTATGAAATCTTCTCTTCCTATTTTTGCATTGAAGTCTCCCTACTACTATTAATATATTGTTGCTTGAGAATTTTCTTGCTTGTTTTTTGCGGTTTATCGTAAAAGCTTCTTTCTCTTCTGCCGTTACTTCTTCTGTAGATATACTTGCTATTGTATTTTTTATTTTGACTTACGATATTCTTCCGTCTATTTTTCTGTATTTTATTAATTCTTCCATAAATTTTTTATTCATCATTAATGCTGTCCCTTGTTGTCCTCGTGTTTCGTTTCCCCGTATTGAGTATTTCTCTTTGTCTATTCTTCCTTCACCTTCTCATCTTATCTTTTGTAGTGCCATTATGCTTATTTTGTATCGTCCCATTTCTCTTTCTATTTCTTCTTTTTTACCTATTTCTAATAATGTTTTTATGTTCCATGTTCCTAGTCTTATCTAATATCGCATTTTTTTTCTTTTTGTTCGATTCCTTTTCCCTTGCATTATTTGCCATTTTATTATTTCTGTCTCTTTGTTCACTTTTTGTTTATTTTATAATTCGTTTTATATATTTCCTGTAAATAATTCCCTTGTCCATTGCTCGGCGTAATTGTTCTTTTTATTATTGTTAGATTTGATATATTATTGTAAATAGTAACTGTCAATTTTTTATTAGCGTTACTAATTCATTTATATCATTTTATAAACATCCCTAAAGTATTTTAAAAAAATTCTGATTTAATTACGCCAGAAATTCAAACTGGTTGGCCGCAAAAAGAACTAAACAGGAAAATTTTATGCAACGCCAATGTTCTCATTAGTAACCCTGCAAATTGAGTCGCATGTTTTGATAAGCCCCAGGTCACATTAGGCGCCCTTGTGATTCTCAACACGTACGCGCAAATCCAATTTTGACGAAATGAGCCGCTTTTACCTTTTTGTGGATTTAGTTCTTTCAAATAGCGCATGTGCATCCCTAATTAATTCTATTAAATTTCCAAAAAAATCGCTGAACGTGCTTTAAATTAGTTGTATTAAATTTCCTTGGTAATGTGTAACATATCTAAAGAATATGTATGCAAGATAACGGTATTCGGTATTCATTCTGTAATTTATGGTATTTGTGGAAAAACGTGATTTCGCATAATTGGCTGCCGGTAAATTAAACCGCCTGGCTGCCACGCTCACGTACATGAGACTTTAATGTCAAAATATGTATGCTGTGTACAGTCTGTTCAATAATAAAGTGACCGCTGTAATATTAAAAAAGGAAAAACGTAGATAGAATTGTTTTTTTTTTATTAGAGTATACATTATGATCTATCGCGCAATTACCTAATATCTGGTCCAATCACTTCCATGAGTGATTATAGCTTTAGCCTTTCTTTTTTTTTGCATAATCATTTTGGAAGAGATTGCCATGTCTTCTTAATTTAAAATAACAGCTGCTTCGCCGTCTGCATTGATTTCCTTTGAGCTTCATTTTATGTAAAACGGTACATTTTCAATGGGATTAATATCTGGAACACTGCCGGCCATTCCATTGTAGTGACGTTATCTTTTACAGTTTGCTGCGATATTTCGGGTCATTTTATTCTTGCAGTGCCCAACTTGTTCTGGCAAAACTAAATAACGTTTTAGCATTTCTGGTAGATGGTGGACATTCTCTAGTCCTTTAAATTGTCTGCAAACAGAAAGAGACAACTAAAGCTGTATTTACAGAAGCATTCTGAAACATGTTTTACTATGCGCTGTGGAATTTTCTTACTCTTTACTGATCACGCTTTCGGTAAGGAAAGTCATGCTTCGAAAGAAGACTTATCTGTGAAGATAACATTTTCTCAAATTTTCTTTGTCCATGCCAATCGCTTTTCCACGTGATTTTCTTTAAAGTTGATGGAAAAGAAACCTCTTTTACCTAAGAGACTTCGAATCGTATCTAGAGACCTGAAGTCCTTTCTAGTGGAGTTTTATATAGTGATAGCGCATCGAAACGCCTATTTTCAAAGAGACTCAAGATCGCTTCATGGTTCTTTGTTGTTGTATCTCGAGCTGTTCTCCTTTCCGGCAGATCTATGAGGTGTTAGTTCTAATCATTTTTCTTTGCTGAAAAAGGCTTTTATTTAACGTACGAAATGAGCTGATACAACAATCAAAGTATTTTTTATAACTGGTTATGGGCTTTTCTTATCTTTTGAGCAGCACGCCAATGCCGCCCCGAAAAACTAAATGGTCTTTTGAAGCAATCCATTCGTTGGCCCATTTTTGCATTTCTTCGAAATTACCGAAGTGTTTACTAATGCATATTGTATTGATGGGAAAAGGTAGTAATCTAATGGGGACATGTCAGTAGAGTAGGTAGAGTGCGGAAAGATTTCCTATTACAGGTCTAGCAGTGCTTTTACAAAAGGATCACTTTTCAGGGTTTTCTAGTTATTGCAGACCCCTTTTAGTGAAAATTTGCACCCAAATTGAGTAATTATTGTATGTACAGGCCCCTAGTTATGGTTCAGTTCGGTCTTAGTAGTCCGTAGTAGATGACGCCCTCCTGGTCCCACCAAATACGGAACTTTTGGCCATGAATATTGATCTTTGACGCTGAAGAAGACGGTTATCCAGGGTTCATCCATGATTTTTTGCGGTTGGGATGATTAAAATATATCCACTTTATATTTCCCGTTACAATACAAAACAAAACTTTTTTTATGCGGCTTAGCACGCACAGAAATCGCGATGTTCAAGTAACAACTCATGTGGCATCCATTTCCTTCCTTCTGGATCTTTATCATCCCATATAAAAGGCCCCAAATGTTTCATTTAGCAATACTTAATACGCCTGCAAGTTCTTTGAGTCTTCGAGTCGGGTTCTTATCTAATAATGCGTGCATTTAAGCGTCTTCGAACTTTTTCTTTACCATTCAGATAGAGTACGATTTTTAAAATGAAACTCTGCAATTGAGATACGATAGAGCTTCATCACTATAAGCTTCTTCAAGCATTTTATGATCTTGATAGCTGATTATTTCAAATCAAACATGAAAAGTAGCGAATTCCGAAAATGCACTTTAGAACGTTTATTTGGCACGTAAAAATAATGACTTATTGAATAAAAGAAGGAAAACGGTCATACGCTATACAGAAATGTCAAAACTATCGATTAATAGCTTCTAATTATTTACACTACATGTCACGGATCAGAACACTAAACGGAATACTAAACGAATGCTTGCGACTTCTACAAATATTTTGCAGTCACTTTATATGGCAGTTTCGTTCCTTTTGTATGACTTACTAAAAACAATGTCTCCTATCGCTTTGTGAATTTTGAACTTATTGTAAAGATAACAAATTCACCGACTTCACTAAAACAATGCCGGCATACTAGATATTGCACAAAGACCACGAAATAAAGATTCAAACGAATTAACAAATATGGCGCTGGGATGTCTCTTTACCAAATGGCGACGATCACTTTCTTGTCACACAGACTGTAAATTTATTTTCTGTACTCCTGCTTTATAAATAGTTATGCATTCAAATAGAGAGGGGGTTAATGGAAAAAGTCAGCAAGTGTGCCCTTGGGTATTGCAGTATAGTTGTTTGAACGCAACAATCTGCTATACTTAATGATGAATTTGAACATAGATGGTGCGATCTCCTATCACACATGAATAAAGTGCTACTCGTTTGATGAAAATCTCTGCTATCAGAGCCAAACTTCGAGCTTAGGAAACACTAAATCATCGCTGGGGCTAAATCTTGTAAATATGCTGGGTGGGCAATCAATTGCAAGCTACTGCTGCCTTCAAATGGTCCTATAACGATGCAGTGTGACCTCGTTTTTATTATTTTTTCTTAGATAGTGTATGAACGGAATTCCCTAATTGTTCTAAAAAACAGTCGTCATCACCTTCCCGTCCAATGAAACCGTTTTCGCTTTTTTTGGAGCTGGTTCATCCTTTGCAGTCCACTGTTTTGACTATTTCTTCGCTTCAGGAGTGTAGCGATGGACCCGCGTTTCGTCGACAGTGACAAGTGGACGCAAAAAGTTTCGTCCAAACCGCTTTCAAATGGCTTTGGAAATGTTCATTTTAATGAAGTATTGGTTTAAAGTGCGCAAGCGCGCGACTCAACTTGTAGGCAGCTTTCTCATACCCAGATTCTCAATCGATATATGACAAACGCGTTCTTTCGATATCCCCACAGCCTCTGCTATCTCTCCGTCCTTGGTTCGAAGGTCGCCCAGTACCATTTGGTGAACTTTTTTGATGTTAGCGGTGGAGGTCGCAGTTGTTAGCCATCCCGAACACTCATCAGCACGGCTGGTGTGACCATGTTTAAATTTAGCTGCCTACCTTTTCAAGATGGCAAATGGTGGTGCAGAGTCTCCGTAAACGGGATCTAACTCGGCTTTAATTTACTTGGGTGTATTGCCTTTCAAATGCAATTATTTAATTATGGCACAGTATTGGATTCTTTTCCATTTTTATAAAAGCACTATCATCGACTAATACAAGCGACTGTCAAACAATAACTAAGCGTTCAAAATGGCTGAAATTCTTACAGATGTCTTTCAAAGCACGTACGACTGTAGTAGCAGAATAGTTCGGACGAGTAGGGCCATCTCTATTTTGAGGCACAAAACTTTTTAAACTGCCACATAGTAGCGCAGTTAAGTAACTATAATAAAATTATGAGGGAATGTATAAAAAGATACACATGAATTTTGAAATGTTTGGAACACCTTTTTGTAAATGTGTGATACTGTCAATAAGTTGGAAGCAGCAGTGTCCTCATTGGATAGGGTCATCTTATATTATATTAATAATACTTTTTATTGATCAATAGTGAGTGCTTTTCTATTGTCTCTTGTAACCGCAAAAGTTTGGGGTAGAACAGAATTATATAGCGTCCGCAAGTAGGCTATGGGAAACTTAACCATTTTCGTTGGAGTGGCTGTCATAGTTAATGAATGAAACTGAATTGTTTGGCATTCGCATAAAGCTTTCATGACAACCATCTCTGAACGAATTGTATTATGTTAAGATTGGGGGATGGATGCCGAGTGGAAAACGTCCACTTCTTATTCTTGACACTAGCATCGAATGAATATTGGAGTTGTTGACCTTTAATAACACTTTTCTAAATTCTGCTTGCATTATTACTAAATCTGTTATGAGATACTAGGGGTTGCCTGCCAAAAAGTATTTTTGGAGTTCTAGGCTGACACTCTTTCACCCTCTTTTCCTCAAATTTTTGCAATTTGGGAACGTATAAGTTTTTAATCGGATCAAATTTTTTTTTGATCGAAAATGTGGAGCAATTTAACTTACAATCGAAGCTCCGCTCGGGGAAGCAAAGCAAATGGCCTTGGCATACGCGCTTTTTGCATTCGATAATGCCGACCCGATAGCGCCGTGACCGCCCGGCCATTCGGGAAAGAGCGAGAGCGGCCCCGACATGCGTGCACGAACGCATGGATCTCCTTGCGTAAATCAAGAGCTCAGAGCACCGCCACGCCAAATGTCATGTTACCCGTCTTTGTTTACTTTACGTTCAAATGTATAGATAGACAGTTTCCTACACCATGACTGAACCAACATCAGCTCGCTGCCGTGATGAAGCTGCATTTTTTTTACCTAGTTGATACCAGTAATAGGAAAACCCATCCGGTCGCTAAAATTTTGTCGTCGCTAAAAATAATCTTTTGTCACTATTGGTTCCAATCCATTCTGCATGACAAAATCGAAGACGCGCAGTGCAATGCAGTGTCTTTAAAGCAAGTCGTTGAATTTTTCAACTTTCTACTGTCGGACAGATCTTAAGTAGCTTCTAAACAATTCTTACTTATGCACTTACCCCACGTTCTTTACGATTTGTCCAAATGTTAAAAGTAAATTCGATGTTGCCTCTCAATTATAAGAATTTTTCATACGTTAAAACGCTTTCCGCAATTTTTAGAATATTTGCTGGAACTGTTTACAACCTGGTGCGAACGACCTATTTTGCTTTATAGAACGCCTAGCATACAACACATAATTTACGATGTTTTCAATTTATTTATTTTTTTTTGTTTATTGAGATTCTATGTACTTATTGTGATTATCTTATGTTTTTATAGTACTTTTCGGTATCCTTGTTTCTTGTACCAGTCTATACAGGTCCCTTATAGGATAATTGCCGTATTCTTCTGGGTTTATTATTGGTTCTTCATAATTAGCTTGCCTCATGTGAACTAAAATCTCACACTTGCGCAAGATATGGATGGCAGCTGCAGCTCTATTGTACAATTCTATTTTATTGTGGTAAGCTCTCAAGAACAGTGCCCTGTGCCAATTATAGTTTCTGCTTTGTACTAATAGTTTTTCAGTTCACTTAAGAGATGGTCTTTTTGTGAAAATTTTTTTATTTCTTTGTTCCTGCAAATTTTTCCGGTATTTTTTATGTTGTTTCCTGCCCTCTTTTCTCTCAGAGCCGATTCGGGGCTGATACGTGGAGTTGATGATCTTTGTTGTGCTAGCTCATTAGCTTTATCGTTGCCTGGAATTCGACAGTGCTCTGGTACCCGCAACAGAGTTAACTTGTTCTGGTCTACCAGAAGATGTTACGCGTGTTGCATATATAGTCATCTGCGAATTTAATTACTTTTTAAGACTTTATTTTTACCTGTTAATGATATCGTCAAGAAATGTGAGATTACATACGTACAAAAATTATAAACCTCATACTTACTCCTAAACTTAAGAGAAACTTTTATGGTTATATATAGATTTGCAATTTTTTACTGCAAACTGTAAGATCTTGGTGATCTTCAGCTTTGACATTGTGGTAGCTGAGTTTCTTTATTGGTTGTTTATCACTTGGTTGTTCTTTATTTTTCCCATGAAGTTTTGTATCTTACTAACGAGGTTCTCTTTTCCATTCTACATGTTATGTATGGAGAAGTCCTTGAGATTTTTAATTTGTAATATATAATAATCTTTGATCTTCATCGTTTCGTTAGTTCTTGGTGACCACTAAATGATAACCATCTTGCCCTTTCTTTTGAATAATTGAATATATGAGCATTAAATTTGTTGTATTCCATTTTTTGCAGTAGAACTATGTTTTTTTAAGAAGATAGCACCCTTTTAAATGAAGAATGATGATCATACAAGCTAATAAGTTAATCTTTCTTATATTTCTTTCATTATGTTTTTTTGTTTTCTGTTTTCTTTTATTGTTCGTTCCTTATAATCCAACTATTTCGTGTTTTAATTTTTTTTAGATCTTTAACCTGTTTATTATTTTGTTTTCTTTTAATGGTTCTTAAAAATAATCTTTTTACCGCTGAATTCGTTCTTCATTCTAAATATTTTTTGTTAAAATAATCCATGTGAATCTTAAAGTTTCTTCCGCCGAACATATGGCCATTTTGAAGTTATGCTGCTCTGAGTCTCTCTAAGTTGGTTTTATATTCTTTAGTTGTAGTTCCACTACAAGCTCTGTATAGCTAGGCCCTCTTTGATTGTTCAGCTTAATTCAATTTTACTAATCTGATAATCTGACCGATAAGTTTATGGCTGTCTTCATTACCATAGCTTGATATTAGATAAAGTATGCCACTCTTCCGGTCTAAACTTTACTTAATCCACAAATAGTCCAAAGTTGTAGAAATAACCTTTCGTCTTCTACTTGCGACATCTTTGTTAGGAAGCGGAATTTTCTCTTTTTCTCTACCGTTGTTTGTCATATGCAAATTCTTTAGACTATTGCTGTTAATCCTTAAATCTGAAATAATTGGAGTCGAAGGCAAACACTCTAATAATTTTACTTCGGATTATATAGTACAAGGACTTACAGGCCTACAATGCAGACATGCTAAGAAGAGTATTTCCTTTTGCCGCGTGGTGTCGTGGTAACACCACGTTCTGTATACTATGCTGACTGTTGTAAATAAAAATGAACAGTGACAATGATGAGGAAACGGAGGAACTCTTCATTGAACTATCGCATCTTTGGAAATTTTTCTAGAATTCGGCGGCCTGAGCGGAGATGAACAGTTGTTCATGATCGCCTTTATTGAGACCTACGAGGGCAAATCCAGGGTAGATTTTCCTACTGGTTCTGTAGTCACACCAGCTCAGTACCTGTTCTCAGAGGTTGGTTCTACATTACTTGCTGGAAAGCATCCCCAACTGGAAAGGGGGAAGGCAACTCCGGAATCGTTTTCGACGTCCTCAGTGATCGAGAAAAGCATGTAGAAATTCCCTACTTTGCCAGATTCGTTCGGGGGCACCCGAGCTAGTTCGATAACCTCCCTAATGGAAAGTATTCTTTCTGTTATCATCTTGGATAAATAAAGAGTTTTTTTTTTTGTCAAGAAGGTACCTCATGAAGTTAAAATAGGTTTTCTTAAAGCCAAAAACGTAATGGATCGGATGTGAATCCACATGGTTACAGCCTATTTGTGTTTTGAGGGAAGTATAGATTTAGCACCTTCCGCATCTGCCAAGGTAGGCGAAGTATGTCCCAGAAGAGCAGCTAAAAAATAATTCTTAAAACATTACATCTTCGTCCTGACCATGGAGCGGTTGAAGGAAAGCCCAAGCGTAGACATATGTCACTTATATTTCTGTTACTTAAACGGAACAACAAAGGAAAGGAGGTCTTTCACCTGATATATCTTATGGTAGATTAGCCAAAGGGGTTGATCACCATTCTAAGGACTGTAAAGAAAGGCAGAGTGAGTCCGCTAGCTGCATTAACTGTCAAGACCCTTATCCAGGCAGTTTTAAGGGATGCTTCGCATGTCTGAAACCGATACTCCGTCAAATGACGATTGCTCCAAGTCATTTCTACACTTCAATGTTTTGCACGCAATGTTTCTCAGTTTTTACTACAGCAGATTAGTTACAACTCAAATACCAAAACTGGAGCACCATCATTAAACGGTTCCATATCCTGGACACCTCTACATTCTTGGCACTCTTTAGAAATATTGTGGTAGCCACGCAGAACTCCACCAACTTCCTTGAGGTCGTCGAAGGGATTATATCTTGCGTGGAAGACTTTAGCACTACCTTTTTTATTAAGAAATAACTGGACACATGGGAACCGCTCAAGATTCTGCCAAGTTGGAAGCGCCTTAATGGTTATCAGAAGAAGAAAGGCTAGGGGCTTATTCTCGGAAACTTTGTAAATCACGAACAACAACGTCAACGTCAACAAAGAATTTCTGACAATTCAAGTATTATCCTTCCAATCTACATGTTGAACTGGATACCTTTACTTATTTAATTGGAGGACTTCTTCTTTATTTGTCAGACATATTTTCCTTCAAAAGTTGCCAAAACATACTTCCTTTATATTTAATACTTTCACGGGAGTATTGCCAAGTTTAAATTTTTTAAAATTTCTATTTGTCTAATATTGTGGCTTGTTACTAGTAAGCGTTGGGAAGCTTATGTTGATCTGCTTATCTGCTGCATTCGGCGGTTTTTCTTTTCGATGTAGTACGATTCAAGATTTGGAAAAAAACATGTTGGCATCTTCTCAGCTGTTTGTTTTCAGCTGCAAGTTATGTTTCCGTTTTGCTTATTCCGACTTCATATTATTAAAGCTCCTGTTGTTGATTTTGATTCTAAATATTTCATAGAAGGTACATTTCTTTTTGATTAGGAGTTTTATGCATTTGTACATTATTGTTAAAGAGTTTCTTGACGTTTTCTTAATAATCCATTCCTTATTTTTGATTTTTATAAAGTAGCGGCTGCTTTGTTCTTATATAAATCTAAATCAGTTTTTCTAAAACTTGCTCAATATCGGACTTATTTTTAATGTTCAGGTTTTTTTGTATTGTTCTTTTCGTTTGGCCGCTTTGGTTTTTCTATTTTTTGAGGATGATATACTTATTTTTGTTAGTATATATTGAATTGTAATGGATTTTTATAAAAGTTTTCTTTGTCTAAGATCGCAGTAAAATTTTCTTATGCCATTAGATATCTTTGCAAGATATATAACCATCTCTTATCTTACCTAAAAAAACCATCAAATTTTTTAAAACTGAACAACTTCAGGAAATGTTGTTTTGTTACTCTTTTTATTAGATTAGTTTTTCTTGCTTAAATATCGTCAAAACATTTCATCATCCAGTATTAGTTTATTTTCAAGACAAGAGTAGAATTTAGTTTGATAGTCTGATATGTGGTATTTTTTAATTGTTCATTTTCGAACGTACTTAAGTCGTGGAAGTGTTTTTTCTCACTTTTCATTGTTTGGTGATAGCTTTTCGATGCATGTCTTAAGTAGAACTACAGCCTCATGGACTTGTTGTGCTTCTCTCAATTTCTTTACAGTGCTTTTTCCAGTATCCTCATTACTTATGCCAGTCGGTACAAGTCCCTGGATAGTTACTGTATTGATTTTCCATAAATAACTTGTCTTCTGTGAACTAAATGGGTGTCTGTTTCTAGTTCCCCGCTGCAGTTTAGGTTTCTATTTTGTTAAGGTGTCCTCTGAGAAAATAATACACCATTAGGAGGATTCCTGCTTTGTACCAACATTTCTTCAGATATTTGACGAGATGGTCCTTTTATTACAGTTTTCCATGTATTTATTGTATTTGTATGTATCTATTTATTTCTGTTGAATGCGAATTTTGACGTCATATGGTCTGTTGTCGTACCCAATATGTCTCCATCTATATGTACAATTTTCAATGTCTCACTTCTATACAATATTTGTAGATTAAGAGACACTTCTGCCTCTTCCGTGATTTCAAAGTGAAGAGGGGGAAGGTCTACTAGTGTTTTCATTGGCCCTGTTGGTGTTGTTTGTATGGCACCTGTTATTTTTAGACAAGCGAATTTTTGTATCCTACTTAGTACGGTTATAGCGGTTCTTTACGTCATTTTTGTCTACCATATTAAAACTGCAGGTGTTATTGTGGATTATTGATCACTGTGGTGTATATTTAATACATCAGTTTTGGTTTTAGACTCCGTGCTCGTCTGAATAACACTAGTGTCACCTCCGCCTTTCTTTTGATTTATTGAACGATGTCAGTTGAGTTTTGAGTTTAAAATAACTCCAAGGTACTTTACCCCACCTGATAAATTTATTTCTACATCTAGAAGCTTAACAGATTCTAGTTCCTCCAGGCTTCTCCGTTTTGTGAATGCTACTATAGTAGATATTGAGGGATATGCAGGACCCTTTGCATACGCACCCTAACTGTGTTGTTAAATCTTCTCTGGGATAGTATGACTAGTACTACCCTTCACCTTCTCTATGAAATAAGTCTATTATGTTTTTTAAAGGTCAACACCTCCTGGACATACCGTTTCATTATTCTTTTTCTTGGCTTCAGTTTATGTTGCTTGAACATCTTCAAAACATTTCATCATCCAGTATCAAGACAAGAGTTGCATTCAATTTAGTAATGTAGCGTGTAGGATTTTTAACTATTTATTTTCTAAACTATTTAAGTCGTGGGAGTGTTCTCTTCTGTTGTTATTTCAGTTTTTCTGTTGCTTGCTGAAGAATTCCCGCAGGAACTTTTTTAAGCATCAGTAAGGAAATACATTTTTCTGGTCCGAAAAGAATTTATAGTATAAATTAAATATATTAGTGAAAAGTGCCCCATTGGGTATTCGTATTACTTTTATTATATTAAATTGTACTAATTGGTATATAATAATAATAATTATATAATAATCTGGTTGTTCGATCAGATGGTTTTTAGGCTTCTATACATTACAATGGGAAGCCTTATGTAGACAGTAATGTCGTCTGTCTGTCTTTTATTTTTCAACTTTTGATCAAGGCAGCTTCCAAGCTGGAGACCAGCTTCTATTTTTGTCATTTCGACCTTTGTCACACCTTATAATTTTTCATCTGTGATAGATAGAGAAATAACGTTTTCAGTATTCAACTAAGGACCATAAGACAAGTTCGGACGCCAAAAATAAGCCTGAACGAAAATCTCGAGACCGGTTTAACCGGAAGTGGCCGCAAAATTTTTGTTTATTAATAGAAGCCCCGGACATTTGTGGGACCGGAGTTCCGTACTTGTTTTCTTTTCATAGCAATATGGTTGCAAGTTCGTTTAAATGTCTTGTTAGCTCATTACTATATTTGAAACTGAACTTAATTATTTCTTCACAAACTGTTAGTTCGTCTAGGTCAGCATGCAGTGCAGCATTTGGGGCGTTTGTTGTTATTCGAAGGATATTATTTTGGAAACGTTATATTTTTATATTGGAGGTACTGATGGGGCTCCTTACAGGTGTTTTGTTCGTCCAGATGGGTTTTGTAGATTAGCACTTTATTTTCAGTTGACATTTCCAACTTTTATCGTTATTGAGACAAGTATTTTCTTCTCTCAGTAATGAGTACCAGACGTACCAGTAGATGAATTATTCACGATATTTCTAATACAACAACGATACTAAAATTCTTTACCCCAAAGGAAATACAAGAAGTAATTAAGACACTAAACCCAAGAAAGGTTCTAGAGTTAAATATGATCACTGACAAAATGCTAGAAGAACTACCCAGAAAAGGACTGATAAAACTTTTATACATATCTAATGCAATTAGAAGACTTGACCATTGGCCCAAATTTCTCCAAATTATTATGACATACATGCTTGGAAATGTCTGACGTATGTCATATCTTATCGGCCGATAAGTCTTTGGTCAATGATTTCTAAGCTTCTTGAAAAACTTCTTCAATAGAATAAATTAATATTTAAATCAGCGGGCATGCATCTTAGATCATCGCCAGTGGCGTCGTTTAATTATTTTTATTAATAAATTTACGAACAACGGGAATACTGTATCGCTGCTTTTAAAACAGCTATTCGATAAGGTGTGCCATCCAGGACTTTGGTATAAAATTAAAAGAACACTTTCATTATTACATTATTTTTACATACTAAAAAGTTAACTGTAAAAAGTCTAACCGTTTTTCCATATTACCTGGAATACCACAAGGGAGCATCTTGGACCTACTAATATATGTGCTTTACACAGCCGACTTTTCAACAACCGATGACAACAATTGGTACATTCGCGGACGATGCGACGGTTTTAGCAGGACATGACGATCTTGTAGCTTCATCCGGTCTCTAAGGACATATTTATCACATTCACGCATGGCTAAATAAATGAAAGATCAAGATAAACGAATCAAAATGAACGCATATAACCTTCATCCTGCAAAAGGGCAATGCCTCCAATAAGCACAAATCAAATAATCATACCCCAAAGTGAAGTTCTTACTGCACCTAGACAGCAAACTTAACTGGAAACAACATATATCAAAAAATCCTAATTATATATGGAAAATAAATTGATAATTTTCAAAGCAATACTACGACCAATCTGGACTTATGGGATAGAGCTATGTGGTTGCGTTAGTAAGTCCAATTCAGCGATCATACAGCGAGCTTAATCCAAAACCTGACATATTGCGGACGCGTCATGGTACGTCTCTAACCGTACCATCTATACGGACTTAAAAATTCCTTATGTGAGTGAAATCATCCAAGAGCACAGCTTATGCTACAACCTACAGAAGACTCAAGAGACAATGGCCACTCGATCTACGAATCTGAAGTGACATTACTGGATGTTTACCTCTTCATGCCATTACATTGTACAAGTTATCACTTTAGCTCATCGACTATATACTTACTGATCGCTAATAAAGACAATAAAAAAACATTTCCGAATTTCGTCCGATGATCCTGTATGGCTTCTGCTTAGATATTGGGCTGCTAGTGGCATTAGGTTTCCATACAGTGTGACAGCAGGACAAGTTTCGTTTGCCAGCGTAAATATGACATGAATCGGTTTGTTCTGATTAGCTTTTATTCGCCAATTTGTTATACACTATTCGAGTTGATTTAGTAGTTCTTGACCCCTGGTTGCAGAATTAGCGTCGTGGCGTCAAGCTAAGATCGTTGTGTCATCGGCGTATGTAATTATTACCTTTGAGTTTTTTACAATGCCCTCTGCTACATCGGATTTGATAGGGTCAGTCAGTGTATGCTTGTTGATGTTTTATTTGGAATGTCCTATCCTTAAACCTTAAAGAGGAGTAAAAAGGGTGTGTGATTGAATGTTTAAGTTTATAAAATAATCCCAAATATCATGATTTATCAAATACCTGTTTTATATCAATGAAAACAGCGGAACAATATCGTTTCCCTTCCATGTCCACCTTATTAATTTTAGTAATAATTTCCGTTGTTTGGTGTGGAAATAGTTGAGAAATTGTCATGAGGTGTTTGGTGAAAACTGTGTGTATTGACTGTTTTAGTTCGCGGGTTGCCTTCCATATGGAATGGTTTGCCACTTCACCTGGTGTTAGTTCTCTAAGACGTTCTTGGACAGACTCATTTTTACCATGCTTTTGGGTGTTTAGCTAGTTTGTTGTATAATTGTTTATCAGGTAAAGTTTTTGCAATTTGCCAACGTTTTTGAGTGTTTGAGTTCCAATTTAACACTTTTTTTGTCATTATCTGCCATACTGCTTTTTATATTCCTTTGATTAGTTTTATTATTACTCTTTCAATATCTACTTTGGTTTTCAGTAGTATCTGCGAGGGTTATCTGTGTATCCTGATTTCACGTAAATGTTCTCGATTTGTTCTTTTACAATATAGTGACGATTTCTTTGGTGTTTTCTATAATTTGACTAAGAATGCCGTTAGATGTCAATTCTGGACATGATTCTATTTTAATAGTTTTATAGTTGAGACCTTTGATTAGGTAGAAATCCACGAGGTCAGGTGCCTTGTTGATGTTACTTATTTCTTATACTTTTTGTAACTCTCTTTCTGTGCCGATAGTGAGTGTGGATTCTTAACAGTCCGCGTTTTGATCTCCTATAGCTAAAAACCGGTTTTCTGGTGTTTTGGAAAATTTATAATAATCTGTGTATTTGGTATTATGTTGAGGTAGACAGTATACTTCTAATATTGTTGTTTCTTCTAGGTTGCCTGCAGTAATTGTCGTTTTGTTGATATTTCAGCTCTTTCCTAGTGCTTCACGTTTTTTCTTGTAACCACGTCAGACCCTCCCTGTGAAGGAGTATTAGTCCTAAATATGTTACTGCTAGGTATTTTGATGTATTTGTCTTAGGCTTTGTAAATAAGTTTACTTTATGTGTATTTTGTGTCGCTAATTTTAATAGTTGGGCCATTATTCATATTTATTAACCAGCACGAGGTTTATGAGAGTGCTTATTTGGTTTACGAAGTTCTTCATTATTTGTTTTAGTTCATTTAAGTCACTTATATGTTGTGTTATGTTGAAACTTATTATTTATATTTGCCCTTTCGCCGTTTGGACATATGTTACTTTTAATTGGATGTACAAGGTTGTTCAAGTGTGTCTGTGACTGATTTGTGTGAACAAGCCGCACTGCGCAACAGCTGCGCGACTTGGACAGAGTGGAGCTACAATCTCCACCCTCCCTCCTGCTCGTTTCTAGAGTGATGAGCGAACAGAAAGTACCGCGGAGCGTGGAACAACGCATTGTGATAAAATTCCTCGTTGGAGAACGTCTCGTCCCCATAATAGTATGGGGAAGAGTGTCTCTCAAGGACTCGTGCATTTGAGCGGTGTAAGTATTTCAGAGAGGACAGAATGAACCGCACGATCGTCGGCCGCGAACATCGGTCACCGAGCCAAACACTGATTATGCAGCGGCTCTATTTCTTAAAAATAGGAGTTTGCAGCAATGCTATACAGTAGTGTTGGTAGTGTTGAAGACATCGTGAAAAACCACCTGCATTGCCGCAAGGTGAATGCAGCGCCCCACGCACCTTGACGGAGGTGCACAAAATAGCGCGCATGCAAGCTGCCAGTCGTCTCTACAGCAGTTTGAAGACGAAGATGATGCATTTTTGAAGTCTATAGTAACCAGCGATGAAACGCGGGTGCACTACTTGACTTCCGAGTCCCATCAATCATCACGCGAATGGCCGCATACCAGTTCTCCCAAACCCAAGAGACCACAGAAGAACTGTTCCACAGGAAAAGTTATGGCAACGTTCTTCTGGGACTGACAGGGGGCTATCCATGTAGACTTATTACTCGGACCTCCTGGTAACATACGCGAAGAAGAAGATCCGATCCAAGCAGATAACAGGTGGAAAGACAATGCACGGCCAACAATGAAACCTTCCCAAAATTGAAATGGAATCTTCTGCCATATCTGCCGTACAGTTCTGGTTTGGTCCCAAGTGATTTCTACCTATTTGAAAAGCTCAAATCAGACTTGCAAGACATGTGATTTACGGACAACTACGCCGTCATCCAGACGGTTTGGACGTGGACACGCCGCCAACCAAAAGCATTTTTAGAAAAGGGCATCAGGATGTTTCCAAAACGTTGGAAAAATGTGTTGACTCTATAGGGGAGTACGTTGAAGACTGGCATGTGCAAAAATCAGTGTCGGTCATATTTGAACCGCCTTGTATCTGGTCTCTATCAGAAGGCACTAACGTGGAAAAAAGGTTAGAATTTACTTCTCTTTTTTCTTTAGACTATTTATTTAATTTTTGATTTGGGTGTTCTATTAAAAATCTTCAGTTTATCGCTGTTTGCGTTATTTATGCTAGTAGACTTTAGTTGTACATTTTTGTTTCTGTGCAATTTTTTTATCGTTGCTATGTCAATTTCAGCAACCAATGTTTTTATGTCCTTTTACTCGTAAATTCGTATTGGGCAAAATACCTTTAAATTACAACAAATGTCACAGGCGCTTTTTGTGTGGTTTACTCGACTTTTCATCGTTTTTATAAGGCCTTTTTGTAGCTACTTTTTATACCAGGAAGCTCCACGAATACGCGACAGCGACAATAAAAAAGGTGTCTTACTCCCACATGTTTTGCGGCGCTTTCAGATTGCCATTTTTCTGGGGGATTATTATGTCAGCTCCGCGTCGCCCTGAATGTGCGGCGAGGCAGCAAAAGGAAACAAAAATTGAGATATGTGACCAATGTGACGTTAGATTGAATTACGCCGGGGACGTCGGAGTTGAACAAAGCCCCATTCTTGCTGTTTTTCTAAGGTATTAACTATAACGCGGAAATTCGTACTTCATCCCTCTTTTTATTAAGTTTTAAGCGTTTTGCGAAGCAAATTTCAGGGAAACTCCTGAAAATTGCTCATCTTAACTTACAAACACAAAGTAAGTTGCCGGAACTCGAGTTCGTGTAGCAACTCTCTCGCAGTTGTTTCAGCGCAACGTTTCGCCGAAATATCATAATCTCTTGCTTTCGCTCTCCCTGATTGCCTAAAAATTCGCTTAAAATAATTTAATTGCCGAGCAGCTACGCCGTAAATCCCCGCGGCCGGAAGCCGCTGGAAACGGCGAGTGAAAATTTGCATGCGGACCGTGCCCTACCTCAGGCCCGAAGAAAAATGCGGGGCCCACGGCGGAAATTTCGCCGCCAAGGAATGGAAATGAATGCTCGGGCTCGTGGAAATGGGCCAGAGAGCGTATTGGTTGCGGGCGCCAGAGCAAACTTTTCCACTCGTCCCGCACTTTATTAGGGGCCGATTTATCAGCGCCCGTTTAACCTGCCTCCCGGTAATTTCTGTGTAAGTAGTTGCACGAACAGACCAGTTTGCAGGAGAATAAGTAGCGGGCTTACGCAAACTGAGCGGACGTTGACAAATCGGCTTGGGGACGTTCCGGATCGGCGCATCTCGCTAAGGGCGGCTAGTTGTTTGCGTGTTACGGTACTATCTGGTTTGTTTATTGCATATTTTGCCGCAGGAATGGCGCAAATTTTTACGTAACCTAGAAATGACGGATAGATAACCATTGTGGATGTTCAATGTATGGTACAAAAAACCTAAATAGCACATAGATATTTATTAAATATCTATTTGCAATCTGTAATTAATAAATACTTTTTCTTCTTCTTCTGGAATATCCTCATAACTTTTATGTGCTGAATATTTAACTCTTCCATTATTTAATTCTTTTCTAGTCTTTTGCCGTTTCTTTTAATTTTATTATATTGCTTCCTATGAGTACGCTCCTCTTTTCATATTTGCCCACCCATGTTTTTTTGGGTCTTCCCCTCTTTCGTTTTCTTGTTGCATTGGATTCCATTACCTTTTTCGCTATTCTGATTTCTTGCGTTGATGGTACATGTCCATATCATCCTAACATTTTATTTTCATATTTCTTTATTATTTGTACTTGCTGAAGTTGATTTATGACGGCTTCATTTCTTACCATTTTGAGAGTTCTACGATTTTTCTTAGGAATTTCATTTTGACCACTGTTATTTTGCTCTCATGTCTTTGTTGTAATACCGAAGTCTCACATGCATATAATAGTGATGGAACCACAATAGTATTATAAGCTGTTAGCTTGATTTCTTCGTTAATTTTTTTACCAAAAGTTGTATTGTTTAGGGCGTAGTATGTGTTCGTTACTTTTTGATTTTGTTGCCGTTATTTGTTATCGTCAAACCTAAATATTCAAACGTTGTGACTTCTTGTACTTGTACTCCCAGATGGTTTATTTGTCAATGTTTTCCTCCCTCTTGGTTATTCCCACTACTTTGCATTTGTTTGGATTAATTTCCATTTTTAGCTTACTTATTTTGTTTAACCATTTCTGCATATTTTTTTCTAATTTGCATTTCAGGTTTTACATTTTTATTTGTACATTTTTATTTTAATTTTGCCCCAATTGATGTTTTCGGGCTGTACTTTAAGGTTTGTATTTTCTTAGCTTCTCATTGTTACATTCTTTTAAATGTTTAGTTTCTTAGACTGGCGTTTTCTATGTTTACCACTTTTTTCTTTTTGATTCTCTTAGTCTTCTTTACTCTTCTGGTTTCTAAAGAATTTTATTTTTTAACTATTTCTATGTTTGTTATAGTTAGCTTCCTCTTAAAAAATATTTTCCTTCAAATTTTTCTTTCTACAGTTACCGTTTTAATTACCTTTTTATTATGCGATAATATGTCCAATTATTTGTTTTACGTTTTATTTTATTGTTACGGTTTTCATTTTCTCTAGATTAAGTTTAAGACACAGGGGTATACAAATTGTAAATTTACTAATTCACAGAAATAGAGACTAGGTGAACATCAGCTAAGAGATAAATAATATATAAAGAATAAGAGGGTGGATTTCGCTTAGATGGTAAACTAAAGTAAGTGAAGATGAGATAACGTAAAGTTTTATGAAGAAGTAGAAACAGGAATATAAGTTTAAGGAAAGAGCTCCTCAGTAATCGTAGGCCTCTACTTGTTCTAACTCCTTTGAGTTTGTTCTTATGTCTACTTGTTCATCGTTCTCGCCTTTTGTTATATTTATTATTTGGTTTTTTCTACGTTGTCTTTCCAAATGTCTATGTTTGTTTGTAGCTGTTGTGGGCTATTTGCTATTATTAATATGACGCCTTGAGTTCTTATTGGGCTTAGGTTCAAATATCCTAGTCTTGATTTCTTAGTTTATTTCTGCACTTTGTAGATGTAGTTTATATAGATTAGAAAGAGTAATGAGCTTAGGCTGCCCTTTGTTTTATCCCCTTTTCTATTTCGAATACCTTTGAAAAATCCCCGTTTAGACACAATTTTCTTTTATATTCTTGTGTTACCTAGGAACGGTAATAAGTAAAGATGGAAGAATAGATAGGGAAATGAAAAACAAATTAATAGAAAAGAAATAATTAAGCAAGAAAACGAAAATGCACCTGTAAAACCATATATACCCCAACAATTCTATATGCAGCGGAATTCTGTGCAGTAACTGACAAACATAGATCAAAGGTCACAGCAGCAGAATGCGTTACTTGAGACGCATAGTTGGAAGGATAAGAAGAGACCGGGTAAGAAACAGAAGCATTAGGGAAGAGCTAGAACAAGACCCCATAGTAGAAGAACTAGAAAGGAAGCAACTACAGCGGTATGGTCATATGGTTCGCATGGGGGAGGTGAAAGACGAAAACCCAGGTGGCGACCCTCTATAAAGTAGGAAGATAACATAAAGGAAAGTGCCAAGAAAAAAGGAAAGCCGCTCCGCCAAATCAAAACCTTAGCTAAAGATAGGAGAGAATATAGAAAATGGCCCAATTCCTCTACACCGTGAGGTATAAAGGGAGAAGATAAATTTAGTTAGTAAGTAAGATGAAAGGCTCCCCTAAGTTCCAACTAAATAGGTAACAAATATTGCAGAATAATATAGAAAGATAACGTATAAGAAGGCTTAAAAATGAATATACTTAAAGGTGATGAAATAATAAGTTGGAGAAAAATTGGCTGGAGTTGAAAGCATGAAATAAAATTGGAAAATCTCAAAGCTATAAAACATCTAACGAGAAGAAAGATGATTCGTTATTTGGCTTTCGAAGCGTAAACAAGTGCTAGACTGTGCAAGTGCAACGTTATCGAGAGTGATAACCACGAGGTTATCCGCCTCAACCTCTGGTAAATTTTTTATTCCTATTTTAACGTATATAATAAATTAAGTACACTCTGATCGCTAATCATACCCACCAGCTTCAAGAACCCCTGCGGAGGGGTTCCCTATCAAGATCAGTAAACGAAACAGTTCAGAACTATCTCCACCTGTAACTGAACCAAATAAAAAGTATTTATTTGAACCCGAAACATTAATAGCCAAAAATAAATTTCTTGTAACTGAAAAACAAATCAAGAATGCTAATAAAATAATGTATCAAGGAAAACTAGCCGCAGCAATAAACTCTACGGAAACATCTGAATCTACTTCGCAACAACCTGAAGATAACAAAGAAAAACAAATCAAAATCCCGCCAATTTACCTTCACAATGCGGATAAATTGAACTGCCAAGAAATTATTTTTGATCTCAAGGAAAAGGCCATGAAAGAATTTCTCCACAGTAATTCGAAACAAGGAGTTAAGAGTAAATCTATCTAGCATGAACGATTATCGGATAGTGACTAAGCATTATACCGATAATAATTTGAGCTACCACACGTTCAAAAACCCTGCAGTAAATAATTTATCTGTAATTATTCGAAATCTCCCTGTTTCTCTCACAGAAAATGAAATACAACAGGAATTAACTACGCTAAAGTCAGATTCTATAATAAGGATAGATATCCGATCCCACTTTGCGCAGTCGATCTTAGCGACACGCAAGAGGGGAAGGAAATTTTCAATTTAACAAAACTGTTCCACTGTATTGTAGAAGTGAAGCTACAAAAAGATCTAAAGAAATCCCTCAATGTAAACTTTGCCAATTATATGGCCATACTCGTAATTATTGCCATTCCAAAGCACGTTGTCTTAAGTGTACTGGCGATCATCTCTTTAGTGATTGCCCCAAACGACCTGGAGTCGACCCTCAATGTGTGAACTGCTTAGAAAAGCACCCGGCTAACTATAAAGGTTGTAGTTATTTTGTACAAGTACGACAAATTCAAATGAGAAATTCAAGTCTTAGAACAAATAATAGAACATACTCTCAAACAATACAAACTAGACAAGAAACCCAGACAAATGAGCCGCAGCTCTCTAGTCGTCCCACCCTCAAGTTAAACGCCAATCCCACAAGGGACCAGCAAAATCAACTGATCTCATAACAATTATAGTCCAGGAAATTGTGGAGTTCTTAATCCCACTCTCAGACAAATTAACGCCACTTGTAACAACACTACTTCCTACATTATTAACAAATGGATCTAAATAGTTCCCCACTAATTAATAATATAACCTTAACCAATTGGAACGCCAATGGTCTCAAATCCCAACGATCAATCTTTATCGAATTCTTAATAAGACACAACGTTGATATTGCGTGTATTACCGAGACTCACTTCGTTAGCACAGAAAGGATTAGGATTCCGGGATATTATCTATATCGGAAAGATAGAGAAGCAGCGATCGCATCAGGGGGTGTAGCAATAATAATTAAAAAGAAACTTAGACATCACCTCCTTCTTTTAGAAGACCTACACAACATTGAAGCTGTTGCTATCAAACTCTCCATTCAAAATAATATCCCATTAATTATTATTTCTGCCTACAAACCGCCAAACAAACGACTGCTTGAAGGTGAAATTAGTAAATTATTCGACCATGAAGAGCCCACTCTAGTTCTTGGTGACTTAAACGCAAAAAAACACCATCTGGATGTAGAGCAACCAACCCGGATGGAATCAAACTATATAACATCATGGCTGACCACGGCATCAATTTATCTGCCCCGGATGAATATACTTATTACCCGTATCGCCCGGATCACCAACCCCACATCGTAGATGTTATATTGTACAAAAATATTCTGACCCCTGTGTACCAAACAGTACATACCGAACTCGATTCCGACCATCTTCCAGTCGTCATTAACTTTCAAAGCATACCTCAAAATATACCTCCTAGCTTGTGGCAAAACAGACTGGGACACGTTCGAGAGTACTTTCAACCAAAAGATGAAACTGACGGGACCTCTAAATTTACCCTCGGAGATTGACGATGCTGTTCTAAAATTTACTACGGTCTTACAAGAAAGTATACAAGAATCAACCACACCTTGGAGACATAGAAAAGCACCAGATAATATGAGAACACCCATTTATATGCTGGACCTAATAAAAAATAAGAATAGATATAGAAGGGAATGGCAGAGAACCCGACTCCCTTACCTCAAAACCTTGTATAACCAACACTGTCATATAGTTAAGCACGAATTAGATACACTCAGAATTCAGAAATACAATTCCTATCTCGAAGCAATACAACCGGCTGACCCCTCCATGTGGCTCGCCACCAAAAGGATCCTTAGACAACCGAACGTAATTTATTCAATGGTTTCACATAACAACAAATACTCCACTGAAGAAGAAAAAGCATCTTGAACAAGTGTTCACCCCAAATAATGAGACACATGATGAACTCATCGAAACCCAAGTGAAAAGCGCAATTGATAATCTAAATTCACAAGCTAATGATGAAATAGTCCCAACCTCCCCTGAAGAAATTAAATTTCTCATCGAACTACTACCTAAGCGCAAATCCCCTGGCTTTGACCTTATCACTAATGACATGCTACAGCACCTTTCAACTAAGGCACTAGTATATTTAACATCAATCTTTAATGCTTGTTTACGTATTGGACACTTCCCGACTTCATGGAAAATTGCGATAATTCTATCCATCTATAAAGCTGGTAAACCCAAGGAAAATCCGGATAGTTACAGACCCATTAGTCTCCTGCCAACCTTGGCCAAGTTCTTGGAAAAGGTAATACTTACCCAATTACAAGGTAACCTCCAGCAAAAAAAAATTGTTTCCCCTCATCAATTTGGTTTTAGAGCTGCTCACTCCTCCTCAAATCAACTGCTTTGGATAACTGAAACAATAGAAAGAAGATTTGAGAACAAACAATATACAGTCGTTGTATTCATCGACCTGGAGAGAGCATTCGATAAAGTTTAGCATGATGGACTACTCTACAAATTGCTAATTATAGAAATTACACTAATAGAAATTACCTAATTAAAACTATTCAATCCTTTCTCAACAACAGATCATTCCAAGTCAGAGTGAACTCAACCTTATCTAGCTTAAACTCTATAGAGGCGGGAGTCCCGCAGGGTAGTATCTTGGGACCCACGCTTTTTAATCTGTATGTTTACGATATCCCAACAGAAATTCCCTCTATACTAGCCATGTTCGCTGATGATACGGCTATAATTGCACAAAGTTCCCGTCCTGAGACTGCAATTGAACTCATTCAAAGCTCCACAAATATAATATCTGAATGGTTCACAAAATGGAAAATTAAAATCAACCCTGGCAAGTGCCAAACTAAAATGTTTACACTCAAACGTTATAACACTCTCCCAAAAATCCAACTAAGAAATGAGGCAATAGACTGGAATCCTAAGGATCAAGCAGTCAAGTACTTTGGAGTACATCTTTACTCTAAGCTGAACTGGTGATTACACATAAACAAAAAACTTGACGAGTGCCATAACAGATTGGGAGCACTATACCCGCTTATCAACCAGAACTCAAATCTTCGTGCGGAATGCATAGTCCTTCTCTATAAAGGAATCCTTAGACCTTTACTTACCTACGCCTGCCCTATATGATGCAATGCTTCACAAACGTAGTTCAAAAAGCTTCAAATAATGCAAAACAAAGTGCTACGAATTTCTATCAAGTGCCCATGGTATGTGCGCAATACCCAAATACACTGGGAGTTAAGTGTTCCTATTATAACTGAGTTTATCCAAAAAACTACAGTGAAGTTCTTCCACAACCTAGCTCTATGTTCTAGTGCTACCAAGTTCAACCTCGGGGAAAAAGCCATCCACACACGCCTTAAACGTAAATTACCACAGGACTTAATTTAACTGCAAACTCATGATAGAGGCAGGTGTTTTTCACTAATTCCTCAACTCTTCCCCGTTTTTATATAAATTAAATACTTACTGTTAGCTTATTATATTGTTAATCTATTGTATTTTAACTTAGCAGTGTATTGCATATTAAATTGCAGAGCCAGCTATAATAAATTTAAAAAAAAAGAACAAAGATATGGTTATATGAAAAAAATCCAAAAGAAGCCAGAAAATAAAGGAAACGACTAAGCTGCTGCAGACAAGAGAAGATAGGTTGGAAGAGACAATGAAATTGAGAGACTATAAAATAAACAGCAAAGACCAGAAGTCACAAGTAACAAGTGAAAGACAAAATTAAAGAGTACGTAGAGCTGTGGAAAAATGGTAGGATTTTAAAGTATGGATAAATAAATGTCGCAACAATAAATAGAAATACGACCAAAATAGGAACATGGAATATAAAAAAATTATCGAAACAAGGAGAAATAATAGAACTAAATTTAATTTAAGTAGAGCTGCGGTACAAAAGATACAATGGGAGGGGGAAGACGAGATTTCAAAAGATGAATTTACGATGTTACATTGAGATGAGAAAGGGCAAGATGCAAATGGGGTGGCATAGTTTTAAGTTAATAAATGGCACATTAGCTTATATGAGAATTGGGGCTAAATTGGCAAACTTATCAATTATAAATATATGCAGTATGGAGCAAGCGAAAGAAAATGACAGCAAAAATTTATATTTAGAAATAGAAAAGCTAGTCAAAGAAGCATTCAGATACAACGTAGTTCCGACAGCAGGGTAATTCATGCTCGAATAAATTAACAGAATTTCGCGAGTAGAGTGACAGAGAAATATACAATGCATGATACTATGAGAGATAACGGAAACATATTACGTGAATTTGCACCATTAACAAATATGACAACTAGTTGTACGATGAAATGAACACAAAAGGATATCAAATAGACTATGTATTACTAACAAATAAAGATCGTGAGGTCATAGAGACGCGCAAAATGTAGATTCCAACCACATTCATGTAATAACAGTAAAAAAATCAACACATATAGGGTAAAAAGGAAAATAAACGACAAACAGACAAATGAAAGTGTAGATGAGAAGAAATAAAAAGAAAATATACAAAAGCAACAGAACAAAAACTAGAGAATGAAGGAAAAACAGATTCTCAGAGCACAATAGACTAAAAAATAACGCGAGGTTAAGAACAAATGCACAAGAATATATAAGTTATTATAAAAAGAAGGGAAAAGAAGATAATAAAATATGTGAATAAAAGAAAAATGCATGAATATGCTAGAAAAAAATATGAAAGACTTTTATAATCAAATAAAAAAAAAAAAAAACAACAAACACAAGATTGAAACAAGCTATAAGGCAATAGCAAGGACATGAAAGATATATGAAAAAGGCATTTTCAAAATCTACGATGTATAATGTAATAATCAGGATGAGACTCAAGATCAACAAGAGAACAAGTAATGGAACTGAAATGACAATCACGTATTAGAACAATAATATGAGGAAGTTAAGAGGAGAATAACAGGACAAAAATCAAAATGCTTTATGAAAAGACCAAATGTGGAATAATAACGAACAATGGCAGTGAAAGCTCACAAAGCAAAACTAAGTGAGTTAAAAAAAAGAAAATATATAATAATTAAAAAATAAAAAACAAGGAAAATAAATTTTAGAATAAATTTTTTTTTAATTTAATAATTACATCAAAGATCAGAACTATGTACATATTTATACTTAAAATATATGACACATTAGTTCTGTGAGCTGATTTGCTGGCAAGAGGCTTGAGGGATTTAACCTATTGGTATTACCCTGGAAACGTTATTGGTTGAGTAGGTCACAAGGCCATTTCTTATTGAGTGTTTTGAAGGCTGGTTCTTCCAATAAAGATTCGACTGATGGGTTTGGATGTACTAGAAGACGGGCATGGTGTTTCACTGCACGTTGATGAATTTCCTCTTTTACAGTTGGGATATCTAAGTCCGTTTGTAGAGTTAGGTTGGTGACATACCATGGGGCACCTGCGATCAGTCTAAGAGCCTTAGATTGGAATCTCTGTATAATGTTTAAGTTGGACATGCTAGAGCATCCCCATAGTTCCAGTCCGTAAGTCCATATGGGCTTAATTATTACCTTATAGAGAAGTCGTTTGTTATCGAGGGAAATTGGAGATTTTTTGCCGATTGGCCAAGCCATTTGTTTAAATTTGAGGTCCATTTGTTTCCTTTTCTTTGTAATGTGCGATTTCCAGGTTAGCTTTCTGTCTAGATGTAATCCTAGGTAACGAGTTTCGGTAGTGTGTGGTATTTCGACAGTGTTAATATAAACAGGAGGACACTGTTGTTTTCTTAATGAGAAAGTTACCTGAGCAGATTTGCTTTCATTAACTTTAATTCGCTATTGGTTCAGCCAATCCTACAGGAGGTTTAAATAGTTTTGTAGCTGCTGAGACGCCAGAGCTGGATCTTTATGTGTCGTCAAAATTGCTGTGTCGTCCGCAAATGTTCCTACTTCAACATCCGGGGCTGTAGGCAGATCAGCAGTGTAGATTAGTTATAGGAGCGGACCTAAAACGCTACCTTGAGGGACGCCTGCGGAGACAGGAAATATCTCTGATAGTTCTTCGCCATATTTGACTTGATTTGTACGATGTAGTAAATAAGATCTTAGTAATTCGTAGTAGTTATGCGGAAATACAAGCTTGAGTTTATATAGGAGGCTCTTATGCCAAACTTTATCGAAAGCTTCCTTCACATCTAAAAAGACAGATGAGCAGTAATTTTTTTCTTCAAAGGCTGTATAAATAATATTCGTCAAACTATGACACTGCTGAATAGTTGAGTGATTACGACGAAACCCAAACTGGTGGTCAGGTAAGTGATCCGCTAGCAAGTCATCTTTGTTTATTCGCTTCAAAATCAGTTTTTCCAGAAGTTTTGATATCACCGGCAAAAGGCTTATAGGTTGATAGGAAGTTAGTTCCGTTGGCGGTTTACCTGGTTTAGGTATTAATATGATGTGTGTATGTTTAAACTGGGTGGGTCAGTAGCTCAGACGTAGGATGGAGTTAAATAAGATTTTTATTAACAATAATCTGGAGTAGGGTAGTTCAGATAGTACTTTTCCGGTAATTAGATCAAATCCAGGTAACTTATTCTTTTTAAGTATTTTATTTCATGTTCTACTTCTTGTACAGTGAAAGCTTTAATCGGTGGAGACAGCTGAAGAGGAGCATCTAGGAAATCTTCTACTTCTGGGTTTGGATCATTATTGTGGGGTTGTAAGACTTGTGCAAGATATTCCGCAAATGCTGCCGCCTTTTCTTGGTCACACCTGGCCCAGGTACCATCAGGCTTACGAAATGGTGATATGCTAGGGGTAGGACGTTTAAACCCTTTTGTTGCTCTCCAGATTGTATCGTCTTTGGTGCTTATGTTCTCCACATAGGCTGTGAAAGTGTTGTTTTTAAACTCTCGTAACTTGGTCTTTAGTTTGGTCATAAACCTGTTATAGGTATTTTTATCGACGGGATGTCGATTTCTTTGCCATCTGGCTCGTGCTTTTATTTTTTATTTAACCAGTTCCATTATTTCCATGGGGATATTTTACGTCTGCCGTTCTTCTAGTTTGTATGTGGGAGTAGCAGACTAAGTCGCTTCTTGGACGGTAGTGATAAGAAAGTTTGTCACTTCCTCTATATCAAATTCTGTTTCTATATGCTACGCGTACTGAGATATTTTATGATCATCAATTCCTTGAATAGATCCCAATCAGTGGTCTTATTATGCAATGTTGGCTTGCTTTTTTTTTATTACTGATGTGCTGATGGTGGCGATGACAGGTGTGTGGTCCGAGTTCAGATCGAAGTTAGGTCTAACCTCCGTGAAGTTGATCGAAATTCCATTTATTATGTAGAAATCTAGAAGATCAGGTACTTTATACAAGTCTGTGGGCCAATAAGTTGGCTCGCCCGTGGATAATGTGAGATACCGTTTTTCGGTAATAAGTTTATAGAGTTCTCGTCCCTTCGTAGTTGTTAATCGTGATCCCCAGTTGGTGTGCTTGGCATTGAAATCCCCGCCAACAATAAAGCGTTGGTCTAGGGATTCAAAGAACGGTTGAATGTGGTGCTTGGTGATGTTGTGTCTTGGAGGACATTATACGGCTGATATTGTTGTCGGTATGTCTTGCATAGTTAATTGGATTGTTGTTGCCTGCAGGAAATCTCTGTCGCACTTTGGTAATTCATGATGGGCTATAGATTCGCGGACAATTATAGCTGATCTACCATGTGCGGTTCCATCCGGATGCTGGGTGTGATATAGTAAATAATTAGGTATTCTCATATATGATCTCTCAGTGAAGTGAGTTTCTGATACCAGAAATACATCTATGTTATGTAGTTTTAAAAATAATTCGATTTCAGATTTTTTTGACTGGAGCCCATTGGCATTCCATAGAGCTATTGTTAAGAACTTAGCGATTATGGACTAATTTCGTAATGACAATTGACAACATATTAAGTATCATGTTGTTTTGGTTAAGTAGTTGTGTAAACATTCCTTTAAATTCTTCCAAAAAGTGGGAAAGGGTTATATCTGAATTGTTTTGAGGGGGTTCTTCATTGTTTTTAGTCACTTGTGCGTAGGTAGTTTGGTTACTGAATTGTTTGTAGTCAGTTATGCGTTTGTGTGATTGGCCTTGTCCCAAACGATACTTATTTTGTAGTTCGCGGTATACTTGACACCCTTTATAGGTGGCTGGATGTGCTCCATCGCATAAGATACATTTTGCTGGGGTATTCGGGGTTTTCTTGCAAGTTTTTGTGTCATGTGCCCCGCCGCACTTTACACAGGCGTATGGCCGATTACAGTAGCTTTTAGTGTGGTTGTACTGCTGACATCGTGTGCATTGTACTAATTCAGTGCTTTTTCTCGGAGGCTCTACCGCAATGACTTTATTTTGAAGATATTTTAGGTTGTAGATCTCTTTGTTATCTCTAGCCGGCTCTAAATCCACAAAAAACATTGGAAGTGGAGTTTTCGTAGTCCTTTGTCTAATGTTAATTATGTTTCTGACAGGAAATCCCTCACGTTCGAGATCTTCTTTTATATCTTGAACTAAAGTTGTAGGATGCAAAGGTTTGATTACAACTCTATATGGCTTTTCTTCCTTCAGTTGGTATGTATGATGAATAATATTCTGATTTTGCATGAATTTAACAAGTTTTTTGTATAAATCAGATGTTTTTACGGCAATTTTTACAACGTTGTTGAATAAACATTTAGTGATTAGATGTTCCTCTTCTGTTATAACAGCTAGAGTTCTTAGCATTTGGTCAAGATTAGTCACTCCATGGACAAAAATAGGAGGTGGTTTAGGTGGTGTTATTGCTGGAGGTGTACTTGACTGTTGCATACTGTCAGTGTTTGTTTGGAGAGTATTATTCGCTTCTAGCTGGCTGAGAGGTGCAAATCTATTTGTTTGGTTATCTGCAGCGGCATTTTCTCCAGGTGTTCGCCTGGAGATGCGCTTTCTTTTGTTGCTGTGTACGACTTACCAGGAATACTTATTACTGCTTCCTTCATATTTTTCGCTGGTTTCGATTAAGTAAGCATTTTGGGGTTCAGTGACATTAGTGGTTGCACTTTCTGGTTGCTTATAAACTTGGGGGATGGCGTATACAATTGTTGCATACCTGCATTGCAGTTATTTTGTTGAAGAGGCAGCTGTTGTTGTTGACCTTGGCTCGAAAAGATTGGAGTAGCGAAGTAGATAACTTATCGGCTGCGATGAGTGGCCGATAGGTCCCGTTCCACTAAACATTATTTAAGACTTGGCCTTGGGGTTGCACTTTCAACAAAGTCCGTAGTTCTCACCGGCATACACAACCTTACTCGTTGAAAGTCAAACGAGGAATTCAAGAATAAATGAAGATAAAATAAAACATCCCAAGTACTGTATGTCAAATCAAAACTTTAAAATTAACCAATACACATTAAAAGACGTAAACCGGTTTATTTATTTATGAATCTTTATAAGAAGTACACCGAACTAGGGAAATATGTGAAAGAAGACAAGTGGGACTTACAACTCACGTTTATTTTCTCTATACTAATTTCTATTGTCCATTTTTGTGTTTACTGTTTTTTCAGTATTTTTATTTCTTTTTTGTGTTTAAACAATTAGATTTGTTGTTTGCAATATTTTGTATGTAATAATGTATTTCTTCATTACTTATCTACGTGATGTGTATGTATCTGGGTGATATGATTGTGTTACCAATAATTTCAAGCTCGCGCTTGCTTGTAATGGCGCAAAATGTTAATTAGTCGTTGCCGTTTGCATAGATAATGAGATATTAAGCCGAGTTTACATTTTAGCTGCAACTCAGTTTGATCCTACTGGCTAAGTTGTGCAACTAAGGATTAAATTTGAAATTAAGCCAATTATGTGTGTCTGTACAAGTAAATACAATCGGGACTTTTTATTTTTAAACTGAATATAACTTTTTCTCCTCGATTATTCTTTTATGACCCTCCGTGTTCGAGCAAGATGAGATCAATCATATTGTTTATGCATATACCACTATCTCTCTTTTTTATTTCTTTCTTCGTCCCTGACTCCTTCATTTCTATTTTTTACTTTTATTTTTAGCTTTACTTACAAATGTACTTTTCGTTCTCTTTTTGTCGATGATCGGGGAGGAAGCTGGGAAGGAAATTAGAGTAAGGAGAAAAGAGGAATAGGTCAGGGATGGACTTCCCTTTACCTTCAGAATCCGTACTGGTAGTCGTAGAGATACTTTTCTGTCTACTACAATCTCCGTTTTACTAGGGGGGGTACAAACACAAATTTGAATAAAAATAAGTTACACACCGCTTAAGCTGTTGAGCGACAACGATCGCAAACTAAATAGACTATCTTCAGGAATAGCCAACAAATGTATTTGAATCAACACCTGATTCTCCCTCTCAATCAAGAAGGCCTTCCACGCAAATTTATATGAGAGCGTCACATTTTTCGAAAAAACGTTTTTATCAAATATTTTCTTCAAGATGTAGAGCATTCTTTGATGCTGTGCCTGCATGTTTATTTAATATAAGGACACAGATGTCGTAGTAAATCGGCATTAAATTATAAAAGTGTTTAAAGCTATTGTTTCTGTTTTTGAGGGTTCAAAAGGCAAAAGAATAATTCGATAGCTATTCAAAACCAAACAATGATTTGCATGGTGGCATGGTGTAAATCTGTTTAAGCATGGATAAGTAAAAAGATCAATTTTTTTAATATTAATTTTTAGTTAGTGTTAATGGCTTTTTCTTCTTCTTTTGGTTCCCCTCCTAGCGAAGGTTGGAAACCATTATGGCGTTATTTGGACTTTGTCGATCGCTGCTCTAAACAATTTTGCCCTATTGCGTCCAAATCACTCTTCTAAATTTCTAAGCCTTATATTATTAATTGTAGCAACGCATATTTCTGTCCTCTCATTAAATGTCCCAAATATTCAAGTTTTCCCTTTTTGGCAGTTACTAGAACTTCTGATTCAATTCCTACCCTTTCAATGACCACTACGTTCGACACTGTTTCGTAGGCTTCTCCCCTAGCATCGAAACTGGCCAATTTATTAAGATATGTTTGCTTTACTGTCTAAGCCTTTAAGCCATATAGAAGAGTGAAAAACATATAGCACCGAAGTATTTTCAAGCGAAGTGATAGGCTTACATCACGGTAGCATAGGGCTTTTCTATGTTTCAATACGTGTTTTTCTCTTTTTGGTTTGATCTGTGTTTGATTTTATACACGTTTTATACACTTGTATACATTCACTCTTTCCATGTCTATATTTTCAACATTCAGCCTGCTGTTTACAATTCTTGTTTTAGTAATAACCACCTACTTGGTTTTGTTTGGATTAATCTTGAGCGCATATTCCTTATAGTAAGCATTAATGCGTTGCGTTATGTGCTGCAGGTCTACATTGTCTGCGCTTATTACTCCAAAATCTGTAAATTGTTAAGAATTTCTTAATTGATAGATAGATGTACTTTCTTTGTAATTTGATAAAGATTTCTGAAATATTGTTTTGCTATAGATATTAAATATTAACCCATACAGCACGCACCCCTGGCGGACCGCTCTTTCGATAAATTGATTGTCAACTTTAATTTTAGCAGTCTGCTTCCAGCATTGACCTGAGATATTTCGGCTGTCTATATTCTCATTATTTAGTCTGTTGTGTTGGACCCTAGCGAAGCTCAAATAGGTGTCATAATTCATGTTAAGGCACCTCTGAGCTAACAAATGTAAATCGAACAAAACCCCCATAGAGCTTCATCCGGCCTTACTGCTTTACCATTTTTTATATTTTTTTGTGGCATAAATTACTTTATGGCGTAATATTGGTGGTCTTGTGACTTCCATTTTTCGTACGGAGGAGAATTGTGCTAATATTTCTTTGGATTTTTTTATATTTGTTTTCTTGATTTATGTCGTCTTTTTTTATGAGCCTCGGAATTTCTACTGTCACCCAGGGCTTTTTTGTTCTCTAAGTGGCTGTAGTTTTTCCGTTTCAATTGAGACCAGAATATTCTGCATGCCTTCCCATCTTTTATCTGTATCTACTGTTTTCATGGGTGTTTTACTGATATTTCTTAGACTTTAATTTATTTTTATTTTTGTTTCTTTATACGTGTTATTCTCTTTAAGTCTTTTGGGATCTGTAATTTTCTTTACTATTAGGCTTTTGACTTTATTCCAGTTTGATTCTCATCTTGCAACAACAGGGTTGTGATTGGAAGATATGTCCGCTCTCGGATGCGATTTGGTTGATATGATAGAATTTCTGTATTTTCTATTAACAATAATGTAGCCCATTTGATTTTTAAAAGTTTTGTCTCTGTTATCAGCCGGAATTTCTAAGTATATAATTACGCTTATGAAGTTTAAACGATGTATTTGTAATTAAAAGCACTTTGTTGGTGTAGAATTCAATTGGCCTATCACCGCGATCTTTCTGTTCTCCCAGTCCATATCTTCCTACGCAATCTACCTTGACAATGAAATCACCAATTATGGCATTTATGTCTTGTCTTTTGAATAATTTAATGACATTAAGTTGTTCATGGATTACAATTTCGCTATCATCTATATATACAGTAGGGGCATATAGCTGTATGATATTTGTTTGCCTTTTAAGGTAGGAATTGAATGTTAACATTATAACACGATTAGAGTAGGGAACAAAACGTTTTTTGGCAATCTTTGCCTACGATGGTGCCCAAACCTCTTCTGTGTTCTGGTTCTCGTTTCCCGAATAATACACAGGCAGATCTCGACTATTGCACATCACTAATTTCAAGAACGCCCAACCTTAATTTATGCATTTCGGATACAGCAATATTTATTTTGCTGCCCTTGAACAGACTTTTAACGTTTTAGGCCCCACTTTTTGGAGCATTTTTTTGTTTATTTTGCAAGGATTTTGCGATTTCTCAATTCAAGGACAAGAGAGAGCCTTTTTCTTACTTGTTCTTCCACTCTTAGCTGTTGACTAATAAGAGACTGCTTATACCAGTAATAATTAGATGTTCGCTAGTTTTGGTCTTCCCCGGGCATTTATTTTTCGGGTAACCACCACATCTAGTGAAGTTTTCTCTATCCACCACCTGGGGAGAGCCCCGATGAAGGACTAGCAAACCTCACGCGGGTATTAAGGGCTGAAAAATGTTTAGCAAAATTGTATAAGGCACTACATTAAAACAGAATTAATTTTTAGTGCCGTCCAATTTAAAGACTCAACACTTGGATGATTTTTGGAGAAAGTCTTCCAAAAGTGACTATAACTTGTAATTCAACAGATTAAGATTGGGACTTGTCGAAGGCCACTCTTCTGTACGTATAAAACGTAAAACTACTTTTAAGTAGTTTTGTTCTTGTGACCTGTTGAAAGCTCCACCGCTGATTTTTAACGTCGTCGCCTTCAAAGATTTTACGCACTTTAGCTGAGGTCTTTAGCTCATTTATAGAGAAATAATTTTTTTTTACCACCGTCATGTCAGACTTCATCGATGATGACCTCTTTGAACCGTTTGAACCACCTGTGAAGCTTCTGAGGAGCTCTCCGCATATATTTTATCATTCTACTTATTAAAATGTTTCTTCTTGGTAAAAATCTTTCCATCTGTAAAAAGAATGTGACGGTTTTGATTTCTACAATTTGTTTTGATAAAAGGCTATCAGCAAGTGTTCGGTTGTTCTACGGTATGATCTTGATCCTAAAAAACTTCTAAATAGATGAGAATAGATTATAGCGGTATTTTAATAATCTTGATAACTTGTTTTTGTTGTCCAGTTAATGAAATGCAGTTTTTTGTATCACTTTTTATAATTACTATTTATAGGAATCGATCAACTTTACTTATGAGATAATTTTTGATGTTTTGAAATCTCTTTGTGTGAAATCTTTTATAAAATTTAGTTCTTCTCTTAATCTTCAATCAATCTCAATCTGTTTACTTCTCAAAACAGCTGTAAATTTTTGCTTTACTATTTATTGGATTTTAAGTGCTAGAGATTCACTGGACATGGAAAAGTTTGTTAATGTGGAGATATTGCTTAAATGATAGTGAGGGATATGATAGATAATCTGGGCATTGAGAGCATTTTTTATCTCGATTGCCTCAAGAATAACTCTGTTCTGGGATGAAAAATGGGATTGTTTCTTTATTGAAAAAATTGATAGCTTGCTTCTTTATCGTATTTAATGCAGTACAGTTATCGTCTTTCTCTATAATTTGAGAGTGCTTATATATTCGAATTGATAATTGTTAGTGATCTTCGTATATTTCTATTCTATCGGTAACGCCTCTAATGTTTGTTAATACTTTTAATTGTAAGGGGTTTTCAGGTCGGCAAATTTGGTGTATTTGCTTTCTGCTATTAGTTTAGAGGTAATATCGTTTCTCTTGTACTCGAATTCCTCTCGAATCCGAAATGATCTTTTGTGAATTGTTCTTCTGCATATTATTTTTGTTAATATTTGCGATACGTACAATACTAAGCTGATTGTCTACCCTTTCCTTTTTGGGTCAGTATTATGATGTTAGTAAAGTTTCGTATCTTTTACCATACTTTACGATTATTTTATCCTCTACATTTTACGATTTCACAAAATATCTGGTCGTCTATTCTTACAGTTTTATTTGTTTTTAGATCTTGTACCGCTTTATCATATTCTGCATACATCTCATCTTTCTCTTTCTTCTCTTTGGATTCTTATTCATTGTATTCTTCTCTATTTTCATGTCCTGTAGGTGTTGGAGGTACTGCTTGTGTTTTCTGTTTTTCTATTATTGCAGTAAGATATTTTCCGGTTTGTTCGTAATTCCGTTGATATTTTATTTTGAATTCGTTGAAAAAAGTTTTCACTATTTTATATGTCCTGTTTACCTCTGTGTATATTTTGTATGTACATTTCTTTTGCTTTTAGCGATTTTTATTTCTTTTATTTCTTAGACTTTATAGCGTTATTGTCCTTTTTTGCTTTGATGCTTTTAAATTTCTTCCTTTAATTTAATCATTCTATTATATCGTTTGTTATCACGGTTTTATTTTCTCTGCCGAGTACTTTATCTGCTACCGTTATAATATTCTCTTTTGCGTTTTTCCATGATTGTTCTATAGTATTTTCTTTTCTGTAATCTTTAGGGTGATATTTTGTTACAGATGCTCTCTTATCTTCTTTTAGCTTTTCGAGTTGTCAGACTCTCTTAGTATTCGGCTTAAATGTTTTTAATTGTGATTCGTATACCAAATGTGCCAAATTTCTGACTCTTAGGGTTGCTTTTTAGTTGTGTTGAATTTATCAAGTTAAATTTCCATGGAACTTAATTTTATTAGGCATTATATGACCAACTATATTTAAATGAAATTTTTCTTCCGGTGTCTTATTCTTTGAGGACGTCGGTCCATTCAACTTGATATTGTTTGTTCCAGTCCGTTGAAGGTTTTCCACCCACGATGTACTTTTAATGTTACCTTGTAGAATAACTTAGAGGAATTTGTATTTTTCATGTCGCATGATGTGGACAAGGTAGTTAAATTTTCTTTGTTCGGTAATGTTATCTAACTATTTTACCTTTCCCATATTCTGTAATAATACAATACTACTTATATGATAATCGGACCAGCTTTCTGTAGCATTAGTATTTGAAGGACTCTAGAAGCTTTATAATATTCTCCTTGAGGTTTAAAGTTTTCGCCCTATATATTAACACGAAGAAGACGTAACACTGGAGAACACGTGTTCTTACTTTCAGACTTAACCTTGGATTATACAGTTTTATAGGTGTTAAACTCAGTTCTTGCTTTTCCAATGCGTATTTGTACTTCAAATGAAGGATGGAATTTTTCATTTAATGCACTTTCTAAATGAACGATTTTGTTTATTCTTTGTAGGGGTATTTAATTAGCTTATAATTGTAAGATAGGTATGTTTTGTTTACTAGTAATTTCATACCATATTCTGCACTGTGATCGACGCCTCTGTCTACTGATCATTGCAGGCCTTCTTTTATGTTGGTATAAGTACGTTATCACACATATATCTAAGATTAATGATCAGTTGGTCATTGATTGAGAGTCCTTCATCTATGTTCTACAGATCTTTTAAGTTTGCTTGTTGCAAACTTGCAGGATGATCGGCCAAATTATGAAAAGGTAAAATTTGAAAATAAAAGAAACCTGGATTACTAGAAAAGTCTTTTTGAATCGTCAAGACTTGAATTTCCGAAAATTATAATATATTTTGGTTTTCCGCTGTAACTTCTTTCAGGAACGGCGAAACAACTTGAAATTTGAGGACCTGAAGCTTGTGGTATGCTCGAAAGTGCGAGTCAAGTGTGGTGTGATTTGGAAAATCATACAATTTCTTGGTTTTCTCTCAATTTATCGATGTTTCTGATTTTTGGTTAATATTTTTCGAATTTTGATTTTTTATCCATGGTTGCTTCTCCCGTATACTCTACGTTGTTGTGGGTGATGGGGAAACACCGATGTCCCAGAAACTTGTCAATCTCTGTGCAGGGCGCAATCTTGATAGGCCGGCAGCAAGCACGAACACAAGTTGAACTCGCACGGAAATTCGTAGTGACTCAGGCACCAGTGAGTATTTTCCTGAAGCGTTAGAGAGTGCAAGGAGTAGTGAAAAAGAAGAATATGGCTGGAAGACCCCACGTGGCCACTCGTACAACTGAACGGAATATCGTCCGCGCCGCAAGGATCAACCCTCGACTCGTTACAACTGATATTCCCGCCCTCATCAATACTCCTGTGGACCCAAGCCCTTCCATACGAACGGCGAGACGTCGTCTACAGCAATCAGGGTTACATGGATCGAGACCTGTGAAGAAACCAATAATCAGCGAGAAGAATTTGAAGTTGTGACTTCAATGGGCGACGGACCATCTGTATTGGGAAGGGAAAGAGTGGAGCCAAGTCGTCTGGAGTGACGAATCCGAGTTAAACCTTTTCGAAGTGGCAAAATAGCATGGATTCGATGTTTTTTTGACACTCGCATCGATTCTAAGTGGTCACGGCGAAGTATGGTGGAGGAGCGTGAATGGTGTGGGATGCTTCGATATGAATCGTCTTATTCCCCGAATTCTGGACCGATTCGGATACGAAGACATCCTAGAGAACACGATACGATCCCATGTTCTTTGTTTCATCGACAACGACCGAAGCATTGCAGTCGTCACCCCGTCGGGCGAAGAACGCAGCGGAGAGGTTCACTTAGCTAGAGGAGGAGTGGCAGAATATTCCCCAGTCCACCATCGATTCTATGCCTAAGAGATGCCAGGCTGTCATAAGTGCAAAGAGCTATGCTACGAAATATTAGGATATTCTTGCGGAGAAGTTACTCGAAATGATGTTTCTACGTTTGTGAAGAGTCTTCAAGTAAAAAAATGTACATCAATAGTTGTACTGTTAAGTTCTAAATGTTGCTTATTACAACTTTTATATTCTTGATAACTCATTGATAACAAATGTGTGTTGTCTGCAGAAAATACGGATCTTTCAGTTTATTTTATAACTACAACTATATTGATCTCTTCATGTTGCCAAGAAAATTGCAAACGGGGTTACTTCAAACTTCTTAGACGTATGATTCATCCGTATGTCTTATCTGATCGCAGTAGCTACGAAGATCTTCATTGTAACAAAAATATTTTTTTGTTAATTCCACTTTTAATATTGGATAAATATTACGTTTAAAGCAAGAAGGCTGTAACGTATTTTTAATTTAATATTTATAATTAATACACCTGCCTCTCCGCAGCTTTTTACTGCACCATTTAGCGCAGAGTGGCAAATAAAAGTATACTGCATTACCCGGCCATTTAAGTCTCGCCAATCCGCAAATTTGATACATAAAAGCAGCCACTAAGCGACCGGACCTGCGCCGCATTATGCAGATGCTGAAAGCGCGCCGCGCCTAATTCGAGGAAATTGGGACGAAAGGCATTTTCCAGCTGGAAAAAACGGCACCCGTTACGCAGCGAGGGCCGCCGAGCGTGGCAAGCCTGGCAGCTGGCCAGTGCTGCCTCCGATAACTTATCGGGGCGAATGTCGGGGCACGTCACGCGACATTGAAAGTAGGAAAATGGGGCGCTCTAAAAACTAAACCGAAACCAGAGCTTGAAAAATTGAGTTGTAAAACGGAGCGTGCTCCTGAAGGGCCGCTGACGTGATGGAGTTGCTTAAATTTCGTTTTTCTGGCTGCGTTCTATTAAGTTATGTTGTATCGGGAGGAGACTGGCTGAAATGGATCAGGATAATATAACACTTTCGTGTTATTGTCAAATAAGGTTCTTGTTTATATTGTTGGTTAAAGAATGGGGCTAATCTGAAAAGAAATATGTTTATATATTATTGTATCATGTTTGATGATATAATAGTAAAATTTATTTTTTTATCAATGGTAGGTACTATATTTTACAAGTCAACATAGCCTTAATGGGGATATTGCGTTCGTCTATCAAGTTATTTACAACTCATCTTTCAAGTACAAGCTTTTAATTAACTTTTAAAGTTTTGAGAGTGGTTGCTTGCTGTAGCTTTTTGGTTTACTTTTTAAAAATTCTATCTAGTCGAATTCTCACACTAATTTACGAATATGTTCTGGAGATTTTTCTTTTTTTTTGGCAAATCTTGTATTTTTCCTATAATTCTTAGTGCATTCAAGAGCTTGCAGAGCCTGCGTTGATTTGTTAGCTCTTACCGTTGGTCTTAGCCTTTACGGCTATACTGCAGAAGGTTTGATGCTTATTTTGGTTAAGGGCCTTTAATTTTTTTTAATTTAGTTTATTAGCAATCAGAAAGATACAACATACATTCTATGAGCTAATTTTATCACTGGGTATATGTCATGGAGAGGAACACTCCCATTGAAGTCACCTCTTTATTGCGCTAAATCTTTGGCTATTTCTTATTCAATCGTCCAGTCATGGATTCTTCTCTTAATGGAATAATGGTTTCGTTGGGATGAGTTGCTAGCGAGTCGTGGTTTTACTCTTTTGGTACTTTATCACGGTATCATCGAGGTCGGTGTGGAAGGTTCTATTAGAGACGTACCATGGCGCTTCAGTTATGCTTTGTAATGTCTTTGATTGGAATCGTTCTATTGTTTGCACAACCCCATAGCTCACAGCCGTAGAGCCATATAGGTCGGATTATGGTCTTGTATATAAGTAATTTGTTGTCCAAAGAGAGAATTGATTTTTTGGCAAGGAGTCAATACATTTTTCTAATTTTAATGTCTATCTCCTTCCTTTTCTTGGATACGTGCATTCTCCAGGTTATACGTTTGTCAAGGTGAAGGCCGAGGTAGAGCCTTCGTCTTGGGGTGGGGTAAGGTCTTGATGTAAACTGGAGCACAGGTTGATTGTTTCATGTAAACATGCGGGAAGATTTATTTCCACTAATTTTTATTCATTCCTTTTTTCATTCCTCAATTAAGGTTAGATGATCTTGAGTTCTATTCGTTAAGCGACTGGATCCTCATTACTTGTTGGGGTATGTAATCGCAAAAACCCATAGTATTTGGTTATTGGTTGGGATGTCATGCGAATACAGAAGGTATAATACAAGTCCTAACATACATTCTTGAGCTACGCCTGCTTGGATTTGCCTTATTTGTGATGTTTCATCACCTACTATGATTTGAAAGTGACTATTTTCAAGGTAAGACCTAACAATAGGTAGTAGTGGTGAGGAAATGTATTCTTGATTTTGTACAGAAGTCCGCTGTGCCAAACATGGTCAAATGCCTGTTTAACATTACATTGAGCTACGCCGCTATTTTATTTTCAAGAGTGGTTTGAATTTTATTAACTAGACGATGACACTGTTGGACAGTCGAGTGTTGAGTCCGGAAGCAAAATTGATGATTTGGAAGCCAATCTTGTAGTATTTCACTTTGATTTATTCTCTTTACGATTAGTTTTTTAAGCAATTTAGATAGCAGCGGAAGAAAGCTGTTAGGGCGATAGGAGTTAACATCATTAAGGGGTTTACCGGCTTTAAAATTGAGAATGATGATGGCAAATTTTAACTGGAGTGGCCAGTAAGTAAGGCGAAGAATTCCATTAAATAGTAGTTGGATATACTGTGTTCCCTTTTTTGGGAGCTCTTTTAAGACAGCCGCTGTTATTAGATCAAACCCTGGGGATTTTCTATTACACAGGTAGTTTATTTCCTCCTGGATTTTTTCTTCGTGACGTTACCTATTGGTGGTGACATTTGTAACGGGGCATTTAAGCAAGTTTCAATGTCCCCATCAATTTCTTCTGAATTAGGAGTAAAAACAGATTTAAGATGTTGAGCGAACTCTTCTGCTTTTTCTTTATCAGTTCTTGCCCAGGTTCCTGTTTGTTTTTGTAAGGGTGTAATGTGTATTTTAGGTTGCTTGATTCCTCTGGTAGCTCTCCAGATTGTGTTATCATGTACTGATAATGAACTGAGGGAGGCTTAGAAGGTGTGATTGCGGTTTTCTTTTAATTTACTTCTCAGCTTATTGTCTAGTCGGTTGAGTTCCTTTCTATATACAATCTTATGGGTTCACTGCCATTTTGCTTTTGCCTTACATTTTTCTCTAACTATCTCCATTATTTCATTGGGAATATTAGGAGAGGTGGGTTTTAAATTCTTTGTTTGCTGAGTCGCGTGCCATGCTGCTGATTTAATGCTGTTAATTAAGTTATTCGTCGCGATCTCGGTGTCTTCTATCGTTTTTAACCTAACATTAGTGTTTAGATGTTTATTTAAGTACCCCTTAAATGTTTTCCAATTGTGTATTATTGTTTCACTTACAGTTGCAATCACTGCAGAATGATCAGGTATTAAATCGTAGTTGGAAGAGATATTTATATAATTTGAAAATAGGCCATTGATTACAAATTAATCTAACAAGTCGGGGATTTTGTTAGGATCCGCGGGCCAGTAAGTCCCGTAAGGGTGCTGGGTACAGTAGATAGAATAATAAGGTATTTTTATAAACGTTCTTTCAGTGAAATGTGTTTCCAAGATAAGCATGATGTCTATATTATGCAACTGTAAAAATGTTTCAAGTTCGAGTTTTTTGTGTTGCAGTCCATTAGCATTCCATAGATCGATTTTTAAAAATTTAGCCATTTTTTAGTGTATGATTTTGTTAATGACAGTAGTTAACAAATTCATGATCATAGAGTTTTGCTGCAATAATTGGTTAAAAAGGTTTTTAGACTCATCGAGGAATTGGCCGAGATTTATCTCTAGTGTTTGGAAAGGTTGTTTTTTTAAGACTTGCAAGTAAAGGTATCTATTTTGTTCAGGTTGATTGATATGGGTAAGATTAGCTCTCTACGAGGGCAGTGATAGAAAATTATGGGTTCGAAGTCTATTGCTTAGAGGTTGATTATTTGGATGATTATTCTTTTATAATTCTTGATAAATTTTGACACCCCTTGTAGTTAGCTGGATGGGGTCCACCGCACAGTCCACAGGTAGCTTTTGTTTGTCTTGTCTTCGTGTATGTCCTGGTATCATGGACTCCACCACATTTAACGCATGCGTATGGTCTATTGCAGTAAGTTTTGGTGTGGTTATAGTTTTGACCTGGTGCACTGTACTAGATCTTTATTAGGTCTTGGAGGTTTAACCAGTATGTGTTTGTTGTTTATAGAACGTAGTTTGTAAATTTCTTTGTTATTTTCGGCGGGTTCAAAATTCTCAAAAAATATGGGTAGTGGTTCTTTACTTATTCTCCCTTTTACATTCATGATGTTGCGTACAAAATGTCCTGCGTCAGTTATGGCCTTCTTTATTTCTTCTAGAGGAGTGGAAAAGTGTAGTTGCTTTAGTATAACGCGATGTGATCGTTCTTGTTTCATTGGTGTGATGAATGACATTTGTGATAGTAAATATACAATCTACTCTACATAGAATATTAAGTAAATATGATAGCATGAAGTAGGGAAAACTACTCAGTAGTGATGCTACTGTAGTAGTCCTATTCGCTTTAGGGAGCTCTCAGATCACACACTCGGGTTTTATTTAATTTTTTCACTGGAAGAACATTAGTAGACCATTGGTGGATTAGATTGTTGGCGTGACCATAGAATTTATTGCTATAATTCTGAATAAATCGGAGAATTCTTTCAGCAACAAAGAGAATGCAGAGATCCTCGTGCAAAGTTTGGTTTGATATATACCAACTGCGTCTACTGTATGGTTTTTATTCAAGTAGGTTTTGGGATAGTTTTATTAAGCACTAATTTGTTAGATATTGATAATTTGGACTTTTTGTTCAATTACCAATACATTTAGCGAAACTTCAGTTTAAAAATGTTTTTTTTTGTGAGACGTTGATCTAGGTGTACTTGGTTTTTATTTTAATTGGGACATCATTTAAGGTGACTGGTGGACAGAAGTTAAATAGGATGGTAAACGTCACTTTCACTGATTTGATGGTATTGACTTTTATGCGCCATTTAGTAAGCAATTTATTTAAGATGTTAAGACGATGCTGGAGATTTCCAAATGTGTAGACAGGATGGCAGTAGCATTAATAAAAGTGACGATTGCGGGTTTACATTTTCTGGTAAATCAACAGTTTAAATCTGGTAAAGAAGGGCCCTAGGATACTAACTTGGGGGACACCAGATTTTATAATTGGAGAATTCGTTGTTATACTTAATTGTGAAAAATATAAAACCGAACCAGTGCGGATTTACCAGCGGTGTGAGCACCCCAGACGCAATACACTCGGTGAAAATACTTATGGAAAAGTATAAGTCTCGCAAATAAGACTTCCACATGGCTTTCATCGACTTAGAAAAGGCGTTAGACCGAGTTCCGCGAGAGCTTATCTGGCAAGCACTGAGAGCACCACTAGTGCCGGAGCATTATATCGAGTTCCTCAAAGATCTGTACGACAATGTATCTATAAGAGTGGTCAGCCCAGCAAGAACAAGTAAAGCATTTGAGGTCAGAGTAGGTGTTCATCACGGCTCGAGTCTGAGTCCTCTACTATTCAACCTGGTAATAGACTATATCACTTCAAACATACAAAAACCAGCGCCGTGGTCAATACTATATGCCGATGATGTAGTTCTTATAGCCGAATCGTTGGCAGAAGAGCAATCAGACCTGACGACATGGCAGGAGTCCTTGGAGAGGAGAGGGTTAAGAGTCAGTAGACAGAAGACCGAATATATGTATTGCGACTTTTCCGGAGCTAATGTGGGTGCTATACCATGTCCAGCCATCAAGAACAGACCTCTTAACAGAGTTGAAGAATTCAGGTATCTCGGATCCATTGTAGCACCAAAAACCTGTGTAGAGAGAGACATACACAATAGAATCCAGGCAGCCTGGCTGAAATGGAGATCGTTGTCTGGCATTCTATGCGACTCCCGTATGCCGATTAAAGTCAAGGGCAGTAAGACAGCTCTATTGTATAGATCTGAATGCTGGCCGATGAAGAAGACGGATGAACAGAAAATTCACACCATAGAGATGCTACGCTGGTCTGGTGGATAAAATAAGAAACGAATATATCCGTGGTACTTTTAAAGTCGCTAAGATACACGATAAACTTCGGGAAAACCGCTTGCGCTGGTACGGGCATGTGATGAGGCGAGATGAAGACCATATGACTAAAAGTGTCCTGAGTATAGAAGATATAAAAAGTGGCCGTAGACCAAGTCTATACACTTGCTGAGTTGTGTAAAGCTCTTCATGAAATCCAAATTAGTGTTGAGGCAGCTGTAAAGAGACATCCGTGTGATCCAAGAGGCGTTTATAAAATAGTTTTCCGGAAATTTTTTCTAAAATAGGCAGGGGACTAATTGGTCTACATGAAGTTACTGTATTAGGCTCCTTTCCAGGCTTAGGAACCATTACCATCTGTGCGTATTTTTATAAAAGGAGGTAGCATGATAGGCTCAATATGTGGTTATATATCGTTGTCAATAATATGACCTGGTGCTTTATGGTTGTTTGTTTCTTTTATCTCATACTGGATCTCAGCAATCGGAATGTCCGACATAGAGCCAGATTTTTTTTGTTGGTTCTAGTCTAGGTTCAATCAGGTTTTCTTACAGGAAGTATAGTGATTTGTGACCTATTCAATTTTTTGGTTGCTTTTCAGATGCTATAATCTTCAGGGTTCAGATGCGCAAAATGATAAAGGAAGAAGTTATTTTGGAAATTTAATGGGACCGCTCTATGACGTCGAAATAAGCTGTTATTATTCAGTTTGTCAGCAGTATTGTTATATATTTGCCGTTTAGCTCGAGTACATCGTTGTATAAAGTAATATGTTGTTTGTATGATAAGAGGAGTAACAAAGTACCAAATTGCTTGATCTATGTCTTCAGGTTGTTCTGTGCTTGGGGTTTATTGTGTTATTAATAATTTGTTGAAATTTAAGTAAATCGCTTTGTTTTGATACCAGCCTGGGGTAGGATTTTTTATTTATAGGCCTAGTGTTTAAGTTGAATATTACTGGTATATGATCTGTAGAAAGATCATTGTTTGATTCAACCAGAATCAATTTTGTGGATATTCCATGCGAAATGTAAAATCTAACATATCAGGGCATTTATTTAAATCTGTAGGCCAGTATGTCGGTTCACCAGTGCCATGGCAGGTATAGTCTCTGTCACGATTGATCTGAAGAGGTTTTTACCCTTTGTTGTTGTAAGTCTGGATCGCCAATGGGTGTGCTTAGAGTTCCAGTCTCCTCCAACAATAAATCTGTTTTCGAGAGTATGAAGAAATTTAGTATATTTTCCTGTACAGAGGAGAGTAGATTGTAGATACGATAAATGACTATGACATTTCCCAGACTTCAACGTTAGCAGCTTGGACTTTTTCATTTTGGAATTGATTGAGCTGATGGTGTGATAAGGAGTTTTTGATTATTTTACTGCGGCTTTCGCATGTGCAGTACCATCTGGATTATTGTGGATGAATTATTTATTTGTTATATTTGTATATCTATCGCTAGCCTGGACGCGGCTGCTTTAATTTTTATTGTGTTGTTTTCTATTGCTTTGTTGTAGTACTGTTAACTTTCGGCAACTGTAGAAATATGTTGTAGTATTTAGTTGTGATATATATTGGAAATAGTTCAGGGATATTTGGAGTATTGTCGTTGCTGTCTGCATTAAATTTGAATCCACATTTGGGAGTTACGCTATAGGTTTATATTTGTTTTTGGTAATGGGGTAAGATTAATCTATCTCAATACTTCAGTAGATCTATTGACTTTTCTTCTTTTTTGACCACTTTCCAGTATGGATATTACCTAATGTTTAGTCGGCTTCGTTTATAGCGTAGGTGCTTGTTAGCATAGATGAACATTGAGTTGATATGTTATGATTATATTCGGAAAAGGAGTGTTAGTGGATGGATTAAGTGGAGGATATTCATATGAAAAATGAGGTGGAAATGTTTGCTGATTACCTTGAGGCAATTGATGTAACTGATATTGATTTGATTGTTGATTGCCAAGTATGTTAGCACCCATAAGTGTAATTTAAATTACCAATTGTAATGTATCACATAGTGCTTCGTTTGATGACTTAATGTAAACTAAATTTAAAATTTTTAAATGCATTTACCTTGATATGATAATAGTGAATAAGCACGATTGCTACTATTGTATGCGCTTGACCACCACGGTCAGTGCAGGTTCAGGTGATTTGAATTATCGGAGAAACAGACCGTCGTACGTCTTTATATATAAGTAATTTCGCTTGCATGTGTTCTGCTGTATTAAGCCGCTAACATGTCTCTTTATTCACCGTCTGTTTGTTGGCGACTTGTTTGTTTTTTTTTGTTCTTGTTGGAGGCGTGGGAGAGTAGAGACATAAGGACACTCTAGGTCAACTAGTGTCCAGTTGAATTTTTGCTTGACTAATCCATCATCCCCTTTGTTGCCTCTTTGTTTCGTGTGTCTTGATATCGAAACCAATAACAATTTATTAATTACTGCCATGTCTATTAAGGATTCAATACAATTCTAAAGCGTATTGAAATACATATGAAATAAATGTTGTAAATTTTTCTATCTTTATCAGCCAGATTTGTACAACGTATTTTTTATATGGTCAGAAGTTTATTTCGATAGAAGCTATCAAAAACCGTGCTTTTTTACAAAAGTTAGGAGACCATTGTAAAAAACGGCGGTAACTTTATAATTGGTTAATTTTTTTATAATAGAGCCGCTTATATAGGGTAGGGTAAAACTCCCTAATTTCAAAGGAAGTTTCTGAAGTGAAAGGTGAGAGCTTTTGCTGCCATATATTCGCAATAACCACTCTGTTCTGGCTGCACAGCTTACCTTTCTAACGCGCTCTCAACTTGCGCCTCGGGCTTCTCTTCCTAATTCGATTTTGTTGTGGGTAGGAAACTTTAGAAGTCCTAATTGTGTAGTAAGAAAGGGAAGAAGAAGACTTCAGAGTGTGCGAATACCGAAAAACATTGCTACGGTAAAACGTTGTATTTTGTAGTCTCCGAAGCAATCTGTGCCGATGCTCTTAACTTATCTAGTCATACTATACGACGACTTTTGCACCAAAACCTTCATTTTGAGTCTTCCATATGTGTGGAAACGTTCTTGAAAGCATGCCGCATAACGGTATTACATCGATTTATCAGAGTGGATAATTCCATAGAAAACAAAGAGGTATTTTTAGCTGCCCTTTTGAATATTGTGGAATCGTATGATAATATATCCTTATATTCAATCAATCAATTAGATCGTCAAGGAGTAAAGGATTTGACGAAACAAGCTGTAGGTGTATAGACTGTATGCTAAAAGAACAATGACTGCTAGGGTTGCAAGAAGATGTATGCAGAGAGGAGTACTGTTTCCTTTACTGTGGCACCTTGTAATTGATGAGCTGATGAAGACACTCTAAGGGGAGCACTGGGACTTAGTCTTAACATTCCAGTGAAGATTTAACAATACAGTTAGGAAGTGTATGCAAAGGGTCCTAAAGGTTACTACCTTCGTAGTATTCACAAGAAAGAGAAACATAGAAGAATTGGAATCTCCTAGGTTCTGAGATATACAAATAAAATTTTCAGGTAACGTAAAGAATCTTGGAGTTATTTTAGAAGTAATTATTGGATATGCACCACGGTGGTCAAACCCATGATAATATATGCAGCTTTGGTGTGGTAAACAAAGATAACAGAAATAACTGCTATAGCAGTGCTAAGTAAGGCATAAAGGCTTGCTTGTTCGGACACCATAAAAAACAAAACCGGGGACGTAATGAATTCATATACAGGCATACTGAGTCTGAGAATAGATCATATGACTTTAAAATACGCAATCAACATAAATTACGGGGTTAATATTATGGATCGAAATGACTGTAGAAACGAAATAAGTAATAGAAACAAACTTGGAAAAATTATCCAGTATATAGACGGATCAAAGACCGGGTCTGGGACGGGAGCAAGCATATACTGTGAAAAAAGAAATTTCCAGTTAAGGCTTTTTACTAGGAAATACACATTTGTTTTTCAAGCGGAGATATTTGGTATACTACAGAGTGCTAAGAACAATAACTTTAGGGCTTATCAAAATAGACAAACCAACATATATACAACCAGTCGAGCATCGCTGTAGGCATTAAAAAATCTGAGAGTAACATTCAGGCTAGTATAGGAATGCCACCAAGAACTCAGTGTTTTGGCAAATCACAATAAGTTAACTTTGTTGAGTACCAAGGCCCTGAGGAAGCACAGAAAGCTTATGAGCTAGCACATGCAGGATCTTCATCTTTGTATATAAGCTTCTAACTTTAAGAGTAGTAAAGGTACAATACGAAGCTGGGCGAGAGAATGGGTCAGAAAACAACATAAAGATTTCTAGGAAAATGCCCCGGAACAAATATATGGAAAAACCATTTTAAAAAGTCCATCTCATAAACAAACTTAAGAACTAATAGCACAAATCAGGAATCAGTTACGAATTATTATAGGTTTCTTCACAGAATATTTTTTTCTCAAAGGGCACCTCAACAAAATGGGTTTTTACAATAGAGACCTGAGTTGCAATGAAACAGAAACAACTATCCGTATCATGTGAGAGTATAAGGCTGTAACTCACGGGAGGCAAGCTATTTATGGAAAATCAGTAATAGATTGAGAATATAGCAACTATTCATTAAGGAACTTGTATAAGCTGATACAAGCAACAAGAACAATGTGAAAAGTGTTGTATAGAAAATGAGAGAATCACAATACGACAATGAAGCTGTAGTGCTATCAGAGGCATAGGTCCAATGGTTGTCACCACATAACACAGTTGTATTCTTTATCGACAAAAACATTTTTACTTATAGGGATCCGTTAATAAATAATACGTTCGTTATCGGACTGATAAAGTTCTTCAAGATTTATATGAATGGCCTCTCTTCAGCGAATCTGGTTGGTGTGGGATGAGTAAAGTTGGGGTTAATGGTCCCGACTTTTTTGAAGAAGGAGGCTAATGTGTCATTTTCAATCTATATGTGATTCTCACAGAATCGCGATGTGCTCCAACTGAAATACGTTAGTTCCCAAGAAGAAGGAACTACAGCTCATACAGCAGAGTTTTACTCCAAGTATTGGACGAGATGTTTTTGGGTGCCTGGTCTCTTATTAGTTGGCCAGCCTGGTTACCGGATTTCGTTTTATGACTTTTTCGTATGGGCATATTTCAAGCCCTAAAAATGCAATACGTCAAGAAATCAGGCGTATTCCTCAACATGCTGAAAAGAATAATGAAGAATTTCAGAGTACGACTTCAGCAGTGCATTGGCCGATATTTCTGTAAAACTTATTGAAGTAGAACTTCGGTTTTGTGGTTTTATCCTATAAAAATATATTATGTATACTTTTTATTGTCTTTTCTATACCCAAACTGAAAAAGAGAGTTCTGCCTCGCTCTGTATGTTAGTATGAATTTTTATAATTATTCAATGGATACATAATTCATAGTTTTTGTTATATTTCGAAGAAGTTATCAAGGCTGGATAAAATCTGATAATAGTAGAATTCATAGAATATCTTTAGCGGCGCCTTTTAGTTGATGGTTCACATGGAGTGATCTACTACCTGAAACACTGTTATGTGTGCTAATTTTGTCCTTCTTTAGTAATGGGAAACCAGGCCCCCTACATTTTAGCGTCCTCTATTAAAAGCTTTTATTAAATTTACTACTGTAGATTTTTACAAGTCTTCTGAATATTTTAATGATATTCTTGTGTTGCACGGCCTTTGGTACATTCCATCATTATCCAACTGCACTGTTCTTGTTTTAAAAACACTCTAAGATTACTTACATTGGAGTGGTAACTAATACGAGTCTTTTTTCTACTTTTTACTATGTATGCTCATGATGCGAAATACTCTGAGGTAAACGATATTATTTGATGCTGTTGTATTTCTACAATAGTATTGGCACTGTTAAAGTTTTAACCTGATATTTATTAACTTAAGATTTATTTAATGCAAATAAAATTTGCTGCTGTACAACAGTAAACAATGAAAAAAGTCAGTAATTGTAATGTGTTTGAATCTTTTTTAATAATATGCATGGGATATCATTGGCATAACTAATTAAGGACGTAATTTTGGCGAGAGCAGGCTAAAGACATACCTTCAGATAGTTAAAACTGTTGAAAGCAAAACATATAAGGTACAGGCAAGATTTGGCAACAAAGAAAAGAACAGGTTGGTGAAACACAATATTTTCTAGTTTTTATGACTGCAAAGATATTCAAAAATTATCTTATACTTAACAGTCTATGAAATCGACAAGGCTGAAGAAGACTTGACTACATGCTATACAATATTGTATAGACTTATAAAGAAGCTTGATTGAGGTTAATGAAAATGAGATGAATAATTCAGTTTTGTAGTTACTTTCGTAGTTATTCGCAGAATGTTTCTAAAAATGGTTTAATCTTTGAAACCGTCGGTGAAACTTGTCTACAATACGTAGATGGTGTCATTAAAGATTCGAGATTCTTTTTAGTATATTAATTGTTACTCTTATTTAGATTTGGAATAGACTGGATCTTTTACATTGCCTTACTTAATTTTTGTAACAGCTGATAACTGTTAACTGCCAGTAAAGAGTTTTGACGCATTTTATATCTCATAGAATTTACGGTTTTACCCCCTGGCCAAACAGTTACTTCAAGAAACCCCCAATCATTATATTTATGTATAAAGGTAAGATATTTTTGTCTCATTTATTAGCAATTAGAATATTATAATGCATATTTACATGTGCAGATATTCTATAAGCTAATGTGATGATTGTATATGACATGAAAGGAGTAACACCCAGCGATGTTATCTTACAATAATAAAGTATATTTGTGACATTTACAGTATTTTATGACTAAGTGGCTATAGTCTTTGAAGTCGTTATAAAGACAAAGTGAAAATCATCCAACTAACATCTAACCTCATGCTGTTTAGTAGGACTCATAAACTCTCCAACAATTTAGCTGCAAAAGCTGACTCTCATTAAAGTTGCCTTAATAAGGTACAACTACATTATTACTTGGGGTGTCCAAAAATGACCTAACTAACCTTTTAATAGGAAGAAGTAAGAACACATAGTAGTTTTCGTAATGCTATTCCAAGCCATTTTGCTGAATAAGAACTTCTCACCGTACATCACATCTTTTACTGCGTTAAATAGAACACAGCCACTCGATGTAAAGTAGTATGATCCACCCGGGAGCCTACAGTTGTGGCACGTTGCGGCGATTGACAAGCGGCCCCGCATTGTCATGTTGAAGCATTGCGCCGCACCTCCATTTTCCTTTGTGGCGTTGCTGAATATATCGGCGAAGTTGCTTCAGTACCACTTACTGGTAATTATATAAAGAGAGGACAATCAATTCTTCAGAAAAATACATTTTTGATCCCAAGTGGCAATCGCCATTTGTTTTGGAATAAACAACCTCGTCTGTGGTTTCTTGAGTACTTCCAATATTTTACTATTCAAATGATAGGTGCTTTTCTTCCAGCGCCTCCTCCTAGAACCCTGATCCGTCTGCTGTGACTGAGTACTCCACGAATGCCTTTTTACAGTTATAGCAACTGTTGCCATACCTCTACCTGCATCTGCTGACTTTTGACAATATAGGGAATCTTCATGTTCTGATAAACCAAATTCCGCGAGAGAGGCTTGATTTATGAGCCACTGCATTAAATCTGATACGTTTATTTTTCATTATCAAGTTGGATACAGGTTGGATAACTTAACAGAGTTATTGGCGTCTTTGAACTTTGATATCCAGAAAAATACATATTTGGAGCACTTACTATCCCTTTGAGTAAACCATACAGGTTATAGTTATTCACGATTTTTGGCTTCCATAGTTCTTTTCTTTGCCCAATACTGCACTCGTAGCACTGCATGAATTATTGCTCTACTGTGCTTTTTAACAACACCATAATTGCTATCACGTGACACTTTAATCAACGACACAATCGGATCATCGGGCGGGAGTGCCAATCATTTTTAAAATTTACATCTATGAGAAAATTTAATTGATTATTAGATCGTCATCTCTGTTATAGTGTTTTGTAACGTTAAGGACTAAAAGTTTTCTGATATTTGCCGAATTTGAATATATCCAAAAATTAACTAAGACAATGTCCATTAAGTCCTTGAAATAGCTTCGTCTTTTATTTATAAGAGACTGTTCTATAGAAATTTGCTTAGTAAAAATACTTTAATAATGCATGTATTAAAGAATATAAAATTAAAAAATCGTGCTACTATTTTCTTCACATACTGATCTTATTAAAAAAAATTAAAACATGAACTGCTGTGTTGCATTATGAGGGATAATTGTACTTTACCTTTATAGGCAATTAATTCATCACCTCACAATTTAGTATAAGTGAAGTGATTTAAACAGGCCGTTACGCCTTTAATAAGGAAAACCCTACGTAATGGATCTTTGTTAAGGTAATAATGTCAAAGCGGAACCATAAATTATCCGTTATAATTAAATGACCTTGTTAATTGATAGCACTTAGCACAGTGCAGTGCAATAAAGGTAATGAAATATAAAGCAACTTTTTTACTTGGTCTAAACGAACGCCAGATTCAAATTTGCATTTTTTTTTGCTTTGCGTTCGGAAACTCGAATACTTTGACAAATATCACTTAACAATTTTTGATTAGTAAATATGGAACGTTATACGAAAGAATGGTGGGTTACTATTGCGAAATTGGTGAAAATTTTACAGAGAGGGTACGAAAAGTGCACGGAACTTTTAGCCGAAATAGTAGATGAATCAACTTTTCGAAGATGCCTCGTGAGGATTAGAGCGAGGTAAGGGTCCGTGAGAGTATTGTCATACTTAGTCAAAAGGTCGCTGAAAATTCCAAATCATTTGCATATTTTTAGAAGCTTCTTTCAGCGAATATTCACCACAGACCTATACCTTCATGTACACAAAATTTATATGATGCAAGAACTTCAGCATGTTGACAATTCTCACTTTCGATAATTCATCAATTGGGCTTTACAGAATCATGAACTGGATTCTCAGTTTAGTTAAACAATTATTTTTATCTATGAGGGGTTCGAAATGGTTGATGAAAAGCGAATGCACTTCCAATGAGTCAATGTTTGGTGCAGATTTTAAGTAGGTAACGAGATAGGCCTATACTCCGTCAAAGACGTTTGGTTTCAATAAGACGGAATCGATATCAACCGACCAGCAAGATATTGTAACTTTATTTTTGTGAAATTACCTGAAATTCATGATCTACGCTAGCAACCCAAAACAGTTGACGACTTCAAGAACAAAATTTGACGTGTTATTAGTGAAATGAATCAGAATTTGTGCGGAAATGAAATGGAAAATTTTGTGAAAATTTATATTAAAGTCGAATTGACTATTTGCCAGACATTTAATTAAATGTGGAGGCCCATCTTGGCTTGTATTCAAGAAGTTTCTTTAAAACCTTAATACGAAATCTTTGCGCAGCATGCGAGGAACTGTTACAGAATTCCTCAAGTTATGGATTTTATTTTTTCTATAAAAGCTCAAGTTTGCGATGCCCAAAATAATAACGCAAACATATTACAATTAGCGTTTGGCGAAATAATTTGATGGCGATGAATCACTCATTTGAGGGCTTTTATACATGAAGGTTTTTCGTAGTTTCGTTTTGTAGTAGGTGCTAAATCTTTTTAAAAATATTTTAAGATCGTATAAACAGCAACGGGGGTGATGCGCACTGGCATATTTAGCGGGTGTGGTCCGGATATCATTAACGCCAGCGAGCCGAATGTTATTTATTGAACGAACGTAGGAGTATGGGCACAGTAAGTAAGAGACATAGATTCATTAAATAGCAGAGGAAAGAGAGGAGAAGAGATGTATAAGAAAAGTAGGGTGGTGATGAGTTTGCCAAAGCGGGAGTGGCCAGAAGAAATAATCTTGGAACCAAGTACTGATATATATCATGGGGAATTAAAAAAAAAATGCAGACGGAAACAAGAGGCTTAGAGAAGAAATGCTTGAAGAGAAGAATAGTGGAATATTGAGAAAACAAAGCTTGATTTTGGTGTAATAATCTCGTAGCAATGAATCATATTTTGCTAACAAATGGACCAATTCCAGGAAATTTCCTTTGTTACCTCCCCTTAAGGCCAGGTTCCACTAAGAACTTAATGATATTTAAATTCGGTACAGCAGATCTTTCCTGTTCCTCACTTTGAATGGCTTCTTGTGCTGCCTTATCAATGCTTACTCCACGTAGAATCCTAATCTCCAAGCTTTTCTATTGCGTAAAATACCCAACATGGGTAGCTCTGGATTCATGTTTTTCCAATTTAGGATTAAATGTGCACCATTTGCTAAATTCATTTTCAGAAATAAATCCCGATGCAGATCCAGCAACAGTTCAAAGCAATCTGCAGCAAAAGCAAAATAACGAAGATTTGCAAGGAGAATACACCATCTAGGAACGTAGCATCTTCTCGCCGTTTGGTAACTTCCGGGAAAAACAGTCTTGAGTCAGTTTTCTCGTGGAACCTTTCGTAGAAACACCAGACCCAGTAACTTCAGTAAAGTTACAGTTTGTGTGTTGAACCACAGCGGAACCTTGACGTATGAGGAACATACGGAGGTGATCTGAGATGTTCATGGGTCACCGTTCACCATCTTTCAAGCCCGCAAGTTTCGATGATTATTCACTCTCACCCTCTGCTTCGTGTTTTTCTTTGCCCGGGTCGAGACTGGCAACAGCTTCCAAATTCTCAGTTTCCGAAACTGTTTGTTACGCCCTCACTTAGTCAGCAGCACTTGACGATTCTACCGCGGTTTCAAGACTACCGCACGTTTCTTGGTTTTCTGCTACAATGGAACTTATAACTCGTAGATTCATCTCAGCAGTGATCCTTCACTCTTTCTCTTCTCATCTTATTTTACCTTTTTCTTCTTGCGGTACGAGGCACGGCTTCCCTTAAGATGCTTCATTTGCAAACACCTTTAAACTTCCGGATCGAAAGTCACTGTCTGCTGATGCCAGTGGTACATAATTTTATATGGGTGCGAAGGTGGTGGTAAGTTAAAAATTCATCAATGAAGTGTTTTCAAAATTAAGAAGGGGCATCACGTAGCTTAGCCACGGTATTTATATTATTTACGCAACTGCGTGTATCCACTCTAATATCATTCCATGCAAAAAGTTCAGTGTACTGTTTGAAAACTTAAACACTGTGGTTTCAAATGATACCACTTGGATTGGAATCGGACCTGTTCTGAAAAATTTATGGGCCTAAGAACATGCGTAGCACAAAATAGTTGAAAGGGAAAAGGTGATTATGAAAGGAAAAGTAATGGGTTGCCAACTTTACTCCTAATTGTACTTTTCAAGCGATTATGCGGATGACTTTTCCTATGCTGTTTTGAGTGATTGCTTCCCACTCTTCAATCAACGCCACTCTCAGTTCCATCATGCTCTCTGGTGCACGATTTCTGGCCTGGACTCTTCGCTTAAGCTCATCCCAAACATACTATTGAATTAGATTCAAGTCTGGGGTACACGGAGGCTAGTCCATTTTGGTACACCGACGTCAGTCAGGTAGATAGTAATCACTAGCGCGGTGTGGAATCGCGCATTATCGTACATTAGCATGAGATCGTCACCAAGAAATGTTGTAAACGGAACATGTTACTCCAAAATGTACCTAATGTAGCGGACCACTGTTAAACCTCCTCCGCGTCCTCACTAGGTACGAAAACGAAGTCAGTTTCTCCATACATGGAAATTCCCACTCTGAACATGCAAGAGCCACCTCCATATGCGGCAGTACCTTGAATGCAGCAATGAACAAATCACTTCTCTGCCCTTCTATAGAGCCGACGTATTTTGTTATCGCAATATAGGCACGTCCTGAACTCGTCGGTGAATAACATCTGACTCCAATGACTGAGGTTTCAATCGAGATATTTTTAGTGAATTTCAATCGCCTTCGCTTTTGAACTGCGGTCGGGACCCGTAGCTGCCTTTTTTGAGGTCAGGTTGGCTGCCTTTAAGTCTTCTTCTCACTGTTCAAGCGCTGGTGACCACAACTTTGACCGCACTCAGCTCTTGTTTGGGGTCAACGCATTATATGTCGATTTCTGGGGGATATTCAGACGAGATTGAACTTTTCTTTGCTAGTGGACGTAGCCACCGTTTTTCCGGTACCGACGCCACACTTTCGACACAGCCGATTGACTTAAATTTAGTTGATTTGCCACGGCCCTCTGACTAAGGCCTCCTCTCTCATCAATACAACTGCCTGGGGTGCTTCAGAGGTGGTGGTATCCATTTTCTTGCGAATCACTCGAGCATTTACTTACGTCCACTTTGGATAAGTGACTGAGATGAATTATCGGATTGCAAGCGTGCTGTAGGTCAATTACAGTCGTCGCGCACGAGCGTTCCAATTAGCAAGATTCTTAAAATCTCGTGATTAATATGTGATCCATACTTTTTTTTAGTGCGTCATCTGATTAATGCAATAGCAACACTTTTTTAAAGCTCAATAATAAAGATACTTATTGCACGTTAATGTTTTTATTTTCATTTTCCTTAGAGTAAAACAGGAGGCGAAAATGAGAATGCAGCTAGTGAGTCGATTGTTTTGCTCTCAAATGTAGTTTAAAACAGTTTTATTTCTTCCGATCCTGCATTTTCTAATTGTTTCTTCAACCACTGTGTTAAATAGTATAGTCGACAATGGGTAACCTTCTATTGACAAAGAGTTCTCCAGAGATACATCTATATATTGGTGTGTTGTATTTTATTTCTCATAGTATCATGTATACTAATCTTATTGATTTTTTAGATATTTTTAATTAATTTAAAGATTTCTCTATAAAGTTGCCTGGGGTCAATAATTACCATTAGTAACGCTAAATTTTGCTCTAAACCTCTATTCTGTATTTGGTGATAGTCAACGTCTGCTTATCATTTTAAAACCACATATTAGCCTGCAACATCTTTAAAGCAACCCAGTGTATCCCTCGTCGAATTTTCAGTTTCAAATCAATAAGTAGTAATTAGGGTGAGTAGATAGATGGAGGTTTCGGGTGAACAGCTGCAATTCATCCGATTGGTGAATATGGAACTGTATACGAAAAAGTTCTTATTGTTAAAATTAAAATTTTACAGAGGATACGAAAACCCCGTGGAAGTTTTGGTTGAAGTAGAAAATAAATCAGCTCTCCGAAGATTTATTACAAAATTTAATAAAACTCAACTAGTAATATATGGGAGGCCTTGTGATTATTAGAGTGGGGTAAGGGCCTGTGAGAATATTGCCATAGTTAGTCAAATGTCGTGCACAAAAAATCACTAAAGACCTGCACCTTTGTATGCACATTTATCTGAAGCATGAATTTCAGCATGCTGACCATTCTCCATAATTTAGCAACTGGTTTTTACAGCACTATGAAGTTTAGTTAAACAATCATTTTTATCTATGAAGGGTTCAAAAAAATCATCGATTGGTTGATGAAATCTAATGCACGTCCAATGAGTCAATGTTTGGTACGGACTTTGAGTAGGTGACGAGATAGGCCTTTATAGACTGTAAATGACGATTGGTACTGATATATGTTAACTTATGTTTTTGCACCAGGAATAAATGTGGTTTCAGCAAGACGGTGTCACCTTCATACAGATCGACCAGCAGACGATTTAGTGCATCAGGATTTCTTGGTGGCGTAATTTTATAAAATGCCGATATCAACAAACCAGCAAGATCTTGTAATTTATTTTTGTGGGCTTACCTGAAGTTCAAGATCTACGCTAGCAACCCAAGACAGATGACGACTTCAAGAACAAAATTTGACGTGTTATTAATGAAATTAATCAGAATATGCGCAACAATGAAATCGAAAATTTTGTGAAAAGAACCCAAAGATGTATTTAAAGTCGAATTGGCCATTTGTCAGACATAATTTTTCATGTTTAATGGGAGTTTGTTTACTTCAGCACGCAATAATAAAATCAATTCAAAAGTCGTTTTATTTAAAATTTAATTCCGGTGTTTAATTTGCACCGTCCTTTATTATTTGCCACAATTTTAGGGCACAGCTATATCGATGTTTCCCATTGTGCCTGCAGTATTGAGGCTTATCATAATATAGTGAATTCAATTAAATTTGGAAGGCCTATCTAGGCTTGTATTCAAAAGTTTCTTTGAAACGCTAATACGAAATCATTGCGCAGCATGCGAGGAACTGTTATAGAATTCCTCAAGTTATGGATTTTATTTTTTCTATAAAAGCTCAAGTTTGCGACGCCCAAAATAATAAAGCAAACATATTACAGTTAGCGTTTGGTGAAATAATTTAATGGAGATGAATCACTCATTTAAGTACTTTGTTACAAAAAATCTCGTAGTTTGGCACTGTATGGAGTAATAGTATTGTAGTACTAAATGATGTAGTGTCATACGGAAATCATTAATAATAAAGATGTGAATTTTTTTAAAAATATCCGAGAGCATATAAACAGGTGATGCGCGTTCACCTGTTTGAAGGGCGCGGACCGGATATTATTAACGCCAGAGAGCCGAATGTCAAGATCTGCGATAGTTATTTAATAAATAGCAGAGAGAGAGAGAGAGAGAGAGAGAGAGAGAGAGAGAGAAAGAGAAGTAAGGTGATTATGAGTTTACCAAAGCCAGAGCGACCAGAAAAAGTAAACTTAAAATCAAGTATGGGAGAGCTAGACGAAATTAAAAAACTGATACACAACATGATGAAAAAAAATTGAGAAAAACCACCTTACAGGAAGAATAAAACAACTCGAATTTAAAGCAGATATTATGGAAAAAGATTTGACGACACAAAAAAGGGAAGTGCCAGCCCAAGAATTCCTGAAGGATAAATTGAATGTTGAAGTGGTAGTAAACAGGGTTAATTATATTAAAACCAACATTGGCCCCACAACAAATATGTTAGAAATTGGAGATTGGTAAAAAGAGACAAGAAATAATGAAAAATAAGTATAAATTGGAAGGTTCCAAAATGTACCTGACACAAAAAGAAGAATAGTACAAGCAGAAATTAGAACAATAAGAAATGATCAAATCAATAAAGGAGTCAAGGTAAGAGTCGGTTATAGGAAGATCACAAAAGACGATGAGGAATTTGTTTGAGAAGCCAAATGGGGGTCTCTATTTTCCTGATTTGTGTTTATTTGAGTTTTTGCTTCCAGTGGTGTAACTGGCGCTAGTGGCGCCCAGGGCGTACTTTGAAAGTACCGCCCCATTTCTGTGCCAAAAAGTACTAAAATGGTAAAAATTAAACGCACATTCAAGTCTTACATTTGAACCGTTTATTTTATTTCATAAAGCTAAAACTAAAATAACACAGCATATTTACAATGGAACCCTTCGAGTTTTGTGACAAACGAATTCACTAATAACAACATCAAAGTCCAACCTTTTTTTATTAACACTCAATTGGTGTGTGCATTGCGATTAGTTAATACTATCTAGCAATTTGGTTTTAATCTTACTTTAAATTTAAGTCTAAGGCTTAAATGTAGACAAGTGTTAGTGTTTTAATGGATGTACTCCTATTGGCGCATTTCACAAATCTTTAAAAGTTCAACTGATTAGTAATTTCCTACTTTATTGACAGTATCGCGAGGTTTGCCAATCTGAGCTGACTCATAGTAGATCTGAGATAGTTTTTGACTAATTTGAACTTGGATAAGCTTCTCTCACAACTGGCCACACTTATTCCTACGGTCAAGAATAATCGCAACATTATAACAATATTTGGGACACAAACACCAAGCTTACACTGTTGAATAAATTCGATAACTTTGTCCTGTTCACAAATTCTCGAAAGTCGCCTTCGTTCTGCCTGGAATTTGCTCTTGTCGATGTCATCAGGTGCGTTGCCTCGGTTGCAGGTATACTCGGCATCCAAAAGCTTGGAAGGTTTCAAAAAGCAGAATTTGGCATCTAGGTCTTGGAGCTGCTGAAATCTGGAAGTGATTTCCTTCAATATCTTATCAAAACATACAAACATTTTATTCCTCAATTTCTGCTCGTCAAATCGGCATCCTTCGATCTGCCACCAAAATTTTGCTTACGCTTTCTCCTTCGAGAAGGCTCTACTTCGATTTCAAGTTCTTCACATAGATTTTTGGCAAAACTCCATTGGAAATGATATTATCGGGGTTGTCCTTCAACAACGTTTCTAAGGCACGAATATTAATTGCACATTGGTAAAAATCAAGCCCTTTGTCTGCAAATAACTTTGAGCCTAGTTGATTTCGGAGAACTTGACCCTTAGAACTAAGGTAACAAACAAACGGGAACGACTGCATCGCTTTAAGCGGCTGACTCGCATCCGACCGCGTATTTGTGGTCTAGGAAGTATCCGTAAGCTGATCCAGAACCTCCAGAATTTTCGAGTAATGTGTAGTTGCAGCAGTAAGTTCGTCTCATCGATGGATCGAAGATGAAAAAAATCCACACCGACAGAAACAGCATGAATTTCAACTTGGTTTATGAATGCTTGGTGCAAACAATGAATTGAGCCTTCGAATTAATTGCCTTGATACGTGCTTGGACTCCAATGTGTACGCCAGCCATTACAGTTGCATTGTCATAAGCTTGAGCTCTACAGTTTTGGATGTCGAATCCAGCTGTCAGTTCTTCAGCAGTCTTCCTTTGGTTTTGATGAAATCAACGAACGATTCAACTACACTAACTTTTGGTACGTCAATTCTTACGTAACGTAACACCTGGCTGTTTGATTATTGTGGGGTATGTCCGGGGTGCTGTCAAAAATGACACAAAAGTATTCGGCTTCCTTTACCTGCTGGACAATTTTGTTTCTGAACCTGATTATCAACAAGGTTGACGAATGTTCTGAAGCAGCGGCGATATATAAGAGATTGAATTCTTCTTTCAAACTTCACTTTGGTGTAATGTTCTCGCAGCACTGGATTATATTTTGCTAACAAGTGAATCAATTCCAGAAAATTTCCTTTGTTACCACCACTGACATCGTCGTACTCCCGATGTCCCTTTAAGGCCAAGTTCTGCTAAGAATTTAAAGATATTTAAAATTCGGTACAGCAGATCTCTCCACTTCTGCTCCTCACTTTGGATGGCTTCTTGTGCTAGCTTATCAATGGATGGTCCACATAGAAACCTAATCTCCAATCTTTTCTATTGCGTAAAATATCCAAGACTAGCAGCTCTGGATTAATGTTTTTCCAATTTAGGATTAAATGTCCATCATTTGCTAAATCCATTTTCAGAATTAAATCCCGATGCAGGACCAGCAACAGTTCTAAACAATCTGCAGCAAAAGCAAAATAACCAAGATTTGCAAGGAGAATACACCATCCAGGAACGTAGCATCTTCTGGCCGTTTGGTAACTTTCGGAAAAACCAGTCCCGAGTCAGTTTTCTAGTGGAACCTTTCGTAGAAACACCAGGCTTAGTTACTTCAGCAAAGTTACAGTTTATGGGTTGAACCACAGCGGAATGAGGAACATACGGAGGTGATCTGAGATGTTTGTGGCCACTGTCCAATATCTTTTAAGTCTACAAGTTTCGATGATTCTTCACTCTCACCTTCTGCTTCGTGTTCTTCTTTGCCCGGGTCGAGACTGGCAACATATTCCAAATTCTTAGTTTCCGAAACTGCTTGTTATGCTCTCACTGGTTCAACTTAGTCGGCAGCACTTGACGCGGTTTTAAGACTACCACACGTTTCTTGGTTTTGTGCTACGATGGCACCTATGCTCTCACAACTAGTAGATTCATCTCCTGAAATATTTTAGCAGTGATCGACTTCACTCTTCCTCTGCTTACCATATTTTACCTTTTTCTTCTTGCGGTATGAGACACGGCTTCCCTTAAGACGCTTCATTTGCAAACACCTTTAAACTTCCGGATCGGAAGTCACTATCTGCTGATGCCAGTGGTCCGTAATTTTATATGGGTACGAAGGTGGTGGTAAGTTGAATATTCACTGATGAAACGCTTCCAAAATTAAGAAGGGCATCACGTAGCTTAGCCACGGTATTTCCGTATTTATGGTTGGAGAAGGAGCAAGTGCCTTGTAAACAATTTGTTGTGAATTTGAAATTATGGACTGATTGCGTAAATAAGAATTTCCAAATTGCTGGAAATTATTAAGCTTCAAAGTTTCCCCAATGCTTAAATTGCTTTGACCCTCATTAGTTAAGTGAAAGTGCAAATTAGAAAGTGCGAATGCATTCAAATTACAGACATACTATAATATCTGCCTTAATTAATTGAGGATCATTGGCACCCTTTTCGGGCTCTTCAATCCTTTTTTATTAACCTGTATTAGTGCTTATTATTACACATAATCATGTCAAATGCTTTGGTCTGATTTGGCCTTTTCTATTATTTTCCTCAACTCCTGCCTATTTGTGGCTTTTTTCCTCCATCCCTTCACGTTCATCTTCTTTAGGACTTAGTTTTTCCATCTGTTTTTGAGTTTCCCCCTTGGTCTTGTTGTTTCTGGTTTCTATTCGATTATTGTCTTGATTATTCTATTTTTGTTTGCTCTCGTTACATGTCCCAACCATTGTATCCTTTGTGCTTTAATTTCTTGTACTATGTCCTCACTTTTTAACTCGCTGTCTATTGTTTTGTTCATTCTTACTTAATTTGTCTTCTTCTGTTTTCACTGGGCCCAAATCTCTTAAGATCTTTCTTCATATATTCTTAGTTGTTCTTCATCCTTCTTTGTTAACCTAATTGTTTTAGCTGCGTAATAATGTGGGTCTTATTAATGTCTTGTAAATTCTTATTTTGTATCTTGCAGTACGATGCTAGCAATGGTTGATTATTAAACATTTGTGACTCCTTTGGATTCTATCTTTATGTCTTGTACTTTTCCATGTTATTTATCTCAGTACCTAAATATGTTAATGCTTGCACTTTCTTAAATTTGTATTGTCCTATCCACATGGTGTTTGATCTTCTATCCTCTTGCATCTATCTATATCACGTCTTATCTTCATTCATTGAGAGCCTCTTTTTTTCGTTCTTTATCTATTATCTTCAACGTCTCATTTAGTTTTCTTTTGCACCTTGATATAATATTACAGAGACATAATGATTCAAAAATCAGCGCTTTTCTCATTTATATTTCCGGTAACCCCAGCTCGGGACGGACGGCATCTACCGCCCTTGAGTGGCGCCAATCTGCCGCCGATCATGGCGGACCGCCCCTGCAGCCATCCCTATTTACTCCACTGCGTGTATCTACTCCAATAGCATTCCAAGCAATAAGTTCAGTGTACTGTTTGAAAACTTGAAAACTGAAGTTTCAAATGATACCACTGTGATTTGAATCGGACATGTTCTGAAAAATCTATGGGCTTAAGAATATACATAGCGCAAAAGAGTTGAAAGGAAGAAAAATGGAATCCTCAGTTGAAATTAATTTAATGATTTTTTTAATACATGGGGTTGCCACCTTTACTCCCAATTGTACTTTTCAAGCGATTATCCATGGATCGGATGACTTTTCCTATGCTGTCTTGAGGGATTGCTCCCCACTCTTCAATCAACGCCGCTCTCAGTTCCATCACATTCCCTGATGCAAAATTTCTAGCCCGGACTCTGCGCTTAAGCTCATCCCAAATATTTTCAATTAGATTCAAGTCTGGGGTACACGGAGGCCAGTTCATTTTCGATACACCGACGTCAGCCAGGTAGGTAGTGATCACTCGCGCAGTGTGGCATCGCGCATTATCGTGCATTAGCATGAAGTCCTCACCAACAAATGTTGTAAACGGAACATGTTTCCCCAAAATGTACCCGATGTAGCAGTCCACTGTTAAACCTCTTCCGCTAGGTACGAAAACGAAGTCAGTTTTTTCATGCATGGAAATCCCCTCTCAGAACATGCAAGAGCCACCTCCATATGCGACAGTACCTTGAATGCAGCAATGAGCAAATCGCCTCTCTGACCTTCTATAGAGCCAAAGTTTTTTGTTATTGCAATATAGGCACATCCTGAACTCGTCGGTGAATAACATCTGACTCCAATGACGAGAAAATTCCAGTCGCCTTTGTTTTTACACTGCAGTCAGCTTGGGACCCGTAGCTGCCTTTTTTGTGGTCAGGTTGGCTGCCTTTAGTCTTCTTCTCACTGTCCAAGCGCTGGTGACCACAACTTTGACCGCACTCAGCTCTTGCTTGGGGTCACCGCATCGATTTCTGAGGGATATTCAGACGAGATTGAACGTCTCCTTGCCAGCGGACGTAGCCATCGGTTTTCCGGTACCAACACCACACTTTCGACACAGCTGATTGACTTAAATTTAGTTGATTTGCCACGGCCATCTGACTAAGGCCTCCTCTCTCATCAATGCAACTGCCTGGGGTGCTTCGGAAGTGGTGGGTGGTATCCATTTTCTTGCGAATCACTCGAGCACTTATTTACGTCAACTTCGGATAAGTAATTGAGATGAATTATCGGATTTCAAGCGCACATGCGTTCCAATTAGCAAGATTCGTAAAACCTCTTGATGCATATTTTTTTTAAAATGCGTCATCCGATTAATGAAATAGCAACACTTTTTTAAAGCTCATTGATAAAGATAGCCTTGCACGTTAATGTTTATATTTTCATTTTTCTTAGAGTGAAACAGGAAAAGAAAATGATAGTGCAGCTAGTGAGTCGATTGTTTTTTTTAGATCTTTCTAATTCATTTAGAGATTGATTTATAGACTTGCCTGAGGTCAATAATTACCATTAGTACCGCTAAATTTTGCTCCAGGCCGCTATTCTATATTTGGTGATAATAAACGTCTGCCTGTCATTTTAAAACCACATATTAGCCCGCAACATCTTTACACCAACCCAATGTATCCTTCGTCAAATTTTCAGTTTCAAATCAATAAGTAGTAATTAGGGTATACTCCTTGGTGAATAGATAGATGGAGGTTTCGGGTGAACAGCTAAATTCTTTGAAAAAATAAATACTGAAACCATAAAGTGCACGGGTCTACTCGTCGACTAAGAGGATTATATTTTTTAGATTGTAAGTTCATTTCAATAGGTGCAATGTTTCAGGAATTGCGACTTTGGTAAACAAAGAGACACCAAAGCTGACAATAATGTCAGTTTTACGTTAAACAAATATTTTGAGGGTTTATAGGATGCGATAGGAATTTTGGACATAAGATAAGGATTGTGCTGAACAGTGGATTACTAAACAGTCCTCTCACCTAGTAAGATTACCTGGAGATATTTACAAGAGTATGCATATTAGCAATACACATCAAGTAAGTGAATAACAACAATTTCACATATAAAGGTAAAGGATGTGTACTGAACTACCCAATCCTTATCACATTTAATTTATGAATGATATTTCGCTTATTTCTCGCACTTTACATATTCAAGGGTAGGTAAAAGTTTATAAAAATATAAAATCTACTGGAATTGAAAAGCAAAACTATTGGTTATTATAGAGGTAAAATGAGTACGGTCAAAGTTTCACATAACAAACTTTCATATAGCATTATTTTTTTAAATTTAGCAGACTTTTGAAGAAATAAAGTAAAATTTCTAAATGTATGTAGGGATTTCGAATCTAAAGATGTTTTTCAAGCAGCAGTGCCAGATTAAATACACCAATCTTCAAAGAGGCTGCACGTAAAAATAAAAATTTTTAATGAATGCTGCGCGAAAGTTAACAACTTTATAAAGCTGAAAATGTTTATAGAATGTTCTCGCTGTGTAAATGGAAGTAAGATTAAAGTTATACTTAACTGCCTTTTACAAAATTATGTTTAATGAAAACGAGCTTTTACAAATATTAAACGGCTTTGCTATGAAAGCGATGCCTAAATGAGGATTTTAGCCCTGCAGGGAAGATTAAAAATTAATATTACTCAAAATTCCGACCAAAGAATCGCAAGGTATTATGTACAATCAGGAACGATAGGAATTTCTAATTTTTACTGGAACATCTTCCATAAGTCTCGACATATCCGCCACTGAAACTTTTCGGCTAACTATAGTTCACCTTTGTTTGAATACCTGGATTGTTTTAGTTTCTCGGTCGTATTTTCTTAAGTGGCTCTCTACAATATCCTAGTAACTTTCAATAGGATGAAGCTCAGGACAGTTTGCCAGATTGTCTTCTTTTTTTCAAAAAACCAATGCTATTAGAATCGAAAAGCTGGAAGGTTTCACCATAGTAGTGAGCAGACGCTATGCCCAAAACAATGGAGGACTATTTCGGTAATGATATAGAGGTACTAATCGTTTTTGTGTGTATTCTTTCCTGTACACTTCATTTTCGAATGCACCACATACAAAAAATGCGGAGCTTCTAAGGCCGCAAGAACATGTGGCCTACCAAGAGTTTTCTTGCTGAATTTATCTATTTTAATTTTTTTATATTATCAAGTACATTTTGTTCCTCAACGACATTGTAAAATAGAAGCCCTGGTACTGCTATCCATTTTGATGTATGTTTCGTTATCCATAAGAACATAACGAATTTGGTTTTGAATTAAATCGGTGTACAATCTTTCACAACTGAAATTTTTGGTCATTGTTTCTCTTCGACGTTTTTTGCTTTTTGTAAGTACTGTTGTTCGTTTTTTTGAACAGTTCTTACGCTGACTTTATTCTTTATGACTATTCAACGCACCGATATATATTTTCGACTTTAGCAGCTTTAAAACAATCTTCTCAATTCTTGCAAATATCAGGTGACTTTGATGTCGTAATTTAGGCAAATCATCAAGCTTATGATGACTTGGAAAACTTTCGACTTTGCACATTTCGCAAGGATAATTTTTGTGAATACCACTTCTGCAAGGATTGGCTTTCTGATCTCAATACCGATTCGCTTCATTGTTCCTTATGTGAGAGGTGTTGTTAAACAATAGTAACAATTACAAGCCAACACTCAGCCAATGTAATCAATGCCTGTTACTAAAAAAATTGCAATTTAAATTTTACCATAAAATTAAATGTGTTTGTTTAGTGAATTGGACACTTCTTATTATACTGTCACACAAAAAATGCTTCCTCTTTGGTCATTAACCAGTTTTCAAGATAATATCGTCCAAATGTTTGTCACATACACTCCTGTAGTTTTAATTTGCAATTTTGCATTGCTTGCCAACTCATTTAAACTGGTACTGCTACGATCACGTTGTGGATAGCATCTTTTAATTTCTCAATACTCCGCGGTCTGCGTTGGAAGACACATAAAAAGGGGACACGTTGGGTGACCTAGCCGTCCATGGGATGTCACCGTGTAACGAGATGAGGCGGTCTGGAAATTATTATGCCGCGTTTGCGGTTGTGCCCTTTTGTTGGAACCACAATGGTACATTTCCAAGTCCGTTGAGCCTGGGTTCCAGGAAATTGCGCAACACCGCAACAAAGCGCGCAGATGTAACAGGCACCCCGCATCTCGCTTCCTCAAACAGGTATATCCAAATAGTCAACACTTTCTTGACATATAGAAACCTCTCGTTTTCCTTTGTCATTAGTTACACAACTAAGAAATAACGAAGAAAATCACACAAAAGATTAGTCTTGAGATGGTTGCACATGGATTATTGTGTAGCAAATGTACTAGATTGTGGCGAGTTTGTTTGTTTGAAAGGGTTACATAACTGATGAAATCGGATAATTCACGGTTTTCAAATGATGAGGGAACTTCGACTATCGCCTGGAGTATTGAGATATTGATTTCACTTGCTTTAGGAATAATTTTTCTATACTTTTGAAAAAATAAATTTGTGATCGGTTTCTCTTTATTGTGTTTGGTTAGTACCAAAGAATTGTAGTATTTTGGTACGGCCAAAGACGGTACATTCTGAAATAGTCAAATTGAAATTCTGAATAAAGATCTGGTGATAATGACACTAATAAAAAAATACTTTAAAAGACAGCTTTCACTATACTGTCTATAGAAAACCTACCCGTACTAACCTAATCGCCAAATACTATGATCAACTTACCTAAATCTATTTGGTTGCAAAATCTCTTAATATCGGATCCTATATGAAAAATTGGTAAATAGAACTCAAAACTATTACCATACACCTATTACTGAGTAATCCAATAAATTATTATCCTACACAATTAGAAATATTAACAAAAAATTTAATTACCAGTCCCAATACTCATATTAATGAGACTAAACATGTGTACGGTTTTCACGACCAATAACAATTTTTTTTTTCGTTCACTCAAAGATCTCATCTCCAATGAATCCTAAGGAGTTTATCAAAAACCTTGTGGAGGCCACCAAAGAACTAACTATAGGTCAAATAAACCGCCAAATATCTAACCGAATATATGAGCAAAGGTTAAACTTTTCCCAGGCAAAAATCATGGTTTCCATTTGCCATCCCATCAGAAAAATCAATCGTGAGGCAATTGAAATAGAAAAACGCCCTCAGTTTGAATACAACAACTTGGCTTGGCTGCCAAATAGAAACACTTCATTACCACGCACCATTGGTTACACAACACTTTCAAACTAACTTTCAAATAACATTTCTGCCAAAATCTATTTCTAGCCCTATAAGTAGTAAATGAGGACACACAAAAGATCTTCAAAGACTCATAACTCTCCTTAGAGAGTAAGCAGAGAACCGACCTGGTTCATCCCACGAGATAAATTGTTCAAATGTATATATCCACACGTCGCCACCTAATTTGTGAACATGAAGAGGAATATAGGGTAATTCAAAATGATAATTTTATTTTGTAAGTCTACAATTCAAAATTAGAACTAGTAACTATGATGTAAATTACATTTTAGTTTATAAATGTTTAATGGCTGTACGGTTAACATCTGGACGATAGAAGAATTCATCTCATTTATGATGAAGAATATTTTGTGTCACTGAGTTCACTCCAGCTGTGATACGTTTTTAGGTTGTCTAAAGTTGTTGGTAGATGTGGTACTAAACTGTTCTTTTTTTATGAACTTCCACAAGAAAAAGTCGCAAAGTGTGAGACCAGGAGATCTCTTGAGCCAGAACATAAGTGCTAAGTCTTCATTTTCCATGCGACCTATCCATTTTTGAGATAGAGATTCATGTAGAAAACGTCAAACACTCTCAGTGTAAGTTGTCTGCCCCACTACAGCGACATTCTCGGGTGTCTGTACGCTTCGAGGTCTATCGCGTGATCGACAGTCTGTCGGAAATTGTGTACCCACAGTATTGTGGTTTTCTTGGTTTGAATTCCTCCTTGATGACCTACTTCGAAATGTTTATGAAGTAGCTGCTGCATGACAATCAAAGAATTGCCATTTTTAAAATAAGTATTCGATACAAGCACATAGTGTTTACCACTTCACTCCATGATGGGCACTAAAATTACATGACTTATGATACTCAAGGATTTACGATTGGTGCACCGCCTACCAGTACATTACGCGTTATATTACATGTAATATAAAAATAAATTTCTTCATATTGAATCGTAACATTTAATTAATATTTGTTATAAAAAATTTTTTTTTTAATATTTTTTAGGCATGGTTGGACATTTGCAGTAACCACACATTAATGCTAGAATACGACTTCATTGGCGATGTTTGGGATCTTTGAATACAATCGCTAGCCTCTTTCTTCTGCAATAACCTGGAGTAGTTATTGATTAGCCGGTTTATGTTCCTTGCCCAACATGTAACTGTATAAACTCACAATGATAAAACCTTCAATGCTGGCGAATAGCTGGTTAGTGCTCTTGGAGGTAAACTTCTATGAAGTTGGCATCTTGGTATCCCGAGGGCTCTATTCAATATCGTACAGAGTTGTCCGCATGGATTTTTGTCACGTAGCTTGAAACGGAGAAAATAGACATAATTGTTAAGGAATGTGATAGTTTGATATGTCGACAACCGGCTTCATGGCGGCTTTTATCTTCTCAGCTGTCCGTTCCACGTGAGACTAACTTTATTATTGAGAATTTCTTCCCCTCCGGGTTCCACGTCTCGTTGCCAAAAAAGTCGGTTTCTTGTGGAAAATAGGACCTTCTCAGCTTTACCTCCCATTCTCCACTTACTACACGATTCTTTATTCTTAGATCACCAGAGAGAACCCCGGCGAGCTTGACAGCAGCGTAGTGTTGTCTGCATATTAAGTCATGTTGTAAATGTTGCATAACATTGAGGATCACATACACCCTTGAGGGATGCCTTGCTGATAACTTCGGGCCAAACTTGATTCAGAACTTCCGGCTAAAGAGGAAGGGACGAATCAGCTGGATTATCGACAATAGCATGGATGCTGAAGCCATTTTTAGACGAAGCCTTTGTACTAAACCTTGTCGGAGGCTAAACTGATTTAAGAAATTTTTATTGTTATATACCCTAAACCACTCCTGGATACAATTTTTCATACTTAAAATTTTGAGAACAATTGATATTCACTCGTCGAACAGTTCGAACAGTTCCCCTTCCAATTTCTTTGTACGGCAAAGTGGATGCGTTGTAATAGCACCGCCTTTGATTATTGACGTTAAATTTTGTAGCTACGGATGATCAAATTGTTCTAACCTAGTTCTTCTGAATCTCCTGGGAGAGTTATATTTCTATAACTTTTTGAGATACGACTTTTTTCCATCAAAATAAGAAGCTCGTGAAGGAAGTTTTTAACCATTCTAGCTTGAGACATTTTTATTTTACTTTTTGATGTTCTGTTAATATTAGGCCTCAAAATCTATATTCCTCTATATTTCTTGTAGACCGCAACCAGTTTGTGTACAGATTTTTTCCCTAGTGGTGTCACGTAAAATCGTGTAATTCTAAGGAGCCCATTCGAATCATTTCTAACAATAGTCATCTCATAGATTACCAGATAACCACTGTGAAAATTAAATACACAAAATTTTAAAATGACAGTATGATTCAATTAGCTCCAACATTAATTTGTTATGTTATAATACACTATATGGACAGTATGTATCTGGACACCTTTAAAGAAGTGAATCTGGCTCTTATGCGTACTGAAGTGTCATAAAATAAGATATAAAAGTGTAAATAGTAGCATATGTAGGCCATAACGTACGTTAGACAGACAATGAGTAAGTCGGCAAAGTTGAGCGATTTTGAAATAGTCTATCTATACGTTTGAACAGAAAGTAAACAAAGAAATGTGATTCTCAGCACTTGATTTACACGAAGAGGTCCGTGCGTAGTAAACAAAAACAGCCTATACATTTGAACGGAAAGTAGACAAAGACGGTTGATATGAAATTTGGCGTGCCGCGCTCTGAGCGCTTAATTTACACGAGGAGGTCCGTGCGTTCGTGCACGCATGTCGGGGCTATCGGGTCACTGCATTGCCGAACACAAAAAGCTCGTCTACCACGGCCACTTTGTTTGCTTCCATCGAGTAGAGCTTCGATTGTAAGTTAAATTGATGCAGCCTTGCAAAAATTTAAGGAAAGGCGGGTGAATAATTGTCAGCCTAGGACGCCAATAATACCTTTTGACGAGCAAGCCTTAGTAACTTTAAATTTAGGTAACATGCATTTCAAGTAATTATTGAATCATCCGTGTACAAGCAAGCAATTTAATTAATTGCGATTGTTATAAAGTGATGTATAGTTAGTTATTTATTTACAATTTCTCTATATCTAGAATAATATTTCAGGTTGTTATTTAGTTACTCCAATGCACTGCGACAAAGCCACTTGGTTTTGGGTAGTATTTATAGAAAAACTACCACTTGGTCTTTCAGATGATATCCTAGAAGCGATTGATCTACACATCTTTGGGATTTATTTTTATCAGTGGCGATGTAAACAATGTCGTTTTCATCCAGATCCTTCGTAAATTTCTATAAGCTTTGTAGAGACTAATAATAGCAGCTCTTCCACGTTTCTATTAATTCTTAGGATTTAGTTTAACTTTAACATTATAATATTTCTAACAAAGTTAAATGAATATGGGAAGGGAAGTTTTCATAAATGTTTTACTGGTTTCTAGAAAAGGCGCTATGGAGATTTTCGAGCGACAAGTCTATGAAGAGCATTCGCGTTTTTACATTTTCGGTCGTTGCATGGCAAAGCAATTTTTTTATCAATTAACAGACTTAAGAGATGTTCTCATAAATTTACGGTACTACTAGCTTAGTCTTATCAGCTTCATGATAACATTCTTTACACTTTAAGGTTATCGTTTTGAGAAGAATTGTCTTTCCAAGTCACTATAGAAAAAGGTTAATTGAAATTTTTGACTTCTTTCCAAATCATATACCTAAGAGAAACTTATCTTAATATTTTTGGGGTTTTCAGATAACAATTCGACTTAATTCTATGATTATGAATAATGTCAGTATTACCATTTTCGCATGGACGAGTAAGCTTAACAACTACAGCTTTTCTGCAGCATTAACCAATTGGCACAGAGAAGTCTATTCTTCCAAACTCAATTTTTAACATTTTTATCTTGTTTGTGTTGTAATTCTTAGAGTTTAGAGATAATCATGCGGATTTAGATTTATTGGTAGAGATATGAACAATTTTGTTTGTCTCGTGGACGAACGAATTAAGGATCTACTTTATTAAATCCTTAACAAATAGAGTTTTATTTTATTTTCTTATGCTTTGTGACAACAATTACAACCTGAATAGTAATCCCATGTCTTTCAAAAAAAAATTAATTTTATCTTTGACAATGTACGAAGTGCGTTTAAGTTAGAAGGTCTACTTTCTTTTTTCTGAAAAAGTACTTGCCCAAGAATGTTGTAACTTCTGTTACTTTTCAACATGATGTGTCTAGACGTATATATTTTTACTACGTCGTCACCATAATTTCATGGCTGCTGTTAGCTCTTTAGGAGTATGTTTTGTCCACCGGAAGAGCGCCGATGCAACAGCGGCTCGATTTGAAAATGAGCGGCCACGGAGAGTGCTTTATGGTCGGAAATTTATGGCGGCATTACATGTCAACATGTCTTAAGACATTGCCAGCCTTGTGGTCTTCAGTCTGTTTTTGTGAGAATCACCTTGAAGAAACTTTCTGCATTTTTAGATTATCATGCAAAATGGACTCCACAGAGGCTATATCACGCACACCTAAACGACGGTCTTCTATAACAACTTGCTCCACTCGTAAACATAGTTTGGTCCGGCTCGTTTCTGGCTGCTTCGGTTCATTGTCACACAACCCTCGACCTCCTTTAAACTTTAGCACCTAAGAACGCACATTTTTAGCATCCATAACGCCTTCACCGCCTGTCTCTCAATTGGCGACACATTTCGACGGGCGTTTCACTACGCACGAGAAGAAGACAAATGATTATACATTGTTTCAATATTTCTTAATTGTTTATAACGGTTATTGGATCTTAAAAGGAATATTTATCCAATTACTAAGAATATATTATACAATATATTTAAAAACAAATTGAAGGAGAGGGTAATTACAAATATAAAAGGGAATTATAAAAAGTAGGAATGATGTTTGACTGTATTGCAGTTATTTATGTCATTATTCTTAGCCTCATTTTATTTATTTTGTTAAATGATGGAGTTATAAGACAGACATGTCAACAGACTAATAAATTACACAAAAGATATAAAAATTTGCAAAGAATGGCAATATAAGGACACTCAAGCAAGTAGATCTTTAATGCAGATTTTTTAATTTTCCGCCCTTCTTTTGCACTTTGCTTTAAAAACTTCATGAACCTTTGGTGTGCATCAAATGAATTAATTATCAGAAGGTTTATTACAAAATTTGATGAAACTGGATCGATAATGCATAGATCTCGTGAATATCAATGTAAGCATCAGCTGGAAAAGCTCTTTTCAGTAAATTCGCATTAAAATCTGCACCTTCATGCGTGCAAAATACAATTGACCCAACAGATTAAGCTTGTTGACCGTTCAGTTTAGTAGAGCAATCATCTTTAGCAATAAGTTTCGTTTACAAACAAAATTGTTGCATTTGTAGTTCAAAAAATCATTACGTAACCCACCCCTTCCAACAGTATGATAGGTTTATATTTCTTTAAAAGCGATGCTGAAAATGTAATTTTGAATGGCAACTGTTATCGGTGCATGATTGTTTAGTTTTTTAGCAAAAACTGAGCAACATGGATTTGAAATAATATGGTTTCAACAGAACGATGTCACCTACCATACAGTTTTTGCAACAGATGATTTACTGTACCAATTGTTATCTGATTATCAAATGCCGACACCAACTGGCCAGGAAAATCTTGTGATTCCGCCAGTAATTCTTAACACTTAACGACCTCAAAAACAAAATCCAACTTATTATCAATGAAATTGATCAAGGCATGTGTGAACTTGTAGTCGAAAATTTTGTGAAAAGAACCAAGATTTGTAACTGTAGCCAGGGTGATCATTTGTCAAACATCACTTTCCATGTTTAATCGGAGATTTTGTACTTTAATACTAAACAAAAATCCAATCAGTTCAAGTAAGCATAGATAAAGCAAAATAATAATGGTTTTTCCAAGAGAAGTGGCAATTCCAATGCGCATAGATGGAGCTAATATAGAAAAGATGAATTGTTTGACAGAAAAAACAATTAAATATTGGAATTAGAAAAATTATAAATACGGTAGAGAGTTGAGAGTGGAGCCAAAAAATATAGGAAAGAAGTAAGGAACTCAGAGAGGACAACAAACAAATGAAACAACAGAACAGTGCGTTGAGATAAAAACGCAAAAAGGAATAGATAGCCTAGATGAGGAAAAAAGGAGGAACAACGTCGTAAGCCTGGGAATAGAAGTAGAGATACATGATCAAAATTAAGAAAAAACAAAAAATTCCTTAAATGGGATTATGCAAATACAGCAAAACAAAGGAGCAAGAAAGCTAAGTAGTAAAGTATACCTAGTAGAATTGAATAATACAGACAAAGAGAAAATAATGGAGTAGAAGAAAAAACTGAGCGAATTGAAGGACTCAAAATTGTTTATAAATGATGATATGAGCAAGGAAGAAAGGGAAATACAGGGGAAATTAAGAAAAAACAAAACAAGGAAACGCTAGCAATTGGAAATAGAGAAGAAATGGGCTTTCAAAAGATAATAATTAACGAAGAAGGATGGACATGCCACAAAAAGAAATAAATATTTGAGAAAGCAATTAGCCAAAAATATTGCAAAAACTAGTCCTCAGAGATAAGAGGATTACGACATAAGCTATGGACAATGGACAAGAGAAGGACAAGGGAACAGGTAAGAAAAGAAAAGATGATAAACTTGGTAACGAAAAAGGATAACGTCTGAGGAGTTCAAGTAAAACAAAGAATAAAGGAAGAGGTGATTAAATTAGGAACGTGGACATATATAAAATAAACATAGTCGCGTTACAATAAACGAAACAAAAAGAAACTGTGATAAACACGATACAAAGATACAATTTTTTAATAGCGGCTGAGAAAACAGTATTAATTAGAGTTAATAAAGAAATAAAAATTACCATAGTAAATTTTTAGGACATTTCAAACAGGCTATTTAAAATGATATTAAAGGGGAGGGGTATAGAAAAATAACCATTTTTAATATCCACTCACCCACAGAAGACAAGGACTCAAATGTCAAAAATAAATTTTATGAAGAGATAGGATAGCTCTTATCTTTATGGGAAAGAATGCCGAATTAGGACGTAATTAGAGACTCGAATGCAAAAATTGAGAGAAATGTAAGTGGGGGTAAAGTAAACACGAGGAGAGTAATGAAATGGAAAAATAGTAATTCAATTTGCAGAAGAAGATAACCTAAAAATCAGAACCACAAATGCATGCACGAAGAAACGTGGATCTTGCTGGACGGAAAAACAACAAATCAGACTGACCACTTCTTAATAGAAAATAAACATAATCGAGATATTAAAGATGTACGAAGCTTCAGAGGAGCAGATGCAAACTCCACCGTGCGCTAGTAATGACAAAATTGAAACAAGAACTACCAATAAAGATAAAGACAAACAGTTCAAGGATAGAAAAGTACAATACTGACGAATTGTTCAAAGAGGATATAGTACAGAGAATAGATAAAGGGCTACGCAAGAAATTGGAAATAAATTCTCAAGATATTGAGGACGATTGGGACCAGATAAAAGAATCTATACAGGAGAGTTTACAACAACACGTGGGACCTACAAAACTCAAAGAAAGAAAGGGGTGGGTTACGGAAAATTGAAAAAGAATACTAGAATAATGAAATCAGGCAAGATTAATGTTCTTGAATAGACGAACAGTGGACAATAAAAAAGATACGAGATGCTAAGGAAAAAGCGAAGCATGTAAGTAGACAAGAAAAAAGAAATTATTTCAATAAAATTTGCAAATAATGGAAAAAGTTACAAAAATAAATAAATAAGGAATTCTTACCAGGATGCTATGAAAACAAGAGACACTTTACAAAATGCAACGCCGTGCCTGAAGAATAAAGACGAAGAGTTAATAGGAAATGTGGAGACAAAATTAAATAGGTGGGTAGAGTATTTTGACGACATCTTAAATATGGGAAGTTACGAAGAACAAAATGAGGAGGTAGAAATATCAGACAATAGCAAACAAGATGCAGTTGAAGAACCAAGAGATCAAGAGACAGAAGATGAATGCGGAAAACTAAGGATAATAAAAGTGCAGGAGAAAACATCATTCCTGCAGAAGTAAATTAAGAAACAGATTGACACGCTGATAAGGGGAATGTCTCAGCAATGGAGGGACGCCCAAAAAGAGAGACAGAAATGACTGCGAAAACTACAGGAGGATGTTACAGCTTGACGTTGCTTATAAAGTAAGGGCAAGAATCACTAGTAAGATATTAAAGCGCTATCATGATAACCAAGTAGGACACTAGCAAGGAGGGTTTAGAGAGGAAAGATCAGCGACGGACCAGACCTTTACGCTGAAAATGATTCAAAATCAAAGCTACGGGCGGAACCTAGGTCTGCATATCTTGTTTATTGATTTTGGGAAGGCTAATGACTTGTTAGAAAGAAGAAAACTATATTAAGCGATGGAAAAGTGGAAAATTCCAAAAAAGTTGATCAGTTTAACAAAGATGACCCTCACAGGCACGCTGAACAAAATAACAGCAGAAGAAAGAAAATCAAACAGTTTTAGGGTAGCGACCGGAGTCAGACAGGGTCTTCTAGAAGAACTTTTTATAGATAGCGAAAGACAAACGCAAGGAATAATATATTGGCGTAAACAACAAGTAATCGCCTTTACAGATAACGTAGCATTAGCAATCAGATCGAAGAAGGAACTAGAAAACGCCTTTGGCAAAATGGAAAAGGCTACAAGAACAAATGAATATAAAACAAAATACCGAATAATGAAACAAGGAACAACAAACGATAGATTTTCCAACACATTTAAGACGGACTCCGCGATCTATAATGTTGAGAGAGTGAACGATTTTTAGTACTTGGGGGTAACAGTCAACAGGCAATAATGAAGCGAACACAGAATTAGAAGAAAGAATGCTAAGGTCAAAAAAAGTTTCTAGAGCAGTAGTAAGACCAGCTTGTTGGACGGATGCGAAGCATGGATTTTAACAAAGAAGAATGAAATGAAATTAGAAATATGGGAGCGAAAGGTGTTAAGAAGAATATTAGAAAGGAACAAAAATCGAAAACTATATGTGGAGATGAAAAACAAATTAAGAGATAAAAGAATTATGAGGACATAATAGCATAGTTCAACATGTTAATGAGGGCATGTTAGCAGAATGCCAGAGGGTAGACATAACAAGCGGGTATTAGAAAAAGGAGAAGAGGGGAAAAAGAAAAGAAGAAGATCTAGGAAAAAACGGTTAAATGCGGTGACGTCTAACATGAGAAGTATCGCTGTAACAGAGTGCAGGACAGCGACACAGAATATACCTCAATAGAGAATGATTGTTAAGAAGATTGAAGAAGAAAAGTTGTTAGAATCTATAACTTACGGTCCTCAAAGGTCTATAGCCATCAATTATTATTTCTTTTGTCGCTGTTCCCTTCGTGTTCCACGTCGCTAATTTGAGTTGTGTCACAATTAATTTATACATTTTTTAAACCTCGCATTGTCGTTAGATCTTTTAGGTCCAAGACCTTTGTAGAGCTTTCGAATATAACAATTTTTTTATCAGCCTGTATGAGGGGATTTTTATTGATCTCTGGTATAGATTTATTTGACAAAATGACCTCTAGTAGGTTGTAGGTCTTCACCAAGCACCAAGATCTTAAGTAAGGCTAGACTATAGTCTTTTCGGAATCTATATTCGTTTTATCTACTCCCTTAAATAAAATTAAAGTAAGATATCTTCATTGGTTGCTAAATTAGATCACTAAGCTACGGTTTCAGCTTCTGAAAAAGTAGCACACCTTCACACTATATAACACCAAAACTATTTTGACCCACCTCACTTTCGTGTTGAAACTGCCAAACTGATAGGGCATCCACAGTAATTTATAAACCAATTTTAGATTTGCTAATGCCCCCGCTGTCGCCATAGCTGGCCGTAATGGGTTTCGAGCGAGGGCCACCTGCCGGGCGGAACGCGCCGCCTCGCCGCCGATGCCCGTCCGGCTCTTCCGCGGCTCAAAATTTCAGCCATTCGGAAATAATCCACGTGCTCAAGCGAGGCGTGCGGAAAATATGAAAGGCCGCTCATAATGGAATTCCTTTCCGGGCGCCACTCCGAGCGAGCGGCGCTCCGGGGGCGGAAGCCGCGCGGCTAATTGTCTTTGACGCGCTGACCTTAAAAGGGCCGGTTCTTGTGCAGCGGGCCGCGGGGGCGGCGCGCCCTCCGCAGGACGCGGTGCACCCGTCTTGGAGCCCACCTGTGCTTTATGAACGGCGGCGGAGGTTGCGCGTCGTGTTGTGGCGCGAAGAGATCGTGTTGATCAATAGCTGGGGTCCGGGACTCGCGAGTGCCTACTCCACTGCAGTCTTCCCGGTCACGCGCTCCGCAGAGGCCGCCCGACGATCTTCCACCCCAGTATTCACAGATACACCAATTCACCAGTGCTAATTCGCTCGGTCGCGATCCGCGGGTCAGGGGCGCGCCGCCCCAGCATCGCCCAGCTTCGCGGCCGCGGCTACCTCGTACCTCGTAGTTCGCGCCGTAGGTAGTTTGCGACATATCAGTCAGTCGTTCCGGAGTTCAGGCTGAGTCTGCATCGGGGCTACAAATAGAGATAATAATACGAAAAGAAGATAATAAATATATGATGATAATAAAGTAAAAGTAAACGAATATTTTTAAAGCATGAAGTGGACGCATGTTGTTATATCGTAGAGAATATTTTAACTGTTGATCTCCGTATCGTGCATTGTGATTCCTCAGATAATAATAATATTTTAAAAGATATCTATAAAAGAGTGATTTAAAATGATCTCCAGACATTCTTCCATATCCGGTAGACATTCTAATGGAAAGGTAAGTCTTGCTGTTCCTCTGGGAAATTATTTTTTCAGTGCTGTAATGCCTGCTGTAAATTTTAAGTTTTATAACCCCAAAAAAGTAATGCAAATTTATTTTAGCTAGAATTTTGCTTCAAAAAATTTTTCAATGAACTCGGCGCAGAAAAACTATTATTTTGATAACTCTGCCAACTTTATATGATGCTGCTTAATGGATGGGAAAGTTAAAGTCTGATAAATAACTCGTTTTCAACTAGCACGGCCTTCCATGTTTTTTTTAATAGTTTGCCACAAAAATAATTTTTTAAGTGCAGGAGTTTTACGAAAGTAAAGGAATTTAATTTACAATTGCGCTTTAATTAAGTACAGAAGCTAATCTGAGATTTTTGAAATAATTCTTGTAGATTTTTATTTCTTCAGTAGTTTTTAAGACAATTTTGAGAATCAAAATTTTTTTTTATTCTTTGATCAGAAGTTAATAAAAATTGCTTAAATAAATTGTAGGAGAATGCTCAACAATGCTTCATTATTAATTAATGATAGTTTAATAGAAAAAGGAACTACAAAATTTTCATAATGCATTTTTAAATCTAGAAAAAGAAAAATTATTGTATTATATGAGCGGAAGAATTGTAAAGGTATATTGTATGTAGAGTATCCGATGAGAGAGGGCTCCAGCTTGTTGATACTGTGCAGATTGAAATCGATTATTGTTAGGTTGTCTCTTTTAGCCACTTAGAGCTACTTTCTCAATTCTCTTCTATTGTTAGTCTCATTTCCTCCCCCATCCCCACATATCGAACCAGAGGAAGAATGTATAAGATTTATGTTAGTAGTCGAATATTTTAACCTTTGGACGCATGAAAGATGCATTCGTTGGTTTTTGGGGGGTCGCTACATTTGAATTTGGCATTGTTTTAAGTGTAGCACTCTTCTCTGGGGCTTCATGAAAGGGCTGTTTTGAAAACTGACCATGATATCACAAGGTGATCAACAATAGGTGGCAGAAAGTATTTGAATATTAAAAAATAATGAGAGAAGGTAGATCAGTGCCTAATAAAGAGTCTTTCAATAGGGACAGTTGATAGCGGTCACATTGTTGAAGCTCCATCTGTCGAATTGGCTGTCATTTATTCAGTCTGTTTTGCCAAATCATCATGGATGGATATAGCGTTCAACAACACGTGCAAATGATAAAATTGTTTTATCAAAATGGGTGTTCTGTTCGGGCAACGTTCCGCGCGCTTCGCCCATATTACGGTCGCTATAATCGCCTTACCGAGAGGAGTATTCGCAGTGTGGTGGATAAATTTGAGTCCACTGGTTCAGTAAACAATCAACCAACACCCGTACGACGACGAAATGCAAGATCTGCCGAAAACATCGCCGCTGTCCATGAGAGTGTGCAGGCAGACGATTTCGCACCGCTCACAAGAACTCGGCTTTTCGCAGAACACAACTTGGCAAATTTTGCGTCGTGACTTGGGCCTGCACTCGTACAAAATTCAACTGACCCAGGAGCTGAAGGTAAACGACCATAGACAACGACGTGTGTTCGCTGTATGGCCCCTGGAGCAGTTGGAAACTGACCCTAATTTTCATCAAAAAATCATCTTCAGCGATGAGGCCCATTTCTGGATGAACAGGTACGTCAACAAACAAAATTGTCGAATTTGGGACGATTCCAATCCACATGAGATCCAAAAGCGTTCAATGCATCCCGAAAGGTCACTGATTGGTGTGGATTTTGGCTGGCGGCGTCATCGGTCCATATTTATTTGAGAACAACGTTGGCCAGGCCATCACCGTCAACGGCGAGTGTTATAGGTCGATGATTACCAACTTCTTTTGGCCTGAATTGAATGATATGGACACCAACGACATGTGGTTTCAACAGGACGGCGCTACGCGCCACACAGCTCATGCCACATTGGACATTCTGCACGAGAGATTTGAGGACATGGTCATCTCACGTAGAGGTGATGTGAACTGGCCACCGAGATCGTGCGATTTGACCCCGTTAGACTTTTTCTTGTGGGGTTTTCTTAAGTCGCATGTCTATGCGAATAAGCCACATACCACGGCGGCCCTCAAATCCAACATAAACCATGCCATCGGTCAAATTCAGCCTTATTTATGCGCTAGGACCTTGGAAAATTTGACATTTCGGATGCGCACCACCCAGCGAAGCCGCGGTGGGCATTTGCACGACGTCATATTCCATACGTAATAGCATCGATAGGCCTTTCAAACGAATAAAAAATTTCGATAATATCTCACACACACTTTGTTTTATTTAATTTAAATATAGGAAGCGCTTAATGAAAGTCCCTTTAGTTAGGTAATTGAAGTTTTGTATTAAATTATTGATCACGTAACTCTCTAAAAAAAGTCGATAAGCAGGTGAGAAAGAGTTTATGAAATTTCGAAGTACAACAGTCTATGAAAATTTTACTAACTACCTTTAGGCTGATTCAGAGATTTGAGACAACTGGCAGTGTCTGGGACGTGACAAAATATTTAAAAGGTTGGAAGACCAGCCAGGTTTTTCGATTCGGCGAGGAACTCAGCAAGCGGGGATCAGGCTGTGGGAACGTCGAAACTATTCTGACACAACATTTGAAAATTTTGCCGTACAAGATTCAAGTCTGCCAACCGCTGAAGCCGCACAATATTGAGAGAAGATTCTAATTTGGCCAATTCATGATTGGAAAAGTGGTGCACGATTTGATTGATTTTTAAAAAATTTGGTTTGTGATGAAGACATGCGCCACTGGGGTACTGAACATCCTTGCAATTGTAAAGCCTCCCCATTCAGCAAAAGTGACTGCTTGGTGTACAGTTTAAGGAATAAAGATTCTTTGACGGCAATGTGAACTCTCAAAATTACCCCCAGGTGCTTGAAGAGGAGTTTCTTCAAGGAGCAAAGAGAGATAAAATGCTCAACGGTTACTGATTTATGCAGGAGGGCGCGAGGCGTCATCACATTTCAGAAATTGTTTCCACATTTCTGGATAATTTTGCTGGTGATTGTGTTAATTGGACGCCATATTCCCCTGACGTGAATCCATGTATCCAAGGACACTCGAAGATCTAAAATTAGTCATAAAATGAAGTTCTAGCCATTAAAAGAGACGTCCTTCAAGCAGTAAATGAGACTTTTGAAAGTGTCTTGTTGCTAGTCAACGTTTACATTTTGAAAAATTGTTAAACCAAACTTCAGATTATGCTGAATAATTTTTGGAATTTTGAAAATCGGTCAGCTACATGAGAAGTTATAAACGAATATTTTACGACGTATTATTGATCGTTCTGTATTTAATTTTAACTTTTATTTCTATGCAGAACCACCTCCTGGGTTCCCACAAAAGGACCCTTTTGAAAATTGACCTAAATTTTAATATGGTGTTCGATTTAGACATTTTTTAGATTGAAAAATTTAAATGCTACAATGGGGATATAAAATCGACTCTATTTCTTAAGGTTTTGAATCAAATTTACCACTATTTCTTATATAAACTGTAAATTATGTTTATTTAGGATATTTAAATGGAGTAATAAATACCCTGTTTTTCAGTTATTTGTTCAACGCTGCGTAACTATATAAGTGAGGATGAGTCATGCCAAATAATATAAAGCGATTAAGCAAATCTTGGTTTTATATCTTGTTAATTTCCATGGTATTTAAACTTAATTTACCATAATAATCAAAAGTGCTTGATTACATTGTAAATTTGTTATACGTAATAAAAAAAAATGACCCAAGGAGCATTAAGTATGTTAAATAAGTGAGTAGCTATTAGAACAGACTGATATCTACATATCACTAGTTGCTTCAGATAAAACTGGCGCATGACTTGTACCAGGTAAGTTTTGGTAAACCTCTTTGGGAATGCTAAGTTCTTCATCTAGCCAACTGAGATACTTTTTCTCAAAACGTTCTAATTTTTTTAGTTTTTTTTTAATAACTATTGGCAAAGGAGCTCCGAATCTAGTTCAATAAAGTATTGGTTGCCAGTTTTCACCAATATTTTATGCAGATCTCTACACTTAATTTTAATTGCGCGCCGTTTGTGAACGTTGGGAGTGTGCATTTACACATTTGATACCTAAACAGATGGGAAAGTCCACCAAAACTACTAGAAACGTCGTACATTTGTTAATAGAGTTTTAAAGAACATAGCAGTAAACTCATATTGAGCGGTGAAACTCATTTTCCTTTAAATGGCTTTGCGAATCGTCAAAATTGCCGCATCTGCGGCAGTGAATATCCACGTGCTATTTACAAAAAAGTTTGGTCTGCATTGTGGGTTTGAAGAATCATTGGTCCGTGCTTTGAGGACGAATTTGACGTCATTGTCGTTACTGTACGCTATCGAGAAGTGCCATTTTTTTAACCATCGATTTGAGCTTGATTGACATGTGGTTTCCACACGATGATGCTATATGTCACACAGCATATTCACTCTACTTGAAACCAAATTTCTTAGTCGTGTTATCTCGCAGATAAGTGACATCAATTCGCCACCCCGGTGTTGCGATCCAACTCCATTAGACTTTCTCTTGTGGCGGTTTGGAGGGAAAGAGTTTATGTGAACAAATCCGCTACGATTCTAAGCATAAAAGAGAATATCAGACTTTAGTGCTGAAATAGAGCAGAATTTATGAGAAAACATTATATACACGTAACTTCCAAGTCTGCATTTTACGCTGATAGTAACATAATTCCGATTGTTCCAATATTTTGTTGTTTATTTACGAAAAACACCCTGAAATTTAATTTAGGTCGCCTTAGAGTAGACAAATACAAAAATAGACACACATAATTGCGCACATACTTGCAAATGATGATAATAATAATAATAAATAATGAGAAGAATAAATAAAATAAATAGAAAATAAATGAGAAAAAAATAGAAAAATGGAAAGGTGCTCACAAAAATCAACTAGTGATTGAAGTACGACGGCTATGTAATATTCCTAAAGATTCTCTTTTGTTATTTTACTAAATAAAAAAATATTCCCTTGCATAAGAAGGTTGTTACAAAAATGCTATAGAAATAATAAAAGCTCTTTGACTCGATTTCAAAAAATGAAAGAATGGGCACATCTGTAAGAATATATGTAAAAGTAACTGTAAAATACTTCACTCTACTACATTTGCGGATAACCAACCGATTGTGGTACAGGATGAAGAAGACAACAACTTTAAAAAGACTAAATATATGTGTTGGGCGGGGCGAGGGTAGCACACAACATATAATATGAATATCCAAATTCAATAATATAAAGTACAGGAAAAATTGAAGAAGACTTGGAAGATAAATTAATAAAAGGGAACCAGCCATCAAAGTACTTCATAAAATAATATGGAATCAAAATCTCACCAAGAAAAACAAAGAGAAAAATATGCAACACAATAATCAAAAGCATGTATAGTAAACAAAATCTGAGACACAATAAGAAATATGATACGAAGCTTACGAATGTGCAGAATAAAAACGGAGAAATATAAAAATGGAAACATCAATTATGAGTTGAATTTGTCATCTAACAAAAGAGGAAGAAGAAGGAAAAGAGGACGAACAACGCTTAAATGGAGAGCAATGATTCAGGACATCATGATAGAAGAATCAATAAAAAAAGATTTGGGAAGACAGACAGTACTGTACCTGTAATACGAAGATAGCCAAAAGAAGAAGAGGATTTTATGGCCAAAGATTGAATATATAATTTGGGGGGGTGGACTGAAAATGCCAACAGTACAAAAAACAGAGAAATACAGCAAAGACCTTCGAAATTCATTTTTTCTGGAACTGTTTTATATGATGCCAACGCTCTATCTTTGTTGAGTAAATAATCTTCACTGTTTTTGAAAGAAATGCAATAGAATTTAAAGAAACCCACGCCAAGCTCTTGCGATTTGCAGTCCTTAAAGTTTTAAAAGATGGCACTATTTCCTTATGCGTTTAATCGTTGCAATAGAACAACAGAATAGATGTACAGAGCAGTTATAAAGATCTGCAAGATATGGTTCCTATATTTAGAAATCTCATATCAACAAAAGAAAAAAATGCACATATAAAGGAGCAATTCCCAACTCAAAAATTAAAAAATCTTTTGATCATCACAAATTAATTTTATATAATAAGTCATATAGTTGTCACCGTGTCAAAATTTTTTGGTTTACAACATTTTAGTTTTGGCAAAAAGAAATTATAATTTATAAAGAAAGGTATCGTCTGCTTGCGCCACCAAGGTTTTATTCTTTATTTTATATAGTCCAGTTATGTACTCTGAAATTGTTGATCAGCTATATCGAAATTCATCAAACAACAAAGAATTTACCAAAAATAGCCCCACCTCCTTTGAAAGGCCAACGTCCCTCTGAAGCAGGTCTACAGAAGATACTTCTAAAAAATCTCCTCGGGGTTTACCCCATGGGGGATGTGAAAACGAGCTTTACACCAAAAGCAGCAATACATACATCTTGTAGAGGATACCCTACTTCTTGCAGATTTTTCCGTAAAATGGCCGATTTTGAGATTTTCGTTTTTTGGTTAAGCGAATTTTCCATTAAGCACTCCAAATTACTATTAACTTAGAAAATTATTTGGGTGAAATATAAATTTAAAAAAGTTATTTATAAACAGTAATGTGAATCCATATTAGGGGTATTTTTTGTAAAGTTATCATTGAAACTTCTACTGAAAACTCCAATGTTTACAAATTATATTTATGTTTTTTAAGATGCCACTGGGAATAACACACTATTAAAATTGATAATAAAGTTCATAGGCTCCAGATAATTTTTTGTATTCATAATGCACTTAGTTTGTCCCAAAGATATCGAGTTATATTACAATTACAACAAATCCACATAATTAATAAAAATAGTAGAAGATACAAGAAACGTTGTACAGCCTCAGACTTTTTGAAAGTAAACATTTCGAAATCTCACACGTCATTTCCACCCTTAAAAATATTCCGCAATTCTGCTCTATTCGCTTAATTTTTATATATGCGATGATCACTTATCAGGGTCTAATAAAGTCGTCCTCATTTACGCATGCGCCTTGCAGTCCACTCTCATCTGCTGACAGGTGGCATCGTAGTCGTGCAAACTGTTTTCATTATGTTAACTTTACCTCAGACTTTAATAATAATTTTTATAATTATTTACGATGCATGTTACGTCTATGAGCCAGCGTGGTCCCGTGGTGAAGGGACGGGCTGCGATGCTGACGGACCCGGGTTCAATTCTCGGTGCTTTCTGATGCTTGGCGGGTGGCCTACTCAGTCACTAAATATAATTGAGTACCTGCGTTCACTTCGAACAAGGGGAAATAATGGCGGTCGTCTTAGGCGCGGTGCTTGCCACATCGCCCCGCATCAGAGATGGTGCGCGACGACCGGGCAGAGAAAGCGAACGTATGAGGGCCTTTAACCTCTCAGTTCGCAGGCCGTTCCCACGCGGGGCGTACCATTATTATTATTATTACGTCTATAAGGTTTATTGTAACTCTTTATGATGTTAACTAAAAAGAATTAAAATTATTTGGTGGGCGAGCTCCATGAGTAAGAAAGAAGCGGCGTTCTAAATATCAAAGACAAATTCAATCTCTTCTAGAGTTTGGAAATAAATGGAACTTGCACAAAGAAGAAAAGAGTAAAGATATTTTTTTACCTCAAAAACGAGCATTTTTCTTACATTTCATATAAACCAAGCAGTGCAGCCTATTGAAAGCTATACGGACATTTATCAATAAAACGTAGAACATCAGATAAATAACAAAATATGAACGAAGTTGTAGAGCATAAGAGGAGTGCAACTAAAATGTGTTGCTTCCCTGTTTTTGGTTTCAAGCTTTAGAACTTCAAAGAAGGAAATTGTCACATAGAACCAAAGTACTGAAGATATAATAAGAGGTTAATTTCAATCTTTAAAAAATAGCACGAACATATGTAGTCCTAAACTAATGTATACAAAAAGGAGCGCTGATGAGATTCAAAAAACATTCCAACATATAAAAAATATTATAAAAAACAATACTTTTAAAGATGCCTTTATTCTTTGCTTAGAAAGGTGGAAGAAGATAAAGGAAAAGAAAAGAAGAAACGAAGAAGGAAAAGAAAGAAACAAGAACCAAGTTAAAACAGAACCTTTGTGTCTTTATGGATATTATTTTAATAAATTGTAAAATAACATCCCCTTGAAGAAGAAGATTGTCACAAAATGCTACAGACATCATAAAAGCGTGTTGGCCTGATTTCAAAAGAAGAGTGTCCCTCGAGTTCACTACTGCTATCAGTAGGGGAGCAGGTAAAGTAAATCAGTCAAAACGTATATCTTTTCTTATACCCTCAGAAACTTCAGCTATGAATAAAAAGTGAACTCTGAATTGAATAGAAAGAAATTTTAAAAAAATAGTAAATCCAATGATATTTAAAAGTACGTTTGTACTATCGAAGATCTATTAACAAACCTACTATATAAAGCACTCATTTTTCTTGTATTTGATAAAGTATTTTAGGGCTAAGGGAAGACTTACAAGACCAGATGATATTGTGAAAGGTGTCTCATATGTAGGAGTTTAAAAAGTGAAAAGTCAAGAAATGGAGTCAGACACGGTGACCTCAATTTAGAACTCTTTGATGTCCCCTATTTTTACTTTCTAAAGAATGATCTTCTTTTATCAGTTGCATTCGTAGCTTTATATTCTTTAAAATATTCTTAGACCATTTCTTGATAAAGAACCTCTGGCGGCTGGTACTACGGTCAAATAAAATGAATTGTTTTAATTTAGTTTTAGTTGCTCATATCTTTTGATGACTTTCTTGAAATCAGCTACCACCGTTCTTTATCTTTTTGTCTTCCAGCCACTTTCAGAGCATTCAAATTTCTATGTTGCTTTGGATCCTACTCGAATTTATGTACGATTAGTTATCCTGATGGTCTCCTTGCAAATTTTGTTACGCTTAATCCAGTTGTGACGTATTGCAAAATAAATTAACACCAAAATCCGACCACTTGTGATACGACTTTGCGAACAACCAAAAGTTAGGTAACTGGCGATCAAGAGCGAAGTACTCCCGCCTGAGAAGGGAAGACGTCTGACAATCACAAAACTGGAAGACATACGACATATATACTGATCTACAAATAATGAATAATAATTTATCCACAAGTGATTTTTAATTACAATATTATAAGCTCGTGTTGTTGTACTGCTTATATCAGGTGAAGTGATATTAAACTTTTCGACAAGTTGGGTTAAATAGAAGAAACACTTTGATTGCAATATAAATTCTGAAGGAGAGGTTTATTTAAGAAGATAAAGCATTGATGTCGTTTCCAATTTATTTATAAGGCCCGTAACACCATAATTCGTCATAAATTATGCGGCTTTGCTGCGTCGTGTCGGTTATCTGATCTGCTCACGATGACTCGCCTCGCGGTAAAACCGGCTCATCATCACCAATTTAGTTTCTAGTATATTTTGTCGCCAAGTTTACGGTTGAGAATTGCAGCGAGGTTTTCCCCTGGGTTGGATATTGAATTCACGCGTACAGCATTGCAGGCAAATCACAACACTGCAGAGACCACAACACGAAACTTAACTGGACACGAATCCGACAAATGATCATTCAATGCGCCCTTTCTTGCTTAAGGCGAGACTGAATTCGGCTACGACCAACTACGCTTTATCTTGGCCAAACGGTAGCTGACATGCCATCGTTTGATGTTTCCGATGTCTGGCTCCGCGGTTTGAAATTTCAAGTTTTTGGAATAGCTTACAAGTGCAATAGCACGCTGATTATTTACCAAAGTACACACCCAAGAGACAAAATTTCAACTTTGTGACTTTGTTTAGCAAACTCAAATTCAACTGTGTCATTTGATAAGTTTACTATTGTTGAATTCAATATTTTATCGTTGATATTACGCGCGAAATGTTCTGTGACTTCAATCAGACCAAACTACAAGAAAAGAGTGGTTGTACAGGACCATTCTGGATTGTTTGATCGAAGTACCCATACTGTTCTCACTATTCTTGATAACAACTAGTGGAACATTCACCTTGGTCCATATCAATTTATTTGAGCAAGATACCAATATCTAAAGGTACCCTATGAGAATCCAGAAAACTGGAAAATGTTGTCAAATTATTTTTAAATCCTGGCACCCGAAGACTATACATATTGTTCATAACGAAAAGACCATTAGTCTGATGCACTCGATATTGTCTTTCAGAAAGAGATTAGCAACCCTGTCTTCCAAAGCGTTATAACCGAACTCGGTTCTTATCGCCTTTTGGTACTGTTATCGTTTGCCAACAAGTTAGCTATTAAACATTTTAATCCAAAGATAATCAACGGCAAAGTAGACCGTATCACCTTACTGAACAACAAACTACTTTATTCAATAAGACTCCAGCCAATTGAAGATATCGATGCTGTTACAAACAATTTAACCCCAACAATAGAAGTAGCCTATATAATTCTAAGGAGAAGTCACCCTATCGACTATAATTATACTCCCAGGTACATCTTTTACTCAATTAATTTTCTAATAATTCTAATCTTCCTTCCTGTTCGTTAATTAGTTATTTTAATTTATACTCTTCGTTTGTTAATCTCACATTTTCATTGTTAATTTTTTTATTTCCTCCTGCGATTTATCTAATTTATTTTCTATTCTTCAAGTCTATTGTTTATTTCCTCCAGTATTTTTTCCGTATTGTCAGTATGCTACGTAAGCTAGTATTTTATTATTTACTACCAATATTTGTAAACTCTACAAATAGATAAATTTTTATCGAAGTGACTCATCTTTCCATATTGCCGCTGTAACCTATGGCACTCGTTCGCCGCTGATATTTCGATGCCGGTTAATTTGCCTTGCCGATATTCAGACTTGTGTATGTAGCTAGAAATTTTAAAACGACTCAACTTTCCCGTTTTACTTACTGTATTTACCACCCTTTTTAATAATTATCCCGCAATTTTCTTTAAATTCATTACATGTTCGACACGCCCGCTTTTTATATTTTAATTTAACTGTTTTCCCGTTGCAATTCACTATTTCAGTGCATTACGTTTTACACGTATTTGTACTTATTAAGAGATATAGGAATTGAAATAAATATAGAACAACAAATCCACGATGTTAGAAACTAGAAACAAGAAAATCACAAAATCAGACGTGTATTAGTGGAATTAAATACATGGGAGCAGCAAACTCAAATTAAGAAAGCAGCGAAGAAATTAAAAAATTTAAAAGACACAAAAGTGTGGATCACAGACGATTTTCCGAAGAACGTTCTCGAACAAAGGAGAAAACTGGGAACACATATGAAATTCGCCAGAGAAAACGGACGCTCAGCTTTTATGAATTATGATAAACTAATTATTGATGGTAAAAGATTCACGCTCAAACAACCAGAAGAAAGGGAAAGTAAGAAAGGAAGAATGATAAGTCAACGCTGCTCAAGCCACATTAAAAAAAACGAAACACAATATGAGGAGATAAAATATTCTAAGAAGGAACTACAAAAGTTAAAAACTATTAAATAGGCTTCGACTAGGAAACACTGATGACGATCGCTACGATATAAAGGAAGATGAAAAGGACACAAATATTAAAGAAATGATACATACAAGAAAGTAAAATATTTAGGTTGTTGGAATGTAAGAACTATGGTAGATAGAGAAAATAAACCAAATGGAAAATATAGAATAATAATACTAGCACTAGGTGGAACAAAATGGCTGGGAAACGGAAAATTAAATTTAGAACGAGGAAAAACGCTACTATACTCAGGAAAAAAGGAGGAAGATATTACCCATGAACAAGGTGTTGCCTTCATAATAAACCGAGAAGCAAAAAGAGCACTCTTACATTGAGAAACGGTTTCAGAGATAATTGTGGCCAGATTCAATCCAAAATATTTCATCATCATAATAATTAATACGTATGCCCTAACAAATGTAGAAGTAAAAAAAGATGAATATTATGAAGAATTACAAAAAATGTACGAGAAACAAAGGAGAAAGCGCAAGAGAGATATTTTTCTATTGATGGGAGACATGAACGCAAAAAATTGGAAAAAGAATGAAGGCCGAAAAGAAATAATGGGAAAGAAGGAATAGGGGAGAAAAATGATAATGGTGAAAGGTTTCTGGATTTCTGTACAGTTAACAACTTATTGATAGGAGGTATGTCTTCTGACATAAACTGAAACATAAATTCACATGGATAGAATCAGGGGGAATACTCCGCAATCAAATTGATCATGTCACCATCGATAGAAAATATAGAAATTGTCTACTAGATGTGAGGGCGATGAATGGAGCCGACGTAGGGTCAGATCACGCTGTAATGAGAGCGAAGTGCAAAGTCACATTAAAAACTAGAGATAACAAAATCAATATAAGAACAAAGTATAACACATATCTATTAAAGGATAAAGAAATGCAGATAAACTTTCGCGAAAAATTGGAAGATAAAGTAAAATTAAATATGGATGAACTAAAGGTAAAACAGCTTTGGGAAAAATATAAAGAGGAATTGAAGACAACAGCAGAAGAAACGATACGAATAAAAAAGAGGAAACACAAGCCGTGGATGACGCAGAATACGGATGATTTAATAGGGGAATGGAGTAAACTAAAACACAATATAGTAAGTGCAAGAACAGATTTTCTTTTACTTGAACAACAATAATGGAAAAAAGATAAATAAATCAAAAAAAGCGCATGGAAGGACCGGAGAAAACAAATAGAAGAATTGCTAAGGGAAGCTGAAAGGGCAGCAGGTAGAAATGACTTAAGCATGATGTATAAGAAAATGGCTGGGGAAAAATATAATAATCAATAGCATTAAAGCCAAGGAAGGAAAATGCTCACATTACAAAAGGAAATATTACATAGATTGTAGAATAAAGTAGAAGAAAATGAGGGAGAGAATGAAGAAGAAAAACTTTAATTAAATATAAAGATGAACGAAAGAAGAGATTGTTCAAGCCATTACCCAATTGAAAAGGAATAAAGTGGCGGGACTAGACGACATCCCAGGACAGTTGATTAAAGCAGGACCTGAATAACTTGTAAAAATTCTACATAATCTATTAAAGACTATTGGGACAGAAGAAAAATTTCAAAAGAATGGATATAGGGCCTAATTGTCAAAATATCTAAAAAAAGGCAATACCACAGAATGCGATAACTGCAGAGCTGTTACGATATTAAACATTACAAGCAAGATATTAGCAACTTTAAGAAAACTCAGAAATAATCTAGCCGGGTTCGGATCACTTAGATCTTGCATTGATTGCCTCAATACTTTAAGGATAATTCTAGATGAATGTAATGAATGGCAGAAAGAACTACACATAAGTTTCGTTTATTTAAAAAAAGCACTTAATAAAATAAATAGGGAAAAATGTGGCAAATACCCAAGATTTATGACATTCGAGATAAATACATAAGACTCATTAAATCATTGTATGAGAATTATAACGCCTATATAATACACAACAGAGAAAAATCGAATAAGTTTTACTATTTCTAATAATTATCGACTGGGTAATGAAACGAACCGTAGACAATCAAAAAGGACTAGTACGGAGATTTAACACGAAACTTGAAGCCCTGGAATATGCAGACGATATCTGTTTAATTACTGAGAAAAGAGAACATCTACAAGACAAATTAAACCTACTAAAAATAACAGCAAGTACAGTGGGATTGGAAATTCACACAATGAAGACGAAGACAATAAGAACATTCACAGAAGATAACCAAAATTAAAATTGAAGGATATAATATACAAAATATTAAATTTTACTTATTTAGGCAAAATACTACATGAACAAGGAGAGTGTAACACGGACATAAAAGAAAGAATATATAAAGCACACACCTCCTTTAGAACACTACAAAATTTGTCAAACGAAATATCAAAGAAAACAAAACTGAGGATATTCAGAACAAATGTAATCACTGCACTTATAAACGGGTGTGAGATCTGGACGCTAAATAAACAACAACTACAGAAAATACAAATATTTATAAATAAATATCTTAGAACTATAATGAAAATCCATTGGCTAATTACTATCACAAACAATGAACTATGGAATATTACGGAGCAAGAACCAATTAGTGTGACCATATTAAAACACCGCTGGAGATGGATAGGGCACACTTTAAGGAAACCATGCTCAGATATAAAACGTCAAGCACTTGAATATAATATTAAAGGAAAAAGGAAGAGAAGAAGACCAGCCCGAACTTGGAGAAAAAACATACTTAAGGAATGCAAAAAAATGAACAAAACATGGGACCAACTGAAAGAAGTAGCCATAAACAAAAATTGATGCAGTGTAACAGTTAAGATACGTTATGATATATAACGGCAGTCTTCTATGTTAGCTATGTATTTGGCTCGAATTGCTATGGCTATTACTAAATAATCGTCATATTGTTTATGTCCTTTCCCCCTTTTTTTGTTACTTGTAAAGCACATATATCATTATGTTCTTTTAGCTCTTTTAATGTTTCTTATTCTTTATTATTAAGTGATTTAATGCTCCATATTGCGAATCGTAATACACCCTGCTTTTTCCATTTCTTTGTCCTCTTTCTCGCATTTATATTTAATATCCATATATGCACCAGAAAATAATAAATCAAAACACGAGCGAGAACACTTCTACAATCAACTTCAAGATATAACTGAGTTACTACCACAAGACGATCCGATGCTAATTTTGGGAGACTAACACCTGTATTGGCAGTGAAATAATACCGGGGATCAAACAACGATTCAATGAAGATGTTATAAATAACAATGGTGAATTATTGATCAACATGTGCTCCCTAAGTGAATTAAGAATAAATAACACTTTTGAAAGCACAAGAAGGCAGAGATTAATAATTTATTACATACTAACTAATAGGCGTGTACATCTAACACAAATACAAGTACGTTAAACTCAGCTAACGTTGGTAGTGACCGTAATTTATTACTTGGGAAGATAAAAATGACAATGACACTAAAAAAGAATTAGGAACTAGAGCAAAAGAACAAAAACTAAATATCGAATTATTATGGAATGAATCAACAAAGACACTATATCAGAACAGACTTCAAAAGAAAATAGCTAGAAACTCGATAAACGAAGAAGAAGATATCAAGAGCAGCTGGGAGAACCTAAAAACAAATATCACAGAAGCAGCAATAGACGCCATCGGAACCCGAACCGTGAATAAGACAAATAATGCAGCACTAAATAGAACACCATGGTTAAAGAGAGATGCAAGGAAAAAAAAAGAAAGCTTATTTGAGATACCGAACTACAAGAACCCCTGAAGCATATGAGAGATACAAGGAAGTACGTAACGAAACAACATTAGTAAGACAGGTTAAAATAACTACTGGGAAGTATTTTCTAAACGAATGGAAAGTGACTTCTACGGAATGCAAAAGCAAATATGGCGACTAATCAGAGCCCAAAGGAAGGAGGTAAATGAACTTGCTGAAGTTAAGCATACAGACAAAGAAACCTGAATCATGTACTTAAAGGAATTCACAATAAAGAGGGGGGCACAGTTGAACAGAATACGCCAGTTATAGTAATAAACGATAGCTTACAAATTGATGTAACAGATACAAAACTAGCGCTACGGCAGCTAAAGAATAGAAAAAGTCCGGAACAAGATGGCAATTCTAATGAACTTCTTAAGTATGGCGGACAATACCGCAATCAACAGCTACTCATATTAATCAATAAAATTTTCAATCACCACAGAATACCCGATGAATGGAGAACAAGCACTACAATCCTTATGTTCAAGAAGGGATAATTACAGAGCCATAAATCTTCTGAGCACAAGTTTGAAATTACTTACGAAAATAACAAATAAAATAAATAACCCAATATGACTATTAGATGAACAACAAGAATTTAGATCTGAAAGATCGTGCACGGATGTGGTTTTTGTCATACGACAAATAGCAGAAAAATCCATTGAATACAATGGACCAACTTATACATGCCTCGTAGATCTAACAAAAGCGTTTGTTCGTGTCTAACTTAAACATGGTATACACCTTCTCTATGACAAAGGAATACTCTATAACCTAATCAAAATAAATGAAAATAATAAAAAAAGTGCGCAACTACAAGGATATACAATGGATGATCGCAATGTGACAATCCTGTGCTATGCAGACGATGCTGTGTTGATAGCGGAAAACGAAGATGATCTTCAGAGACTACTGTTTCGATTTAATTTTACAGCTAGGTTATTCAACATGGAGATATCTGCATCAAAAGTAAAATGTATGACCACATCTAAAATACCCATCAGATGCAAACTAGTTGATGACGAACAAATAACATAACAGAAAATGAAATTTAAATACTTAGAAATATAGAAATATCTGGATATGGTGACGTAGAAACAGAAGTAAAACAACAAACGACGAAAGCAATAAGATCAGCAGCCTGCCTAAATGACACGTTGTGGAAAAATAAACACAGAGGAATAGAAGTCAAGTCAAGAATTTACAAAGCCACGATAAGACGAATAATAGCATACACTGCAGAAACCCGTGCGGACACATCAAAAACAAAAAGAATGTTAGAAACAAAATGAGAGTGCTACGAAGAATTGCTGGAAAGACATTATATGGACAAAGAAAGGAGCGAAGATATAAGAAGAACGTGTAAAGTGGAACACATTAATGAATGGAGATTACATAGACAACAGGAATGAAACGAACACGTTAACCGGATGGATGAACGACGAATCGTCAAAGCAGCAAGAGACAAATCACCAGTGGGCAAAAGAAGTACAGGAAAACCGCAAAAGAGATGGAGTGATAATCTAATCACAACAAACGAGAAACATAGGTGACGAGTAAAGAACAGTCAAATATGCCTATATTAAAGATGGAAGAAGAAGAAGAAGAAGGAAAATAGACAGAAAGACTTCATTCAAAATATATTGAACCAGCAAGAACAAAACGTACTCAACTCCTCAAATAACAGTAAAGTGTTTATAGTGTTCAAGTTAAATAGTGAAATGTGTAAATGAACAATTATAGCATAACACCGACTACCTTATGCTATGGAAAATGACTCAGTCAAAGAAACGTCTTTGGCGCCCTATATTCTTAAAGGAATTAAAGGGTCGAAGAAGAAGAAGAATAAGGCGAGGCTATTTTTCCTAGTCTGAGAAACTCGTAGTAGTTGTAGACCTATAAATCTTTTGACGTTATTATCTAAACTATTTGCAAAATTATTTACAACCGATTAACAAAAAATACTGGAAATCTCAATAGATTATCTAAATTTTAGTTCGAAATCAGAAAAGACCAATCAACATCAAACATAAAGGATTAGTAGACTTGTTCAACGCGAATTTGAAAACAATGTCCTACTAAAAAACTTGTGTTTATCGATCAGCATTCGTGAGACCCACCCAGAAGAAACTTTCCACATTTTCAGATCATTATGCAAAATGGACTCCACAGATCCTATGGATATTCCAAGTTTAGAGGCGATATCACGCACACCTAATCAACGGTCTTCCGACTTGCTCCACTCGCGCAATTATGGTTTCACTAAACATCGCCATTTGAAGCGTACAAAACAACACTCACTGCAGTGGTGGTAATTTGACCTATTTGTATTGTATGGTGCTGCCATTTATGTCACAAATTCTGAAAGTTTCCCGCGTCTTTTAAAATTAACCGCATCTTTCTATTTACGCTCACTGCTGATAAAAAATTGGAGACCTTAGAACTTGAACGCACCTCGTGTATGTACTTTGATATGTTTGCAATATACAACTGCATACAGAGCTAAGCGTCTCACTCATCGATCAGTTTACTAAAAAATACGCGGAAAAGTTTATTATTGCGTGGGTTGGCGCAATTTATTACGAACCTTTTAAAACGAACATTCACACCGGGTTCAAACGCAAATTATTTCAGGACATAATGTCAACAGATCAAGCAGGCGATTCATTTATTATCCTTCTGTTTCACAATGTTACATTTGTCTTCTTTCATCTATGGTTATATATATATATATATATATATATATATATATATATATATATATATATATATATATATATATATATATATATATACAAATTAATGTTTGTTGATCTGGCAATACATAAATTTTGAAAAAGTTCTAGTGGTAAATATGATTTGTCATTTTACTTTTTACGATAGTTGTCTTTAAGAGGTCTCTACTCTCCCATTTTTTCTGCAAAATTCGACTAATTTGGATAGTAAGACGTGCTTATGCGGCGTCCCAAATATGCTCATGAATAATTGCTGTTTTACATTTTTATTCTTTCTGTGTATAAATTGTTAACGAGTTTAAAGCTGGACGATCCAAATGCCTAAGGGCAATCGACGAACCTTCCGATATATCTTTTGACGTCTCGCATGAATTTCAGCGACGTAAATTAGCACCGTTTGAATCTTTTAAGCGCAGCAGCAAAATCCTGGCTTTTCAGATCTTCCCGTTTTGTAACAGATGGGCCGATGGGCAGGAATTTTGCATATCAAGCGTTATGATAGCTCTCCAGTTGCAAAACAAATAGCGCTGTTCGCACGTTTTAAAACTGCTGTATCCCATTTTTTCAGTTTTTTTTAGAAAAATGGAGAATATTCCACTTTTTGACATACATTCTGTTCAGTAATGAAGTGACTGCTGTAACTAAAATAAAAATAAAAATGTAGATACATTTTTTCTTTTATTGAAGTATACGTTACAAGCTATTGCGCAATTACCTAATACCTGGTTCGATTAAAGCTTTACACGTTTTTTCCATGTTAATGAGAAGGTTTTCTCTCTAATCATTTAGTAAAGATAACCATATCATTTTATTTTGAAATGGCAGCTGCTTCGTTGTGTACGCTGGCTTTTCCTTGAACTTCATCTTTATGTAGGACCACATACTTTTAATGGGGTTAACCTTTGGGGGCATTGCCGGTAAGAACCGAAAAAAAAAACTTCTCGGCGGACTTCAGAAAGCATTTTTGGTAAACGTTACACAGAAATGTTAAACAGAAAGCGGCAACTAAAACCGTGTTTACAACAGTATCCCCAAACATGAACTTTTACAGGGTGTTTTGGTGTGCGCCCAAGAAAGACCATGACCAGAAAGAATACTCGTCCGTGAAGGTAACATTTTTCCAATCTCAATTCAAATTTTTCTTTGCTCTCGCCGGTCTTTTCTAATAATCAATGTATCGAAAAGAAACTTTTTTCTATTTAGTGAGACCAAAATTTCTTTCTTGTGGTGTTTCATTTGTGCGCAGCGCAGCGAAAGGCTTGACTTACCTTCATCGAGTCATAAGATCGCTTTATGCTTCTTCGTTGTTGTGGCGCGGGTTGTTCCTCTCTCCGGCAGATCGTCTATATTCCCAAACTCTAAATATACTTTATCGGCGTTCCTAACGAATACCTGCGACGTTAGGATATATTTTGAAACCGCTTTATACGTCAGTTTCGGTCCTTTGCATGATTCGTTATCACTACCTCGTATATAAAGGTAAAAATTCACTAACGTCAACAACACATGTTCCATAAAACTATATACTGTGCAAAAAGAGCATGAAATAAAGATTCAAATGAATTATCATAGATGAGGCTGCGGTGTCTCCTTACCAAATGACGAAGGTCAAGTTCTTGCAATAGAGACTGTAATTGTCCCTATATATTTTCCGGACAACTATAGCTGTAACATTTTGAGGCAATATTTTTTTTGTAAACAGTTGTACTGCCTTTAACAAATTAATTACTTTTAAAATCTATATCTACAAATATATACTTAGTTTTACCTAATCTAAATCGAATATTGCTTTCTCTTTTTATTACTGTGACATATATGATGAAATACTCCTTTTGACAATTAGAAAGCTTATATGACCTGATACGCTTTTTCTGTTGACATACTGACGAAACAATTAAAGGAATATGTGAAAAAAGTGAAAAATAACAAAAATTGCATATAGCAGTAGCTATACTAATGTGACAATAAAATAGACAGGCATATTTGAAATAATAAATTTTATTAGAACAATATTCAACTAATATCTACAATTAATACTTGGTTGAACCTTTTTGACTACAACACAGTGCTTGTAGGCCTCGGAGCATGATATTGATTAACTCATCTATGGTTTTCTGTGGTATTTTCTGCCATTGTTATCATTATGTATATTGTTGTCTAGTAAGTTGAATGGTAAAGTATTAGGGCAATGTAACTTTCGCTAAATTTTAACATTTCTTCTTTCACAGTACACACTTTTTTAGATTATAGTAGATTTGGTGAAATCTTTCTATTATAACTGTTCTCCAGAGTTAGATTCTCGAAAGCCAAGCCTGTTTGAGGATTAAAAACTTGTTACGGTGGAAAAGTTAAAAATGTCTGCAGCCAATAATGTTTGCTAAACTTGAGGCTAAATTGTTTACATTTGGCTCACATATGGTCTGTTTAAATCTCTATACAACCCAGTAACCAGATACTGCTAAAGTTAATATTGCCGTAAGGGTGAGCTTTAGTTAAGGATTGAGTGAGAGCAGGTCCAAACAATAAAAACACAAACGATTACGCGAAGTTACTACTTGCCTAGGCATAGAATCTCTCGCGCTTTGAGAGGAAAGCCGGGGCAAGAGTAGGATTTATTGGTAGTTGTAAACTTAAACTAAATACAAAACTTATACTAAAGGAACAATAGTAACTGATAATACAGACCAAAGGTGTCGCAACGCCGCAGAGGCGCGAACGCAATTACGCTAAGCCGCGAGGTACCTATTCGCACGCAACGAGAGCTCTCTTACCTGGACGTGTGTGTGCGCTGCACCGTCTATCCCGCACGGTCACCGCACCGCCTGGGGGGATGACCAGCGAGACGGTTATGGCCGCTGAGGGCTCGGGAGGGCTGAAAGGTCAAGGACCCCAACGTTTGGGCCACGGGCAACACGCGGTTGCCGCGAAGCGCTACGCCGCGGAAGGGACACGATCGCTCCGTGACTCCTTCCCCAAGGCACACACACACAGCCGTCCTTACAACACAAGAGGATGCATACACAACAATCGTCACGAATCCGCACAAAACGGTGTCCGTATCATGCAGTCCCCTTTTCCTTGAAAGCAGCGTACTTGCGAACGTCTTGAAGGCTCGACAGACTCGAGTCAAGTCTCGGGGTCACCTCACGCGCGGCACCACGCCGCGCGCACTCCCAATTATCGCTAAGGCTCAGCGGCGGCGCATCAGAGAGAGGGGGCCAGCGCCTCTAATTCAGTGGTAGCGCTAAGTTAAGTATCTTTTGTAAAGGCGCACGAGCGCCCGGTAGAAAACGCCCGAACAAGGTCTTTACCTCCAGGATAGGCTTTGGTGAAGGTGGATACTGAGGTAGGGGAAGCCGGGGTTAGTTTATGCACTTTTCAGGGTTTTTTGCGCTCAGGGTATGTCTTCCTTAATGGATCCATGTTCATTGGAGCCTATGGCTTATTGTGATCACCCTAATTAAATAAATTCACAACCAATCTGTAATTGATGTTCCCTGAATCAGCAGATACAGGTCCTTCATAGAGTGTATTTGGAAATCTTCCGGTTCCAGGATTGGTTTCCCGAATATATGTTGCCTTTTCCTGCACAGCGCATTGCACATGCATAGGATGTGTAAGGCTGGTTCCTTACTAGAAAGTATGTATGCAAGATCACTATTGAATTTACCAATTTTCCAGAGGTGTTCTTTAACAGTCGCATGTCCTGTGAGAAACCCTATGCTGTGGCCTACTTAGGTTAAGGAGTTCTGCAGATCTCTTTTTGGCAAGGTCTCTTATTGAAAGTTTTGCTAAAATAATGTCCTGGTCGGTTCTTCCAATACATTCGATGGTTAGTGCGTGTCCTCTCCTTAATAAAGCTCCGGGCAGCACTTCGCGAAATTCCTAATGCTTGGCCAGTTCATCGGCTTTCTCGTTGCCGTAGATACCGCAATGCCCAGGTGCCCATAACAGTTTTACTGTGTTATGTTCTGCCAGTGCATTGAGTTCGTTGATGCATTTCCATATCAGTCTAGATGATGCTTTTGTGCTTGATAAAGCCTTTAAAGCTGCCTGGCTGTCTGATATAGTATAGATCCGCTTGCTTCTGTAAGTCCTCTTACCGTTTTCGCGCACACACTGTAGTATGGCGTATATTTCTGTCTGAAAGACGGAAGTGTACTGACTCAGCTCCGGTACCCAACTCGGTTTTAGAACCATCTGTGTACCAGATTAGGCTACCAGGTACAATTGCCTGTGTAAAAGTCTCGTTCCTATTTCGATCCTGCATTATCACCTCGAACAGAGAGTCGTCACGCACCTTTTAGTTATTTGGGAGGATAATTTTTTATTTTTACAATAAGAAAGTGTAAGTAACGTGATAAATAACATATGTATCTTAGACGCACAAAAGTGCTAGTAAGAGTTGTTAATATATGTGTTTTCTACCAAATCTCTAGAAATTATCTAAACAACTATGCATCAAAGTGATCTTGATTGAATACATTGATAGGGTCGTCAAAAATGGCGTGTATGGAGATATGGATATGGTCTTAGTTCTGATTGACTAATGTGCAATTTTGTAACGGCACATTTTCATTTATGATAGGTGATTTTCCTACAGTTTTACTTGTTGATGGTATGCCATTGAGTTGCTGCTGTTGACAGTCATTAGCTGGATTATATTCCTCGACAACGGACAAATTGTGCTGCTCTTTATTTGTTTTTTTCGGTGCTCTATTAATGACTTCGGAACATCAAAAGTCTGCTTCGCCGACAATGTCAGGGTTAAAAGGTTGCTGTGGCTCTAAACCCGACTGGGACGTTTTTGGGAGCTACAGCATTGGGAAGAACTTCCTTTAGAATTGCAGGAATGATTTTTCCTGGGTTGCTAGTCATCCACCTGTCAGATGCAGCACGAAAATATTTTTTGAAAGATCCAAATAGAGACGGGTTTAGCGGCTGGAAACGATGAGTTGTATGTGGAGGAAACGACAAAACTACTACGCCATTCAGAAGAGTAGTCCAATAATGAATTGCTAGTTGCGATGTATGGTTATTTCTGATAACCATACATCGCAACAAGTAAACATGGATTTTCTTTTGAGCACCTCACAAGACGTACAAAATGTGTCATAAATGTCTCGGTGGTAACCCAACTACTAGGATGAGCAGCTCCAATGCATTTTGGAGGACCGTTTTTGACAAAATATTCTTTACAAAACATCCTTAGAAGTATCAGCATAGGCGGGGACGAATTTTCACACTTGTTTAAACTTGTTGTTCTCCTTTCTGCCAATGTGGCCCTCTCAATTCATTTACTTCTTTTGTTTTGCTACTATCTTCTCAGACAGAATAATTTGCAGACCAGTTTCATCAGTGTTCTAAATGGATGCACAATTGAACTTGTAACGATCCAAGACAGCTTTTAAATTATCAAAGGTTTTTACGTTGAATCTATTAAATCTTGTCGCTCTATGTAGACAAGTAGCCTGTGGAGTTTGGTTGCTAATCTGGAAAGCGTTTCATAAACACAGAAAACCAGTCTGCAGAAGCCAACATCTGTTCAGTCTGGATGGTTGGAATCTTCACTTTATTTGCGACGGAGCATATTCATAGGCAAGTTTTCGTATCCTCGAGCAATGTAAAATATATTCGGAGAGTTGGTTTTTCTGATTACTTACAAATATGCTTTTGCATAACTGATAGTTGACGGCGTTCTTTGCTCTTTTTGTTATAATTTTTTGTGTATCTTATTAAGGTCATTTTGTCTATGGAAACGTTTAAAGCTGCTTTTTTTAAGGGAGATCCAGAAGCAACTTCTGCTGCTGCTGCTTAAAATACCTTAAATGAAGCGAGATATACATTTATTCAAAGTTGTATCTTGAAATTTACTCGTGCACAAAATTTATATTTCAGAACACACTTTCTACAATGCTGTCCCCGGTCTTCCCTACATTACGTTGTCAGATTGTGGTACTAATGTCCCTCTGAGAAAGTACCTCTTCGTTTTGTAAAGGTGCCGCGTACAGGCTTGGTATCATTGATTTTAATTTGCCACTTTTTAAACCAATCTTGGATTTATAATTTCATAGAGGCGCTTGTTGGCTTCGTCAATAGTCAATTGCAATTGAAAATTTCTCACTAGTTGGTAAATCTTCTGTGTACAGTGGGTATAATAATGGCTCTAAAACATTTTCTTGGGGTACTTCAGAATATATAGGGATTAAGTTGATAAGTTCTTCGTATTTGAATGGAAGAATCTGGCATATAGGTAGGATCATGATATGAGGTAAATGTTGTCAGGCAACTAGTTTTTTAACTTATACAATAGGAATTTGTGTTAGACTTTGTCAAATGCCTAACTAACGTCTAGAAAATGGTACTGCAATATTTTTTGGTTTTAAAGTTAATAATTTCTATCACTCTATGATGTTCTGGTATGGGGTGTTATTCTTCTAGAACCGGTATTAGTCTTCCGAGTAACAAGTTTTCAATTATCTTTGAGGTTTTTATGACTCTGTTGAGTTAAGGCGGCTTGCCAGGTTTTTGGATGATTTTTGCAACTCTCTATTGTGCTAGGAAGTGAGCAATTCTTAAGATCGCACGAAATATAAATATTAGTCTTGTGAGTCCCTTTGGTGGGAGTTTTTTTAGAATTTGCCTTGTTATTAAGTCGTACCTAGGCAATTTTCTTACAAGTAGTTTTTTTATTGTATCTTTTACTTCTTTTACTTTAACAGCTTGGATTGGCGGTGCAGTTGCACCGGGGCATCTAAAAATTTTAATTCCAGGTACCTCACTTTTTCGACATCGCAAAGATTTGTTTCCTTTGCGGATTACAGAACAGGTTCAATGACTCTTTTAAAGAGTTTTAACAAATAATTCTTACTTCGTGATTAAAAATTGCGTCTTTGTATTCCTGCAGTATTTTCTTTAGTTCTCTGACTGCAGAATTGTAAAGTTGCTTTTCTTCTGGATAACATTTTTTCTGTCGCTTCTTTTTAATCTTCTCTTCTCTTCTATTTTGTTAGTGATTTCTTCTGAACAGCTTTTCTTTTTGAATTGCTTTGATAGTGTAGTGTTAATTTCCATTAGATCTTCTACTGCCGTTTTGAGATCGTCCGCTGTTTGTAGTTCTATATTCAGAGAATTTTTTTTCGAATATCTCCCGAAAGTAGTTTTAAACAGTTAGACTATTGTAAGGTTGTGGCGGCTTAGTTTTAACAATTATAGATATTCTTATGAGTGATCCTGCAAAGTCGAATTCTGAAAACGCTGATTGTTTGTCGCCCCTTGTAATTAAGTAGTAATTCAATTTACCGTTGATAAGAGTATTTTTAAACAAGCACTTACCTCTCGTTTTTTGTTTACAGTTGTTTAATCTTCGTCTTCAATAGCGCTGCAGCCTCATAAACTTATTGTACTCTTATTTTTGTTATAGAATTTTTCTACTATCTGTGTTTTTGTACCAGTTAGCACTTGCCCCTTATTGAACAATTTCTGTATTCTTCTATATCCGTTAATGGTTTTCCATAAATAGCTTACCTTTTTATACTGCAACTTACATTAACACAAGATTAACTAGAGCTTAGGTCTCCATTGTACAACCCTTGTTGAGATGTCCCATAAGAATGTCCTGCGAAGATTAATTATAATAATAGTTCATGTCTGATTCATGCTCTATACTAATAGTTCTTCAATTCGTTTAAGAGATAACCCTCTTATGAAGGTTTTTCCGTGTTTTTGTCGATACATTTTTCAGTATTTTTATGTTGTTTTCAGATCTCTCACTCGACCTCGTATTGTATCTTTGGATACATCCGACCGGTTCGGAGCGTATGGGTTGATGATCCTTCTTGTACCAGCTCTTTAGCTTTCTCGTTGCTTACAATTTCGCAGTGCACTGGTACTCCCAGAACTCTACCAGCAACGCTGAGTTTTTTGTAACATTTATCTTCGAGTTCTTTCGTGAATATATTGATTTGCCTATTTTGATAAACCTTCAATATCACCGCTTAGAAAATGGATGTGTATTTTACTAATAAAAAGCGTAATTCAAAATTATCCTTTTCACAGTATATATCTATTTCCGTACTAGACTAGGTCTTTAATCCGTCCGTAAATCTCTTTCTTTTATATCCTTTTTACAGTGGTTTAAACAAATGGTAAATCAGGGACATAAGTTCGAACTGTAGGAAGGATGGACCAGTATGTCTAGAACAAATTCTCAATTTTTCTCGAGTTCAAGCAGTTGTCGGGGTCGGGTGCTGTTGTGAAATAGAATAGCGTATCCGATTGAAGTTAGCGCTTTTTCTGATGACATGCGAATTTATTTTTGGCCCAAAGTGACATAAGGAATTTCAGCAATTATTTACTGGAGGTTACCCTTGAAAAGGCGGCGAACAATGCAAATATTCTCCTCAATTATGTTGGTTTTTGGGTTTTAAACGCTTTTAATTTTCTCAAAATTATTTATATTTAAATCTTATTAAGGATGTTGTCGTCGAATTATGTTTTAGGTTTTCTCAAAATTTTGGATGGTTTTATGCTCTCTATTGTGAAAAAATGATAATTATTTGTACAATAGACGAAAGTACTTATTCTAATATCGTGATACTGACTTAAGAAGCGTTATGCGATTTTTTATTTACATATTCTTGCCTACAACACCCAGAAACTGCACTCCTTCTCTTTCATCTCACGGCACTTAAAAAGAAATTTATATTTGAATCACTCTCGTAAGCAGTATTTAATTGAAACCAGTTTCATTGACGTTTGATAAATACAAATGAAGAAGACATCATTACATTAAAATTGGGAAATATTCTCAAGTAAGATACAAACGCAAGTGTTTTTCACATAATTCGCAAAGATAATGATTTTACCAAAAAACTTAGGAAATTAATTTCCCGGATTTATGAGAAGAACAGAGACAAATAAGAGTTGATGTTTTTTTAATTAACTTCTTCGGTAGATAACATCAGTTATCACCAATCGATAGGAGGCAATAACAGAAGAACAAACGTCGAAAGTACTGCCGATAATTCTCAGAAGCACAGTGCTGATTGACTTCTTCAAATAGAAGTGCATAAACTAAGATTATAGTGGAATGACTCGCATAATGGATGTAAGTCTCCTACTATACAACCTCTAGTCAGAGAAGTCAATCTGGGCTGCAGTGAGGGGGGGTACCAGAATCTTTTCTGATAAATGGGCCCAATAAGATCTAACAGAGTAGGAAATACATATAGAAGGACATGCGACCGATGCTACTTGTCTTTATCGAGAGAAGGTGGGAGGTAAATAATAATTTTGAACTTTACAAGCCTGTTGTGGTAGAGGTTCAAAAGAAAGGACCGTGGAAAAAGTTACAGAAGTCTTCAACAGGCAAGGTGAACGCCTACTCCCCTACCGATCATCGAATTGATTCGGTCTTTTTCGACTGATAGAAGATTCATGATCAAAATCGGCAGCACGAGGTCATCGTTCGAGAGTTCCGAAGCATCGGTGCGATTTGTGACTCTTTTTATCATCAACGACGGGGACATGTTAACCATGCCTGCAACGATGTTGGCTAAATACTCAGACGACACGGCGTTAGTAGCCAGCACGCTCAGGTTCCACCTGGCAGTTAAAATAGTATAAAACGGATTCGTTATCTTTGAGGGTTGGCTTGATTAATGGGGGATTAGAATCAATTCCACGAAAACTCGAGGAAAGAAGACCTGGTCCAGATACTATCTTCATTCACGCCAATCCCTGGAGGAGCAAGGCCAAGTACCTCGATGTACCATAGACGTTAAACTGACCTGGAGGACACACGTCGATGCCATAGCAAGAAAAACTAAAGCAGCAGGAGTAGCTCTAGGCTTGCTGCTATACCTGAGTAGCAAGCCATCCCCAGAAAACAAGCTAATATTATACAAAACAATTCTACAACCGATGATGACATTTGTATATCTTGCTAAGACACGTATAAAAAATCTGAAAATTATTCAAAATCAGGTACTGAGGTCCATTTTTGGCACTTTGTGGTTCGTTAGGAACACAGTTCTTCACTTGGATGCAGTAATATTCATCATCAAGAAATTCCTGAAAAAGGAAGCGACGATATTCTATAACCCAAATATTAGGGGATTTAGAAACCACGACGCAGAAAAATGTAACCGCCACAAACGCCCGAAAATGGCGATTCTTTTGTAAGGCGGTAGCAGAGGTTTTCCACTAGAGAGTAAAGAGAATATGAATCGGGACCCAGGTTCCTTAAAAAACTAAACAAGAGGGAGTGAGTGTTCTTCGTTATAAGCATCGTAATGGATTATTAAACAGAACTTTGGCTTTAGATAAAGCATGGACCAGACTTTACTTACTATAAAGATTTTAGATAGATACTGAACAGCAAGCACCAATATAATGACACCTGTATTAATAGGTAGAACTTGAAGAACCCAAAAAGTTATTTTTAAAGCCGTTTTAGAGTTTTTATAAAGTGGGTGCTTTAAAGAGCGTCTCATATAATTATGTCAAAAATTCATCTTTCTTTTGTACTTAATGATTAAATAAAATTTTTGTAGTGATAATTTTGAATAAACCTCTAAAATTGTAATCTATCAAAATGTAACCTTGAATTTTTCCTGGTTAGGAAGCAAATTTTACAGAATTGGCTGAATCTTTTCTATTGTCGCTTTACACTTTTCTCTTTTTCATTTTATTAAGATATTCTGTTGGGTTACTATATATAAAACATTTAACAGTTTTAGTTAATTTACTAACTAGGCTGGTTTTTCTGTTGATGCTCTCACTTCGAGTTTCGCATTTAAAATACATCTCATCTTGGTAACTGCTACAGTTAAGTCATTGGGGAGAATGAATCATTTCGTTGTTGCTCAATATCTTTCTTCGATTTTTAGTTATTTACGGATTTTGCTTTTTAGATATCCTTACAAATAAAAGTGCCTACAAGTTTTATGACCTCGGTGGCTACAAGCCTGTGGGCATTGACCACTTAACAAAACCAACACAACCAAGTGATCTGAGACAAGTTATTCTATTTTGCCGGAAGAAATAGTTGGAGATAAATTTTTCCATAAAGGTCAAGTAGATATTTTTGTCGCCTACATAGTCGAAGGATCTTGCGCTGATGATTAGAACGCTAGTTACAACAAACTACTTGCCTACGAAGTCGCTTGTTACAATAAATTAGAGCTTTTAGTCATCCAATATTTGATGTTTTGCAATTTTACGTAAGCCGATAGATGACGTCACGCTTTGCAATAAAAACTGAAGAGTGTAATGAGGTTCATGACTGATCAAGTTCTGTATGGTAAATGATTTGAAAATATTTAATACCTTCTTTGACCATAAATGATACACAAATACACTTTTGAAAACTACATAATTATGGAAAATGAAATTTTTTGATATACCGGTTGTAAAAGTGGGAGAAGCGTAAAGATAGGAATTGATAACTATCTCCTAGTAGCAAAAAGGAAACTAAATGTAGAAGATACGAAGAATGTAAATTTTTTTTTTATTATTTTTGCTTATTTACAATCTACTCTCACACGAGTAATAAGTAAATTATTTATAATTTATAATTTTATAACATGTCATTGGGGGGATCCGGCCAGCGCCTTACTCCCCGTAGGCTAAACACTAAGTTATTCTGGGTAGTTACACTGGAAGGTCTTGTGGCCAATTTCGTTTTAATCGTCTGGTGATGGTTGGCTGGTTAGAGAGCTGTTCTATTAGCTGGTTTTTATGTCCTGTCAGGTGGTTCGTGTATGTTCGAGCAAGCTTCTGTATCTCTGCGGCTACGTATGGAATTCCTAGGTCTGTGTCAAGGGTTTCGTTAGAGATGTACCATGGGGCGTTGGCTATTTTGCGAAGGATTTTGATTGGCTTCGTTGCAGGATCTTTGTGTGGGAGGCTTTAGCGCATCCCACAACTGTATACCATATGTCCAGATGGGTTTTATGATGCTTTTAAATAATAGTAGTTTGTTTGACAGCCAGAGTTGGGTGCGTCTGTCAAGGAGCCAGTCCATTTGTTTAATTTTAAGGTCTATTTGTTTTCGTTTGGCTTTGATGTGAGTGCTCCAGGTGAGCTTATGGTCTAGGTGTAGTCCAAGATATTTGATGTCCGTCTTCTGAGGTATCGGAGTATTGTTGATGTTGTTTAGTGGGCTTGCAATACGTCTATTTGTGAAAGTGATTTGCGAGGATTTGTCGCTATTGACTGTAATTCTCCATTTGTTGAACCAGTTTTGCAAGATGTCTAAGTGTGTTTGTAGATGGGCTGCTGCAGTTATTGGGTTTTCGTCTATTGAGAGGATAGCTGTATCATCGGCGAACATTGCAAGTACAGTATCGTCAGTTGAAGGCGTGTCGGAAGTATATAGGAGATACAGCAGCGGTCCCAGTACGCTACCTTGCGGTACTCCAGATGTAATTTCGTGGTATTCGGAAGTTGTGTTATTTACTTTAACTTGGAAAGTCCTCTGGGTTAGATATGATTTTAGTATGAGGTACAGCTGATTTGGAAAATAGAGTTTTATTTTGTATAACAGACTCGTGTGCCATACTTTGTCGAAAGCTTGTTTTATGTCTAGGCATACAGTTATGCAGAGGCGCTTGGTTTCTAGAGTCTCCGTAATGCTGTTAACTATTCGGTGCTCTTGGTGGATAGTAGAATGATGCTGCCGGAAGCCAAAATGGTAATTTGGGACAGTTTCATGGATTCTCGTGAGGAGTAGTTTTTCGAATATTTTTGACATGAGTGGTAAAAGGCTGATGGGTCTGTAGGAGGAGGGTTGCGTAGAAGGTTTGCCAGGTTTAATAAGGGTAATGATTATAGCATGTTTCCACTGAGTGGGGAAGTGGCAGAGTCGTAGAATGCTGTTGTAGATGGTTGTAAGTAACACTAGGGCTTTTCTGGGGAGGTTTTGCAATACATCTCTTACGATTAGGTCGTAACCAGGTGCTTTACGTGGGTTTGTTAATTTAATTTGCTGTCTTACTTCGGCTGGTGAGAATGGTCTCAGAGGTAAGGACATTTGGCAGGGCGCGTCAAGGAATACGGAAATGTCGGTGTCATCGTTGTTTCCTACCGGTTGTGGCGATGAGAATACAGTAGCAAGATGGTCTGCGAATGAATCAGCTTTTTCCTTGTCTGATTTGGCCCATGTATCATCGGACTGTTTGATTGGAGGTATCGGTGCTATTGGCCTTTTAAATTTTTTTGTTGCCTTCCATATCGTATGATCAATAGGTGAAAGATTCGTGATGCAATGCTGAAAGGTGTCGTTCCGGGCTTTTAGTAGTTCAGTGTGGAGTTGATGAGTAAGTCTATTATATATGGTCTTGTCTGGCCTTTGTTTAGTGCCTTGCGTTTTTTTTTTTGTGACGAGGTGCCTTATATGACGAGGGATATTAATATCTGCTGAGCAGGTGTTTGTTTCACTGGGCGTTGCTTGCCATGCCGCATTTTGTATCATTGTAGTTAAATATTGAGTTGCTTCGTCTAGGTCATAGGGGTCCTTAATTCGGATAGTTAGATTAATCTCGTGATCCAGTGTGTTTTTGAAGAGGTCCCAATTGGTGTTCTTGTTGCAGAGTTTGGGGATGGTTCTCTGCTAATAATGGATGTGCTTAAAGTAATTAGAATGGGAGTATGATCTGAGGACAGGTCATAGTTAGATTCCACTTTGGTGTATGTGTTTGCTATGCCGCGGGAAATAGCGAAGTCTAATAAGTCGGGGATTTTATTTGTATCTGTAGGCCAATAGGTGGGTTCTCCGGTTGATATGAAGTTGCAGTTATGATTTTGTATTGCTCTGAGTAGGTTACGCCCTTTCGGATTGGTTAGTCTTGAGCCCCAGGCCACATTCTTGGCGTTCCAATCTCCTCCAATGAGGAATCTCGCGTCAAGGGATTTTAGCAGATCTAATGTAAATATAAAGGAGGAAAGTGGCAAAAAGATAAGGAATGTAAGAAAGTATAAACTTAGAGCCTCGATGGCAGTACAGAATATAAATGAGAATTTCGGAAAATCAAAATACCAGAAGAATGTTGGAAATCGAAGATATGGAATTATTATGATGGGTACCCATTAAGGAAATAATCCTTAAAATAGCAACCGAAGTATGCGGTACAAGCTGTAAAAACAACAGTCTAAAACACATCTTCGTGGAATAAGCACATTTAAAATTAAATAAAAATTGAACCTTAAAACGGCAGAGGCTTATAAGTAGTATAAAATCCAAGAGCAAAGTCAAAAAAAAAACATTAATGGAAATCAAATAAAACAACAATCAGAAATTATTTTTTATGTTCCTAAAAACATTGAAGAAGGAACAACAACCCTATTTAAAGCAAATTAAAGATAAAAACCGAGAAATACTTAACGAATAAAGAGATATTATGTAAAGCTGGGCCGAACATTTTGAAAGAGCTGAATGGAAACAAGTAGTACAAAAGAAGAGGACCAACACAGATACTAAACAGAAGATGAGATGGTAGAAGAGCAACAAGAAGCTGTTAAAAGACTAGGAGAGTAGAAAGCAGAAGAGAATGACATGATATCCTCAGAAATGCTAAAACACGTGGGAGAAGCAGAATTGGAGCTTGTTAATTAGAGTTTTTAACTACGTGCTTAGGCACAAGATCATATTTGAAGACTAGAAAACTGCTATCACAGTACCCATATAAAAAGGAGGACAACAAGAGCTGTGACATTTATAGAGGAATTTTCCTATTCGGCGTCTTTAGTAAACTTTTTGAAAGAATTCTGTAAAATAGACTGAGAGGGACACTTGAACCCAAATAAAGAACTCCCAGGACGGATTCAGGCCGAGCTACAACACGTGAGATCAAATATTCACGCTACGACAAGTAATAGAAAAGAAAGTAAGATACAATCTATCGAAAGGTTTCGATAAAATACCAAGAAATAAGCTTTAGGAAAGTTTGACTAAACAGGAAGTGCCGGACTACTTACTCAAGACGATAAAAGGAATTTACGCGAAAACCAAGAACTGTGTAAGAACAGGAAATATAAAACTTATTTATTTTACGATAGCAGAAAGTGTCGGGCAGAAAGGAGTGGGTACTAAGCCTGCTTTTATTTTGATACTAATGGATGAGACTATGCAAGATGCGAAATTAAGGAAACTGGCTGAAAGGGTTATAAATCGTTGCAGACGACATAGAAGTATTCTCGGAATCTGAAGAAGGACAAGCCAACTTGGAGGTTCGGCACGAAGATCTTAAATCAAGAAACATGAATATAAAACAAAAGTAAGACAAAAATTACGATAATTGTTAGAAACCAAAAACAAGCTTCAAAAAGATTAGATACTCAAGTATTGGAACAAGTCGTCTGTTTTTAAAACCTTGGCTTGGTTGTTTAAGAAAGAGGGAAATATGAATCAGATTTGATAATAGAATATGCAAGGCAGGATAGGAAGTCTCTAAGAAGACTATCCTAGCAGCACACAAGGTGATCTACACACCTATTTTAACCTATGGCTGCGAACGACTTTTTAAGAAACATTTGATATTGTAATAAAAACTACTAAGTCAAACGATAAGAGATATTGGAGGAATTTTATTAGTCCAAAAGATCTTTCTTACGACCATTTCCGAATGCGAAAATTTTAGTGCAACATAAAAGTGTTGGCACAGAGCGTTTATTATTTTTATATTCACTTGCTCCAGAACCCTAGAGTGTATAAAATTCGATAGGCACTTAGATGACTAACATAACGAGAAGATAATCACATTTCACCAACCTTAAAACAACGTTTCAGCCACAGTTCTTCTAGCTCATAGTCGCGCATCAGACTTTATTTCTTATCGCTGCTTTTTGACTACCCGCTTTTTCTCCTGCCGCAGCGAACTGTAAGCCACTTCTCCCCTTTCTAAAAAACGTTTGTCGTAGGTGATATATCCCGCTCGAGCGCTCGCGCGGCTTCTCCTCTCCGGGCCCTCTGTCTTGCTGCCGCAGTACTTACGGCCGTGTGCAAATAGCTCCCCGAGCGGATCTTTGAATTAAGCTGAGGTTGTTTCAATTTCAACGAGTAAATGAATGCTAATGCACGAATGCTGTTGCATAAATTCCCTTTAGGTGGCTTTGCGCCCCCAGAATTGATTGCGCGCGTTGGCTGCGCCATCGTGGCCGTGCAGTCAATTGGAGAAGTAGCTATTGCTGTGCTTAAAAGTTTATTAAAAGAATTTGACGATTTTGTAATTTATAAATGACACCGGAACGAGATAATTGTTATTATCTACAAGAAGATTAGTTTTGTCAATTGTAATGGCAATAATGAACAAAGCGCAAAACAAAAACTACGAGGTGCGTTCAAATTTTAAGGTTTTTAAATTTTCTTCTCAGCATCGAAAGCAGAAATATGCGGTTAATGTTAAAAGACGCGGAAATTTTTTTATTTGTAATCTAGATGGCAGCATCATACAATGTACATTGTTCGAACTACCGCTATTGCAGTGAGTGTTGTTTTATAGACTTCAAATGGCGACTTTAGTGTTCAAGAACAACGTGTAATTATTTGTTTTTTCCTCCTGCGTGGTGAAACACCCATCGAAATTCATCGCCAATTGAGCGGGGCATGCGGTGAAGACGTTATGGACCTTAAAAATGTCCGTTCGTGGGTGCGAAAGTTTAAAGAATGTTAAGAGACAATAAACCGAAGCAGTCTCGACCACGAACCAGCTAGACCGAAACCATGATTGCACGAGTGTAGTAAGCTGTTATGGAAGACTGTCGATTAGGTGTGCGTGATATTACATTTAATCTTGTCATTTCCGTGGGATCTGTGGAGTCCATTTTGCACGATGATCTGAAAATGAGGAAAGTTTTTTCAAGGTGGGTCTTCGACGAACACAAGGCTGCGCAAATGGCAATGTCTCAGCATATGCAGGAACGTGACACTCTTTGTGGCCGCTCATTCTGTTGCATCAGCAATTTTCCAGTGGGCAAAACACACCTGTAAAGAAGTGTTCTCATTAGCCATGGAATCATGGCGAAGACATTTTGAAAAATGTGTACGTCTAGATGAAGATTACGTCGAGAAGTAACAGAAGTTTCAACTTTCTTGGATAAGTATTTATTCGAAAAAAAATTTGGAGACTAAAATTTGAACGCACGTTGTATAACCAAGAGAAAGTGAGGAATATTATAATTGATATAGTTAACAAAAATGAACTAATGCATAAAAGAATAAGATGATATGTGATATTATCATAACCCTCCTAGAATGGTGTAGGATAAGAAAAACTAAAACAACATTCAAAATATAAAATAAAATACAAATTTCATTTTAAATTGCAAATTAACTATATACAAAAGTTTTTCATTGTTTCCCGTTCCATGCTAATGTCCTTGCTATCCTGCATGTTCTTGCCTTCTTCTCCAGTATTCTTTCCATCATCTTATTCCAAGTTTGCCTGGATCTTTCTTTCTTCTTTTTTTCTGAATTTTTGCTTCCCATATTTGTTTAACCAGTCTTTTTACTTCTAATTTATGCCCCACCAACTCAATTGTTATCCAGTGTGGGCTATACTTCTAGCTCTTTTTTAATTTCTATTTTTATTTTCTTTCACTTTTCTTTGATATTTGATTTCAACATCCTATACCTTACTCTTTTGTTTTTTAGAGTTCGCACCCAAAACGTTAGTACTGATCTATATATGATTTTAAACACATCCATCGTTATTTTCCTTGAAATTCCCTTCTTACTTATAAACTTGGTGTCCATTGCTTCAACTTCAAGATTTATTTTACTTTTTTGTCAATTTTTTTCTGAGTTTCCATTGCTTTCTGCTTCGGTTCCTCGTTATCGGAAAGATTTTACTTATTCTGTTTTGACTCTTCTATCGTTATGTTTAACTTTTCTTGCTCTTATTTCACTACCATCTCTTTGGTTCTGTTTTTATTTGGTTTTATCTCATTTTCTTTTAAAAGTGTATTCTCAATTTCTAAGATCTTTTGCAATTTCTTTCCATTTCTTGCCATTGTAACTATATCGTCCGCAAAAGCTCCACATTCTTGAGATTCTTCCCATGTTTTGGTAATAAAATTATTTCTAAATTACTACATTAGAACTTTTTGAGACTTTTGTGAATAATTTAGTTTATGGTTGGAGCTTTCTTCTTGTGCAAGAGTGCTATTTCTTTCCATATTTCTTTGCGGGTCAAGTATTATATACCAAGATATGTATTTGAATAAGAGAAAGCATGCAGTATGGGACAGTATGAATCTCAAATTTTAAAATACTTTCCAAGAATTTTAGAAACAATACTGAGATGTTTCATAAAACTTTTGATAATTCGTTGTCACACATTTTTTGTAATTTTTTTAATCACTTGAATAATGCTGTCTTTAAGTTTTTCTGTGTTATTAATTAGGTCTAAACACAAGATCTTTGTTGAAAATTGTGATTCAATGGTAATATGATGAATTGTATTGCATGACTGGGTACTTTCAGAACCTTGCACATACGTTTAGTCTAGAAGATTTAGGTGAATAGAAAAGCCATTTGCTACAATTTTCAGCCTTTCCTGATACATTTAATGAAATAACTTGGTTACTTGATACTTCTTTGATAGTATAAAAATTCTTTTAAATTCTTGGACTCTGAAATTATATTGTGAGCCCGAATTGTAGTTGTTGTCAATAATGTTACCGAAGAATTTCAACAAATTGTACTCGCTATTTCGTGGTAGCTGAGAGCTAAATAAACAATTCGCCATGGTTGTAGAGCATTACTGTAATTGCGAGTTTTCAGTGTTGTAATTTGACGGTTCATATATTCCTCCTCCTATGGCGCTACAGCCCAAATCGGGCCATGGCCTCCTTCAGTTTTTCCCCCATCTTCTTCTGTCTGCTGCATAGGCTTTCCAAATCCGTATTTTCAGGAGGTTTGCAGCATCTTCCGCAACGTTGTCTTCCCATCTTTTCTTGAGTCTTCCTACAGGTCTTCTCCCTTCAATTTTCCCCACAAGGGCTCTCTTGGGTATTCTTGCTTCTTCCATCCTGATGACGTGTCCAGCCCATCGTAATCTGTTTATTCGTATGTATGTCTCAATTGTTGGTTCTTTAAGATGTTGGTATAGCTCATGGTTATAGCGTATTCTCCAAATGCCATCCTCACATACTGGTCCAAGTATTCGTCATAGTATTTTCCTCTCAAACCTGTTCACCGTTTCTATTGCTTTCTGATTGAGAGTCCATGTTTCGCTGCCATAACATAGCACGGGTTTTATTATTGTTTTGTAAATTCTGATCTTTGTGTGTCTGTGTAAGTCTCTGGATTTAAAATTGGCAACAGGGCGAAATATGTTTTGTTTGCTAGAGTTATCCTTCTGCGAATTTCTGCATCTTCATTTCCGTCACTTGTGATTGTAGCACCTAGATATGTGAAATGTTGCACTGCTTCTATGTTGTCGTCCCCTATTGTTATATTTTGTCGAATTCTATTTGACCTTGTCTGCTTCAGCATCTTTGTTTTTCCACGTTTATGGACAATCCAACCTCCTTTGCTCCATTTTCTAATTCTATGTATGCTTCTTTTGCTCCAGCAATTGATCTTCCCATTATGTTAATGTCATCCGCATATGCTGCCAATTGAGTGGACTTATTGAATAGTAGATTGTTTCTGTTAACTGACATCTTTCTTACTGCATACTCTAAGGCTATGTTAAATAGCATCGGCGCTAGGCCGTCCCCCTGCTTTAATCCTTGCGTTATTGTTATTGGGTCTGTCAATTGGTTTTGTATTCTTATATGTGCTTCGGTATTTGTCATTGTCATTCTGACAAGTCTGATTAGTTTACAGGTATGTTAAAATCCAACATGATCTGATATAGTTTGTCTCTGTTGATATTATCGTATGCTTGGCGGAAGTCTACGAATATTTGATATATGTCGATGTCATATTCCCAACTTTTGCTTAGAATTTGTTTGACGGTGAACAGTTGATCAGTGGTCGATCTTCCAGATCTGAATCCAGATTGGTATTCTCCTATGATATTCTCAGTGATCGGTTGCAGCTTTTACTTAGTATGTACGTGAATGCTTTATATGTTGTGCATAATAGTGAAATACCTCTGTAGTTCTTGCATTGTAATTTGTCGCCTTTTTATATATTGGGCAAATTATGCTTTTACTCCATTCGGCTGGCATTCTTTCTTCTTTCCATATGTCTGCCATAAGCAAGTATATTGATTGCATCATTGTATTGCCCCCTGTTTCAGCAGCTCCGCTGAGAGCTTGTCTATGCCCGAGTCTTATTATTCTTTTGCGCTTGTATAGCTCGCTGCACTTCTTCTCTGGATGGTGGTTCTGAGAAATCATCGTTCTCTGTTGGCTCAGGTATGTCAGTTTCTAGTTGAATATCGTTTGATCCTGTGCTTAATAGTTCTTGAAAATACCCTTTCCAGGTTTCCTTTATGTTTTCTGTGTCGCTTATTATTTTATCGGACTTATCTCTACATAAGTTTGTTCGGGGTTTGAAGCCTTCTTTCAGTTGTTTTAGATATCTATATGCGTTCCTCGTTTCGTTTTCTCTGAAGTCTTCCTCCATCTTTTGTATCCGATTGTTTTCATACTTCCTCTTTTTTCTTCTGCATATTTTATCCGCCGCTCGTCTTTTGTCATCAAATAGTTCTTTTTTTCTCGTGTTCGCCTGTGTATATATTTCTTGTATGCTTGGTTTCTTTCCTCGATTGCCTGTTCACATTCCCCATCAAACCATTCCTTTTTATTTGTTCTTCTTCGAGTTCCTAGTATCTCTTTGGCTGTTTCCATAGTTATAGTTTTAATTCGGCACCAGTTCTCTTCTAAATTTAATTGTTGTTCCAAATTTGGTTCAAGCTTTTGTTTAAGTTCTTCTTTGTATCTTTGTAGCGTGTCTGTATCTTTTAGCTTCTCTACGTTAAGCTTTTCTTGGTGATGCTGTTCCTCGCGTTTGCATCTGTTGACTTTGCATCTGAATTTAATTTTCACTAGGAAGTGATCTGATCCACAGGAAGCACCACGTCTGGTTTTCACATCCGTTATGCTGGTTGCGGCTCTTTTGTCGATCAGCAGATGGTCAATTTGGTTGACTGTATTTCCGTCCGGTGAGATCCACGTGCCCTTGTGTATGTCTTTATGTGGGAAATATGTTGAGCTGACGATCATATTTCTGCTGGTTGCAAAGTTTATTATCCTTTCTCCGTTTTGATTTGACTCTTGATGCAGGCTGTGTCTTCCAATTGTGCCTTGATACTCCTCCTCTCGCCCTATCTTAGCGTTTAAGTCTCCTATTATGATTTTTATGTCGTTCTTTGGTGCTGCATCGTATGCTCTTTCTAATAGTTGGTAGAATTCGTCTTTTACTTCATCATCTGCATTCTCTATGGGTGCATACACGTTTATTATTGACACATTGAAAAATTTGGTTGCTATTCGAAGCCGGCATATCCTCTCATTAGTTGGTTGGAAGTCTATTATGGTTGATTTTAGCCTATTGTCAACTATGAAAGCCGTTCCTCTTTCCCTTATCCCTTTTTTTTACCGCTATGTAATATTGTGTGAGTTTTAGTATCTCTTATGGCGTTCCCCATCCATCGTGTCTCTTGTATGGCTGCTATACCAATTTTGTATTTCTCGATTTCTTTGAGTAGATTTCTTTGGGCTCCCGGCTTGAGCATTGTTAGTACATTCCAAGTTCCTAAGTCATATTCCATGTTTCGTTGCGCTAGTCGTCGTCGGTAATTCCGTCCTTTCCGAGTCTTATCTGAAGGTTTCGTAACTGTAGATTTTTTCCGGGAGAGGATTGCTAGTCCCTGGGGTAGTTAGCCACGCCCAACCCCTTTTCGGAGGACCATTTCTCCGCTCTCGTTTGATCCCGACCCTATCATCCACCCGGGTTGGTTACCGGATCTCTGGTAGGGTTGCTTGGGTTGGCAGGGTTCACCACGTGGAGGTGAGAAGTTGGGATTGGGTATGAGAGGCTGTGCGGCATAATCGGGATCTGATGCCGTGTATTGTGCTTCAATACTCCATTTTGAACCCCGTTCATATATTCATTGAGGTCATAATGATACTTATTTACCTTTCAATCATATATTACAATAAAATAATATAACCTAATTGACGTTTTTACTTAACTGAGAAAAATGGCAATTAGTGCTAGACCTTGTAAGGACCTAACCCTGAATATTTGACAGTTTTTCTCAAATTTAGTTAATTGGTGAACTGTTTGAAGTCAACGTTTTTGATGTTCTATTGGAACCTCCTTGATCAAAACGATATTCTTATCATCTTCGCGAAAATTTTGAACTTCGACTGTGTATGGGCGAAAAGAAAATCTCAAGTAAAAAATATAAACTTAAAACGTATGTTTCAATAAAATAAAACTCATTGGTAATTAATGAGTGGTTATCAAATTTTCTGCGAAAGGACTAACAAATTGTCTTCGAGTCTTTAGATTTGGCATACGTAAGTTCAAATATCTTTATACAGTCCTTAAGAATATGTCAGTGAAGACAATAAAACACATTTATTGTTGTTCCTTCAAAACACAGAAAAGACCTGCTTCAGTCGACTCTTTTAAAAATTACTCTGTTGATTATTACTGTTATTGATGCTGAATTTGTTTATATCTTTTCATGATTATGTATTTTAGATTTTTTCTTATCATTTAAATAATCTATTAATGCTAATCCACCCCTATTGATCATTTATATCATTTAATATGTTGCCGAGTTTTGCTTCTTAGTTTTACCAAGACTTATTTTTGGTCCTCGTATGCAAGACTTTCTTGTGCAGTTGTCTTATTATAATTTTTTATAATTTTGCACAAATTAGAGGGGATTTGGGGACCGGTTAATTTGTGTTCTAGATGTTTTAGCCTAAAATAATTGTATTACTGGTTTTACTCAATCTAAAGTTTGCCATTTATGTTTTGTTTTTAACTTGTTTATCAATTTTTATGCTCTAAGCCAAGACGAAGATCCTATCAATAGAAATCTATTTTTGTGAGATTAATACTCTCTGACTTGTTCTTCTTATTGAAATTTGGGACCAGCTAAGGTAGAATCGATCCACAAAAACGTTCAAGAGAGCAATTACTTAATCTCATAGATATTTCAAATATTAAGTTACTCTGATCAAACTTAAACAGATATTTAACGGCTAGCTGCGTAAGATTAGCGAATTTTATTTAAACCGCTCAGAAAACTTCTACCATTGTAGCTGACGTTTACTAAGACCTCAGTAAGGCAGTGAGTAAGCAGCCCTATTCCCGTCGCGCTTTAGAGCTATGCATTAAGTAGGATAGGACATCGGTGGAGAAGCCCGGAGGACCAAGAAGAATGAGCGCCGATTAACTCTTTAAAGACAATTTTTAGGATCTAAATTGAAGATCAATGAAAGTACCTTTAATTTTGTTTGCTTAAATGTGATTAAAATGCCCCATATCTAAAGTGGAGTAAACGTCTACTCTTATGATTAAGGTTGGAGAGCATTTTAAGGTAGGCAGATTTCGATAGCAGTCTTTGTAATTTTCTTTGTGTTATACTACTATGCGTTGAGGTTGACATGAATGGCAAACACGGTGCCTGAGACTAAGGTCCTAATCGTTCTTCGCTAGTAAGCCTTGACGTGCAAAGTTGAGAGTCGTATAGGCGCTTTCTAAGTGGGGGAAGCTTAGTCGATGTCCACGCACGTTTAATTTTTTCCAAATATGCCAAAGATAGTCTTCACGTCGTTCTTGCACGAAATTAGTCCCGCAACAATCTCAACGAGGCTGCTAGCAATTTAAGTTACTGCAGAGATGTTCTGGATGGAACACAACGGGATCCACGTTCTGGAACCATTTCTCCGAGGTACCTTAGCCCTGGTGTTTGGGTTGCTGGGTGGTGATCTGCGGCTGACGCCGAGGAGCTGAGCGATGGTTGATGGAGCTCCCTCTAAGCTGGCCAGGTAAGGTCCTTGCCAATCAGCACATGTGGTTGGTATCGTCCTGGGCTTTTTGCAGTTGCCGGAGTGATGACCTTTACTGCATTTGACGCACTTCGAGGCGGCGCTGCAGCATCGCTGGGCATGCCCGAAACGTTGGCATTAGCTAACTGTCGTTCTTTTTTTGGCTGCTTGATAGTGACAGCCAAGTCAAGGATGCCTCTTAGGTGAAAAACCTCCTTCTCCTTGTTGGACCGCTCAAGTTTTATAAACATGACCGCCATGGGACGCTGCGGTAGGGTTGCTTCCTCACCCTCCTGACTGTGAAGGATCGGGCAATCGTTCTGCAAAAGCTCAGTCTCGAGCTCCTCATCGGGAATATACTCCGGAACTCCTCTCATGACTACCCGGAGGGGCTTGTCGACTTTTAAAAGGTGGCAATGGAAGGGGATCTTTGCTTCCGTCAGGAAGTGGGTCAGTCACCTGTTATTATCGGGAGTAGTGGGCTGGACAGAAATGCCGTCCGTCACGTTTTTGGACATTAGAACCTACTCTTTCCGCACTGAAGATTAAGCTTCTTTGTCCCTACCACTAACGGGAGAGACTCGTTCCCGTATGACTTCTGGCCAGCGTGAGAAGTATTTGAAATAGGCTTAAATCTGTCCGATGGTGGCGTAAAAGTTTATAGTGGTATCTATACGTGTGTAGTAACTTCATCTTGTTGGCAATTTATGGCCAATCATAACATTGTAGCACAATTTTGATCCACGGGTGGACAAGCAGACGAATGTTGTTGACTGCTTGCCGAATCTATAACGTGACAAATAGTCGGGCTAGAATTATATAACAACACATATTTTCCAAGAACACCCAAAAGCTTAGCTGCACTGATGGTGCAATTTTTCACTATTTCTCCATGCAATTACTAGCTCCCGAAGGCTCCATTTTGGCTTGATTTATTCATTTGAAAGACGATGTCAGCTAGGTTTTGTTTTTCCTGAAGATGTGGCAAATCAATTTCTCTTTCTTATTCTTATTTTTTTAGTATACTATTTAGCCTGTTTCTAACCGCACGCGGTTGTGCAGTACTGTGAGCCGTGTTGGGCGTACTGCAAGCAGGTGGCTAGCCTAACTCGTTAATTTAGAAGAAGGAGAGAATGTACTTCACGACCGCCAAAGGTGTTTGTATGACGTCCGAAGAGCATTAGATGTTTGCATTGCCACGGTTCGAACCCGTGGAATCAATTTCAGGTGAGCACGTTATGGGTTTGTGAATGGCAAATATTGTAAATTCGCGTTTCCACCATGTGACGAAAGTATTTTACTGCCTCTTTTGTTTATAGGCTAGATATTTGTCTTTCGCAATCCTTGGCTTTGTGTTTCTGGAACTAACTCAATAATCCATAAAGCGTAACGGGTGACTTCCTAAAATAACATTTATCTGGGTTGATTATGACACCCTACTGCTGTAGTCGTTTGAAGAGTATTTTGAGATATTGCAGATATTTCTGAAGTGAAAGCACTTATACCAAGATATTATCGATTTAAGTGTAGCAGAAGTCCAAGTCTTGAAATATCTTATCTATGAATCTTTTTTGGACTGCGTTGCAAAATTCGAATGTTATAAACGGGGATTCAAGCAATCCAAAGGGCATACCCATCGCCGACCATCAACAGGGATTTGAGGGAACTTTTCCGCTTCATCAATGGTAGAGAAAATATTTTTTACAGCCAGAGTTTGTACGATTGGAAAACAGTCAGGTTTGGTTCTTGCGTTTAGTTTACCATAATGACCTTCATGTGCCTCCATGCTTGGACTGCATATAAAGCGGAAATGACTATCAGCTTTGCGATGGCTTGGTAGTTTCAAATGTTGGCATGGCGTCGAGTTTTTTGTATGTAAAGCCTCGACGAAACTGCAAGTTTAGGTTTAGGGTTACAGTGCTGTCCTGTTGAGGACGAGAAGTTTATAAGGGGACTTTTCTTGTGATGGCCTGAGGAGAGTTGGAGGGAACACGAAAAAGTCCATACCGGTGTTCACCAGAAATCTCCGTTATAAAGAGATGGCTGTTGTGTTTTCCGAACTTTTTAAACTGCAAGACAAGAAGTGGACGACGTCTTTCCCAGTAAGATTCCGTTGTGTTGCCGCAGTATGATGGCGAATTAACACGTGGTTTTATCAACCGTTAATTTACGGAAGGTTAACTCTAAGATAGAATTGTGAGTTATGCCATTTTTGTTAGATTGGGATTCTTATGATTTACAAGAACGGATTGGATATTGATTGAGAGTTTCCTCAACGAAAAATACACAGGAGATCATGTAATGTCAGTGGGAAAATTACATAATTATTAACTTTTGTACATTCGTCTTTTGGAACTCTTCTTCTAATGCTCCTGTAATGTAGTAAAATTTCGTTTGGTTGTTGTTATAATTGACAATAGCAACGTTTTCTTCTAAATGTACTAATCAGAGTTTTGGATTTGTTGGGTTAAACGGCGGAATTTTCAAGGCGACGCGATCGATTTCGGTCACATTAACGAACATCGATCGGATCTCGTTATTTTTCGCCATGCTATTTTTATAGCGAGTACGCAAGCAGAATTATATTCTTGCAACTTAATTTTTTTTGTATATACCATGGTAGCGGTTTTTTATGGATCAATTAGTTCCAAAGATGGACACAAACTTATAGTCTCACCGTTTATTGCACACGATCGCTAGAGCTGCGTATGGACATACATCTGATCTTGGGAACTTCCCCCTTTGTGAGTATATAGGTGTGATATATTGGGTCATGTTTTATGCGATTTAAAAGAATGGAAAATGCTGTTCTATGAACGGAGCAGAAGATGAAGGAGTTTTTATATTTTTGTATGTCGAGTTTCTTCAGGAGGATCGAAATTTTAAAGCTGCGTATTACGCTTTTTGCAATTTTCTCGTAAGACTCGTTCTTCTTATGAAAACTTATTTCGCTGCCAGATATCACTTTCTTGCTTTTATTTGACTCACTCTTGCCGAAAGCACCTGAATTTCTGTTCTATTAATTCCATGTTTGAGAAACTGCTCAAATATATGCTGCTGCTATGAAGTGGTAATGAATTCTGACTAAAAATGCGTGCTGTTTAAGTCGCTGTTATTTTCAGGCAGGATCACGTAACTGCTTTGCTTTATGTTCCACACTACTGAATGCGAAAATAAAGTAATAATTCATAAGTTTGTTAAAATAACAACCTGTGCGTGCTACAAAGTGGAAAATAAAGAAATAATTGGACTTGAACAATTGCAGTTTTAGAAGTAGATTGCGTTAGCACACTGTAGTTGTACACAAACGATAAGGAATTACCTTTTTTTTATTTACAGATACTAGTAATCAGAATAACTTACTCTAAATTAATGAGTTAATATAAGGCATGAAGAGAGCTCATCTAGTAAGGAGCTCTCGTACTTGTCGCCTGAGGTGGACTTCTGTTATTATGTTGGTGTAGAAGTGTATGTTATGATGGTTGTTGTTGCGGAAGGGAATGCCTATGTCGGTATGGATCGTTTGATTGCAGATGTAGTATGAATTATATAGTTTACTAATTCACGGAGAATTTTGACTAGGCTCCTTGAAGAATGGTAGAAGGATTTGCTGGCACAACTCCATGGTTCCATGCCATAGGTCTATGTGGGAATTGTTACTGTTTTATATAGTATAATATTTGAATGACAAGTGTGATCTTCGTCTAAGCAACCAATTTTCTTTCTCTTCTTTGTAAGTCTTTGGTCAAGCTATCCTAAATAGCGCACAGAAGAAGCTTGTGAGATGACTTATTATTTATAAATACTGGTGGACAGTGACCTTTCCTTAAGGTGAAAGTTACGTGCATTGATTTGGAGTCGTTAATTTTAATTTTATACGTTGGAGAGGCAGGCGTGTAAATAGCCGCTCTCGTGGTGCGGTGTGGGATACGATACCGATCCGGCTCGTTTTGGAACGTAAACCGATAAGGCTCATAAGGACCAAAAAAGATGGAGAGGCAGGCGTGTAAATAGCCGCTCTCGTGATGCGGTGCGGGACACGTAGTACGGCCCGCTTCTTGGTCCGTAAACCGATAAGGCTCAAATCGTCCCTTAAACGGCCAGCGCGAAAGCGGATGGGGGCGGCTACCGATATCCACCGAAAGTAAAGCCAAATCGCTCACCTGAATCGGCCTCGGCTTCGGCTTCGTCGGCGATGGTTTCATGGTGGCCACCTTGGTGTTGGTGCGCTGTCTTCTTGTATGTTGCGGGATGTTAAATGCGGCCGTACTGGACGTGATGCGGTGTGAATATGAGCGGGTTGTTAAGCACGACCAAATTGGCCGCGCTGCGGAGCGTGTATATTTGTCGGCTGAGCAAAGCCCACATACGCCGTTCTGTGTGCGACGGCAAAACGTAGCAGCAGATGTCAAAAAGCCGCCCCGGCATGTCGCCGCGATATAAAGCGGTTCAAGGGCGAAAAGGCCGCCACACCATACGTTTTAGTTCAGACATGTAGAACACTCAAATGATCTTGTACGTAAGAAGCAACGCTTGGCGAAAATTCCTATTAGGGTATTTGGTGTAGTAAGTATGTCAGCTGTGTATAAAAGATAAATTAGAGAGGGCAATGCACTACCGTGTGGTACTTCAGATTTTATTGGGAAGAGATTTGAATTTGAGACTTTACTATTTACTTTGGTTTTAAATTGGCGATCGTTTAAAACAAATTAAAGTATGGTGGCATAAAAATCTTGATCTTGTGCAGAAGACCGTAGTACCCTATTTTACTAAAAGCTTGACTTATTATATTTAGAAAAACTAAAATGCAGTACTTTTTATTTTCTAGTAATGTATTTATTTCTTGGACGATATAATGGCACTATTTCCGAAATCCAAATTGATGATCAGGGCTTTTATCCATAAATAAACTAATTCGGCAGAGAAGGAGTTAGCAACGCAATACTTTCCTTTGGGAGTTCTTTTAATATTTTTGGCGTAATTTGATGGGGACCAGGTGATTTACTTTTATTTTACCTCTGATTTCTTTAGTAGTTTTGTTGGAGATAAAAGACTGTCGAGGAAATCTTGGATTTCTCGTTGTGGATTGTTATCGTCAGGTGTAATACTTCAGTGAGATGTTGGGAAAAATTCCGCCTTTTCTTTATTGGTTCTCGCCCATCAACTAGGCGTGGGATTTAATTTACGAAGTGGAGGGTTTACTTAAAGTAGTTTACGGTTTTCATTGAGTTATCGTAGCAATTGAGATTAGAAAAATGTAATCTTGAAATGATTTGTGTTATGCTTTCTTTAATTTGGATTTTAGTTCGTTGACGAGCTGGTTACATGCGATTTTATCTACTGGTGCATGACTTCGCTGCCACCTTGATCGAAATTTTCTTTTGTCCATGATTAGTTTTTTAAGTTCTAGTTGAATAGTTTATGCTTTCTGTTTTGAGCCCCCAAACAAGGAGTAGATTGACGAGCTGCTTGTTAGAGGATTAATATTTAATTATTTATAGCTTACTTAAGATAATTAGGGCTTGCGAAGCCTTACTTTGAGATGTGTGGTTTCACTTATTACACTTCTGTATTAATTCTAGTAGGTTTTAGGGTTATGTACCTTAGGAGCTTTTCTGACTTGTATTATAGTAGTGCTGATTGTTGCAATTACTGATGAATGATCAGATGATAGTTCTAAATTCTATATCCATATAGGGGTTAGAGACGTCACTGGTGACAAACAAATTCAGAAGATCTGGTATTTTCATCGGTTTGGTCGGTCAATAGGTTGGTGAGCCTGCTGATAAGAGACTGTAGTTTTTTATGTAGTATCTTGGCTAGTTCTCTGCCCTTAATGGTAATAAGTCGAGACTCCCAGAGCGCATTGAAACAATTGAAATCGCGTCTTGGTATAAATTTTGGACCAAAGGTTTCAAAGAATTCCTCGTTAACCTTCGAGGAATAGACAGCAAATAAAGATATATCGTAAGGTAACATTTTAACCTTGACAAATTTGGCTTAAAGACAGTCCTTTGGATAACCCATTAGTTCATAATGATCTATTGTATTAATTATTAAAATTGCATGATCAACTTTATTGGGGTGGTTAGTGTCATATAATCTATATCCAGATATTTTAAAGTATGATCTATGGGTAAGGTGCGTTTTACAGACTCACAAAATGTTGATGAAGTTATGTTGGAGGACAATTTTTATCTCTTCTTTGTGTTGAATAGTACCATTGGCATTCCACAACATTATTCGAAGAGACTTGGTCAGTATTTTTGTCCTACTAACATGCTTGAGACCGTTATTTTGTTGAAGAAGTTGATTAAACATGTTTTTAATTTCTTTTAAGAATTTGTTAACGAAGGACAAAAAACCATTATCAGTATGCGCAGTGGAACTATAAATAATGACGAAGGCAAAAGAATATTTAGTGTCAAACAAGTATGTCACTCTATAGACACGGTAGAATTGCGAAAAATCGCCACAAATATACCCCAATGCCACAGATGCCAGAAATTTGGCCACAATAAGAATTATTGTATCCTCCCGTGCAAATGCGTCAAATGTGCAGGTTCCTATAATCACACCGAATGCAAAAAAAAACAACCAAAGAAAAACCGACATGCGCAAACTGCAGTGGAGACCACGCAGCCAGTTATCGGGGATGCAGCCACCACAAAGAACTCCAACAGAAACGATTCTACAACAAGAACCCAGTCAAATCAACCCTAACAACGCTACTTATAATGACAATCAAACGTATGCCAATCGTGTGAAAAACCTCCAAAACAATTCTCCACATACCTCAACTAGCACATCACACCTACCGCCCGAAACTGCCTCTTCTAACAATCTCATCAAACTTCTGACGGACCTTATAACGCCATTCCTCCCCCAAATCAAAACCTTTATAATCAACACTACTTTACCCCTCTTCCTCAATGGATCCTAAACCGCAACGAATCCTTAACTGGAACGCCAACGGCATAGCCTCTCAACGCTCTACATTTGTAGCCTTCCTAGCTAGGCACCAAGTCGATATAGCTGTGTCACAGAAGCTCATTTGACTGAAGGTGAACCCTTCAAAATCCCAGGATATCGAGTCTATCGCAAAGATAGAAATGGCCGAATAGCATCTGGTGGAGTGGAAATTATCATTAAACAAAACTTGTTCCACAATCCCATTGATGGCCCCCTTGATAACACACCAGAAACTAAAGGAATTAAAGTCAAATTATGCGACCTAAGTGAACTTACTTATAAGTGCCTATAGGCAACCAAACAAAAAGTAATTGCAACCGACATCGGTACTTTATTCAGCACTTCTCAACCTACGCTGATGTTGGGCGACCTAAACAGCAAACTTGCAAATTGGGGTTGCCGAGCAACCAACCCAGCTGGTATTTTACTAGAACAATACTCAACAACCTACGGAATACAAGTATTAACCCCAGATGAATACACCTACTACCCGTACAGATCCGACCATCAACCAGACATACTGGATATCATTCTTAAAAAAAATTTTACCAAACCCATAACACAAAAAACAGTAATCCCCTAGCTAAATTCCGATCACCTGCCCGTACTCATCTGCTTCTCGTAAACCCAACCCTCCCCCCGCACGATTAACTAATGGACCAATAACATGGGATCTCTTCCAAGCATCACTGGATCATCGCCTTAACAAGATGCAACCCCTTTCTAATCAAGAGGATATTGACACTGCAGTCGTGTAAATTACACAACCAAACCAGGACGTCCCAAACCCGATTACAGTCTCCCTCCTCAATACATAATTAACCTAACCAAGCAACGAAGCCAAACTAGGAGACTTTGGCAACTTTCAAAAAACCCGGAAGTCAAGAGACAATTGAATAATCTAACCCACCAACTAAAGCGTGAACTGGACTAATACAGAATTCAATCCTACCGCATCTACATCGTTGCAATCGGCCCCGGAGATCCAGGGATGTGGAAAACTACGAAGAAAATTCTAAAAGCTCCACAAGAGATACCTCCGCTCAAAACGGACAATACCACCTTATTGATCGATATTGAAAAAGCAACCGCATTTGCCAAACACCTCGAACGAACCTTCACGCCTGAAATATTCTGCACTCCAACCCAAATGTTGCATATAATAAACTACATAGAAACACATCTCCCCACCTCTGCCGATTTTACTAATCTCACATCACCAAAAGAACTAGCTGAGATCATAAAGACGTTATCTAAACGTAAATCACCGGGACACGACCTAATATCCAACTTAGTCTTTCATCACTTAACAAGAAAATGTCTCTCCTACCTTGCCTCTCTGATAAATGCATGCTTGCGCCTAGGCTACTTCCCTCAAAGTTGGACGCATGCACATGTGCTCATGTTCGCTAAACCTGGGAAGAATAAAGAGCAGATGTCAAGTTACCACCCGATTAGTTTATTGACTACCCTCTCCGAACTTTTCAAAAAAGTCATTTATTCGCGCCTGCACCAAGCTACCATTACTCTCCACATTCTCCCTTCTTTCCAATTTGGCTTTAGAAAAGAATACTCGGCTTGTAATCAATTACAGCTAGTCAGTGAACTCAACGAAACAGGTTTCGAAAACAAATCCTATACTGCTGCTATATTTCTAGATATTGCCCAGGTCTTCGACAAGGTTTGGATAGAGCGACTTAAGAAAAAACTCTTAACTCATGATATCCCATGCTATCTTCCGGCCATCATTTTCTCCTTCCTGGAAAATAGAACCTTTGCCGTTAAAATAAATAACACACTCTCCGAAACAAAACTCATACGAGCAGGCGTACCACAAAGTAGTATCCTCGGCCCGCTCTTATTCAATATATACACCTCCGATATTCCCAAGATTCCCGCAATACTCGCCACGTTCGCCGACGATACGGCCATTATAACGCAAAAAGCAAACCTAGAACTAGCTACACAACATCTGCAAAATGCAACTGACACCTTCAAAAAATGGCTCAAAAACTGGAACATCAAACTCAACCCCACCAAATGTCAATGTAAGATTTTCACTTTGCGAAAAATAAACAACCCACCTTCTATTATCATCGATGGAATTGACATACCCTGGAATCCCAGAGACTCAGCTATAAACAAGATCTTGCATTATACTTAGATGAAAGATTGACCTGGAGTTTCCACATAAATCAAAAACTAATCCAATCTCACACCAGACTCCGACAATTATATCCCATTTTAAATCGTAAAACCCCACTAAACCCGAATGCACCATCCTACTATATAAACACCTCCTACGCTCCCTGGTACTCTATGCCTCTCCTGTCTGGAGCAACACGAGTAAAACAAATATACTCAAACTTTAACAATTCCAAAATAAGGTCCTATGAATCGCCGTTAACGCTCCATGGTTTATCCGAAACATACCACTTCACCATGAATTGGGTGTTGCCACAATTCAAGACTATATGCTTTCGACCACTAGGACTTTCTTCTCAAACATTACCAAATGTAAAGGAGCAACTCGTTTCAACCTTGGGCAGCGTAATATTCATCACAGACTGAAGAGACAACTCCCTCAAGATCTTATCCTAAATGAAGAAACCTAGCAACCACCACCTTCGAGTTTCCAAGGCCGCCACCACCTGCCTCCATGTATTACACACTGCTACTTGCAAATTCTAAATTCAGAACGCATATAATGTATATATACCATAGTCTTAGTCATATTTAACTACTTAAACCTGTCATGTATAACACTGTAATGTTGATTTGACAAAAGCTTCAATAAAAAAAAAAGAATTTGCCGAACAGCTGTCTGATATTGTCACTGTTGTTGTTGAGAGTTACTGATGTATGGATTCGAATTGTTATTGGCTAGTTTGATGTAATTGTGTCTATGGAGTGATGGACTTAGTGAGGGTGAGGTTTAAGTTTAAGAATGGAGTGACATTTTGAAGATTGGAAACGTTTATATATGTTTTTGTTTTCAACTTGCGGTGCTGTGAGATGCATTAGATTTAATACACGCAAAAAGTCTATTACAATATGTTTTTGTGTGTCCGTACAGTTGACATCTCGTGCATTGTATTACGTTTTTTTGTTTCCTGGAGGTTCATTGTGCACGATACAGTATTGTAGTGAGCTAATATTGTAAATATTGTTGGCCGCTGTTTCCAAGTCAACAAAAACCATGTTCAAAGGCACTTGATTCTTTAGCTAGTACAGTGGCAATATTTCTAACTTTGTGTCTCATAGTTGTGAGTTCATCTTGATGTGTCTATTGAATGGCGTAAGTATTCAGTTGCAACCCTTCCTTTTTTAACTGATACGTATGATAGATAATACTATTTTATTAATTTATTAAATTATGATAGCTTTTACTGCGTTGTAATTGATTTTAACAATATCGTTGGACATACTTTTGGTGGTATAGTGTTCTTTTTCTATAATATCCGCTTATTTTTGTGCTCATTTCTAAGTAGTTTGTGACTCCATATACAAATATCAGAGGAGGTCTTGGGATGTTGCTTTCGAATTTGCTTGTGGTGGGGGTTTCTCTGCAGATGGTGTTAAGAAACTGTATCTGTTGATCAGTTGAATATTTACAGGTTATGGTACTTTAGTTGGGTAGATTTTCGATTTCTTCGTCACTGGTTGATCGCATTCTTTGCAACTTTATGTTATTAGTTTGCTGAAATTGTTGAAATCATTGCTGTTGCGAGTGTTGTTGTCATTGGTGACAATTTTGTTATTGCAGATTTTGCAGAATTTGTTGGGTCGGAAATACTGTATAATACAGGGTGGCGTTGCAAAAGGCTACAGTAGTGCTGAAAAAGATTTCACCGGTACATTTTTTCAAACTCAACCAATTTCCTTCAAAATTTGTAACACCCTTTACTGGAGGCATTTCATCACAATGTAAGCGTTCCCAGTTCAATATTTTCAAAAATTAGTAAAGGATGTCGATGACTGACTGCGGGATCTTCTGCCATTCCTCCTTCAATTGTTCAAACTTCTTAGCCGAATTCTTCATTTTGTTCTTGACAATTTTTTTTTCCAGTTTTTCCCATAAGTTGTTGAAGGGTTCGAGTTCGGGCTCCGGTTTGGCCACTCCATTACAGTGATCCTCTCCTGATGAATCAGTCCTTGACATACTTTGAGGCATATTTCGAATCATTGCCTTGTCGAAAAATGAATCCTCGACCAAGATTAGATCTCGCATATTAAAGCATGACCTTCTTAAGAATATCCAGATAGATTTTTCAAGGGACCGCCTCTTTTCGCGCTGAATGCTCCCCACACCATCATTGATCATAGCCTTAAATTTACCTACCCCGGCATTCTCCTTAGTGCAGGACTCGGATAAAACCACGAAAACCTGAGTCAGGGCAGGCGACTCGAAAACGCTGATGGCTCCGAGTCCTCCTAGCATTTACAACAATACGCAAAGAAACATACTAAATCTACCTTAACTTACGCTGCACTTAGTATCTGTTTATTCATTGTCCTAGAGTTCGCATCCACACCAGCACTTATTTTTTCAACCCCAGCGCGCCTATCACAAATTTGCGTCGACTCGTAATCTTGCACAACGTTACGTAAAAACCGAAAGAGCCGTGCACCATTCGCGCACCCACAAAAGTTCTTCAATTTCCTTCTGCGCTCGTGGCAATCTCCAGTCGCTTGTAATCAGGGTCCTTTCCGCCCTAGCCATGGTCTCCTCTTCCGCCTTGCAGGTTAGCAGGACGTGCATGGCGTCGTCGACCTCTTCACACGCGCATATGTTGATGCGCATTCTAATGAGGTAGGACCGGAAGTTGCCAGTGTCCAGTTGTCTAGTGATAAGCTAAATGATGTGCCGGTTAAAGCACTCCGCAGCCTGTCGCGCCGTGTTGACTGTGGGGATAAATATCCGCGCATGTCGCCCCGTCTCCGCTGTTTACCATCTCTGATTCCATCTTTCTCTCGTGCTAGCTCCTAGTCGGTTCTTTACGGGCCCATTGGAGTCGTCTCGAAAATTGGCGGTCCCGGTTCTGTCGCTGCCTCTTTGGCCAACTGATCTGCACGCTCGTTTTTTGGAGTTCCGACGTACATCTTGGTCCAATGGAATCGAACATCGATTTCGGCCGACAGCGTCTTTGGTAGGCTCCAAACATCGACTTGCAAATCCGTCGGCGCTCTCATACTTCTAAGAGAAAGTAGTGCTGACTTTCTGTCACATATTACAGCGCATCTTGGGATCACTGCTCTGTGCCTCTGGATATATGCCAGGCACTCTCGTATGACTATTAACTCGCACTGGAAGAAGGTGCTCCAGTTTTTCTCGTTTGTAGTGAATTTCCTGTTCTCCTCGCATGACCACGAATGCGGCCTGTGCTCTCCCGTTGTTCACCCGCGATCCGTCCACGTAGCAGCACAGTTGTCACTTCTCCTTTCGATGCAACACAAAATTCAAGGGTGGTAACTGGCTCAATACTAGCGCAGTTTCGGTGGCTACAGTGCGGTAAGCACTTGTTGCATTAATTGCGAGTACTCTTTGTATGGTAAGCAAGTCTCCACACTCCCGGACTTTGCACCCTTCTGCCCATATTTTAGCACCGTATAACATAGCCGGTTGTACTGCCCCCTCGAAAACTCACGTAGCCGCTTTGCTGCAAAAACCCCATGTTAATCGCGCCGCCACTCCGATCCGATGAGAAATTTGTTTCTTTATCGCAAACCGCCGTATGTGGCTTTTCCACAATAATTGATCGTCTATCTTACTCCAAGGTACCGGATGTGATCCTTGCAGTAGACGCGCTCGCTGTTGAGCAAGAAAGTCGGTCTCTGAGGCCCAGGTCGCATTTTAAAAAATACTGCATCCGTATTTTTCGCGTTAAATCGTAATTTTGCAACGTCGGCCCACTTTTGCAGCGCTTCGAGCGCCTCATTTCTACGCATTTTTAACTTTTTGAATTGCGCCGCCCGAATTATCAACAGGGTGTCGTCTGCAAATCCCATGATTCGGCACCCTTGTGGCAACTGAACTCTAAATATACTTTCGTATATCAGCTTCCAGGATGCCGGTCCAGAGCACGAACCTTGGGGGCACCCTCAAGTTACCTCTCGTGTCACGATTTCGTCGCCCGTTTTGACTTGCGCTACTCGTTCGCTAGAGTAATGTTTTACTAGCGAGAGGATATTACGTGGACACTCTCTCTCAACTAGTTCCCGAATAATTCCAGTCCACCACGCGTTATCGAACGCTCCCGCGATATCTAGCGCTATTAACGCGCAATATTCTTTTGCATCTCTCGTGTCCCTGACTTCGTAGATTTCTCCGCGTGAAGACCGCCGTTTTCCCGTATTAGGTATTTGACACTCGTTATTATGATCCGATCTAACGCTTTACCGATCACCGGTAGTAAACTTATCTGTCGGAAGCTGCCTGGGTCGGTCGGATCTTTTTTCCGCGATTTTAGAATAAACCGTACCGTTTGAATTTTCCAGGAAACTCTAAAATCGCATTGAAGATACTTTTGAAGATAGCCGGAGCAATCTCAAAAGCCTCCAACTCCGCATCCGCGGTAACGCCGTTCTGCCCCAAGGCTTTTTTGGCGTTCATTCTCGCGATTGACCTATAAATTTCGCCCGTGGTTATACGAACGTCGGCTCGCCGGTTTCCGATTATCGTGGCCGTTTCGCGTCTTATTGTCGCCTGATCCACGTTGTCTTCTTCCGCATCATCGCGGGGGAAGAAGTTCTCAAGCAAAAACACCGCCGTTTCGCGAGCTCCTCTTGTGTATGTAATGTCCACCTTTTGTACACGAGTCGCAAGTGTTTTGGCGCTTCCCGCGTATTACCCGGTACGTGGTGCCTCACAGGTCTTTCTCCGCGCTGCGCGCGCAAAACTCTTTTCTCTTCCATCATACTTGGCGGTATGAATTTGGTAACGAGGAAAAAGTCTTTTGTGGATTGGACGATGGCCATACTTAATGCCATCGCTACCAAACAACACGAACTGACTTTCATCCTATAGTTCCACTCCTGACGAGTCTAGTACAGATGACCTGATTCTTCTCACCGATGAGTGGCTTGAAGAGGGGGAGCATTCATGTAGTCCAGCATCACTCAGACAGTTTGGGGAGAAATATTGGAGAATTAAACTCGTTTAGCTCACGAACTATGTTGATTGCAGTGCAGGGTTTTCATGGGACATCATTAAGATCTTCCTGTCAACAGCACAAGGGATTTTCTTGAGTCGTCTCGAACATAGTTTGACGAGAGACCACTGCAGAATCATTAATTTTCTTCAATAGCTTGTAACAGTAAGACTTTTGAACATCAAACTGATCCGCTAGGCGCTGGTGAAAGAGTCCTTGGAGATGGCCCTGTTGGATGACCTTCTCTCATCTGTCAACCAACAATGCTCACGAGTATCAGTCAATGAACAATAATTACTAAAGAAAAATCGCACGTGAAACAATAAAATGACAGAAAATAAGTGAATAGCACATTGAATGAAAATGGTCATTTGGATTTTCAAAAATAGTCCAGTTTTTTTGTTCCGTTAACTGGAAGTTGTCTCAATAATAGCGAGATCAACGCCAAAATTAGATTAAAAATTTTGTTTAACTTATTTCTGTATGAGCGTAGTAGAAAATAACGCGCATAATTTTATCGGTACTTGCAGCTTCTGAAAAATCATGAAATAATATTTACGTGGTCTATTTGTTTCAAATAAATCCGAAAATTATCGATAACGTAACTGGAAACCAAGATGTTTGATATTTTCAGTACATCCTCCGTATAGTCCCTTTCAGGATCGCGAAGCTGCTTGGCGATATCAATTTTCCGCGAATTGCTCGAATGAAACCTATCCGCGCGCATTAGCTTCCTTGCATATCAAGTAACAATGGAGTGGCGCTGCATTAGGTGCTCATACATGTATCATGTAACGTAACGCGTCGTCTAGGATTTCAAGCCCTAAAGTGGGCTAGAATTGCCGCTATTTTTGCCGGGGGCTTCTCGGAGTCACCCGATACCACGTAAAGCTCTAAATGGTTGGTTATTTTGCTTTTATTTACTTCTGCAGATCATATAGGGGCCGTTTAAGAAGTACCCCATGTGTTATCAAGGCTGTTAAGTGACGTTCATGTTGACACATAGCCAATACGTAGTCGCATTTTTGGCTTTAGGATAGATTGCAACGTACAACTAATGGTTTAAATAAATTTTATTCTGTTTATACATATAATTCAATGGAGACTTGCCCTCATTTATAAGCGTTTGCAGGACCTTTAACCAATCTTCTTCTTCTTTAGATTCTTTCTTCTATTATCAGAGGTTAGCATAGTACGCTGATGATGATGTGCCAAGGCCAGTTCTTTGTCTGGTGTTCTTGAGCTACGAAATTTGAAGACGTCCTACAGAACTTTAGCCAGAGCCCATACGCTTCTAGTTTGTTTATAGGCGTTATATTGGGTATTCATGTTTTTGTTCCTATAGAAAATTAAAGAAAACAACCGGCACTTAATTGTTTATTTTAAGCTGCAAAATAAATTCTTTAGATAAATAAAAAAAGATTTAATTTCCTGTTGGTAATTCTTCTGAACAGTTATCTCACACGTACTCCAGTTGTTAGCATTATGTAGGTATTGGTACGCTTTTTATTGCAGATATTTTCATTACTTCCATTTCTTTGTATAGATTTTCATGTTCATTTCTTTGCAGCTCGTGTTCAATAACGACAAAAGACCGTAATCAGTAAGTCCAAATGGATTCTGGGTTACTATATACATAGATTAGTAGTTTATTTTCAAAGATTTACTTTTAACTTCTGCAGTTATTCCATCATTTATTTATATTTGTTGCTGAAAAGTAAAAATTGACCGACTTTGGCGGTTTGTAGTCTGATGTGGAGCTTTAAGCGACAAATTACGTTGATTCAGTTTTGTTAGAAAGAAGAAAAGAAACGTATATTAGAACCTAGCAGAAAGTCAGAGAAGCGATTCTAAGGCAGGCTTATGAGTTTACGTTAATCTATAATGAGACAACTTTCCAGATCTTGAACAGGACTTTAGTTATTGATCGAACAATAAAAAATAATGTGGTGTTTGCTACGATTTTTACGAAGATGCACTCTAAATGATGCAAAAATACTGCTTTATTTTCCTTCGCATATGCTTTAGATGGTATGCTGTCTTGGCTTTTAGACGAGCAACATGAAACAACTGTGTGATATTACGGGACTTGAATAATGCTGGAAGCCTTTGTGTTTTTGATTTTGATTTTTTTCTTCTCTGTCAATACTTTTATTAATTCTTAAAAATATTGCTGAATGTCCTTGGGTATGTTTTATCTAAATCAGCATACTTTTCCAGTAACTGAAGGAACTTTTGGCTTCCTCTTTCTTGTAATGTCTGTTTTATAGGCCTCAGATCCACATAACAATTTGTCTCTGTTTTTTGGCCTTGACAATTCATTTTTGTTTCGAAGAGTGTTTATAAAAGCTTCTAAAGTACTTTACATAGTAATGCCTTTTGTTGTGTCTGTACTTTCTCTTTCAAGCTTTCCACTTACTTTTCGAGTCTTTACAAGAACATTATTCATAATATTGACATTTTAAGTTCCGATATCAGATTTGAGAGCTTTATACTTTACTAATTATTGAAAAATTAAATAAGTCAACTCGAGTGCTCCATTTAAGGCATTACAATCGCCAATTTGCGTCAGTACATTCTAACTTCTTCTAATGGTAGATACACTGCCCAATCATGAGTACTATGAGTCCTATAAGCCGAAATTATTAGAAATAGGCTACTGCCTTATAGTAGAGAAGAGCAGTAGATAACGTGTTGAGGCTTATCTCTAGGGATTATTGAACTTATAATCACCGATCTCTATTTTAAGCTAATCGCAATTGAGCCATAATCTTCAAGTTGATTAAGGTGGGTAAATTGGATCGGTTAGATCATGCGAATAGTTATAATGTCCGTACCTATGTCTCGAAAGGATTGATTAAGTGGTTGGGGATAGGATTTAGATGTTAAAGTCGAAGTGAGCCATATACATATCAGTTGATTAAGGGTGACGTGTTCAATGCGATGTTGCCTTACCATGCTGGGAGATTTGTTGGTGGATCGTGAATCTGAGTCTAGAGTTCCTATTGAATTGGATACACTGCTGAGACTTCATCGTTAACTCGTGTTCGAAATTATATGTCTGTTAGCTAGGATTCTAGGAGCTTGTGAAATTGAGGAGGTAAGATTTGCTGTATTTTATGTGTGAGTCCTTTGTGCCAAACTTTGCGGATATCCAGAAGAACGGCTATGCATTAATCTCATGTGTGATGCGGTGGCACTGTTGTATAGTTGAATGAAATCAACGGAAACCAAATTGGTAATCCGGGATCCAGTTAGTTACCGTGAATTCAGAATCGAGGAGCTTGGAGGTCACTGGTAGTAAACTTATAGGATGGTAGGATGTCGCATAGCTGGGATCTTTACCGAGCTTAGGGATGAGTATTATCTCCGATTTCTTGAATTCCTTTGTCCAATACTGAAGTCGGAGTACAGCGTTAAATATGTATGTTAGAATCACTTTTCTTTTTTCTTAGGAGCTGGCGGAGCACTTTAAATGTAATTTGGTCCGACCCCAATGTTTTCTTGAGACTTAATCGTTGGATCTCAGATTTAATTGTCTTAAGTGTGAGTAGTGGTATGGAAGAAGGGTTTATTTTAGGTGGTGGTTGAAAGTCAAGGAGATCAACATCGGGTAGATCATCGTGTAGTTGAAATACTCCGGATAAGTGGAGTACGAACAGCTTTGCCTTTTCTTTATCGCTGTTGGCCTACCCAAGTGCTGGAGAGAGTTTTCGTATTGGTGGGGATGGAGTTTGGGGTTTTAGGAAAGATTTTATAGGTCTCCATATTGAATTGTCGTATCTGTTTAAGGTTGAGATGTAGCTATTAAATGAGTCATCCCTCAGGGTTTTGAGTCTTGCTTTCAGCAGATTACCGAGGTTGTTGTGTTTGGTTTTATCTGATGGATGTTGCTTTTTTGCCATTGAGCTCTGGCGTTTCTCTTTTGAGCAACTAGGAGTTTAACTTCTAGAGGGATATTAGTAGATGTTTCGAGATTTTTCTGCACCTTGGAGGAGGTAGTTAGCTGTGCTGATGGTGTTAACAGAATATTAAAGTTGTTTATGGCAGCTTTTACTTTGAGTGGATATTTTAGACTAACTTTAGGTCAATGTTTTCATGGAGAATTTGGCGATATTTGTCCCAGTCTGTTGTGGCGTTGTGAATCCGTTTGAGTAGGACACTTGCACTGATAGTTCCTATGATTGGAGCGTAATCAGATGATAAGTCATAGCTTGCAGAGATATTTGTGTAGTTTGGTGATATGCTATTAATTATATAGAGGTCTAGGAGATCGGGGGTTTTGATGGGGTCTAATGGCCAGTATGCCGGGGTCCCCGTTGATAGGTATGCATTTTATGGTGATTAAGCGGGAGCCCCACGTTGTGTGCTTGATGTTGTAGTCGCCACCTGATATGAATTTGAGACCCAGGGTGCGAAAGAATTGTTGATAGTCTTCTTTTTTGATGTTATGCTTCGGAGACAGTAGAAAGCCGCGACAGTTAGTTTATAAGGAAAGGTGAGCACCTTGATGGAGGTGGCCTAAATTGATTCCTCCTCGTATTTGGAGAGGCGTAGTGTTTTATAATTTAACTTTACGTTATATTTAAAATTTTTGGTTTTTTTAAATTTTCTTTGCCGCGAGCTATGCGGTATTTAACCCATTCGCCTTAGTGCCGGACTCGGGGAAACCACAGAAAACCCGAGTCAGGGCAACTAACCGCAAACAGCATCTTTACAATTCCTTCAATTTAAAACTTCTCCTACCTTAAATTAATTTACTTTTTGTCCGCAATTTCAGTCCTTCGTTTCTTTAGCGGCCTCTACAAGTTGCACTGCGCCTGCGAGTTTGCACCTATCTGTAGTCTCAAACAAGCATCGTCACTCGTGAGTCTGAAATTCTAGATCCATGCCTCTCATAGAATCTTAAGCACGTGCAGGCTATTGTGCACGATAATCACAATTTTGAATCCCAGTGTTATGCTTATTAGCCTTAGTTGTTAGCTTTGGCTTTTATGCACGTGTGCGTTCACTATCCTTCTCCCGCGCCCGCGATCGGACCATCCCTAGTAAAAATCTGTAGCGCGTTCCACGAACCATCTTCGTTGACGAGTTTCGTAATTTTCTTTGGCACCCATGGTCACCAAAGTCCTTCTTTGGTTAGGGCAATTTCTGTTCGGTTCCAGGCTTCATGAAAGTTGCCGTGTCCTGAGGTTACCTGTTTAAAAATGTTGCTGCCTACAATAGTAAAACACTCTTGCGTGTCGCTCCAATGTTGCTGCCTGCCATTTCTATTTCCATTTGACCTCGATTATTTTTCAGATCTTTGCTTAACTAAGATTCTGAGTATTTGGTCGAACTGTGTCTTCTTTAGCTGCCGCCTCTTTGGCTAGCTCATCGGCGCGACCATTGTCCATTGTCCCTGCATGTGCTTTGGTTCAACAGAATATTTGTGTCTACAACTGGTGATATCCTCTTTGCAATTGCCAGATCATCTGTAGTTCTGTAGTCGGTGTCTTCATCGACTTTAGCGCTTCGAGTGTCAACCGGCTGTTCATAACTATGGCGTATTTAGCGAATATCTCCTGGTGGTTGTTGATACATTTTAAGCCTGCTCCGATGGCGGTGTTCTAATAGATGTCAGACCATGGACGTTTCTCTAGCCTTTCCATCTTCCCACCTGGACTCGTCCTTATAGCACTGAATGGGGTATAACCGATTTTTTCGTCCGCCGCAGTGGTGATGATCTCATACTCAATCTCGCCCCTGTCTGCTGGGTGTCCATCGACGCTTTCTTTTCAATGGGCAGGAGGCTAATCTGTAGCTCCTCGCGTAGGTCTCATTCTCCCAGCAGTCCCTTGCAAAACAGTTGTTGCGTCTTTTCTTTAATTACTATCATTGGTAATGCGTGTCAGAGCATGAAGAACTTCCTGGTACTATTTTATAATGCTTATTTGTATAATCTATTGGGTTCTCGGCAAAGTTTTGAAAGATAAGGAGTCATTTTTAAGATGAGATTGCAATATGATCAATCTTTTCGGTTGAATAATTAAAAAAGTTATAGAATTGTTGTTCTATAGCAAAAAATCCATCAGGGTACTTGTTGCTTTCCGTAACTGTAGAACCAATTCGTTGTAAAAAGCAGCTTGCGGAAGGGATGTATGTTCCCAGAGTTATTTACTTGTTTTATTCATAGCACCTAGACACGTTGTTAGCATTGTCGTAGCTCTGTCCTCTAAAGTTATTTATGTCAAAACCTACAAACTCTGCGGTTAATATTACAGCATTTGCTATTTCTCCACCCTTATGGCCACAGTTCAAAACAAACGTCAAAAATCGTTCACTATGAGTTTCTAGGTAGCACATGTCGTACCAAAAAGCTGCTTGATTTCGGTGCAACACATTTGGCGTTGAGTCTTTGACAATTTCTATCTTAATTTGATTTTATTAACAGTTGTACTTGATAAGTATGAGAGAACATCTTACTTTTATTTCCTAATGTTCGGTCATAAAAGGATCGAATTTGGAAATCAATTCTGGTACAGCCAAGAAAGTTACCATTTCTTACAGAACCTCATATTTCATTATCCACATGAATTGACAATCCACAAGAAGCTAAAAACTTTGTTATCTTAACAACTCTTAAGAGAATATTTTGCCAATACAAAGTTTCCTATTCTACTGTTCTGCTATTTTACGATTCACTTTCTGTGAAACTCAACTTCTACTAATACATTTTGATATATGCTTTCTGTGTTTAGATGATCGTTTATTACGCGGTTATTTTTCCAATCACTAAACGCTTTAGTTGTTAGAACGTTGTACTACCATAGAATTTGTAACTCGTTGCGCTTGATTTATTAGTTTTTTTGAAACAACTAATTGGTACAAAATCTTTTAGATTTTTCAGTCAGAGTTATCGTTTTGTTGAATGGTATTGTAGACCACCAACTCAAGAAGTTCACCATTTACGCACCACAATGGGCCTTCGAATGGTATAATTTGGTTGGGTCTACCTTTTTTTAAAGTATTTTCAAAGCTCTGTGGGCTCGAAGCCTCTTGCAGCTGTACATTTGATGGATTACAATTTGAGCTTGAAGTCACTAAAGCTGAATACGATAATTGTGGTTGCTGCACTCTACGGGACAAAAAAATGTTTAGTTTTGGTATTTTCTTAATCATAGCAAGACACTAATTTGGAACTTTTTCTAAATTCTGATCCATTTGAGTTTTTTGACAAATCCCGGCCATTTGCCACGTATTGTGCAACTTTTATGATAAATGAAATGTGAAATTCTTTTTATTACTATTATTATTATGATTTTTATTGGCAATCAGAATGAAATACAATCTATGAGCCAATTAGATGGCTAGTACATCGGTATAAATAATGTACAATAATAATGACTTGGAGAAGCTAACATCCAGTGATGTTGCTTCAGTTTTCTTTAGTGTGTATTGGCCAACATTTTCCGAGTCTTCTATTTTCTGGAAGATGAAGCAGGAGTTGTAGCAGTGGATTTGGGTGGAATTCGAGTTTGCTGTGAGCTTTGGTGGCTGTTTCTCTGATTACTTCACTGACATATGGGTTTTTGAGATCTGTATGTAAGGTATGGTTCAAGACATACCACGGCGCATCCGTTATGGCTCGGAGTATTTTAGATTGAGCTCTCTGGATTATTGCTGTGTTGGACTTGCTGGCGCATCCCCAGAGTTCGATGCCGTAAGTCCATATCGGCTTGAGCACTATTTTATAGATCAAAATTTTGTTTTCCATTGGCAGTCAGGATTTCCTTTCAATAAGCCAGGAGAGTTCTTTAGCTTTTAAATCGAGTTGAGTTCTTTTCTTTTTAATATGTTTTTTCCAATTTAATTTACTGTCGAAGGTTAGGTCTAAGTATTTTATATTGTCGCTTTGTGGTAGTATTACTTGATTGAGGTTTGCAGGTGGGCATGTACCTTTTTTGAGGGTGAAGGTTACCTGTGTCGATTTGGATTAATTAGCCTTGATCTTCCATTTTTCCATCCATGTGTTTAAGTTTAAATGGTGTTGTAGATTTGAGGAGGCTACTACTGAGAATATGGCGGTGTCGTCCGCGAAGGTGCCTGTTGTTGTTAGTGTTGAAATGTGAAATGAACGACGATTTAATTCCAAACTAAACTTTATTCACAAGAGCTGCATTGTTGCAAAACAATTATAAACTATAATTTTATTAACGAAACCGTCAACGATTATTATAGCAACGCTGATATTTGCACCCCTGTTGTTCGCTGTGTGACTTCTTCTATTCGACTACTGCTACTGCCCATCTTGTCCGCCTTATATATTCAAACGCCCGGTTCTGGAACGAATGAGAAGGTCCTGGAAATTTCTTGTGATGTGTTACTTCGGTTACAATATAGATATTTTTAAAATTTATTATAGGTCGATTAACGATGAATAAACGATTTCGAGGCTAATAGTTATAACCTGTCCAAAGTTTCTCCCATTGAGCTCATTGTTTCGTTTACTGAATTCAAAATTCTAGCACGCTGGGCTGCAGTCTATTTAGCCTACAGGTTAATCAGGCCCTGGCGACACTTAACTTTAATTAACGATTAAAATGGTTGGATAATGTGTAATCTACGATTTTAATAAATTAACGGACTTGGTAAAATATAAATGAATGTGTGAACGCTCTTATTTTACAAATTTCTGCGCGACTAGACATCATCCCATTATCCCAACTTAAACTCGCTAAATAACACGCAGCGCTGCCGACAATTAACCACTCGCAAACTGTAACTGTTCCAGACACTTGGAAAGGCATTAGCCAGCTATCGCCCGCTTTTGATCGCGATAACATACAGCGCGCGATTTCCGCCGGCCAGGGCCGCCCCATCTCGATGGCGCCATTAATCATCTTGATAAATCGTCCCTTAAAGTGTATCCTGTAAACTCAATTTGCATCCCCGTGCTCTGGCACCTTGCGCGATTTATTGTGCGGCCCTCGAGGAGCGGCCGCTCGCCGGCGCGAGCAAAAAGGCGCCCCGCCACACCGCCCGCGCGCCGCCGCCGCGCTAATGACAAAAAGGACAAAAAGCCCGCGGCTGCGGCGGCGACAATGATAGACGCGAGTGAAAGATCATTGTGGAGCCCTCCGGATGAGCGGAATTGTCCTCCCGCAGGAGGCAGTCATAATGGTATGCTAGGTGGCTGGCGCTTTTTGCCCGCTCGTTTCAGGCGTCACCAGCAGCGCCATTTTTCAGCCGGCGTAAGAAGCGGCAATCGCGGAGATTAATTCAATCTGCGCTGGAAGATTTTTTCCGCCCGCCGCCCGGCCGCGTAGGTGGCCCTTGTTTTATTACTGCAGGAAATTCCGAGCGAATCTAATCTGGCAGGGAGCGGTTTTATATAGACTTTTTCTCTGTTACGATCCTATAAAGCGGCGCTACGGTGTCCTCCACAATACAATAAACTTGTAATTAGTCGTAGCCTCACAATGGAAATGGTTATGATTACGGTTACGATTATAAGTCCTCGGCGCCACTAATGTTAACATCGCTTAGGAAACAACGATGCCGAAAAATGTAGTAATATATTCTAATTTCGATTTATCTACAGATTTTTTCTATGGCAAAAAATTTGTGCCCTATAAAGTCCCAGATGTTTTTTCTCGTTTTCCTTCCCATCCGTTCCATTTCAAGTACCAATCCAAAACTCGTTTTTACATAATCAAAAATGAATTCTGAGATATTTCTTCATCATACCGGAGTTAAGAATTTGCCTTTCCTTGGTTGATACAACTTAATATTTTTGTTTTTAAATGTAATTTAATGGTGTCGTTACTGCTTTGCTCCATTCCTTTTGTAGATGATACTTGGGTATTTTGAGTATTTTTATTTATTCTCAACCAACACCGCCATGGTATCAAGAAAACGTCTAAGGTTATCTCATTTTTTTTTTATTAGTAAGTAATGCTTGCACAATATTTAACGTTTTATGTTCTATTACTGAATTATATACGATACATTCCGCTCTGTTATCTTCTTCCATCTCACTAGGGTCATTTATTGCGCCAAAGTTTTTATTTTTACTAAAATTTTTATTGGAAGACAACAAGGGTTGTAGAGGTAAATCCGGAATTTTTTAAGGTTGCATTACGGGAAAGTACGAGGGTGACCCCAAAATAAGGTACCCTCTTTGGAGCCGCAAGAAAACTTTTTGCGTGGTTGTTAGCTGCACTGCCGTGTTTGCTGCTTCTCCTACTCTCAAGAAAACTTTACTTACCCTACGGGGACGTTCAGTATTGTTTGACAGCCGTTCGTAATGGAGTTATCGCTTGCCGCTACCGCCAGGTGAGAAGTTCCCGGAGTTATTCGATTTGTAATCCAGATGGTGTTAAGCCAATCTAAAGTCATCGCCAATTAACGGAATTATATGAAGAGTCGTGCGTGGAGGTCAAAAACGTTCGCAAATGGCGTAGGAGTTTGTAGGTGGTCACATGAAAATTCACGACTAAGAAAAAAGCGGGAAGACCGTCAATTCCCGACGAGACAGTTGCGAAGGCTGAACAAATCATGTTTATAGATCGGATGATCACTCAAAGACTTTTGCATTTGGATTTCTCAGGTTTCTCGAAGCACCATTTATAGGTTTTTGACTAAAAAGTTGAAATATCGGAAAGTGTGGGGAAGATAGGTCCCGCGATTGCTTACAGAAGGCCACCAACGGCAACTCGTTGACTGTCCACACGAATTTCTTCGACGCTATGCAGACGAAAAGGACAAATTTTTTGATTCGATTGTCACGGGTGGTAAAACTGGGCATCCCGTATGACACCTGAAGTCGTGCTAACTGTGTTTTGGGATCGAAAGGGGGTACTGTTGGTCGACTTCACAGCTCATGGGATTACAACAAACGCTGGCATGTATTGTGAAATACTAAAAAAACTTAGATGGGCGATTTAGAACCGGAGAAAAGGAATATTGAGCAAGGTCACATGCCTTCTCCACGATAACGCTCCCCCACGTTAGTTTGAACGGGGCATAATCATCGCCCTGTAGTTCAAACTTGCCACCTAGTGACTACCACTTGTTCCCTAAGTTGAAAGAATGCGGAATCCGCTTTAGAGGCGATGGCAAGGTGAAAAAGCAGTTCATCGTGTCCTCAATGACATAGCAGAGAGCTGGTATGACATAACCATACAAAAACTGCAGCAACGTTTATAAAAATGCATCAACCGAAATGACGATTATGTAGAAGAACAGAGGAATATTCAAGCTTTAAAATGATGTATCAATTATTGAAAATATTTTTTTTCTATTTCTAAAAACTAAGAGACCTTATTTTTGGGACTATCTTCGTACAAACTACCATTGTCGATAAAATAAGCCGAGAACACGACCGCAGAGTTGCTTTGCTCGAATTCCTTTGCGCCGAAAAATCGTCTACAAAAATTAACTTGGCATAACTTGGCTACAAAAAGATTCAAGTTTACGGCGCATTTTAAAAGTCCGGCAAATCTGACCACCAAGAGGAAATAACTGCGATCTGCTTGCGAAAGAAGTGATTAATTCGTCCGCGAAGTGAATTAGAAGATCGATCCGGATCCTGGACGAAGCACGACTGACTTAGCAAAAGAAACAGGCGTAGCGAGGTCGACCGTCAGTCTAGAACGACACCAGGACCGATACTATAAGTCTTTTGTTCTAAGCAACCGTCAACTGTTGACTGAGAAAGACAACCTGGACAGGAAGTTAAAGGCCCAAGTACTGCTGAAACATTCAGATTCTTTTCCGATAAAAAGAACTTCATCCAGGACAGGAAGGTGAATTGTCAAAATAACCGTTGGATCTGCCAAGATACTGCTTAAGTACCTACATAGAACGTTTTCCACCTTTGTGGTGGTGTTGGAGTTTATGAGCAGTGAAGAGGATGTCATGGCTTCTTTAAGGATGCCCGGAAGGTGACTGGTAACAGCTATATCAACGTGCTGGAGCCAGTTGTCAAGCCCTGGGTAGAGGAGGTGATCTCTGGACAATAATACGTGTTTCAGAAAGACTTCGCTCGAATTAATATACAACTTATCTTTAACTTTACACGATAAATTAGAGAAACACTAGAAAAAATCTATTTTTGGCACCTTGTTAGAGGTTTTTTTAGCTAATTACTTGGTATACAAGGAATACATAGAATACAAAGATAAATGTTGAATGGGGATAACAATATTACATTTTCTAATATATCCATATACTAAACTTCAACTAATTTTAGCTGATCATCTAGACATGGCATGTAGTACTATTGAAAATGTTAAACTGAATTATGTGTTACCCCTTACAAGAGTTATGTATTTGTACGCATACAACTTTGCTAAAGAGGACTTTTTTATGTGTATATTTACATCATCTTGCGCATCCAATGTATTTGTTGCAAAATCAAGATAATAAGGATTTGTTTGCTTTATATTTCTACCTTAAAATATTTCTGGCATGAATAGTGTGTTTTTAATATATTTCAATGTACTCAGTTGATGTGTGTATTATTATTTGGATAGACTTGAGTAAGGATGCTCAATTGAAACTTGCTAGCTATCTTTTCTTCAAACTCTTCTTCCTCATCCATGTCTCTAATACAAGCATCTCTCAGAGAACGAATTTTAATGAATTTTCTAGACTTAATTCTTTGTATCTTTCCCAAGTAAGATATTAATCAGGTGGTGATCGTTATACGGATGCACTTAGTTAAGTTCTGATTCCTTCGTTACGTACTCCGCTTCGCTTGTGAATATTTGGATTAGCGGATCTACCAGTTCAAGAAGTTGAAGTATCCACTTGAAAGAAGTAGTTTGACTGCTTATATTAAGAATCAAGTAAGAGTTGGCGTCTTTAATACTTTACATTTATTTACCTAATTGAATTATATCCATGGGCTACATGAAACGGATCATTGTAGTCTTTCCCATCTGTTAAATTGCCATGAAGAGAGAAATTTTTCTCGACAAGTTCCTTTTAATAATGATATCCTTTAAAGTGCTTACATTAGAGCATATGGTTATCGCTATCTGAGCAAAACTTTGAACAAAACATATTAGTGGTGAAGAAGATGTCTTTTAAGTAATCAGTAACTTTGGACATTTTCTTTACATTTCACAACAGGACATTATAATCCAAAATATTTTCCCTTAATGCATGTAAAACTGCTACTTGAGACAAAGACAAGTTCTTTGCAATTCTATCGTTGTTTTGTTAAAGTCCACTCGGTGAGGTTAGAGATTCGTAAAGAGAGAGTTAATGGAGTTCAAGATCAGGCTGTTGACATGATAATTAAAAACAAAAACTACAGCTACAGATGTTCTCATAGAGAAAGGCCCTTTTGAAGGTATTCCAGACGAAATTCAAAGACGAGTACTGCAAAATTACTTTGCTCAGCAACTTGTGTCGAGTTCCTTCAGACATTACATCGAAGGCAGTGCCTTCAGTTTGTCTCACAGAACAAGTTCTCGCAGTCTAAGCACAAGTTGAGTAATCTCAGAACTGCTCAATTCTGATTCGGCGCTATTAACCTACTGCTCACTTGAGTTGAAGTTATTGGCTCAATCAATCTGTCGCGTTCTAAATGTTTTGCGCAGGCAGTTGAGTACTCATCGCTAAAGACTTTCCTCTTCATAAAGATTCGCATTTTTCTTCGGTACAACTGCACTTTTGATGTATTTTCTCGAACCACTTGAATTTGGCTTCAAACATGGATGAAAAGATCTATACGCTTTAAGTTTAAAACGTATATTGCTCTCAATGGCGATCTTCACACTCCGTACAGCTTCAACCACGCCATAGTCTGGTGTCAATTTTTTGGACCATGTAGGAGACGCCTATTTCTACTTGTCGTGGACTTCATCTCGTCGAACGTGGGAATTATTGAATATCTAGGCTAGCTGATAACTGATGACTATCTGCTGGAGATCATTATTACCTCATGCCGACACATAAACCTTCTTACCATTATGAATAATGTCATACTGTTCATTTTGAAAACAAGTTGGTGAAAATTAAAATTATGTTTTATGCATGGCCTTCCGTGGCTATTAAACTTAGGACACATTTTTATTAAACGCTATTGAGCTTCACGTAGTTTTTTACAGGTTTTTAGCGCTGTCCTTCAAAGTAGGATCTGTAGATCTCGAACAAAGAAACATTTTAAAAATTTTTTGGCGACCACGTACAGTAGGCGATCATATGAGAACTTCAACCTTCTCAGCTCGTAGGCCGTGCTCCCACGCGGGACGTTAGAGCCTTACCTTTATTATTATACATAAATAGTATTTATAACAACCTGCATATTTTCAGAGAGTTTTACATGAAATTTAGGATAAAAATAAATGGAGAAACACGATGTTACAGAATAATCATCCTTGGCATAGATTGTTTATTGTCAACACTCAAATTTAATTTTAAAAAAATTTAATTTTATTGCCAAGGAAGTCTTCTGAATGACAATCGGTTGATTAACACAGTGCTACTTTTTGTGGTTGTTCAGACTCAGAATATGAAAATCATTTGGTGGAAATAATTGTCGTACCTTGCGATCGTGGCTATTTTAAATTTAATTTCTCATACATGACGTTCAAGTTTTTGCTGCGATTTTTGCAAAAGGATGAAAGAAGAAATAGTGGGTGATGATTTTGTTAGATCATACAGTCACCATGCCCTTTCTGAACTGAATATTTTCTCTTCATACTGGGGGAGTTTTTGCAGTCTAACCATTACTCACTTTGTTTGGAGTTACCGTACAGAATCTACTTTTTATTACAGGATACAGCAAGCAAGAGGCCACATATAATCTATGAATTTTGTTGCGCCCTGTTAATTCAAACGGAATATATCTGTTAAGTACTTTAATTTTTCGAACACTTTGGATACGTTGAAACTCTTTGTAGGGTTTAAGCACTAGTCCACGGATTTTATGTTATAATAAAAATTACATTTCAGAAATTTTGATACCAACGCTAATCATTCATTCGGGGGGGAAAAGGAAAAGGAGGATGAACTACACCAAAGTTGGATTAATGATATAAATGGTTTGGCACGCCTAGAATGCGTTCGGACAAGAAATTGGAGTAAAAGCTATAGATGTACAAAACAACACAGAACAAAACTGCCAATGGTCAAGGAATGCGTACTGAGGAACCGCGAAAAAAATCATTAACCCGTAGAGAATGTGGAGGAAACGGGAAGAAGAAAGGTGGACCGAAGCAAAGTTGGACTAATCCATTATACAAATCGATTAACATATCCAGAATAGATACAAGCGAAGAAATAGATTGAAAATTTAGAAAAAAGAGAATACAAACGAATATAGTGGGAGATGTGTCATGGAAATATGAAGAAAAATTATTGTGTAATACAGAGTATTACACAATGGGGGAAACTACAGCAAAATTGGATTTATTGGTGATTTAAAGGAATTGGGAGATCTAGAATGGACTGAGACAAAGAAAAAATTGTGGAGTGAAGGAATACGTAACAAGGAACTACGGAGAAAAATTACTAACAAATAAAGAACTTGATAAGAAAGGGAGAGGAGAAAGGCAAACTGAAGCAAAATCAGATTGTTTATTTATATAAACCCTTTGGCGAATCTAGAATGGATTTAGGCGAATAAAAAAAATTAATAATTTAGAAAGAAGAGAGTACAAACGAAAGTGTTAGTAGTGGGGGATATGTATAATAAAAATGCGAAGAAAAAGTTATTGCGCAATACAGAAGAGAGATAGGAAAATAGGACGAACTGCAACATAGGTGGATTAATTAATGATTTAAAGGAGTTATCGGATTTAGAATGGACTACGACAAAGAAAAAAATGAAACAAAAACTATAGATGAACAAGACAATACAGAACAAAAATCATAATAGAAAGAGTATATACCGAGGAATTGTTATACATTTGATTCTTTTTTGAAGTGAACAAGATAAAGGGTTCCTATATCTCACGTTGAGAGAGAAAAGGGAAGATATATAGGCATTGCAGGCAGTCGAAAGTCAGCCATGACATAATAGCCAAAACTTCAACAGTCCTGACATCACAAATAAGGCAGACTATGGAGCATTGGATTAATTGCCAGGCTTTAAAGGAATGCCGTTATTGTCAGAGAAATGACTAACTAATTATAAAAAGATCATAAAAGTAAAAGTATAATAATAATAAAAGTATTTTTTAGTTTTACAAGAATGTTTTGTTCTAAATAATACAATGTTACAGCTAACGAACGCGACGAAATTTGAAAAATAGCAAACTCCAGGGTCAACAACTTCTCTGCTATATAATTTATATGCACCTCCTGTTACAGTAACCTTCTCTTCTATTTTTAAACGGCTGCCGATATTTCGCCAAGCCCGAAATAGGGCCCCGCGCGATTATAACGCGTATTGAGTTCGCCCGTGCTTGAGAAAAACCAATCAATCTAGCTAATGCTTGTTGCGTGACGTGGGCGGGCCTACAGCCTAGCAATTAATCTCCGATATTTAATAAGATTGCCGACGCAGCCCTGAGAGCGCTCGAAGCCTTCATTGCGCCATATTCCCGTTTAATATGCGATTGAAGGTGACTTTAGAGTTTCTCTCGTCTGTAATTGAATATTGGCAGAGAACTTTCAATCTTTTCGCTTTCACTGGTTAGTGCCCAGCACTTTTAGGGAAGCCTTGTGTGTGCCGGCATTAAATCCAAATTACTCTTTGAAAACTGCAATTCCGACGAAGCTACAGAAAAATATGTTGGTCGATCAAAAACAATTTTGATGATACTGAATACGGAAGATCTCTACCAAAATATGCATCTATTAGGTGCCCTTACTGTGAAAAGCCTAATTTATTTATGATTTATTATATATTATAAATAGCAAAAACTTTGTGTTTTAAACTCACTGACACAACTCTTAGTAATTAAATTGTGCCTTAAGCATGCTGGTCGATCAGATCAGATTCGTAATTGGGTACCTTCTTTTGAGTAAGCTAAATAGACCTTTCTTTGGAAGGAACAATGGACTTCTCTAATCTTATATAAGTTCAACGCTTGGTTTTGTAATGAATCAATTGGCTCAGTAATTGTTAAAAATGCTGTGCCAGCGACCCACAAACTGAGCAGTTTATCGTAATTGTTGTGGAATAATATTTTATTCCTGTTGCAGTTAGTGAACGAACGTCAATGCGTAAAGTTCAACTCTTATATTTTTACTGACGACGAATTGTAGGTTTATCTTTATCTTAATGCGACTGGTCAAGTCGTGTTTAGTACAACATCAAATTAAAATGAAGTTGCTTCTTTAGGGTAGCAGATATTATTTACAGAAAACAATATTTCAAGATACCATAATTTCTTGAGAAAACTTTAAGGAAAAGTTTGATGGAAACGTCTTGATATATAGATCAACCCAACATGGATACGATAGAACATCATAAAGCGAATTGTTTTCCATCTATATTTCAGAACATCCACAAGAAAAAATTGTAATGATTGTACCAGAAGATAAGTAATGATTTTATTGGATATTATCAACTCTTTCCTTTGTGTCCAGGATTGTGGCTTCTAGAATCAAACAGGAGCTCTTCAACTTTAAACAACCTAACGTACTGTGTTACATTTAATTTTGACATTTAATCACATTGATCTCAATTCTTTAAACGAGAAATTGAAAAAAGACAGTGACTCTTATTTCATGTATCTATCTGTTCACATAGACTAAAGGCTACGTGATCATACCTATCTTCTTGGTTTATGAATTGAAGTTGTTCTGCAAACTGAGAAGTTAAGGGTTGCCATATGTTCACCCTCACTGCCGATGGTCGTGCACTGTTTCTGATACGAGGTGCTTTAGACAACCGTTCTATCTTTATTCTATATAAACGCAAGTACTCAATTTTCTTAGCAGACATCTGAAACCCGTGCTTGAACCCGGGTCTGTCCGTACCTCCCTCAACCTCTTGACCACATTTGCGCTATTTGAATGATGAATATTAGAAAACAAAAATTCAAGGGACAAGAGAGCAACACCAATAGGGTTTTATTAATCGATTTTTTGTTTATAACAATACATGTAATTAACACCTCTTTGGATCATGAAGCGAAATATACATATACATAGACAAGCGATAATTATGTAGTAAACAACATGACAAAAAGGAAATGCTTCTTACTAAGATATTAGATGTGAGAATACTAAATTTGGCTAATATAGGCAGCGATTATTCACTAGTTTTATGTAAGACTCGAATGAGTTGTGTCACGCAACAACGGACCAACCTAAAACAGATGAAAAAGTTCAATATAGATCCGCTGGCAAATGAGAGCACCAGATGACTGTATGCTAACTGTTCACACATAAGAATAGACTAAACTAACGAAGAGAGTCTATTAAACTATACTTATAGTAAGACAGAGACAATTTGAACTGGAGGTCAAGTGACATATCAATCGAAAGCACTCGTTGAGCTGAACAATATGTAGAAAGCCACCAATTTTGTGCTCGCACAGTTCACGAGTTATTACCAAAAAACTCCACTCAGGTCAGAAAACTTAATTTTTATCGGTCAATCAAGTTTGACATGGCGAGAATTCCTGTCAGAGTACACAGCACAAGCTGGAAGAATTGTTAGAACAAAGATTCAAAGACAAATTTGGAAGTAGCCTTTCCGGAATTACGCGCTAAAGAAGGTGAGAATGAATTTGCTTTTGTTGCCTAAACTAATTTTCGATTTAGTTTCCTAGACGCAGCAGGGCAGGCAGGCCTATTAAACATCAATTAACGGAACCTGACAGATGGTTGATGGAGGTTATTTTATCATCATACGACACGAAGAAAAAGAAGGAATCGGCTCTGGCAAAGAACAAGAACGTTGCACTTTCAGGCGCAACTCTGAAAATCCGGTCTTCAACAACACCAGATAACGCAAGAGGCAACGCAGCACTCAAGCCTCTACTATTTGGGATTAAGCTGGGAAACAGAAGATTGTTATCATTTTGTTGCTACAAGTGTGGTATCTTTCTTTATAAAGCAAAAAAGACAGTAACCAGAAGGGTCACCAACGTCTCACCAAGACATTCTTTGAAGCTTTTAATCTGCTGCCAATGGCTGAAGGAAATTAAACTTTTGGTCAGTCAAGTTGAAAGTGACGTTGAAACAACTCATTGTAATTTTTAGTTTTAAACACACAAAGAATTATGAAAAAATAAACAGGTGAAAGAAAGTACTATGTGAGAGTAAATATTAATAGGTGTGGTGCGAGTTAAAATAATATAAACAATGTCAATTGAGTCAATTTTGCAACCGATTTAAAAGCCAAGCGCTAGATTTTGAAACCAAATTTAAATTAAAAATAAATAAGTGGAAAAGCAAACAAATAGATAAAAAACAATCTAGCTTTCCTGGAAGATTATATAAAGAGAAATAATAATGATATTGATAAAGAAAAAGAGTTTTTAGCTAAACTAAAGACTTTTAAGCAAATTAAGGTAACACAGAGATTTTCCTACCAAAAAAATAATTCAAAACACATCAGACGACCTAATCAAGGAAAACATGAACAAAATATATATAGAAAAAATGGACAAAGAGATGAAAGAAATAAAAACATACATTTAAAACACAAGAAATGAGATAATAACCAACAGCGAGACAGTCAAGAAATATAGAGAAGAAATTCGTACAATCAGAGAAGATTAATCAAAATAGAAGTTTAATGGATTGGGAGACAGGCAAAGCTATGTAAGGAGCTAGAGAACCTAAAATCCAAGTTAGAAAAACGGGATATAGGAAGTAAGAGAAACAATATTATAATAAAAGGGCGGGAACTAAAAAACATTAGTAATCCCGAAGCAGAAGTAGAAAACTTCTTACAGAATAATATACAAGTAAAAAGAAAAGAAAAAGGCGCTCACGATAGGCAAGGAAGAGAAAAGGAAAATAGCATCATTCACGTAAAAGCTAGAGTTTAAGAAGTACAACTCCAGGCCACAAAATAATAAGATTTATATAGAAAACGATTTAACTAAAGAGGAACAATTAATACAGGCAGCAATTAAAAAAGTAACAAGGGAACAAAAGGACAAAGAAGAGAAAATAGGAATTGGCTACCGGAAACTATAAATAAACAGCGTCAAGTATGAATGGTATATTCAGGATGGAGGTAGCCTAAAGGGAAAAGCAGAACAGACTACAAAAAGACTAGTAAGAAATATAAGTAAAAGCGAATGCTAACATCGTGGGAACAGTAAAAGAATCAGTGGGTAAAAGAAATATTAAAACACAAAAAACTACTATGGTTTACCAACGAGTAAAAGAGATAGCGAAGAAACTTTTATAAGAGACAAAACCATGAGAGAGAAAGCAGGAAGATCGCTTGTTATATAATAAAGCAAATCTAAGAATAAGACAACTAAAAAAGAATACTAGCAGAGCTTTACAAGAAGGACCTATACGGATCGAAAAAACGAAGATGAGATGTGTTAATGATTAGGAAAGTTGAAATAAATGCTGTAGATGTAGAACAATAGATACAATACTTCAGGGATTTGTGTAATTGAAAAAAAAACTGAAACTAATCTAATAGCAAATGAAGAAAATGACGCCGAAGCTATCAATGAATCAGTAGAAGATATTGAAAAAAAGTGATCAAAACATTAAATAGAGAGTTGTTAAAATATGAAAGGCGGGAATTAAATGAACGGTTCGAAAATTTGTTTAACGTGATAATTAGAGAAAAGTTCCATCAGAATGGAAAGCAAGCAGAAGAATAACCCGAAGAACTATCAAGGAGCTCTAAATACAACGCAGAAAGTACTGACTAAACTAATATTAGACAAGGTGTCGTTACACCAATATATGAGTGAAGAACAGCAGTTTCCACCCTAAACGAGCCACCACCGACGGTATATTTATAATACGTCAAATGGTTGAGTTCAATACTAGCCTTTATGTGTTTTGTGGATATAAGAAGGACAGTCTATGAGATTAAGCTACAAGACGTGTGTTGGGGAAGAAAACATTCAAAAGCACTACAAAAGGGCTAAGGAAAATACATTTATGAGATTTCAGGTAGGAAACCAATTAACAAGAAACATAAGATGTAGTGAGAGAATCCGGCAAAGAGACTCAGAAATCCTGTTTTGTATAAAATTATTAGTGAAGTAAGAGACTTACCCGGGTATAATATGGGACAAAGAAACATCACTGTAGTGTCCTAACTAGGAATTTTAAGAAAACTTGCAGTGTTTTCTACATACATTTTTCACGATGACGAAGACAATCGATGATAATATCCAAAGTACTGGAAATAGAGAAAATGTTAGAAACAATGACGTAACAGATGAGTATAATACAATTAATATAGCATAATTTTAAGAAGAAGAAAAAGAATAGAAACACATAAACATATACAATGACAACAGACTGATTAAGATAGCAAAGAGATAATAAACCACGCAGCAAAATGCGGCCGATCAAACCACAAAAGAGATAGGGGAAAGTTGGATTTCAACAGCTCCACAATTAATGCCTGAATAAGTAGGCTTAAGCCTACATAAAAGAAGAAAATTAGCACCTACGCAAGTCAAATGATTAATTGTGATTATAGAATTATATATGCAGATGCATATTGTGCTCAATACATTCAAGGTCAAATCAGGAATATAAAAATTATCACAATTTTACGCTTATAAAGATATGCCATGGCTTCATTATGATCCTCACTTCAAATGACTTCTTTGAAATTGACATTTTTTAACAAAAGAAAGTGCAAAATGTTAGCATTAGGCTGTTTCTGATTTTATGAAATCCAAACACACCACCGTCTTTGATTGCTGTATGTCTCTCATAATTGACCTACATCTATTGTGTCGTTTCTCATTTGGTTTTATTTGTAAGGATCGATAGGAACTGGGAGCGTGATAAACGTGAGGTAAAGATCTGGACCTGCCACACTGACGTGCGAAGGTCCTGGTCAAAAGCATCGGCGAACACCAAATGCTTTTCGGCCATCATACACACGCCTTGGTGCTCGTAATTTACACTTTTCTGTTAAGTTAATGGGTTAGGCTAATCACTTATGCGAAGTACGCACAATGTCTCATAGTACCTGAATACTGTATGATTAGAAACAGGCTAGTAGCCCATTTATAAAAGTAGAAGAAGAAGAGGATCGATAGGATGTGAACTACACAGAAATTTTTTTATAACTACATTCCCATAGTATCTTTATTAATAGTCATTACTATGGTTCTCGTTTGGGTTGTTTAGCTACATTTAGATCTTTCTAAAGTTTCAAAACTTTACCTATAATTAATGGAGTAAGTACTGCAAAATATAAAGTAGTAGAGGTTCAGGAAAACATGAGACGACAGACAAAAACGCAAATAGTAAATAATCTTAATTGCAGAGGAAAATTAGAAGATGTAGAGGTTCCAACTACCTGTAGAGTCTTATAGATAAAGGGGGAGGCAGTGAAATAAACATAAAAGCAAGAATACAAAAAGTACATGGAGCTTAAAAAAACTTGGCAGGCTAAAGAAATGTACAAAAATCAGATTAGTTAATACAAATGTGACGACTATACTGTTATACGGCTCAAAAACATGGATACTAAATTCAACACACATAAAGAGATGAACAAGTGTCTAAGAAGATTACTGGGAAAGAACATAACAAGAAAACAATAAAAGCTGGAAAATGGGAACACTGACATAACAAGCGTTAGAATCGAGACAACAGCCAAAGCTGTAAAGAAATAGAAAAATTGTGAGAAGTAGTGTATGAGAGTAACGGTTGACAGTGTTAGTGCTAATTAAATACAAAACACAAATCTAAATAAATAAAAACAGAAAACACATCTAGTAATAAATAGATATACAGTAGACAACTTTATAATCACAAAGACGGAAACGGTAAACGTCAAATGCCAAAGAAAAAACGCCTTATGCTTCTATGGGCCCAAAGAACTGATGATGATGGTGATGACGTAGTGGAAATGGTAATGACGGTCAACTCTTCCTAATGGTTGCCGATATGATCTTTAATTATCTCATACAAGTCGTATACAGTTAAGGGCTGCATAATACATTTGTCGAAGCAGTTCACACTATCTCATAGAAAAACAAGTAAAAGCACTTCATATTGATATGTCTTGTGTTAAGCCACCAAAGGCGAACCTCCCTGATACCAGAAATGATGATAGCTGGGTTCAATCAGTAGCAAATGAACAACTGAAACAGTCGAATTATTTGACAAGTTGTAGGATATATTTTTAAAGGTAGGGTTGAATAAAAATAAAGATTTGAAAGAAGTTTTGTAATACTTTATTGCTTAGCTAAGAGTGCCTCCTGTTCCGAACAACGTGTCTCGATGTATCGGAACGCCATTAAAACCATTTTTAAGTCCAGACGTTTCGTCGCCCACATGCGCCCAGCTGCCTTCAGAATCTAAGAGCCAGCCCGTCTGACGGCCGAAATACCTGGACCATCTGTACCATAACAAAGAACTTTAACGTCTAGACGGTCAACCGCCGGCGGGACCGAAGACCCATACGATTCCGTGCGACCACCGGACCTCCTAGGAGCATCTGAACCACTCGTTACTGGAACTGGAAGCTTGAAGCTGAAGCTGCCCTTAACTTCTTAAAATTTAAATTCTAAAAGTGTGCAACATGTCCATTCCGATTATTGAAATTTTGACCATTTTTAGTAAAACAGAGCAAAACGCTACTGATGCGGCTCGAGGGATCCATAAGGTTAAAGGCAGTATCAGATTACACGGCTGAAAATTGGCTCAAAAAATTAATTCGCCGCAACGCCAATCTTCAAATATAGCCGTGATCCGGAAAGCTTTTTGTAGTCAATGGGGAAACTGTTGAAACGTCCCCTGTTATAAGCATCCGATAATTATTACAGGGGCTTGGACTATTGCAATGGACAATAAACCGTCACATGGATAAGCTAGGCCAAATCAACAGACAATATAGGGGAGTAAGAGCAACCTTGATAATCATCAGGATCTTCGATTTGTTCGCCTAATTGTTACCAATGGCGAAATTTTGTATCTTTAATAATTCAGAGAAGTCACTCCAATGGTTAAGGAGAGACTAAGCTGCATAATTTGTTGTAAAACGTAAGTGTTGTGGTTTAATTTGATTTTTGAAGATCGGCTCACCTCTATTGAGATTTACTACCAACAATTTGACAGAATGTGTGCTATCTTGAAACAACTCTGTTATGGATAATCTAAGAAAGATGTGGCTGCGGATAGATAACGCTAGACTACCCGGTAGAATTTAGAGGCACTTGATGAAATTGAACCGTCATCCCACTCCATATATAGTTCCGATTTGGCATTAGCTGACTTTTAGGTTATTTTGTCAACTTTGGTAAGTGGAAGAAGAGTATCGTCAGATATTTCATCCCAAACCACAAGTCTAGTACCAACGTGGCATAAAAAAAGACTATTAGTGGGATGGCATATGGTTTGATTTTGACTACGATTCTAAATATTTTGGATTCGATGAAGATTGGTTTTGTATGTATTGCCTCAAACAACACACCCTCAGAGGAACATTTGTTTTGCGAGGTGGATTTGGGATTCATAAATGGGTATAATTGTATTAGCCTCTTATGTCCGTTTAGATTTTTTAGTACGTGTTATTTCAATGTGAGGCTGATGTCAAGATATTTATTCACTGTACTAAGGGACTATTGATTGAGATTAATGGATTATTAATTTATTTCAGTGTAAAGGTGTTGGTAACACATTTGGCATGGTTAATAGATAGATTCTATTGCTTAAAGCATCTGTTTAGCATATCAGTAGTGTCTTACAGCTTAAAAACTGCCAGCTTCAGACGTTCGTCTTTACTTAATGTGATCACGTGTTTTGCAAATATTGCAAGGTCAGCATTGATAATAGGGAAGTCTTGGATTGGACCCAGTATGCTGCCTTGAGGGACTCCAGCATATATGGGATGTATAAAAACGTGCAATTGTCTAGAAAAGAGAATAGTGTGGATTTGATGTGGTCAGGTATTTGTAGGAGTGAAAATTTGTATTTGAGACCATTTTGACTACATGCGGTGGATAGCTTGCGCTATGGTAATATGCAAGGTTACTGTGAATTGTTTGCCCTCAAATCTTCTGTCAGTCACAAATTGTATTCGATGGCAAGTGGAAGGGCCTTCTATAAAATCAAATTGAAAGAATATTGTCTTCGAACTCATCATTAGGATGGGAGTGGACAACTCTTCAAATAGTTTCAAAATCGATGATTGTAAGCTGATTGATTTGTGGCTGGTTAGATATCTTATTCTTCCATAGTTTGGGGAACATAAGTATAATTGCATGTTTCCATATATTGTGGGAATGCCCTATTCTTAGGCATGCGTTGAAAACTGTCGCTAAAATTCGTATGTCTTTTTCCTGGATTTCTTCAGTATGAAGGTGTTTCACCATAACTCAGCGATATGGTTTTGATTATAGAAGCAAGTTTCTGGCTGGTATTCGTTTACAGTTCGCCTCTAAGGTTGGTAGATGTGTTTTAACGAAGTTGGTGACTATGCTATTAAAAACCGGATGTAAATGCTTTCTCGATCAAAATGTTTTCTTCGTCGGAGTTAAATATTTGAACTTCTAAAGAGATGGAAGGTATCTCGTAAGAATGACGTAGTAGCTATCTGGTTCTCTTCCGTAATCTCGTATATTCTCTGTTGAGATTGTTGATTTATATTTATTAGGAGTAAATGCGATAGGCGTCGAGTTCCTTTTTGTTGTTAGTTGCGTTTTGATACCATTTGAATACCAATTGGGGATTTTTATTTGGGAAATTTGGTTCGTTCTATGGTCTATTGAAAAGCGAGGGTAAAAGTTCGGTTTTATCAGTTCGACATAGGATTGGATTAGATTTAAGGGAGATGATAGTAAGAGATTGGGTAAGAACGAGGTTTCAGGTACCGATGTATTTTTTGCAGGTACCGTGCTGATTAGTGGGGAGGGGGGTGCAGGGGAGATAAGGGAAGTTTTTCTTATTGTTATGTGTTAGAGATTACTTTGTGTTCTTGCTGTTTTGCCAGATTCATTTTGGGGTTGTCTGTCTTGATAATTTCTTGTTTTCGAGAAATATTTACATCTTCTACAATTAACAGGGTAGTTTTTACCATAGTTGGTACATATTAGGGGATCATAATAATCGTTATATAAGTGACTGCATTTTAATTTTACGCATCTTTGTTCTAGTCTGCAGTAATTTTTAGTATGTCTACTGCGTTGGCATTTCTGACCTTGAGGAGATTTATTATTAATCTTCTGTGTTTGTGTGAGTATTCTTGAATGATAAATTTTATTATTGATGAATATTGTCCTTTTAATTGGCGCAAATTGCGCACACTGGCCTAGTAGTATTATCTTTGTTTAAAAGTCTTGTCATCCTTTTTTTCGGTAGGTTAGTTGCGAATTCTTGAATCATCAGTTAAGAAAGGTGGTGTGCTGTTTATAACTACTGGAAAAAGTCTACTATTGGGGTTTTTGGAATGTGTGAAATTGTATTTTATTGTCTAAATATTGTTTAGCCAAGGTTCTGTGGTCATCTTCACTTGTTAGAGTAACTTGAGTTTACGGATGTTGAGAATATTTCTTCGATGAGAGCTTTAATATCTTTGGGCACTTCTTTGCGAACGACTGGATCGTACAGAAAGATAGATAGTATTTTAATTCTAAATGGCTGTATCAGATTTGTTTAAAGGTTTAAGGTGGTTGGGTCGGGTGGTATATATTTTTCTCCAGTAGTGATTCGAGTTTCTAATACTATTTTTTTAGTTGGTGATCGATAGAGATCAGTGATCTGCTAAGTTTTAAATTACCCCCTGAAAATTTTTATAGCCTCTGCAAAATTTGGAACATATCGTACCGCTGTAGTCCACTTGGCCTATTCTTGTCCAATCCTCCATTCTAAGTTACACTACATGTGTTTATTATTACAGATTTGTTCTTATATCTTTTTCTTTCGTAATATTCCTCTGTTCGACATTTAGTGCAGCTTTTGAACTTATTGATGAAAAAGCTAAACATTGAAAGGGAGTAATTTAGGGCATATTATACGTATTCTTCCTGCATATTAAGAACAAGGATCCACACTCCGGCAGCCCATTTCGGGCGGCGAGATTCGAGGGCCATTCGGCGCTAATAAGGTAATTTTAACGGCGCAAATTGGCAGCTTTGATGTCGCTCGTTGCGTTTAATCAGCGCGCTTGATGGCAAAATGTAATTATACGACAAAAGTTAATGAAAGCTCGGGATTGAATTGTGGCGGGCCCGAAAGAATGGCGCTAGGTGGGCCGCGCGGCAGCCACGAGCGCGGCTCCCGAATCGTCTCTTTCGGCCGCTAATAGACTGATGGCCGCGATTGTTTCTTCATTTTGGCCGAATGGCGCGCCCGTTGTTTCGCGAATTTATCTGCGGCGGCCCCTCGGCGAATTGTTAAACTTCTGCTATCGGGCTTTCGCAAGAAGGAGTGCGGAGCGAACGGGGGCGGGCGGCGCTTCGCTTGCCTTGTCTGGGGCGAAATCAGTACTTTGGAAATGGAAATCGTGTGAAACCTGTGCTATGCTACTAGTCACAATTTCTCTTTCATGGGAGGTTTCACCATATAATTGTAGAGAGTAAACTATAGATTTTGTACCTACTCTTCATAATGTATTTATGCAAACAACTAATAAGATTTTAGTTATGCCTAAAAACTAAAAATTGTTTGAAGTTTTTTTTTCTAATCTAGGGGAGCCGAAAAATCATCTTTTTGATGCTAATGATCATCTGATACTTCTTCATTTTTGCAAAGGCCAAATTTGAAAATTGGTTCAATATCTACGGATGCTAAGAAGTATAATAAGATTGAAGACACCTATTTTTTAATGAATGCAACATGTACGTTGCTCGCTTAAACATATTTGGACGCATTTGTGACTTCAAAATATTTTGCTTGGCAGTCTTTTTAGCCATCAAGCAAATATTTGACAAAGTATGACCTTCTGCTTAAAGTCACATTATCATTTTCAATTGCTGAAATATTTTTTATTATCTCATCATTCCAAGCCAAATACGGTGAAGAAACTCCAGGAATATATTCCGTTGCATTAGGTGTTCCGCAACGTAGTGTGTTAGGTCCTATTCTCTGTTTACTCTAGATAGTCGAGTTATCCCTAACCCCAAACACTGCAATTGGAACATTTGCAGAAATTTTAGCCACATAATCATATAGATCTATAGGATGATTGCAAAAGTTCGTACCCAACGATTTACAAGTTTTTCTATGCCATTCTTGTAGAATGAGGTCGGTTTGTTATCAAAAAAGTTTGTAAGGTGGTTTTCGACAGCTTGTACAGAACTAAGTCGTTTTCCATTTAAACTGTTTTGTAAGGAGTGAAACAAATGAAAGTCTGAAGGTGCAATATCAGGAGAGTATGAAGGATGCTGCAGGACCTCCCATTTCAACTCCTGGCATTTTTGCAGCGTCTGTTGAGGCCTAACATTGTCATGGTGAAAGATGACACCCTTTCTGTTGGCCAAAACAGGACGTTTTTCACGAATAACAGCATCAGGTCTGGCTAATTGTTGACAGTAGATGTCTGCTGTCATTGTTTCTCCCCGCCTCAAAAGCTCAAAATGAATGATCCCCTGCAGTCCCACCAATACAGCAAAACCTTCATTGGATGCAGACCAGCTTTTGTGACAGGATCTGCACCTTCGTCGGTTTGTTTCCATGTGCGTTTTTGTTGCGCATTGTTGTAAAGGACCCATTTTCATCGTCTGTTACCAATCGATTCAAAATCGGCTCATTTTCTTTCTGTGCCTGAAATGAAAGAGCCACGTTCATTCGGTTTCATTTTTTCCTTTCCGTTAAACAGTGCGGTACCCAGGTATCAAGCTTGGAGATATAGCCAAGCTTTTTTAAATGGCGAAACGCGGTGAACTTGTCAGTATGTTTAGCCTCTCAGCTATCTGCTCAGTCGTAATTCTTGGATGTGTCTTCACTAGAGTACGCACAACGTCGTCATCAAGGCTAGAAGGTCGACCAGAGCGAAGTTCATCTTCCATTGAAATATTGCCTTGCCGAAACCGTCCAAACCATTTTTTGACAGTTCTCAGAGCAGGAGCATGGTCTGAATAAACAGTCTGAATATTTTTAGGAGCCGTTCCAACACTCAGGACCTTCCTGAAGTCATACAGCATCACATGCCGCAAATGCACTTTTCTTCTCTCATTTCCATTGACCTAGTGCACGAGCACGTAAACTTTATCAAGCGTTTTTTTGGAAGAAACGGACGCGATTTTTTGTATGTCATTTACAAATCGAATGACACCCACACACATCAAAGCAAATGCGTTATGTCCTATAAGAAACGTCATCTATAACATCGGGCACGAACATTTGCGATCATCCTATACTTCAAGAATGGCTTAGTAAAAATTGGAGAGTTAAGGTAAATGAGAGTCCGCACATATGTGCTTCATGTTAAGAAGTAAAAAAAAGTTAAAACATCACATACTACAGAAATTTGTTAGCAGGGACTACACCTAGTTAAGAAGTTGACATGGAAGCTTCATGCAAAGAAAAGAAAGGAATAAACTTTAAGCTAAAAAAATAGAAATCGGTAAGTTAGGAGGAAGTTTCCCGTTTGTTTGAAAAACATCATCTGTAAAACTAGAATTAGACCAATTTGGAACTGTGGGATTGTTATGGTATGTCCGATTCAAGCATTATCAAATCAAAGCCCAAATAGTAGACGCATCATAGTACTGCAAATGTTTTTTCTCTTTTCTCTCTTTGCCTAAACGGCCATAGTTGTTTCTGTCTCCTGTTAATCTCTTTACTTCCCCCATCGTTTTACCTTTTTTTCCTGCCCTTTCCTGGATGTTGTCTGTCCACATTTTCCTTGGCTTACCGCTTGGTCGTCTGCTTTTCGTTCTTGCTTCTAGAATTTTTCTTGGGATTCGGTGTTCTGCCATTCTTTTTATGCCCATACCATTTTAACTATTTATTTTCTATTGTGGTTACTTGTATTTGTTGCAGTTGGCCTCTAAACGTTGTATTTTTTATTCTATCTCTTCTCGTTTCCCAGCTGCTTTCTTTAGGTACTTCATTTCCCCCATAGTTATCTTGGATTTGTGTTTGTGTAGCATAGTCCAGCTTTCTCCTCATAGGTCAAAATTGGAGCATATACTGCTTTATATATGTGTAGCTTTTGTTTATAACGTAGTTTAAATGACTTGCCTTATTCACCCTATTTCATATTTCGCTGTCTATTCTTCCATCATCCATGAAATTATTGTTCCTAGATGCTCATACCTTTGTATTTCTTCTGTCTATGTTTTCTATTTAATTGTTTGTGCTGGTTGGTGTTGTTGCTTCGATATGTGCATTGTTTTTGTTTTGCCGCTGTAGATTTTTAATCTAACTGCTTTTAGTTTCTATTTCTACACGTTCACTGCTAACTGTAGTTGTTCTCTACTTCTGCTAATAGCACAATATTATTTAAGTAGACCATGTTTTGGATTTCCACCGACTTCATGTTCCAATTACCTATCTTTAGCTTTCTGGTTCTCTGCTTGCTATTTTCAATCACCATGTTAATAACTAGGATGAATAGCGGACGGCTGAGACTATCACTTTACTTGATCTCTTCCATCATACTGAATTCTTCCTTCTGTTCTCTTCTGGTATTTCTTTTACTTCTTTATATACACTTTCAATTATTCTTCTCAGATTCTTCTTTATTTTTAGTTGTTTAAGTACTTTCCATATTTATTTTCTAGGTACGGTGTCGCAAGTGGCTTTAAGGTCAATGAAGGTCAGGTATAAATCGCTTCCTCTATCATTTTTTCCAGTATTCCGGTATCTTCTCGGACTCCTGTGCTTGTGTGCATTTTGTGGTCATCTATTCTATCATAGTAGCTCCTCTATATTTGATTATCAGTACTGCTAATGAAACAATCTATAGAAACCTATGTAAAAGAAGCGATTCATCAACCTTCAATAAAACATTGTGATTGTTGAGAAGTACATTCTAATCCATCTGTAGAACTTCACTCGAAGGAAAAAGGAAAAGGCCTTGGGATTTGCTAACCGATTAAATTTTCCAGGGTTATGCCGCTGAGCTGAACCTTTCACTTTACTTCATCATCAAATCAACTCATAAAACATATATGTATTAAATATTAAGCGTACATTGTATGTTTATGAATAATGTTTGATCGCCGATCTATACTATCATTTAAAAACAATCTCTGGCTTATTGTAGGGTACAGTGACAGTGATCTAAATCCATTCTTTGATTGTATGATACAAAGTATATTTGCTAACTTTTGTATTCATCCTGATGAGAAATTTCATGAGTCACGTTTTTGTGCAACGAACTGAAATACCTTAATTTTTGATCGAAAGGCATAATAATTTCAAGGTTTCGCTAAAGAAATAGACACCTGGTCAGTTTTCGAAGGTTTTCATCATTTTGGGCAAGATCAAATTTCCCGTGCAAGTGAAACATAATGCAACATGGCAAAATTTATTACGTCTCATATTTTTTAAACATTACAACCAAGCATGGCTTAAAAAACTCAAGTTATTATTTTTTTTAGATAATAACACAATTTTTGCTAAAAACGTTTCAGTACTGGTCTGGTAAAAATTGATTTATTCGACTTAATGAGTAATCGTCATGGAAGAGAAAACTTTATCCGTAAAGCCTTCCAGGAGGTTTTCAATTGCTGCAATATCTTCATGGCGCTTTCCCTTCAACACGGAGAAACAAAAATCGCACGGCGACAGGTCGGGTGAACATGAGAGATGTGGTAGAACAGGAATGTGATGGTCGGTCATTCCCGGACTCGTATAACAGTATAGGCCCTTGTATTGTAGTGCTTGACAGAAAACGTTTTATCGCGCTAATACAAAAGTTTTGTTTTATCATTACTTTTCAAGCAGATATTCATGGTGCACGAAACCTATAGCATGAAAAATTGCGATCAACATTGTCTTTGTCTTCGAAGGTATGTGATATTTACGGGTGGTCAATTCTGGGATTGTCTTGCCCTTCCGAAACATTTTATACCCGATAATATCAACACATTTCATATTTTATGTTTCACGCTATGCTCAAGGCGCAAACTAATATTAACTTTAACAGTAAAAACAGACTATTTAATAAATATACTAAATATCGTAGTTGAACCTAACGTATGATGCTAATTATACTAAAATACTTAATTAAAATGAAGTTAACAGAGATAGTTACCAGCAATTTTTTTTGTCTTTAAACGTTATTTGGCATGCGCAGTTGAGCCTTAAATTCAATTGTTATGACGCAGATTAATTTCAATTAGTCCTTTTTAAAAGGACTTTTTCTGAAGGAAAATTAATTATTTTAAGGAATTCGTAATATTTTATTTTTTTCATGATGATTAACTGCCTCTAATATTTAAAAAATCGCATCTAAAACTATGTTATACTTCTGCCACTATTTTTCTGCATGTTTGCAGCGTAAAATTATCATAACAAAACTTTCTAGTCCTATGAACTGCTTATGCCCCTAACTCAACGTTATTGCGTTTTCATTCTCTCATAAATAAACCTTTAGTGTAGACTACACCATTCACCTATTATTTGTATTATTTCTTGATACTCTATAAAACGCAAAAATGTGTGTAACTAACACTGCAACTCCTACAATTATGAAGCGATTTCAAAGGTCAACACCTCGTTCAAACCAGTTTGTTGCCAACTCTCGCATAAAGGTTTTAGATTTTCGATTTAGGTTACGGTTGACCTTGTTATAAGCCAAAACATAAATTATCATGATGTAATTAGACAGTTTGCGCCACCTACCGGCGTGTCATGCACTACGTGGACAATTTGGCACAACTTTGATTTATGTGAAACCGAATATACCCTAATGAATGTTATCATCTTTAGATATGGCTGATAAAACGATTATTGACTCTGAACCAAATATTTAGCTTGGGGTGGGCCTTTTTACTGGATTCTTGATGATTTGTCTAGGATACTTAGCCAACGTTTAGTTCATCATAAGGGGCAAAAATTTGACTTTTTGTTATATATCTAGTTACGATAATTTTTCAATAGTTATTATTGTACAACTGCCGACTTTTATTATGGTCTTTAGTAATATTTACGATAGGTATTGCTTTAACGATTATTTTTGTACTCTGAAACCGACTCTAATAACAGCGAAGCTGAATTAAGTAGTCTTGCATTAAAAATTACACTATCTGCGTTAATATTGATTTACTTCATTATTATATTTCTGTATTTAAAAAAAATAGATTTTAATAATAGATATTAAATAAAAACATTTTGTATGTGTAAATAAACAACAACCATAGTTTATATTAGTTTAGGTTTGAATTTGCCATTTAAGGAAGAGACAAGCATTGCGTAAAAAAATAGTTGTTGAATTGGCAGCCAATAAAGAACAATCATCTGCAATAATCAAAATTAAGTCAATAGCAATTTATCACATTCCTTTGTACCTACAAGTAGTACAAGATGAAATCTCAAGAATTCTAGACAATATATAAAAAATTGATATTGATAATTTCTTCTGATTAATTTTTCACGACTTTAAATGCAATAATTTTGTAATAAAATACACTACACCTTTGCAATTCATTAAGCTGATATTCTCTGCATCAGAAGAAAAAACAGATTAAAGGTACAATAGACATTTCTTTAAACGTGGCGTAAGCAGCACTCAGTCGATACCATGAAGTGGATGTGAGCCTTTAATCTTTCAGTTTCGATTTCTAGTGACATTTTTCTATAACTACCATCAATTAAATCAATTATAATTGAAAACAAATCAGTCTTCAAACTCAAATGCGGCACATATTTGTGGCCCCGATAGGATCTTAAGGGGAATTCCACAACCCGGGGCGCTACCTTTCTAGCAAAGAATTGGAGTCACAATTTAGAATTGGTAAGATTTTAAATAAACATATGAATAAGGTTGGCGTGGGTCGTATACGGAGAAGTGATAGATGTATCTGGAGAGGCAGGCGTGTAAATAGCCGTGCCCTCGTGGTGCGGTGTGGGGAACTAAGTACGGCCCGTTTTGAAAAGTAAAACGTTGAGGCCCAAACCGTCCCTTAAACGGCCGGCGCGAAAGCGGATGGGGGCGGCTACCGATATCAACCGATAAGTAATTGCCAAATCGCTCACCTGTAATCGCCTTGGGCGGCGTTGGTTTGACGGTGGCGACCTTGTTGCGATGTCTTCGTGCCTGGAACACGACCGCATTGGCCGAGATGCGATGGGGATCGAGTATGTCTTGCGGGGTAGTTATCTGCGGGTTGGTTAAATGCGACCGAACTGGCCGCGTTGCGGGTCGAATATTTCTTGCGGGTTGGTTAAGCACGACCGAATTGGCCGTGTTGCGGGTCGAGTAATCTTGCGGGTTGATTAAACACGACCGCACTGGACGTGTTGCGGTGCGAGTATATATTGCGGGTTGGTTAAATGCGACCGAACTGGCCGCGTTGCGGGTCGAGTATGTCTTGCGGGGTAGTTATCTGCGGGTTGGTTAAGTGCGACCGAACTGGCCGCGTTGCGGGTCGAGTATGTCGCCGGGCTTCGCGCCTGGCTTAGCGGTAGATCATTTGCGGGTAATCTTAATTCGACAGCACTTTTCGTCTCAAAGGGTGCCGCCGACGGCATATGCAGACTCGCCGACTGAGCAAAATCCCATATGCCGTTTTGTGTGCGATAGCAAAACGTGGCGGCAGATATCAAAGCCCCCAGCATGCCGCCACGATACACAGGCGGTTCAAGGGCGAAAAGGCCGCCACACCAGTATCTAAGTCAAAACTCCCGAAACACTTGAAAACGAGAGTGTACAACCAGTGCATCCTTCCCATACTCATCTATGCAGCAGGGACATGCTCAATCACAGAAACGAATCTGGCAAAGCTGAGGGTAACACAGCGAGGTATGGAAAGATGTAACTAATGTGTGGATTAGAAACAAAACAAAAATTGAAGATGTGGTATCTCGTTTCGTCAAACTGAAGGGCTGAACATCTAATGAGGAGGCAGGACGACAGATGGAGTAGAAAGGTGACAGAGTGGAAGACGAGAAAAAGATCACGGGGATCACAGTGGATGGGAAGTACAGTGGATCGTGAAAAATGGAAGCAGTTAGAGAAGGCGTTTGTTCAACAATGGAACATTAAACTCTGATTTATTATGATGATGATGATGGAGATTTTAAATGACCAAATTAAATATAACTATAGTCATATGTAAACTACTTATTTAAATAAATAAGTGGTGTTTTTAAAAATAATTAGAAGTGTGAAGTAAAAACGCATACAGTGATAATTAGTAAGTGATGTAGAGGTCTAAATAGTAGTGGTGGGGAAAATTACAAGTCTTAAAAACTAGTAAGAAAATAATTAGATCACCAAAAGTAGCTACAGTACAGCAACGAGAAAAAAGTTTGGAACTAGATATGGGGGAGTTAAAAGAAATTAAAAGCCTGTTAATAACAATGACTCAAGAGATAAAGAAGAACACTGAAGCAATTAGAAGGAATTCTGAAAATCTATGAAAATATCAGAAAAAATTGAAAAAGTGCAGGAACCTTGCATGGAAGAAAGACAGAACTAAAAGACCCAATCCGCTAACTGGAAAACACTGGAAAATTGTGTTAAACAGAAAAGAAAAATAAAGTACTAATCGAAGGAATAAAACTTGATGGTAATCAAAGAGAAGAAGAAGCAATGCAATTTTTAAGACTCAAACAAAACTATAAATTTTATAGGATTAAAAAATTGGGACGCAAAGCAGAAAATATTAAAAAATAAATCTAAAATAGAAGTGTCTACAATATATGTAGATAATAATCTGAGCCTAAAAGAAAAAATCTAGCAGTAATAAGGAAGATGGACAAAGAAGAAATTAACAAAGGCAGTAAAGTCAAGATATGATATGTAAACATTTATTCTACTTTTATTCTTACATCTTCCTCGTTCTTCTTCTGTAGGTGCCTCTCCAACTAGTGAAGGCTGGCTCTCATTTCTGAAAATCTTTCTCTATTTCTTGCTATGATAAAAAGGGCGCCGACTCTCGTGATCCCCGTCCATTCTTTTATGTTTCTTAGCCATGCCATTTTCCTTCTTCCCACTCCTCTTTTACCTTCTATCTTTCTCATCAGTATTTTTTGTAGCAGGTCGTATCTATCATGGCTCAGTACGTGTCCCAGGTACTCGGCTTTTCTTCTTTTCACTATACGTAAAAGTTTTCTATCTCTTCCTATTCTATTTAAGACCTCCTCATTGGTACATTGCTCTGTCCATGAAGTTTTTAATGTTCGCCGGCAGACCCACATTTCTAATGCTTCTATTCTTGCGCTTGTGTTTTTTTTAGAGTCCATGTTTCTGAGCCGTACAGTAATATTGGCCATAGGTAACAGTTAGTAGATCAATGCTCAATTCTTTATCACATAACATTACTTTCATCTGTCTAAATCTGTCTCTGGCCATTTCTATTCCTGTCTTAACTTCCATGTCACTATCCCATTCTTCTCTTACCCATGTACCTAAGTATCTATATTTCTGTACTCGCTTTATGTTGTTACCTGCTACCGTAAGTCTCACAATTAGGTCTCTCTTCTTGCTTACTACCATAAACTTCGTCTTCTGGATGTTCATATTGAGGCCAAACCTTTCACTTTCTTCATTCACTTTGTCTAACAAGACTTGTATATCTTTTTGAGTTGATGCAACCATAATAATGCCATCGGCATATCGAATATTATTTATTACTTCACCATTTGCTTTAATTCCTTCCTCTCTCCCGTACAGCGCATTCATCATTATATGTTCTGAGTATAAGTTTAACAGGGTTGGCGATAAAATGCATCCCTGTCTCACTCCTCGTTTTATTTCTATTTCTTCTGTACTGTCGTTCTCAATTCTAACGATTGCTGTTTGGCCCCAGTACAAGTTCTTAATTATTTGTACATCCTTTCCATCTAGGCGCATTTCTTCCAGTATTTGAATAAGTTGTGCATGTCTTACTCTGTCAATCGCCTTCTCGTAGTCAATGAAACTTATGATAACGTCGTCATTCACTTCTCCTGAATCTTAGACGCATGGCATTGCTAAATTTTTTTATCTTTCCCAAATTTTCCATTATATTGTACTTTAACTTTTTTCTTTCGTTTCCCATTTCCCTTTTTCTTCTAATTTCTCGTCCGTATCCGTTAATTTTGTTTTTACATCTCTTAATTGTGGTGTGATCTCTACCAACTTTCTCACTATTGCCTTTGTATCGCTTATTTTAAAGACTTTTTAGATGTTCGCGCCTATTATGGTCTATTATTTTCTATACCTGTGGACATTCACTCTATTCTTTATTGTGTGATCATTACTCTTTTATGTTCGTTAATTTTATTTTTATTGTTTAGCATTCAAGATATCTCTACCTCGCACTATTAATCCACTAGCTTCTTTTATTTTTAAATTTTTATGACCTGGAAAATTTAAAATTCTAAATAACCACCAAAAACCTGGAACGCTTTGCGATTTCGTGCCATCCTTGCAAGCTATGCTAATCTTCTATAATCTTTTTCAGTTAGAAATTTAAAAAAGCGGTCTGATATTCTGCGAAAAACCTTTAGAGACCCGAACTTTACCTTTGTAAACACCACGCCGCTCGTCCATCCGAAAGAATGGGCTTCGATTACTCTCACGATATATGAGGACCTCAAGGACAGCATTGCATCAGGTCTTCGATAACAAGTCCTCCGGCTTTTTTGCACAAAAAATATTTGGAGCAAAATCGCAGCGATAAGGACCATAAACCGCCCGTTTACGCAGCTTGGAGCACGACAGCTTCAATTTATGGCTGAATTTTCAACGAAGTCCATTCATCTTGTTGACGGCATCATTTTCTATCACGTACTGATACGATTTCACTTCCAGCTGTTATCGATTACGTCGAACTCCCTTAAAAACAAACCGCGAAACTTTTTCGATCTCAGACACGATAGCAGCCTCAAATTCGTCGGTATCTGTCGTAAATATACTAACACTGGACTTCGGTGTGACATATTTTTATAATCGAAGAAAGGTTTTTTTTATAAATAGTTAATCAGCTCAACACCTTACAGTGCCGTATATGATTGGGTTGTAATTATATATTTTATAATTTCGACACTATCACTACCATTGCCTTTCCTGTCAAATGTTAGGTCTTGGGGTCATTTTCTTTTTAGTCGAATATGAATGTTCTTGTAGCCTAGTTCTTGAAGGGTAGCATTGTTAATCGAGTTACGTAAGTCATCAAAGAACTTATTTGAGCTTAGTGATAACATGTATACTCCAGGTTAATCTCGTGTCGAGATAAACACCAAGATATTTAATGGCTTCTCCTCTGGGATTCTACGTGATGACTTTTTCATTTATGTGTGATACATACTATTTATTATATTATTTACTCAGTATATTAATGGCTGTTTGGAGACGATTAATGGCTATGGATAAATCTTCGCCCTGAGTTAAAATAACAGCATCGTTAGCAAATAATACGAGGTTTCTATGCTGTGGTTTGGGATTGTCGTGTATGAAGATGTTAAATAATGTGAGGCCAATGACACGGTCTTGGGGTCCTCCCGCGCGTAGTTGCTTTGGAGGTGAGACAGAAATGAAAAAATGATGCGAATCAAGTAATGAGGAAGTGGCAAGTGAAGTAATTTAAATTTTAATCCATCTGGCCAAACCTTACCGAAAGCCTGGGTAATGTCTAAAAAGGCTGCTGTTGTGTAGTATTTAGCTTCGTACCCCCTTTCTATGATTCCTACAATTCTTTGTAGCTGTTGTATTACAGAGTGGTCTGTTCGGAACCCAAACTGAGTGGACGGCAAAATGTGATGTGTGCGAAGTTTTTGATTAAGATGTGTAAGGACAACTCTGTCAAATAGCTTGGATAGGGTCGGGAGAAGGCTTGTAGGTCTATAACAACTGCAAAGTCGGTTTTGTTTTTCCCAGGCTTAAAGAACATAAGTGTGTGCGCATGTTTCTATTTGTTAAGGAAGTAGCTCATTGAAAAGTATTACCAGGAAGACAATTGCTTTTCGGCTTAAATTTCGGAGGGCTACGTTGGGGATTAAATCCGATTCAGGAGCTTTCTTTGGTGAAAGCAATTGGATATATCTCTTCAATTCATGTAGTGTCGTGGGTTGATCAAAATCGTCTGCTATTGGCTGGTGGTTTTTCACATATGAAATTGTAATATAAGTGTGGGATCGGTTTTTATTGGTGACGATCGGCATGAAGGTGTGTTCTACACGGGTAGCAAAGAGGCTGCATTTAACTTTGTCAATGCTATAGGTACCATTTGGGGTTGTTAGAATTGGGATAATTTCTGTTTTTTAGATTATTGTCTTTGTGGCTTCCCAAAGGTTTGAGTTGGTAGGTTCAACGTTGACTAAGTCCTTTTTGTAAATATAAATGCGATGTTTGTCAATTTCACGGTGTATTTAGTGGCTTAGGTTGTTTAGTTGAATGTTTAGGTTACGATCTTTGGTCCTTTACAATTGTCTTCTGATTCGGATTTTGTGTTTAATTAAGTCAATTATGTATTTAGGTTGTAGAGCTTTATTGCAGCTTGTATAGAGTCTTTTATTGCGTTTAAGAATGGCCCTAGTTGTCGATTAATATCTTGGTTGCTGAATTGGGTTATGTAACTGTAGGTCTAGTTTGTTCTGAAATTGTTCCCAATTGATGTAGCATTTTATCATCTCAGAGACTTGCGGTCTAAAGGATAAGGAAAACTTTATTAACACGGGTAGGTGATCGGAGTTCAATTCGGGTATTACTTCTTGCTGAATGAGCAAATGGAAATGTTTGGTAAGTATAATGTCCAATATGTCGGGTTGTTGGATAATGTAATTGATGTTGGGTTGTCAAACGGTTGAGTTTTTTACCATTAGGGTTACTTGCGCGTCAGTACCACAGTCTCCTATGACTATGCTTTAAGCAGAGATTAAGCACGTGATTTTCTATTAGTCACTTATTGGGTTATTTGTAGACTGTTGAGATTCTGATGGGGGTGATATTAGTTATGTTAATAATGATGGTCATTGGTTCTAAGTTACTGCTAGGGAAAAAGAAAGGTGTTTTTGGAAATACACATATTGGTATATCTTGGTATTAGAACCTTCGTCAACCTAATAACCAGTTGTTTCATATTGTCACATAGTAAATGCGACATTTTTAATCTGGTTTATTCTTTAATTTATTGTTATACAGTCAAAACGCAGCGATATAATCGGTTAAATATCGGCATAATTTCAAAACGCATATTGACATTATCTCCTAACGATTTACCAAATGGTTAGAAGCATTTATAAGCCAACATTAATGTAAGGCACCTAGTTGCATCATGGTTTTGACATATATATCTGTAGGATTATGAGATCGTTCCAGACAATTCGAATCATGTTTCATTTCACTAGTCAAATGTCTTGGTGTTGAAGTTAGTATTAAAGTCTTTTACTAGAAAATAAGTTGTAATTATATTCTATTTGATCTGTGTAGCAGAGTCAAGAAAGATACCAGTTGTTCAGCTATTGAGTTAGTCTATGGCGTTACTATCACTTTGGTTGGAATTCAGTTTTTAACGGATTGCGAAAAGGTAAGTTTCGAAAGCTTCGTCTCACTGTTGTTGCGGAGAATTCTCAAAATTTATAGCCAACTATTTAACCATGTATCGGGCGCGATTAAATAAGGAAACTGCAGACACGTTTTCGTCCAATGCCAAGTGATCATTCATAGACAACCCAACATTCAAAGGCCTTTTCCAGTTTATCTAATTCCTTCAGATATTCCCTGACTTTGAAATCACGGGACGAAAGACAGAATCTCCATCTATCGTGCCGATCCCGCCTATGTTTTAAACGGTGTACTGCTGGTCGAGAAGACACGTTTTAGGTTGAGTTTATTTTCATCTCTTGCAAATAGTGAAGGGGACGTATACGGCACAATATTGGCACGCAGCGGTTAGTTAGCGGAGTTAATTGATATTTAGCAGTTTTGTATGGATTCCAAGTAATAAAACATAAGCTTCCACTCTCCCCTTTATTGCTGGTAATTTCCGGAGTTGCTGGTCTGGATGTCGGTTGTCGTCGTCATTGTTCTGGAGAACGGCGTGGGTTGTTAGGTTTTATGAGGTTAAAGGAATGGGAAAAGCTGTTGGTTGGACGTAGTAGAAATTGGAAAAGAAAGTAAGAAATTTTATGTTAATTAGATAATTAGGGGGACCGTTGCTTAAAGACTCATTGCCTTTAATTACAAAATAATGCCATTTTTTATGACTCGCGGTACGGTCGACTAGGATTGAACGATGTAATTTACATATGGCAGTATTTATGTATATTAAATTATTTATTTACAATAGTTTATATAAAAATATATACTTAGATACATATCTGACAATAATTGTCACACTCGCAGTTTTGTTTATTATTTGGATTATTAGTGATATTTTTTCATAATTACATTTATTTTTTAAATTGAATTGTGACAGGTATTACTTTCTTCGAAAGATGAACTGCAAACATCAGAAATCGGGCGAAAATCTGGAACTGCCATCGTACAGGTGAAAAATTGTTTTTATTTGTTTAAAGTACTTCTTTAATTCGGCTATATTAGACTAAATTACAATAAACATCAATATATTTATCAAAAAAAATAATGGAGAAACGTAATCCCTCTAGAAGGTAAATAAAAAACGAGAGGTTATTCATCTCCATTTTAAATACATGCAGCCCCAGAATATTTTCAACTGCGACCTTTAGAAGGTTTCGTTTTCAACAGCGGACAGTTTAACGATTAAAATTCAATGCTTTGTCGTTCATGAAAGAATAAACGCTACTACAAATTCCAGGCTACTAAATCTAGCCTCCATATTTATGCGTGTCCATTTCCATTATTTCGCATCTCCAGTATGGGGATTTATCTGGGCATTTCACCTAAGTAGTTGCGAATAGTTAAATAAATGCTTTATTGATGGATGCAAATGAAAATTCTAAGCAAGCCAAAAATCGTTGGGGAGTGAATAATAAAGCTCTGTTTGTTGAGGGGTGTGGTATAATATACTTGAAAATTAAACGAAAGCTAACGGTCTGTGCTCTTTGTTAATAGTCGACCGATTACTTTATCACTTATAATTAATATTTCCTTTGCAAACCCATTTTAATTTGCCTTACCGCTTAATTAAAATAATCGCAAAGGGCACGATGATGTAAATCTTTTAGTCTTTTAGTTTTCTGCTTCAAAGAATAAAAAAACGAAAAATAGCGCAATCGATGAAATATTGTCGAAAAATGTTGGATGCTTTAATAGACTTGGATAAGAAACAGAAAAATAAACAATGAAACTGCAAAATTGAAAGCTTTATTTTACTGTATTTTAAAGACGATACCAGCTTCTCATTTTGAATGCGCCCTTGAAGTCCTATTCTCAAGTTTTTTATCAACCTATCCAACATGCGTTGCGAATTACGCCTTATTTCTTGACGTATTGTATTTTGTGGGGTTTTAAAGATCTTATATCGATATTTATAAGCTCAGCTTTGAGACCCTATTGGATGAAGTGACACGGGAAAAATCCAGTGAGGGGGCTGACTAAACATCACCGCCTTGAGAGATTAGGTGTTCTTATCTCACAAGCATCTTGTATGGATGAAGGCGATAGTCTTAGTGCAAAATTGTCGTATAGTATAACTAGATATGCGAAGAGCAAGGGCATGTTTACGCTCAGATGACTTCAGATACTCCAAAATGAACATCTTACTGCTTTGACGTTATCTTTTTGGCGCACTCTCCTTCCTATTTCAGAACCGATGCTTCTAAAATATCTTACCCACAATAAAATCAATTTTCCATTTGAAACGGAGGTCCGAGATCCAAATTGAAAGCGCATTTGAAAAACTAGTTCTACGGCGACAACAGTGCATTATTTGAAATGTTTCGATAGCAGAGTGTTTTGTCCAACATGTTGCCTACCAAGAGATCTTTATGCAAAACTTTCCGACTACCTGCGTGTAATGAACTCACTTTCCCCACTTTCAGACTACCATTTGTTTGAGAAAATTTATTAGGGAGCGAGTTTTTACCTCACCCTGTATAACAAAAAAATTAGAATTATTGGAAAGGAAAGTAATATAGAAACACCTTATTTGGTGGGAAATAAATGAGTTACCAGAAGAAAAGGAATTTTAATTTAAAGAAGAAGTCAAAACATTGTCGAGAGATATTACAGTCAATATGAAAAAATAAAAAGGGCAAATAGATTAGGAACAAAGTTCTAGGGCATTTCTTTCAACCTTGTTTTCTCTTCCATCCCGTTTCTTATCAGCACTTTCGGAAGTGGAATCGCCGAAGAGAAAATTTTTAAGGCATAAATAACCTTACTAACCTTTCAAAGAAGGATTCTTGCTGGCGTTCTGAGCAGGACCAATTGGTACCACATCACGGAATAACTCAGCTTTATCTCAGCTGATACTTAAGACAGTGATTGTTTAAAATCTGCATTTGGGGTAATAACCGATATCGGAAACTTCTTTCCCTATGAATTTCCACTCTGTAAGATAAATTTGAACTCTAGTTTCGATTTTATTTGGTTTTCTTCTAAATTCCACGTAATTTTTGTAAGAGTCGGTTGAGGTCACGTAATTGTCCACTTAAATTACTTTCATCACCTTGTCATTCACCTATATTTCTGCTTTCCACACCTTATTCAATTGCAATTATAGCACTGCTATTGAAAGGGAAGACACTAAAGACTACTTTTCACATACTTATACTTTTGCTGAGCAGTGATAGTATGAGGAGTTTACTCTACACCGACCTTTGTCGTGTTTAAGTCCTTATGGATGATGGAATGCAAAGTTTTGATAGACAGACCTGTTGCATCAGCCAGTGTATTGCAAATGATTCACATATTTGAAATTGATGCACATTTCTCAAAAAATGTTAAATTGTTTGTTGCTCAATTTCCTTAACTCATTCCTTTTCAATTGCTCCATAGACATTGGGATTTCTTTAAGTTCACAAACAATGAAATGCCATTTGTTACGCTGTTGTATCTGTGAATAAGTTGGCCATTTAGCATATATTTAAACATGGTCTTAATTCCAACCACTCCATTTTCCCAAGCTCTCCATGTGACCTATTACGACTATATTTTTCTCATTATATGACTCCACAAAGGTAGATTTTGCCTTTCTTCTCTTTGTTCTTTTGGATTTTTAGAATATCAACACAAAGTACTCTTTTTCACTTTCTGAGTAATCTCAATTAAAACTTCACATTTATTCTTTTTTACTGGTTCAGTTTATGTAGTACAAAATGCGACATAACTGTATCCTGGTCTATACATTTTATTCAGCTGAACTGACTTTTTTTATAATTGCACTCATTTGACACAAGTTGTCCCCTCCA